>OX608079.1:72449228-73049228 GCA_951509765.1 Sphenella marginata
CTGTTCACTAGGTGTCTTAATGCCGCATTTTTGTGCTGTTGGGGATGGTTTGATGTGGAATGAATTATGGTGTCCGTTGTTGTTGGTTTTCTGTAGATGTCGTATTTAAATTTGTTTGTGGTTTTGTCAATCTTTATCGTTAGGTCCAGGTAGTTCAGTTCTCCTTCTTTCTCGGTCTCCATAGTGAATTTTATATTGTCATGTTGTTTGTTTAAAAACTCTAGTATTCGTTCTTCATTGTTAGTGTCCAATATACAGATAATGTCGTCGACGTACCTTGCGTAAAATGTCACTCCTAGTTCAGTTTTTAGTTCCTGCATGTATTTTGTTTCCAAATTCTGCATGAATGCTTCCATGAGAATGGATGATGTTGGGTTCCCCATTCCCAGCCCGTTTGTTTGTCTGTATATCTTATTGTTGAACATGAAGTAATTTTGCTGTAAAGTTGTTCTTAGTGTGTTCGTAATCTGTGCTGTTCTGACCGTATCTGACCGTATCTAGGGACTACAACAGGAAAACACGAAAACCCACTATCACACCAGAGTCGAACTTCGCAAATCACATGTTCGAAAACAAATGCACCCCCGCCAACATCAAAAATACAGCCAGAACACTGCACGTAGAAAGAAAGGGGCGACGCCTAAATGTGCTCGAAAACATGGAAATATACAAACTTAAGACATTTGACGGGAGGGTAATAAACGAACAAACTAACACCATTTCTGACGCAATATTTGAACCCCTGAAACTAATATACAGCAAACCAGACAACACCGCAGGTACTATAAAAAAAACGACCAACAATAAACAAACAGACACACAAAACGAATCAGAAGACAAAAATAACCGACTTCTACATTACTAACGAGCGTCGAAACTAACCTGACCTAATACACACAAACTAATTACCTGACCTAACATATACAACTAATGAACGATCGTCAGAAACAAACCTCATTGCAGGTACCTATTCGGGTACGGTCGTGGGACACGACCCATGTACACGCAGACTAACACTACCTGATACAGTGTCCAGACTATAAATACATGACAACGGATAGACAAAAATCAGAACGAAATAAAGCATTGAAGATGTCGCATCGACGAAACCGGTTTGCTACAAAACCAAAACTGACAAGGGACGACGGAAATTCGTTCCAATATGAATCTAATATCCACCCTGTCGGAAAACACAACAACCAAACAAACGCAGATATGTATATATTTATATGTGGAGAAATATTATAAATTATTATATATAAAGTGAAAAATGGGCTAAAAGATGTTAAAAGAGGGAAATAAATCGAATAGTTAGAAGTACCTAATTAAGTTAAAAAAAAAAATATATAAAAAGTGTATAGGTGAGCATCAACAACTAAGTGGAAAAATAGATGTAAAAAGTTGGAAATCTGGTCTCATATAGGCCAATCAGTTCTGATCGCAACCCCACGCAAAAAAATCGTGTCTAAAAATAAGCGAAATCATATCGCATCATACTATGCCAAAGTGAGGAAAATGAAGGAAATGTTGCTTAAGAAAAAAGAAATTAATTTGCCTTTTTGAAAGGTAGTGTAAAAAAAAAGTTTTACCCCAAAAAAAAACAAAAACTAAGCACACTCTAATGCAGTGAAAAATGGATCACACACACACACATGGAACCGCTTTCATCGGTGGATTAAGTTCAGTACACTTGGGTATGTAAATCTTTTACTCTCTGTATATTTACAAGTTAACATTTTTTTTGCTAGTTTAGTGAGCGAGCGAACTGTTAATTCACAGAGTTAAAATTTTCTATTCCTCAGATCGCTGTTGAAATAGAACATGGTAACAGTGAAACAAGCGCAACAAAATTGAGATCTGTTGTAGCTTGCCAGAATTTATGTTAGTAACAGAACTTATTGATGTAAATAATTAACAGAAGTTGTATCTGTTAGTAGCCTGTCAGCTGAGAGCTAGCAGAGATTTTCGAAGTTAATGATTTGACTGGTTTTGTTTTAGCAGAGTTTATGTTTACTCGCGGTGAACAGAAATTTTGAATGTTAATAACTTAACAGGGCTTGTATCTGTTATGGGTGCCAGAATTTCAATTTGATTTGTATACAAATGTTGACAGTTCGGTCTGCTCGCTGCGTCAAGTTCACATACATATGAGCATTTCCGTAGAATGGTCAACCAGAACAAAAATTTTAAATGTTAATAAAAATAAATTCTTTTTTAACCCTGTTATACAAAATTACCCAAATTTTTATAAAAATAACGGTATGAAAGTTAATTTAAATTTTTTTTATGAAAAATTTGGCTTGAAACCTAAAAAAAAAAATTGTTCATTTCCAGCCAGTTTTAAAGGCCTGTCTCTTTTAAATTTTTTCACATGCACGACTTATACTAGCGATCCTTTTTTGCAACAAAATACCCCCATGAATATCAATTAAGACTATAAAAATGAAAGAAGATTGAACGACGATGTTTTAACGGTAAATTTTTATTGAAACTTTTACCTCTGCCTGGATCGTACGTTCGCGACCAAAAAACTACATTTTTTGTTACCACTTCTCAAGGAGTGTAAGGATATGTCTAGAACTACACTTCTAAAGCCAGTTGAGTGCACTTAATTGAAAAACAAAACTACTTCTCTTGAAGGGTTTACCAAACCTTTTTTTTTTATTCTCAAAGTTGCGTACGTTCGCGACCGTTTTGCATTTTGATATATTTTTGCCTACCAAAAACTGAAGCAAGAAAAAAAGAGGTTGTTAATATACTTTATTTCCATTTCTAATAATAGATCATAGGGTTTTGAATAATTTGAATGAAGTTATTCATAAATTTTACAACCATACATTATAGTGAGTATACTTTATATTATGCAAGCCACTTTCGAGCCTATCGGTGTGAGCCGCGGAATTTCAGTACAGTCTAATAATTTATGCTATCTTCTTTCTTTATAAATACAACATATACGATTTAAACTTGTGAATTAAGTGTTTCCAATTCATATAATTTGTAAAACATTATGCCGAAAATAGGAAAAGAGTCTATGGAAAAATCGTACGTTCGCGACCCGTACGTTCGCGACCGGTATTTAAGCGTATATATAAAAATGTACGGACGATATTTTAACGCGAAATAAACGTAAAGAAAGTCACTTTATGCCACTTCAATATGTTATCAACCGTTTTGAAAAAATCCATTCCATTTCGCTGAATTTTGAATTTTTCCAGTTGCACAAAAAAGTCACTTCCATTATGCGTACGTTCGCGACCACATGTTTATTGTCCCCACAGTCTAAACTAAAAATCGAACAAACCTGCCTCTTGCACCTAAAATTGACCTTCCAAAATTCTATTGAAGTAGCAAACAAAAAAAAGCAAAAACCTATGTTTACTTTGTTTTTTGGCCCACAAAAGCGTACGAACGTACTGTTCGCGGCCGTGGAAACACCCATATGTAAATACATTTTTACATTTTCCACGATAGTATGCTTTTGTAATTTTTTTCCATTTGCGAACTTTTAAGGTAAAGGTATACAGTCAAATCTTCCTGTACATCTTTATATTGAAGTAGGCAAGAACTGATTTTAACTTAATAACATAATTGATAGGATGTTAGTTAACATAACGATATTGCGCGAACTGGGGATGTTGTTGCGACACGTATACACACACATATATTTGTAATTAAAATATTATGCACATATACACACATATGCAATTATAAGCATACTTCTAGGCGTTAAAGCATGTAAAGAAATGAATTTGTATATAGCTGTTGCGGGTAGTACTGTTCTAATTATAGGAGATATGCATACGCATACATAAATACTGGATTTTGTGAAATAAATTGATTTTTTTGGAGACATGATAATCCTGCGGTGTTAAGCCTTATTATTAGGGTGGTACTGATGTGAGTGGGTAAGTTGTCCTTTTTCAATAGGGGTCTGTAGTAATTGTTTTAGTGGCCATCACAGACCATGGTAGGGAGGGTTGAGAGGCAGCAGAACCAGTCCATCAAGGTATCTGCAGGGTGAAATATAAAGGGGGAAGTCGCGATCTTTTAGAATGTAGTTAATTTATAAATGATAACGCCTGCACATACTTCCTTTTTTTTAATTATCAATACCTGGCAACTGATAGCAATGGAATTGCTCTTTAATAAAATTTGTTTTGTACACATTAAATAAATAGGGACTCTGTAATAAAAGAATGTATTGGGATGGTCTGTAAGGAAAGGTCGCGAATCCCCCAACCACTGTTTGCTAGCCTAAAGACGGGTCCCGATAGACCTACTCCAAGCAGCCATAAACTTAGTCTGGGTACAGACTGAAGCATTCCCCCTTTTAAACCAATGATTTTCGATACCATACATTACAACTATTGTTGGACTCTAATACGCGAAACAGATACTAAACAATACAAAAAGCAAGGTTCCACCAATCTTCATTTTGACAAAAATCTTGAAAAATGAATTTGAATTTTATTGAAAGTTACAAAAAAAATGCCCAAAAATAGAAATTTGCCGGATCTAATATTTTGCTAAAAGTGTTTGCTATTAAACACACTAATTTTAGGAAAAAAAAATTATCCTGACTTTCACAACTTCGTACAAAAAACCATTTTTATACCCAGCGTACTAGTACTAGTACAAGGGTATTATAATTTTGTCCAAATAACGGTACTATGTAACGGCGCAAAATAATCGAGTTAGATATAGAGTTCCATATATGAAAGTTCTTAGGTTGAAAGGAGGTATTGGTTAAGGCATGTCCGTCCGTCCGTGTACACGATAACTTGAGTAAAAATGTAGATCTTTGCATGAAATTTGTTATACAGATTACTTTCTGGCCAAGGCAGTTTGCTGTTGAAAATGGGCAAAATCGGATTATACACAAGCCCCCTTTTTCGAGAGAACCTGATAAACTCACCTACCGTTGGAAATTGACAGCGCAGAACCGTTGACTCCAAACCATTTTTTACTTGGCGGTCCGAACTTCGTGCAAACTCCAACTGTATACGAACTGGTATGCCTGCACAAGCATTGACACATACATACTTCAGCAACTCAAGCAAAGTTTTTGGAAGAGGGTCCTGGAGTACCTTCCGGGGCTCACACGCCGAACAAAATGAATGGAAGAAAAGTATTGTTACTAAAGTATTTTCAGCATCTGACGGACAGAAACGATCCGTAACAGTAACATGTCGGCTGGTTTCCTGAGCAGGCCTGCTTATAAGCTTGCGGTACTATACGTGATAGATGAATCTGTCTCCGGAATGTAACTGGCTAATTTATTTTAGTTTTCTTTTTATTTGTACCACGCTGTGCTCTATTTTATGATCCAAATTTTAAATAAAATGAAGTTTGAATTTTATGTTTGTATGTCACCCGGCAACTATTTTTCTACAGATTCTCGAAAGTACCAATTAATAAAAAAGAACTATTTTAATACTAACTAAAGACAAAACGAGTAAGGAAAGGGCTGTCTTCGGCTGTGCCGAAGGCTTTATACCTTTCATGAATACCAAAACACACTTATCGGAACAATAGATTGTATGGGAGCTATACGTTATGTTGGTCCGATCTGGCTGATTTTGCCTACATATGTTACATATATAATATGCAGCAAACGTGCAAAGTTTAAGGCTCCTAGCTTATTAACTGCAAAATTGATAGCACAAAACCCATTATATGGGAGCTATATGTCATGTTGGTCCGATCTGCGTCATTTTCACTACACACGTTACAAATACAATATGTACTAAGCTTGCAAAATGTTACGTTCCTAGCTTTTGAATTGCAAGAGTTATAGGCCAAAACCCATTTATCGGAACAATCGATTGTATGGGCGGGCGGGCGGACGGACGGACGGACAGACGGACATGGCTAAATCAACTCGCCTCATCGCCCTGATCATTTCGGTATGCTTAATAGTGGGTCTATCTCTTCTTCTTCTCATACTTACAAACATCGGACCAAAGTTATAATACTATTTCATGTTCATGAAAGGTATAAAAAGGTTAATGGGAAGAAATAGCAAATAAGTAATTAAAATCATCCACCTAAATGCACTCTGATATACATACTGTTTAATCCAGATAATAAACTCCATCATATATTTGTGAAATCAATATGCACATTTGTTCAACAACCATGTCTTTGGACTTTCATTTGCATTAAAGGAGTTCGTGTTATTTTTGATCATAAGTATTTTCGGACTCTGCTGAATTGCTAACGTTAAGCGGTCCAAAAGTACTTTCAGATATTATTGTAATGTCTGAAGCTATATCAAATTGAAGTTCAGTCGGAAAATCGTTTATGTGTACGCCTATATATTTGAGCGGTGTAACATACATAGATTTTGTTTTTTCCATGCTATGCCCGTGTTTTTGTGGTTTTAGTTGTTTTGAGGCTTTTGTTGTCATTCACAAAAACCTTTGCCATTGTGACCCACATGGCTGCATTGTTTACATTTGTGTTTCCTGAATGTGCAATCGGATGCATAATGCATACCGCCATAATGTTTTGGATTACACTCGGTTAACTGCGCGCATTTCTCTTTTTTTGTTTCAATTAATGCTGCATCAGCTTTTAGATTAACCGTTTACATTCCTCTGATAGCTTTTCGAGTGTAAAAGTCTCTTCGCTATCTAGGCGCGTTATCATCAATTAAGCATTTGAACTGGGCTAGGGTTAATTTTTTTATCTGGAATTTTTCGCATTTCTTATTGACCGTACCTGCTTACGTAGTAAAATCTATATTTGTATCTTTAGTTAGCTGTAGGCATTTGAACCGCATGTTGAAAAGCGATTTTTGAGAACTGAACAGTTTTGTGAGTGTAACCACGGTTTCTTTAAACGTTATGTCTCGCGGATGCTTTTAAATTTTCCATACGTATTTTGTGTGATCTATTGTGCAGAGCTCGCTTAGAAGAAGTTACACTTCACCTAGATTATCGAGATTTGCTGCGTCGACTTCGAATAAGTATTCATACCTTACATACCACATGTCGAATGTGAGGTTGTCTTCCAGGTTAAAAGAAAATTCCTGTAGATAGTGCTTCTGTACGAAATTCAGTTGAGCTCTGGGATTTCTTAGCCTGTGCTGATGTTCCAAGAAGTTGTTCAATGAAGTTTTGCGTTGCTGCACTTTCCTGCTTTCGCTGTTTCTGCATTTGCGCGAAAAATGTTTTTATTTCCGCCTCCATTGTGTATGTATACTCCTTTTATTTGCAAATTTTAATTAGTTTCTATTAGCAAACAAATATTTAGTAATCAATATTTGGTAGTTCTACACAACCGTACGTAACTGCCCATACCCGTCCTAAAATATTGAAAGAGGAGTAATTGTTTACAAGACGGGTTGGAACTCTGCAATAAGAATCCGTAAGCAGAAAACAAACGTTTTGTTTCAGCGAAAAGTTCTTCTTATTCAGACTTTAGTTCAATTATATGGAAATTCATGTGCTACACATAAAAAGAATTTAAAAGTAATCCCTACCCTGCAGAAAACCATAATAGGTACTCGTTTCCATACTCCATAGAGTACTCCTTAAGGAGTATCGGAGTAAGCCAAAACTTATCCTCATTCATATAAAAAAGGTGGTCCAATTTACATGGCGATGCCAAAGCCAAGCCAAAAAAGTGTGTTCCGCGCCGAAATAACTGGGACCGTGTAGTCGGTGTTGGCCGCCTACGCAAAGGTGCTCTACAGATAAAAATGTGGATTTGGGTTTCGCTAATCACTTTTCATTGAAACAAAATATTTATTTCCCCCCCTCGGATTTGTGATACCGGCCTCAAAACACGAAGCCCTCCGGATTTCCATCATGCTTGTCCTTTGGAAATAAGAAAGCCAGCTCGGATCAGGACATTGCCGAATTATTTGCTGCTTTCTTTAAGTCAACTTTTTCATCTAATAATTTCCAACAATTTCCCTATCCTTTCAAATTAGCAGAACCTAACTGCATCCTCAATCCTGTTATGAATAAAAATACCGTTCTACTAAGCCTTTTAGCATTGAAACCTATATTTTCTCCAGGGCCAGATGGTGCCTCCAGTTGTGTGCTGAACTACTGTGCTGTAGTTTTTTCTGACCAGGTCCTAAAATTTTTTTATCATACCCTTGCATAAAAAAGGGAGTAGTTCAAATATAAACCCTTGAAGAAATAATCACTCACCAACTGCAACATCTGTGTAGCTCTTTATTATCACAGTGTCAACATGGTTTTGTGCGCCGAAGATCAACCACTACGAACTTACTTGAGTTCACCACTTTTGTTATAGATGGATTCGTGAATTGTTTGCAAACTAATGTAATATACACTGATTTCAGTAAAGCATAGTCGAATGTCAACTACAAGCTTCTATTCATAAACTTTATTTATTTAGAATCATTTAATAGTGTGGCTTACTATGTCTAAGTCAATCAACGAAGCCTCTGGTGTGCCAGTCAGAGAAACAATAATAATGCCCAACGGATTACCCACCATATCCCGCCCGATAGGCGCGAGGGGCGCATCCGCATGACGCACGGATTGTTCTTTCGTGCCGAGTCTTTGAAAGGCTTTGGTTTGTTAATCGTCGAGATCTAAAACTGCTCAGCTACAGCGAAAACCTCATCAGCTAAGTAAGGTAGATAAAAAATAGATGACACAATTAATAAATAGTTGACAGCGAATAGTTATTGTAAAGAATAAAGATAAGAATCAAAGGAGCAAAATGTTTCTATGTATTTAGGATAGAAAGAATTGACTTTTTAATGCTGCATAGTGAGTCTGAAATATCAAACGTACCAGAATGAGAGTTATAACCTTGACACAAACAACGAAAAGGCTCATTTAATTCAAAATTAGTTCGGCACTGTTCAAGATAAGGGGTTTAAAATGTCTTGATGGACGAGAAGGTACATTGAAGTTCACTTCGCTCAAAAGAAACGGGCTTGTGATTGAACCATTTAGTAATTTAATCATGAAAACAATTCCAAGCATTTCCCTCCGACTAGAAAGGCTGTGAATATTAATAAGTTTTAAGCGACTCGTATAGGATGGCAAATTATACAACGGATCCCAGTGAAGATCTCTAAAGGCAAATAGTAAAAATTGTTTTTGAACTGATTCTAAGCGATCCACGTGGACCTGGTAACGCTTGCTCCAAATTATAGAACCGTATTCAAGTATCGGTCTGACTAATGTAGTAAAGAGAGTTTTAGTTACATAAGTGTCGCTAAATTCTTTAGACCATCGTTTAACAAATGCTAGAACGCCTCTAGCTTTATTGACTGTTAAGTTAATGTGGCAGTTAAAACTGAGTTTGTAGTCCATAGTAACCCCAAGGTCAACAAAATCATACATTTGCTCAAGACTATAATTGTTAATTGTATAGGAAGCTGGCTGTGAAATTCCTCTCGAAAAACGCATGTATTTACATTTCTTTAGATTAAGCGGCATATAATTTAAATCGCACCAAGTAACTAGTGTATTTAGATCTGATTGAAGCTTATTGCTATCTTCGGATGATGCGAATGACATGAAAAGCTTTACATCGCCGGCATACATTAACATTTTAGAAAATTCTATTACTGTAGAAATGTCATTTATAAACAACAAGAACAGAATCGGGCCCAGGTGGCTTCCTTGAGGAACTCCAGAGGATACATAAATAACATCGGATTCACAGTTTTTAAACACTACTTTTTGTGTTCTGTCGCTAAGGTAAGAAGAGATCCAGCGATTGAGACCCGGCTGGAAACCCAGCTGATCTAGTTTATGAATAAGTAACGAGTGACACACTTTATCGAAAGCTTTGCTGAAATCAGTATAAATAACGTCGGTGTGCAGATTTTTTCTAAAGCCATTTGAGACATGATTTGTAAATTCAAGTAAGTTTGTAACGGTGGACTTTCCCTTACAGAACCCGTATTGACAGTCAGAAATCAAGGTAGAGATAGGATTCGTAAGCTGATTGGTAACAATAGCTTCAAACACTTTTGGGATGGCAGAAAGCTTTGCTATGCCACGATAGTTCTCTATAGAAGCCTTGCTTCCGCTTTTATGAAGCAGTATAAGAAACGACTCTTTCCATGCTTTTGGTAAAACACCACACTTTAGTGACAGATTGAATAAATTGGTAAGGGGTTGGTAAATATTGTTGTAAAGCATAAAGATTACAAACTTTAAATGAAATGAAATTAAATTAAATTAAATTAAGTTGAACTAGAATTAAAGTTGGAATTAACCTAAACAAATAATTAATTAACATTGGCAGAAGATTTGACTTAAATTAAAAAGCATAGAAATTAAAACGAATATCGATAGGATAGTAGTATAGGATTTTTATAACGTTAGAGAAGTTAAGGATAAAACGGTCAAGATACGAAATTGAATGGGATTACAAAGCATTATCAGTCTAAGTCTAGAAGGAAGAGAGTTCCAAAGACGGATTGATGTAATAAAAAATTGACGCTCAGACATGAGCATCCGATATCGGATATATGTGAAAAGCACTGACCTGGACGATTGAAGAAAACGAAGCCGTTCATAGAGGTAATGGGGTTTTTTCATATATATTATCTTGTGTAGGGTAGTTAGCGTTCTCACTTTCAAGAGATTTTCGAAAGAAGTTTTTGCCAACCTTCCAGCGTAAGATGAGACGTGGTCAGGTCTTTTTAACCCATAAGCATTGTTTAAGCGACATACATACATACATAACACTAGTTTACAAATAATTAATTTGAAAAAATACCAAGATATTCATGTATATGCATTGGTATGCCGAGCACAAAACATATTTTGAAAAATTTTTGTATGGTTAGGTTTTCGAGATATCGGCAATTTTGTGTTTTTTCAGGTATCACTTCTTTCAAAAATTCTTTTCATCGATGTTAGACAAGCGATGGACGCAAGCAGTACCTCGTTTGAAAGGAAATTAAAATACGCTTCCAACGATGTATAATATGTAGGGGTGGACCAAACCATTGCTGAGCAATAGGTTGTCAAAGTCAACATTTTGTCGAATTTTTACGACTTTTGAAAAAATTTTGATTTTGAAAATGTTTTTTTATGCGGTGTTGTAAAAATCAGGAACTTTTTATTTTTTCTAAAATTAGTGTGTATAATTACAAACATTTTAAGCATAATATTACCAAGTTCTAGGAAAAACTGTATTTTTGGCGATTTTTTTTGTAAATTTCAACATTTATTAAAATTTTAGCGAGGTCTGAATATTGCAGATATTAAAAAAAATTTCATAGTGTCAATCCGTATTAAGCTAATAGCGTGCAATTCAAACTTTTTTTTAAACTTTTGTCTGTCTGTCTTTCTGTTAGTCTTTCTGTCTGTATGTTTGTGGTCGCATCACTCGAAAACTTCTAAATAGAATGAAATGAGGCTTTCACCATGGTATTATTACACGTTAAACTGGAAATTCAAGACACGTCTTATCTCGAAAACTCAACCGGTTAAAGAGTTATCGACCAATATGTTGACCATGGGTAACCAAAAAAGTATTCATACAATATAGGTAACAAACGAAAGATGCCAACGAGTGCTACCATGTGCTAAATTTATATATCTCTTTAAGTGTAAGACGGGAAAACGGAAATGTGGGACGTCATGTTAGTGTGCGATTTTTGCACACATACTTCATCAATGAATTAAATGCTACATAAATGTTTTGTTTCTGTTATATATTCCTTGTTTGTTTAAATTCATTTTTTAATGTTTTAACATACATTTTTAACGTTTAAGTTTTTGATTGTTACCAAATAATGTATTAATATTATAAGTTTATAATTGTAGGGTTAAAGGTATGGGTACATTTATGTAACTATAGATTTAAAATGACATCGACTTTTTACTCTGGCGGTTTTTTTCTGACAAGTCTTCCCTCACAAGGAACCAGCAATAATCTCCTAGCATGTTTTCATCCCAGTAACCTTGGTAGCGTATGTCTATTTTTTCCATTTCTTGATGGAACTTTTCTCCCTGCTCGTCACTTTCTGCGCCAAGGTTTTCCGGGAAAAATTCCAAATGACTGAATAAAAAATGCAACTTAATTGTCATATTGCAGCCTGAGAATAAATAAATTCGTATAAAAATTGGTTGAATTAAATAGTTAATATAATTCTTACCAATTCGGTTATATTTTTCTAGTAAATTGCTTATCTTTCTATCGAAATCCGAACTTTTGTGGTTTCCTAGGAAGTTGTGCACGACGTCTTCAAATGCCTTCCATGCTTCTAAGAAGTTTTTGCTCAAGCATTTCTTAAATGAACTATCGCCATACAGCGCTCTTATTTGGGGTCCATCAAACACCCCTGCTTCAATTTTACTCGCTGACAACCTTGGATATTTATCTTTTAAATACTTTATTTCTGGGCCATCTTTCGGCAGTTTTTTCACGAATATTGAAAATAAGCCAAGCTTAATATGTAGGGGAGGAAGTATTATTTTTTCACCAGGGATTAGGGGATCGTTTTTCATGTTGTAGTCTCCAGTTGTATGTTGTTGTCGACTTGGCCAAACTCTTCTGGTAAAGTGATTGGCACGGTCACGGCTGTCCCACAAACAAAGAAAGCAGGGAAATTTTGTATTCCCTCCTCTTTTTTATTCTTTTTTCCTTTCCATTGTGTACACAATGACCATTTCCTATATTCTTTCTTCCTTTAATGATTATTGATATATCTATTTAAACTAGTCTTAAAAATGTTATTCCTGACTAGCACTATAATAAAATTTTTGTAAAATTGTTGTGCTAGGAAAATTACTCAATAAATACAAATACAATACAATACAATACAAACTTTCCACCTGTGTTGATCATACTGAATGTAGCTCAAAATTTGTTTCATGGATTCATAGTTTTCTTTGACGTATTTTCCATATGCAATAGGAATTGATGGTTTTGAATTTCCCTTAAAAAGCAAAACAGCTTTCAAACTGTCATTGCCTCCATCAATAAAAAGTCGCCAATCACAAGCATTATAATCCTGTTGTAGCGCAGAAAATAGACCAGTGACATCGTTACAAAAGTAAATATCTTCCACTTTAGAAAAAAACTTCGCGAAATCGTTACTTCGTTGACGATAATAGGACACACGAGTATCGGGTTTTAAATATTCCCATTGTTGCATACGCGATGCAAGTAATTCCGAGTCAGATTTCGTTAAATACAGATCTCTGCACAAATCATTTAGTTCAGCCTGATTAAGCAACTTTTTAGCACCTGACTCCATTTCTGGGTCACTCCAATCAATAGACGGTTTTCTTTTATATTCTGGTTGTTGCTTTTCAGAAGAGTTTGCTTTACTTAATACCGGTTTTGGAAGTAAGGCTGAATGTGGCACTGTATACGTAACTGATTCAACAACTGGATAAATTGCTTCTTTTCCGCGTCCGCCAGGTTTTTCTGTTAAACAGAAATAACAGTCGGAAATATGGTTTTTCGGTTCCCTCCATAACATCGGACTTCCAAAAGTAAAAAAACTGTCTTTACCCTTACCGATTCGGTTCAAAATTCCTCGGCAAGCATTATTCTTAGGAGCAAATCCAAAGTATTTTTTATAAGGTTCTAATAAATTGTTAGCACTAATTCTTCTCATTAAATGACGAGATATCGCTTTCACAAGAACACCACAAACGTAGCAAAAACTATTAGGATCATTCGAACACATTTTAATAAAGTTAAATATAATTTCAACCGATTTACATATGTTTTTAGAATAGTGGATAAAGCACATTTAAGAAATATCATTTATAATTAATTGTCAAATTTTCGCAACATACTTGATTGAAAACAAAAAGTACTGCGATATAGAAGTGCAATGCATCGCACAGTAATTTTGAAAATATTGAAATTTTACAAAAAAAATCGCCAAAAATACAGTTTTTCCTAGAACTTGGTAATATTATGCTTAAAGTGTTTGTAATTATACACACTAATTTTAGAAAAAATAAAAAGTTCCTGATTTTTACAACTTCGCAAAAAAAAATATTTTCAAAATCAAAATTTTTTCAAAAATCGTAAAAATTCGACAAAATTTTGACGTTGACCAGCTATTGCTCAGCAATGGTTTGGTCAACCCCTACATTTTATACGTCGTTGGAAGCGTATTTTAATTTGCTTTAAAACGAGGTACTGCTTGCATCTATCGCTTTTCTAACATCGGCGAAAAAAGTTTTTGAATGAAGTGATATCTGAAAAAACACAAAATTGCCGATATCTCGAAAACCTAACCATACAAAAATTTTTAAAAATATGTTCACAACTCGGGATGTCAGTGCCAATACACCCATATGCATGAATTGGTTGGTATTTTTTGGCTGTAAACTAGTGTACGTTTATTTCATTCGTTTGTTTTATTTGCTTTGCATACTATTGTAATTCGCAATAAGCTTATAAAATATTTCGAAGATATAGTTTATGGTTTGGAAAGCCAAAGTGTGGTTTTTCATACCGAAAATGAGGAAGCCAATCGCGCCATGCCTCAGAGCCAACAGTGCTCGCCACCAATAAAACATAAATATATACTCTCTCGTTCTCCAAAGAACATTTTTGGGCAAACATGGTCGTCAGAGCCTGAGCCAAATTAATAAATACCTTTTGAGCAAAACGGCCACATAGCACCTGAGCCAAATAATAAAATAAAATAAAAAATAGAAATAACTTAAAAAACAACTTGCCTTCTCTAAAGCTTAGACAAGCATATCTAGCAATGTCAATATAGACAACAATTAACTTTTTCTTGCTTAGGTAGTCACAATTTGAATAAGTCGCACAACCATATAGCAGCGTAGGTATTAGATACGCTTTCGCTGAAAGTAGTCTTATATACAATGGAGTAAAGTACTTAGTTAACCAGAGTGTACGGAGCATTCCATACACTTTGCCTACCGTGCTAAATATGTGGTCTTTCCATGACAAAGTTTTGTTAAAAACTACATCCTGAATTTTTGCAGTTTCGACGTATTCAGTAACAGAATTTTCAAACATGATTCGGTCTAAAACATTTGTATAGACTGATTTTTTATTGATAACAATACATTTAGACTTTTTTAGGTTCAGACATAAGCCGTTCATAGAATTCGTTTTAGATCTAGGTTTATATTATTCATGCCTATTACGGTATCCGACGGATGCTTTGCGTAGGGAGTACGAATCTATTCGCGTGAAAACAGTTGCGGATTTAACCTTCAAAATTAAAAAAAAACGACATTATCAAGATATTTTCTTCTATTTCTTGTGTTCAATAGGCTAGTAGTTTTAAAGGAAATCGATAAAGTTGATTTTTTAAAGTTTTGTAACTCAGATCCGCAACTGATTTTTCACGAATCGATCCGCATTTCCCGCGAATGGCATCCGTAGGATATGGGAATAGGCATGATTAATACACAAACAATTGTACGTCGTCGGCATATACATATGTGAACATTTCAGTACGTTAGGACACCAGGAAAGTCGTTTATATACAAACAAGGTAATTTTCATTCAAATACTTAGAAATCTGCCCATGTAAGATTCGCTCAACTAGTTAGTTAGTTTTTTATTTATTATTTTACAAAAGGTTTACAAAAGTTAAAAGTAAAAGTGCAATAAAAATAAAATGATTAAAGCAACTACATATGTACTTAGTAAAAAATAAAGAATCTTAGACAATAACATTAAATGTTGTGTGTCTGCATAGCGCTAGCGTAGATACGTTTTTAAAAGCTCTTGCGTTGAGGTTCAGCAAGCCACTCCTAGCGCCAAAGATAAGACTTAGCGTAGGCAGTATACTCGTCGCTGAAGTAACAAGCGTCTGTAGGCGTCAGGTAGGGGTAAAGGTCGTGGGACCAGATTCCAGTGCACTTTCGGAGAACTCTTTTTGCAGATATTTCTCTAGTACTACAGGGATGCTTAGTACATGTGGCTGCTCAACGTATTGTAGTATTAGATGGGAGTAAGATTAGCTTTTTTGGAAAGAATAGCAAAAGTTTTTCCACGGCCTCAAATTTATCACCCCAAATTTTGGGCAGCATAGAACATTATAGACCTAGACGCCGCTTAGAAAATGTTCATCTTCTGCGTGATGCAGATTCGAGGGCTGTTTATGTATTTGAGCCATATGGCAATTATCGCTGTCTTAGCTTCTGACAGTTTCGAATCTACTTAAGTGGTTTATAAAATAGAGTTTGTAGTTCAGAAGCAAACCTAAGTATTTGTACTCATTGACAATCTATCTCAATGATATCATTACCATAGTTCCAGCAAAGTCCCGAGGGAATCCTGTTACATTCTCTAAAGACCAACACCTGTAAAGTAAAAGAAGATTGCTATGGTTGTGCCTGCTTAAGGATTCAAACATTAACTCCCTTTATTCAAATAATTTGCTCTTATTTATACTAAATTCTTCAAAAGTTGTTGCTAATAAATATTTACTCTAATTCTTACATAGCTACTAACGCTATGCACATATGTACATATATTCATATAGCATAGTTCGGTGTACATATATCTCAGTGCACTCACCAACGTACACACAAACATATCTATAGCGGGACTTCCAGCAATGCAGTCGCATACATATATACATATTCCAAGTGTGGAGCTGCCAGTGATGCAGTCACACACATTCACACATAGGTGACCTGTGTATGTCAACTAATACAACTCCACCGCTTGTGGCGCTCATGTACTTTTGGGCAGCGTGAGAAACTCAACGTAATCTTATACATAAATAAATATGAATGTGTGTCTGTGTGTCCTTTATGGGCGTCCAAAGTACTCAACCGATTTTTATGAAATTTTCACAGTATATTCTTGAGATCATGGGTTAAAGCATAGGCTATATTAATGTTTGCAAAAGTGGGCGGTGCCACGCCCCCAGGCCAGGGCCGTGCGCATGAATTGGCCTTGGGGGGGGGTTTTAATTTAGATTTGCATTCACATACATTTTTCACTAAGATAAACATATTTGCTGAAACAGATACCTACCCATACATCATAAATTTAAATGTTCTTTAACTTTTCTGAAACTGCATACTCTGATACCTAAAACTATACCCAAGAAAATTCTTTTGGTTGCACACATTTTTCTGTATTTAATAGAGAATTGGTGATATGATGGCATATCCCAGCTAACTAAAAGTGCAAAAAAAGACTCCTTTCGGACCATAAAATGCTCATTTCTCAGAGCTTTACTCTCCAAAATAAGCTTCTTTCGGAGCCCAAATGGAGCGAAAAATCGCTCTACGCGGGAACTCCAACGGAGTCATAAAAAAGAGTCCGAAATGAGTCCGATTTCGATGAATTTGAAGCGTTTTTTGACTATTTTTAAATGAACTGCGGAGCCTTTTATTGGTGCTTTTCTCTGAACCTTTTTCGGAGCCTTTTATTCCTCCATTCTGAGGGTTTTTGGACTCTTTTGGGAGGCTTTTATTGGTGTTTTTCTGAAGCTTATTTGGGGTCGTATTTTATTTCTTTTGTGTCATAATTTCTTTGCGCAATTTTTCCCTTCTAACTATTCTGCGGTCACCAATTCTGACTTTCTAAATTATCCCTATGAGCTACATGGGAACAATTTAATTAATTGTCCAACTATATGCGCCAATGATGTTCTTATTTATCTGAAATCTTTGAAGGAATCTTTTAAATGCGGTCCTGATAGGATTCCTACATGCCTTTTGAAGAAGTGTGCTAACAATATTTAACAATTTGTTCAATCTGTCACTAAAGTGTGGTGTTTTTCCAAAAGCATGGAAAGAGTCGTTTCTTCTACCGCTTCATAAAAGCGGAAGCAAGGCTTCTATAGAGAACTATCGTGGCATAGCAAAGCTTTCTGCCATCCCAAAAGTGTGTGAAGCTATTGTTACCAATCAGCTTACGAATCCTATCTCTACCTTGATTTCCGACTGTCAACACGGGTTCTGTAAGGGAAAGTCCACCGTTACAAACTTACTTGAATTTACTTTGATTTCAGTAAAGCTTTCGATAAAGTCTGTCACTCTTTACTTATTCATAAACTGGATCAGTTGGGTTTCCAGCCGGGTCTCAATCGCTAGATCTCTTCTTGCCTTAGCGACAGAGCACAAAAAGTAGTGTTTAAAAATTGTGAATCCGATGTAATTTATGTCTCCTCAGGAGTTCCTCAAGGAAGCCATCTTGGCCCGATTCTGTTCTTGTTGTTTATAAATGATATTTCTACAGTAATATAATTTTCGAAAGCTTTGCCATTCGAAGAAGCTTCAATCAGATCTAAATACACTAGTTACTTGGTACGATTTAAATTATATGCCGCTTAATCTAAAGAAATGTAAGTACATGGGTTTTTCGAGAGGAATATCACAGCCAGCTTCCTATACAATTAACAGTTATAGTCTTGAGCAAATGTATGATTCTGTTGACCTTGGGGTTACTATGGACTAAAAACTCGGTTTTAACTGCCACATTAACTTAACAGTCAATAAAGATAGAGGCGTTCTAGCATTTGTTAAACGATGGTCTAAAGAATTTAGCGACACTTATGTAACTAAAACTCTCTTTACTACATTAGTCAGACCGATACTTGAATACGGTTCTATAATTTGGAGCAAGCGTTACCAGGTCCACGTGGATCGCTTAGAATCAGTTCAAAAACAGTTTTTAATATTTGCCTTAAGAGATCTTCACTGGGATCCCTTGTATAATTTGCCATCGTATACGAGTCGCTTAAAACTAATTAATCTTCACAGCCTTTCTAGTCGGAGGGAACTGCTTGGAACTGTTTTCATGACTAAATTACTAAATGGTTCAATCCTAAGCCCGTTTCTTTTGAGCGAAGTGAACTTCAATGTACCTTCTCGTCCATCAAGACATTTTAACCACTTATCTTGAAACAGTGTCGAACTAATTTTGAATTAAATGAGCCTTTTCGTTGTTTGTGTCAAGATTATAACTACGTTTGATATTTCAGACTCACTATGCAGCATAAAAAAGTCAATTCTTTCTATCCTAAATACATATCAACAATTTGCTTTCATATCCTTTGATTCTTATCTTTATTCTTTACAATAACTATTCGCTGTCAACTAATTATTTATTAATTGTGTCATCTATTTTTTATCTACCTTACTTAGCTGATGAGGTTTTCTCTGTAGCTGAGCAGTTTTAGATCTCGCCGATTAACAAACCAAAGCCAGACTATTGATAAACGTCCATGAAAAATGCGATCTTTACCTTCTGTTAGGTGAAATAAAAAAAAACCTCAGAAAATGTTTGAAAACATTCAAATATTTGAACGGTGTCGCTCATCTGCTCTCCAACGTTCATTTTCTCACAATTCTCTTTACGTCTACAACAAAAGGGATCTTTCATATAATTGAGCCTTGCAGTTCATTCGCTCTGTTAATTGAAACTGCTCACTGTTTTCATCAGTAAAATAAAAAAATAAAAATGTCCATACTACACAACTTTGAAATTTCGGAAAGCTCCAAGTGCAATTCAAAGTGCCGGACTTATCGTCGCTACCGACGAAGAAAGGCGCGTTCAACAAATTGTCAACGAAAAAAGGCGCATTAAAAATATTGCGGCAAATAAGGACGCATTAAAAAATATTTTGACGAAAAAAGGTGCATTAAAAAATATTTCGAGGAAGAAAGGCGCAGTGTATACAATTACAGTAAACTTCACAAGGGATTTGGTGCTGGATTGAAAAAAATTGGGCCAGCCCAAGTACCCATTATACGTATGTATTTTTATTTAGTATTTCGTTTTTTGAATAACTTATATTGCAGCTAGTTATCGAAGCGCGTCTTTCTTTCCTAAAAAATATTTTAAAGCGCCTTTCTTTCTTCAAAATTATTTTAATGCGTCTTTCTTTCTCAAGATATTTATAATGCGTCTTTCATCAAACAAAAAAAAGTTTGCGCCTTTCTTCGTCGACAAACAGCTTTGCGCCCTTTTTCGTCGATAGGAACGTTATGTATTGGCCAACCTTATTCTTTGCAACTTTCACCAATTTCTTCTTCCGTAAAATTATTTTAACTAATTTTGTCAAAAATTATTAGTCAAGATTCAATAAAAGATTTATAAACTGTATTTTGAAAACTTTTGCAAAATTATTGCAACTTAGATTTGGCCATGGGGGGGGTTTTAACCCCCAAAACCCCCCCCATGCGCACGGGCCTGCCCCAGGCTATATAAAACTACAATTCTTCATAACTCTGAACATATTTGGTCTAAATTAATGATTTTTGGATATGTGTGTCCTTTGGTCAAGATTTATGTAATTTTGGAAAAGTGAGCGGTGCCACGCCCACATTTTTTGTGTTTTGTTTGTACTTCAATAATGTCCAAAGTTTATGTTCGATCTCTTTTAAACTTTGGGCGGTGCCACGCCCCAAGGCTATATAAAATTTAAATTCTTCATAGCTCTGAACATATTTGGTCTAAATTAAGGATTCCTGGATATGGTCAAGATTTATGTAATTTTGGAAAAGTGGGCGGTGCCACGCCCCCAGGCTATATAAAATTTAAATTCTTCATAACTCTGAACATATTAGGTCTAAATTAAAGATTTTTGGATATGTGTGTCCTTTAGTCAAGATGGATATAATTTGGGAAAAGTGGGCGGTCCCACGCCCACATTTTTTGTATTTTGTTTGTACTTCAATAAGTTCAAAGTTTATGGCCGATATTCTCTAAATTTCCAGAGTGGTTCAGAAGATTGTTGTGCCACGCCCCCAGGCTATATAAAATTTAAATCATCATAACTTTGAATATTTTTGGTCTAAACTAATGATTTTTGGATATGTGTGTCCCTTGGTCAAGAATTAAATAATTTGGGAAATGTGGGCCGTGCCACGCCCACATTTTTTGTATTCAGTGCTTTGTTTGTACTTCAATAATGTCCAAAGTTTATGGTTGATCTGTTTTAAACTTTTCCAATACGTTAAAATCTTCGTTGGGTACGACATACATAGGCTACATTTGTAAATTCTTTGGAAAAGTGGGCAGTTCCAGGACCACAAGCTAAGTAATATTTCAATTCGTTATATCCCTGAATGTATTTGCTTTAGTGACATTTTAACGTTCTTAAATCTTAATCAAAGCACTTAATTTTTTTTGTTTGTTATTGCCGTTCATACATATCCAGAGTATTATAGGTAGATATAGGATATAATTAAATAAGTACTAACTATACATCTGCTCAGCAGCGCATAATGGTTTTCGTCATACCCATTGAGTTCAAAAGATCCGTTTTTTGAGTTGGACATCCAAAAAATTTATTTGTTTATACCAAAGACTTTAAAGCCAGAAGCATTGTATATCCTAAAGCACTGCAATAAATGGAATGTTAAAAGTTAAAGAAAAATATTTGAAAATGTATTTCTAGGGAAGTCACTGGTCAGGCAGAACAACGTCTGCCGGGTCTGCTAGTTAGAAATACGTTGACACAGCGGAATGTTTGGAAGTCGGCGTGTGTCTTTGCTATTGTTGGCGACTTGCTCTGATATACTACACCTCCTTTCCTAAAAAAAAAATCGTGAATAATATGAACGATTTTAGAGCTGTTATATACTTAGGTGGCTTTTTCCTTTGTACATTTCTACAATTACTTTATGTGCATGAATTTCATTTGACACTTTAAAGATTTTTATTGTTTGCTGTTTGTTTACAAAATTTTTTTGTTCTGTCTGGTTATTACTTATGTTACAATGTTTTACGTTTGTTTATTTTATTTTCAAGTGGGTAATACAATAACTTATTTTTTTGTTTATTCATGCGACAAGTTTTCTTACATTGTCTTTTCGTGTTTATTTTTTTTTTTTAGCATTTTTGATAAATGTTGGCTCATGTTTAGAAATAGTTTTATTTTAATAACTTGAGCCTTTTTCGGTACAATCTGAGATTACATAAGTGTGTTTTTATGTTATTTTTGTGTTTTTCTTTTGTACACAATGACATTTAATTTTGCATATACATTGCTTAGAGAAAAAAACCTAAGTTATTATTCTATTACTACGATTTTCTTATTTTCATTGATAAAGTGTAACTATTTATCCTATCAATATTTTCTACTCTATAGGGAATTAAACTGTAGTTATTTTTCTCATCAATATTTGCTACTCTAAAGGGCCCTTTATACATATTGTCTAGCTTATGACTTGCTTTATTTTTTACTAATACCTCCTTTATTTATCTCCTTATATTGTACTTTCCTATCATAACAAATTTTTTGTTTTTCCTTAGCTTCGTTTACTAATTTATAAGCTCTTTGTTGAGCTACTGGTAGCCTGTATTTGATTTCTTTGTCATATGCCTCTAGTAGGATTTCGTAAGTCTGAGGTTTTCACCAAAAATCAATTCGAAATTGCAATAACAATGTACTGATGGTGCTGTATTATAACAATACGCAAAATATTTAAGATATTCATCCCAATTGTATTTGTCAATGGATATGTAGGAACGCATATGTATATTCATTGAATGTCCGATGGTTACGCACCGTGCCTAACGTTTGGTGATGATAAGGTGTGAAAGTTTTCTGTTCGATTTTGAAAAGTCTACACAATTCCTCAAACACGCTATTTTTATATTCGGATCCCATATCCGTCATAATGGTTTTCACACATCCATCTATCAGGATAAAGTTTTCGAATATAGCTTTGGCAACTACCTTTGCGTGTTTGCAATTTATTGACCTTGGGAGACGTCCTATGGTATCTATTTGTACTGTATCGAACGCTTTTGTTGGCGTTTCTGTTATGGTCAGAGGCTTCATTAAATTTCTATGTATTTTATTTTTATTACACTCATCGCATTTCTTAATGTATCTTCCTATGTAATTTTTCATATTTTTCCAGTAGCATTTTTGTCTGATTTTATTTAACTTACGATTTATTCCTGTGCCACCAAAAACAGGATCGTCGTAATACTTTTTAAGAATTTTTTTAATATTTTCTTTTTCGCTCACATGCATAACCTCCTGAGTCAATGCAATTGTTAAATTTTTGAGAACTTTGGTACTAGTTTCTTTAAATTCATTTACTCGAGTATAATTATAATATCTAAGCAATTTGTCTCCTGAGGACAACTGTATTTCTATAATTCCTAAATTGCCGACTTCTCTGTTAAGCATGGTAAAGAATAGACCTAAATCAAGTTTGGCCTCAACAATTAGCTCGAGAGTATCTATTTCACTACAAATTTTCTTTAATTTTTTGAAATACATATAATTTCGGTGGATCGAAAACGAGCTGGGCTAGTTTTTTTACTTCGTATTTGTATAGCGCTTCATATATTATTGGGTTCTCTTTGTGACTTACGATTTCTTCATCTTTAATTATACTGGTAGGCTTTGTAGTTTCCGATCTTGTCGTAAATTTTAATATCTTACAAGCCTGGATTGACATATCTCTTAGGTCTTTGATATCTATGCATAAGAGTTCGTCTGCTACGAAATTTTCTTTGCTACACTGAGAAAAAAACAAACCATATCGTGTTTTATTCAAAGAGAAACAAATATGTTTTAGAGCAAAATGATATTATGTTTACTTTTGAACAAAACTTTGTTTGAAAACTTGAACAAAAACTGTTTTTTAAAAACCATAAAAATGTTTAAAACAAATAATAACCTGTTCATAATAATCAACATTAAAACTGTTTAAAACGACTATAATTTTTTTGATTTGAAGAGTATTGTTTGAAATATTTAAAATGAAAAGTTATTGAATCAAACAAAATTTAGTTTGAATTAAATGTTAATTTGTTTACCCTTTCCATAACTAATAAAAACAGAAATTTGTTTATATTTATTTATTATCATCCTTTTTTATTAAATATATTAATTATAAGAGCGTTCATTTTGTACATATGTATATTAGTGTTATCCATTAAAGGTACTTGCTTCCTTTCTATGATTTGCAGTTGTTGATTGTATAGATATGTAGTGGAGGGCTTGTAGTGGAGGCCTGAAAAGAAAAAATTGTTAGAAAATCAAATGCAGCAAGCAAACTATCTTCAGTGCAGGGGTCATTATATTTCAATAAGTAAAATTAAGGTTTGCTATCCATCCAGCCCAAGAGATTTCAGTGTAGTGTACCTGGCCAAGATCAGGGGTAAATTGTTGTGACACCGTAATATGCAATTGTACCAGCGCTTGTACATTTGCATATCTTGGTTATGGTCAAAGATTGTGCGACAAAACTGAAGCACCAAATAAAGGCACTTCTTGTTTTTTCATTAATGTGGTGTAAAAACCATAAAATCCTTACTTTTATTAAACTGTTATATGAGGTTGGATTATCTATGGAAGTCTAAAAGATTTGATGGGAATGATAATTTTATGGTACTTCGAGGAAAAATGTTCAATCAATAAAAGGAAATACAATTTAAAGATGTAATAACGGTTTTTATGGCCTTATTTAGCGTACTACAACCTTTTTCCATTCAACCGGTTTTCTTAGCGCACTTACAACAACCACATGAAAACGTCCAACTTTATTTGCAAATATCTATTCAAAAGAACAAAAATACCCCTAGATATTTTTAGCAGTTGTCAGTTGACATATCAAATTTCAGCGCTATATCTCAAAACTGAGGGCTAGTGTGCACTCAGGCATACGGGCATGCCTAAATCGACTCAGGTCATCGCACTGATAATTTCAAACATATTCAATAGGCAGTGTTAAAACAATTTATTAATTGTTAGTTGCAACTTCTACAGTTACAACTAACAATAAATCAATTGCCAAGTTTGCAATTAACAATGCAATTTATTTAGTTTCTCTAATAATTTAATTGGTTAATGCCTACCACTGATGACAGGTATACTAAATTAAAAAAAATCTTGTGTGCGTAGTTTTTTTAGGCAGAAACAAAAACCAACAAAAGTAGGATTTCCATAACTGACAGGAATAATGTCAACTTTAACGGTATGTTAAAAAAACATTTTTTTCATCCCATAAATTTTTACTATTTATTCATATTTCACAGGTATATATTTTTTGAAAGTGGAAAGTCTGCGCCTGTATGTATTTTATAATATAATAAGAAATTGAGAAGTTGCATATTTCTTAAACGTTTAGTTTACAATTGTATAGTTGTTTAAATACTATTAAATTACCCTTCATTTGATGCTGATTTCGTTTACATCGCTAAATAATTTGTTGGAAATTTTGTCAATTTTGTAAACACATATGTGTAATAAGAACAAAATCCATGGATTTTTTTCAAGTTGTAACAAAGTTACATTTTTCTTAACGATTTAGTTTATAATTGTAGTTTCGCTTAAATCGCTAAATAATTTGTTGTAAATAATGTCAATTTTGCAAACACATATGTATGTGTAATAGAACAAAATCCATGGATTTTTTTTCAAGTTGTAACAAAGTTACATTTTTCTTAACGATTTAGTTCATAATTGTATAGTTGTTTAGAATCAAAAGAAAGGCTTTCATTTGATGCAATTTGCGTCAAAAATGTGAAATAATTCATTGTAAAAATAAAACAGCATGTATTTAATCATATGTATACAATAACTTTAAGTAAATTTGGTAT
Organism: Sphenella marginata; assembly: GCA_951509765.1. Taxonomy (NCBI): domain Eukaryota; kingdom Metazoa; phylum Arthropoda; class Insecta; order Diptera; family Tephritidae; genus Sphenella; species Sphenella marginata. Next base: position 72,474,732 of record OX608079.1, read on the forward strand.
GATATTTCATTAAAAAGTATTTTAAAAAAAGAAATTGTTTTGAAATTATTTGGCTATTTTTGGGCCATTTCCATATATTTGGGGTATTTTTTTGGGCATTTTCCCCTAAATTTTGGGTATTTTTTGGGCACACCAGGTTTCAGATCCGGCAACTCTATGAAAATGCAACCCTTTGTTTTGGGAAATTTTTATATTTAGAACGGGGCGGCTATGTATTTTCTTATGGAATTTCTTAATGAGTGCGATGGTGAGCAAGGTCAGACGTACACGACATTTACATAGGGAATGTGGATAATATCTGCACGCGGCCCATAGAAAACTATCCACTTTTTTATCTTCATTTGTGGATAGCGCGACCTATGTTTTATCCATTTTTATACCCAGCGTACTAGTACTAGTACAAGGGTATTATAACTTTGTTAGCATAACGGTTGGTTGTACAGGTATAAAGGAATCGAGATAGATATATACTTCCATATATCAATATGATCAGGATCGAAAAAAAATTTGATTGAGCCATGTCCGTCCGTCTGTCCGTCCGTCTGTCCGTTAACACGATAACTTGAGCAAATAATGAGATATCTTCACAAAACTCGGCATGCGTACTTATTTGGGTTCAGAATAGATCAGTATTGAAAATGGGTAAAATCGGACCATAACCACGCCCCCTTTTCGATATCGAAAATTTCGAAAAACGTATAAAACGAGTTAATTCAATATCAGAAGCAGCTACAATGATAAAATTTGCAATATATATTGATTTAGATGTTCTAAGGCCGATTTTATCAAATTTTTTGAAAAGGGGCGTGGCACCGCCCACATATATTTGAAGAAATTTTCAAATTTTGACTCTTAATAACTTCAGAACAGTTTATGCTAGTGTAACGAAATTTTGTAGAGGGCATACTATTGTTGTGTTAAATTCAGATATAGAAAATAAACGAAATCGCTTCACGACCACGCCTACTTTTTCATAAAAGTTATATTGAAAGGAGGTGGAAATATTAAAAAGTCCATATCTAATTAACTGATACCGCTATAATAATATAATTTGGTACATACATCAATTTTCAAATTCTTTACATTATTTTTGCAAAATTTTGGAAAGTGGGCGTGGCACCGCCCACTTATGAGTCAAGCAATTTTCAAATTCGACTGCTAATAACTTCAGAACGGTGTGAGATACATAGGTTTACGAAACAAGGTACCAAGCATGTTATGTTTATGTAGAGTACTACCACAGAAAAGAAGAAAAATCGGTGAACGACCACTCCCCTTTTTGGACTAAAGTTATCTCTTAGTTAGGAAACCGGATATCTGTTTAACTGATAAAGATATAATGCTAAAATTTAGTACACTCATTCACTTCATGATGTTATTAGTGTTGTTTAAAGGGTTTTTGGTAATATTTTGGGAAAATGGGCGTGGCACCGCCCACAAGTGAATAAACAAAATATCAACATATCACTATTAACAAGCCACTGTGAAAGTATCATAAAGATCTATTGATCGAAAACTGATCTTCAAATAGGGACAAACAACATAATAAAATCCGTGGGCGTGCCACCACCCACTTTTTTTAAATTATGTAAATATTGATTAATGGCCACATATATCCGTATATCAAAAAATTTCACAAAATACGTTAGAAGTTATGGGCATGGCACGCCTTCTTTTCCAAAGTTATATATAGGACATGGTATAACCCTTGAAAAGATCGATTCAGTACTTTTGGCTCATGTAAGCGGTTAAAGCTTTATAAAAGTGGCGTGGCCGCTCCCACCAAATTCGCTATTGTTAAGGCTCGGAATAGATTGGTTTTTAAAATGGGCGAAATCGGATGAAAACCACGCCCCCTCTTTCTGAAAACTAACGCTGGGTATTTAATGTTCGGTTCACCCAAACTTAGACTTCCTTACTTGTTTTATCTGCGCTTGGTTGGTAGGGTTGCTTTGCCAGTTTTTGCAAATGTACCTAACTTTTTTTTGTACACGCACTCATGAACTTGCTTTATCGGTTATTACAACTTTCAAATAAATGTTTAAATTTAATCGACCTTCATAAGAATTCTAATTTAACTATTCACTTAATTTCTTGAAAAATACGGGCCCCTTTGAAAACTCCGGGCCCGGGGGAAAATACCACCGACCCCCCCCCCCCTCTCGTCGGGCCTGGCTACTAGAAGTAAACCCCTTACTTTGGGCGCAGAGAACACTGAAAAATTGAATTACAGACAATTTCAGAAATGTTTCTTAGCATCTCCTAGCCACGAGTGTCCTAAAAGTTATATATATAAGATATAAATGGTTGCGCGATTCCGTAGATCGGGTAAAATAATAGATTAAGGTTTGGACCCTAACTTGTTCACAGCACATCATATGAGCCTCCCAACTTCCAACATCTAACGGTTCAATTAACGTATGCGCGTGCACTGCGGTGTAGGAAGTATTGATCCCATAATGGATTGTGAGAACACCTATGGGATTCTTAAATGCGACGTTTGATGTTATAATTTTGTTGTTGTAGCGCTACTTAGCCCTACCTAGGTAGTCCGTATCTTACCCAGTAGTGTCATCGAACTCTTCTAACGGAAGTCCTAGAAACCTAGCGGCTTCGACAGGGGTGAACCAGAGGGAGATGGGTGTTAGAAGAGTAGGCTCGGTTGAGGAGACAAAAAGATTTTATTTGATGTTATAGTCTCCCAGCATTACCTTAGTCTCACTTCGAAAATTGGGCCCTTTAGCTTTATTCTGCATTTATGGGGTTTCGGAGTCATCTCTATACCGCACTTATACTCTATATGATCATTTAACTTTGGATGCATCCTAGGTGAGTTTTTATCCCACTTATTTTTCAAACATATTCTCAATGCTAGTAGAGTAGAAGAGATTTTTTGAGTGGTTGATTTGTAGACACAGATATACGGCCTTGGTTGTTGCAGACACAGATAAAAAGTCCTCCGAGAAGTGCAAAAGTGTATTCTGCGAGTCCGTATTGGATCAGCGAAGGGTTATTTTTTTGAAGCGCGAACGAAGGCCACCTTCTCAAGCCGATGTTCTGCCTATAAATAAATTCCTTGGATTACGCCTCTCATTTGGGATGGGACCATTAATACCGAGGTGAAAGCGCTTCTTTGATACCCCTTTCCACAGTTTTGGACGCGGTTTAGCAGCTGTTTCCTAAAGGAAACAATTACCAATTTCTATTTTTCTTACAAATGGCATATATTTTATGTCAATGAGGTTTTTTTTTGACATAAAAAAACTTAATTCTAACATTTTATCATATATTTTGTATTTTAGCAACAGATTTTTTTGGTTGCCAAAATAAGCATGCTTTAGGAGAAAAATAGAGATTTTATGAGATGACTGAAATTCCAGAATCGGAAACTTAGCTAAATTAGTCGCCAAAAACAGCTGATGCCGTTATCTGGTTCATTCGTGTTCATCGCTTAAATGTGCCAAAAAAATTAATCAAAATTAACCAGAAAATGGAGATTTTAGGAGACTGTCATTCACGGGAATCGGAAAAGTCGCCAAAATGCAGTTAGAGATTTTTGGCGATCGAGATTAACCGTTAGCGATTTGCAGAATCCTGCTGCAGGATTAAATTCGGATTAAGCTCTAACCGGCTTTTATGAAAGCGGGCCTAAGCTAAGTAAACATAATGGCAGCTAGGGAGTACACATTCACATATATACATACATACATACATACATAATATTTGGTAATTTTCTTGTTTAAGCTTGAGACAACCGTGGCGGCAGCACGCCTACCGATCGTTTTGCATTCGTACTCACAACTTCGTTTTTTTGTTCTTCCGTTTGTCTTTCAAATAATAAAATGTTCAGCATAACCTTGTATTTACTTTCATCAAATATTTGTATACCTTTCATGAGCATGAAATGGTATTATAACTTTGGTCCGATGTTTGTAAGTATGAGAAGAAGAAGAGATAGACCCACTAGAGTTGATTTAGCCATGTCCGTCTGTCCGTCCGTCCGTCTGTTTGAACCCAAACTAGTCCCTCAGTTTTAGAGATATATCGATGAAATTTTGCAAGCAGACGTCATTTTGCATAGGATTAATCATTTGTCGGAACCAGCAAGATCGGACCAATACAACGCAAAGCTCCCATACAATCTAATGTTCCGATAAATGGGTTTTGGCCTATAACTCTTGCAATTCAAAAGCTAGGAACGTAAAATTTTGCAAGCTTAGTACATATTATAAATGTAACGTATATAGTGAAAATCACCCAGATCGGCCAAACATGACATATAGCTCCCATATAATCGATGGTTTCGATAAATCGGTTGTGGGCTATAAAAGAAGGCAGTTACAGTTTGCTACATATTATATATGTAACGTATGAAGGGAAAATCAGCCAGATCGGACTAACATAACATATACCTCCCATACAATCGATTGTTCCGATAAGTTTGGTTTGGGCTATGTATCGTTAAATTAACAGTTTTGAAGTTTGTACCAATTTTAAGTAAGCATCGGACACGTAAAAAAGTTATGCGTATTCATGAAAGGTATAAAGCCTTCGGCACAGCCGAAGACAACCCTTTCCTTACTTGTTTTGTTTGATTTCATGTTTGAATAATATTTGGTTTGAAAGTTCCATTAATGTGTTTGTTGGCTCACTCGCGCTAACATAGATATTTCATACACTGCTCTGTTCAAAAAAATAGTGTTACATTTTTCTGAGTGTATGTACTCCACTCCAAAGTCATATTCTTCCAAGTCTAGTCTGATTCTAGTTAGTTTAGATGATGCATTTTTCATCGAAAATAAAAATGTTAAAGGTCTATGATCAGTTTTTACTGTAAATCGTCTGCCATAAACGTATGGTCGGAATAGCAGCGCAGTGAATAGCAGCTAGTTCTTTTTCTATTGTAGCTTTATTTGTTTCACCTTTTGTGAAAGATCTTGAAGCATGGGCAATTGGTAACTGTTTTCCTTCATATTCTTGACTCAAGACTGCTCCGCAAGCAGTCTGTTGTTATACAAAATTCTCTAGTAAAATCGGGATATTGGAGTATATTAGTGCTAATAAGTGCATTTTTTAAGTAATTAAATGATTTTTCGCAATTTTTTGTCCAATCAAGAATCACTTTTTCTTGCAGAGTCTTGTTAATATTCTGGAATATTCTGCAAAGTTTGGAATAAATCTTCTATAGTCATTGCAAAATGCGACAAATCTTTTTACTTCATCTGCAATTTTTAGGCGTAGAATAGTTTTGAACAGTATTGAATTTGGATGGATCTTGGCTGAAAAATTAACATTTATCTGGCTGCAATTTTAAATTATATTTTCTACATGTTGCGAAGACATCTCTCAGATTTTTTACCATATGGTTTTCTGAACACCCTAATACGACTAAATCATCCATATACAAAAATGCTTGTGATGGTTTTAAACCTGCAAAAGCGAATGTCATTATTCTTTGGAATGAGTTTCGTTCTTCCTTAGACCATAAGGTAATCTTTTAAAGCGATATGTGCCGTTATCAGCTGTAAATGACGTAATGTCTCTTGATTCTGGACTTAAATCTATCTGGTGTAATCCAGACATTAAATCTAAACATGAAAAATATTTAGCTCCACCTAGTTGGTCTTGAATATCGTCTACTCTTAGTAACGGAAATTTATCTGCCGTTAATTTTTAATTCACCTGTCTGTAATCAATAACCAGTCTATATCTTTTTTCTTTATTACCAAGGTGTAATTTCTTGGGAACTAGGAGAATTGGACTATTATATTGTGAAATTGAAGGTTCTTTTATATCATATTGAATTACTTTAATGACTTGTTTGTTAATTTCGCCTTTATGTGCTTCTGGGAGTCTATAATTTTTTATATAAACAGGACTATCACCCTTCATATGTAACTTTTGTTTGCAAAAATTGTTAATTGTAATCGGTTCTGATTCTAATGAAAATATCGCTTCCCTGGTTCAACAACAACGCAATTGTCAATTTTAAAGTTTCGAGATAACGCCCACAAAAGCTTTAAAAAGTACTAATCTTTGCTGTGTATCAATTTTATAATTGTATTACAAATAGTTTCCGCGCTAGACGCTTGCGAAGTTGTTCCAATCGTGCATAATAGCTGAATTACCCACCGACGTGTAACGTACGTGTACGTATAACGTACGTACGTACTTTTGGGCGAACTTTTATGCCCGTGATGTTAACGCAAAAATCAGCCATTTGCTTTTGTTTACATCTAATACAATGTTGCCATTGATAGCTTTTCATGCATGCTACCGAAAACATGTATATTTTAGTCGAGTATTTTTCATTGTATATAAGACCGAAACTGATATTAAAAAATAATAATTGGTCAATTTATTTGAAATAAAATTTTAACAAAATTTATTTTGGGTTATTTCAATATTATTCCCATAATTGAAAAGGTATTTTTGTAAAACAACTAAAAACGATCTAAAAAGAGCATACGAAAATGTGAGTAGGCAACACTGTCGTATGAGCAAGCAATCAGCTGACACGTTCATACGTAAGAAATCAAAAGTAGTTTGATTTCTACGTTACGTTCACGTACACGTCCGTCGTTGAGTAATCACTTACATGTCACTCGCATAAGACAGGTCGTGTCAGCTGACACGTACTACGTGCTTACGTCGGTGGGTAATTGAACCATAACGTATGCGCGTACAAATATTGAAAATTGCGTCGTTGTTGAACCAGGGAAGCGATATGTCGATCAATTCTGAACATCACGCGTTAAGCGATTGGTTAGCGAATGCTGGAAAATTTTTATTCAATCTTTCTAATTTTTCTTTACTATTAATGTCATTTTTTAAATTTTCATTTTTTATAATTTTGTAATTGTCTAAGTTTTCATAATTTATATTACAATATTTGATTATTGCATTATTATTTTTTGTATTTATTATTCTTACAAATGAATGATGAGAATTTACTATAGTGTATGCAATAAAAATTCCTTCTTCTATTTCTTGTTGTGGTATTAATAATTCGGGATTTTGATTTTCTATGTGCATTTGTATAGTGACTTCCGATCTAGCGGGTACTGTAATGATATTTATAGCCGATTTATTTGTCATCTCAATGACTATATTGTCTTTGCAGTCATTTGTTCGTAATATTAGATTGTCCCCATTTTTATTATAATCCAAAAAGCAACTGTATTTCTTTATAAAATCGAGTCCTAAAATTCCATCACATGGGATTGGGAAATTATCTTCAACTATGTGGAATTTGTGCTTAATTAGGAGCTATTCATCTTTGAAATCTGTTTCAACTGTTCCTAATGTAGTTGTCATACCTTGACCAATGCCTTTTAAATCTGTTGTACAAGAAGTATTAATGGTGATATTACTATGAATTTTACATTTCTTAACAATAGGGCGGTCTGATCCTGTGTCTATTATGAGAGTTGAAAGAGAACTATTCAGAGTAGTTCTGGATGATATGTAGCTGTTTAGATGTAAATTAAATGTATATTTTAGTTTGTTTATTGATGGAGTGGAGCTGGTTGGTTTTCCTGTTGGTTGCAATTGCGTACATTGCGAGTATTGTTCTGAATTGATTTCCAAAAGTTCTATTTCGATTTTGGAAATTATTATTTTGTTTATTACGCGTAGAATTTTTGTAATATCTACGATTTTGGTTTCCTCTGTAATTGTTACTTCGGTAGCCTCTTCGAAAACTACCACGATAATTATTTTGTGTGTGTGTCAAATGCAACACGGAATTTGGATTACCAGTGACTTCAGTACAGCTATTAGTGAACTTAGAAATGGCTTCGTTCATAGAAGTGAACGTACCAGCTTGCATGATAACCTTAAAAATTTCGTTAGAGCAGTTTTTTCAAATGGCTTTTACCGCTGATTGTGTAGTGTATTTAGTTGCTAACTCTGTCGTAAGGCCATCAGAGATACATGCTCCTTCTAACGACTTTAGAACCAGGGAAGCGATATGTCGATAAATTCTGAACATCACGCGTTAAGCGATTGGTTAGCGAATGCTGGAAAATTTTTATTCAATCTTTCTAATTTTTCTTTACTATTAATATCATTTTTTAAATTTTCATTTTTTATAATTGTGTAATTGTCTAAGTTTTCATAATTTATATTACAATATTTGATTATTGCATTATTATTTTTTGTATTTATGATTCTTACAAATGAATGATGAGAATTTACTATAGTGTATGCAATAAAAATTCCCTTTTCTATTTCTTGTTGTGGTATTAATAATTCGGGATTTTGATTTTCTATGTATATTTGTCTAGTGACTTCCGATCTAGCGGGTACTGTAATGATATTTATAGCCGATTTATTTGCCATCTCAATGACTATATTGTCTTTGTAGTCATTTGGGCGTAATATTAGATCGTCCCCATTTTTATTATAATCCAAAAAGCAACTGTATTTCTTTATAAAATCGAATCCTAAAATTCCATCACATGGGATTGGGAAATTATCTTCAACTATGTGGAATTTGTGCTTAATTAGGAGCTATTCATCTTTTAAATCTGCTTCAACTGTTCCTAATGTAGTTGTCATACCTTGACCAATGCCTTTTAAATCTGTTGTACAAGAAGTATTAATGGTGATATTACTATGAATTTTACATTTCTTAACAATAGGGAGGTCTGATCCTGTGTCTATTATGAGAGTTGAAAGAGAACTATTCAGAGTAGTTCTGGATGATATGTAGCTGTTTAGATGTAAATTAAATGTATATTTTAGTTTGTTTATTGATGGAGTGGAGCTGGTTGGTTTTCCTGTTGGTTGCAATTGCGTACATTGCGAGTATTGTTCTGAATTGATTTACAAAAGTTCTATTTCGATTTTGGAAATTATTATTTTGTTTATTACGCGTAGAATTTTTGTAATATCTACGATTTTGGTTTCCTCTGTAATTGTTACTTCGGTAGCCTCTTCGAAAACTGCCACGATAATTATTTTGTGTGTGAGTCCAATGCAACACGGAATTTGGATTACCCGTGACTTCAGTACAGCTATTAGTGAACTTAGAAATGGCTTCGTTCATAGAAGTGAACGTACCAGCTTGCAAGACAACCTTAAAATTTTCGTTAGAGCAGTTTTTTCATATGGCTTTTACCGCTGATTGTGTAGTGTATTTAGTTGCTAACTCTGTCGTAAGGCCATCCGAGATACATGCTCCTTCTAACGACTTTGTGAGCCTTTCTACCACGGCTGTGTATTGGTTCGTAGTTTTGCTACGCTGTTGGACATTCAACAGTTTCGCTGTTAACACTTCCACTGATTCTCCTTAAATAGCTGGCTGTAGCTTTCTTTTAATGTCTATAATTAATGATTCCGTGCTTATATAGTTTCTTGCTGCACCCTTCAGCTTGGTTTTTATCATTGATACTGCAATGGCTTCATGACCATCTTTAATTTGCTCAAGGATGTCAAGAGCATGCAGAAAACTTGGTAGATTTTCGGGTTTGCCATCGAACTCAGGTAAGATCGATGATGCAGTTTTGATAAACTCTACTACTGTTTGTGCCATTTTGACCCTCTTTGTTTGAGTTTACTTACTTACGACTTCTTTATGAGCTTCATACATACATTTCCTCTGTTGACATTCCGGTTATTATTAAGTTTGCAAAATGAGTGGAAACTTCTTGGAATTACTGATTTTATTAGCCGCTATTTCTTAGTTGCAGATAAAGTTGTGCGCTTAGCGGTCCATACAAATATTAAGCGCAAACGCAGACGCAGATAAAGAACAAGTAAGGAAAGGGTTGTGTTCGGCTGTGCCGAAGGCTTTATACCTTTCATGAATACCAAACCACACTTATCGGAACAATCGATTGTATGGGAGCTATACGTTATGTTGGTCCGATCTGGCTGATTTTGCCTACATATGTTACATATATAATATGTAGCAAACGTGCGAAGTTTAAGGTTCCTAGCTTTTTAACTGCAAAATTGATAGCACAAAACCCATTTATCGAAACTATCGATTATATGGGAGCTATGTGTCATGTTGGTCCGATCTGCGTCATTTTCACTACACGCGTTACAAATACAATATGTACTAAGCTTGAAAAATTGTACGTTCCTAGCTTTTGAATTGCAAGAGTTATAGGCCAAAACCCATTTATCGGAACAATCGATTGTATGGGAGCTATGCCTTGTATAGGTCCGATCTTGCTGGTTCCGACAAATGATTAATCCTATGCAAAATGGCGCCTGCTTGCAAAATTTCATGGAGATATCTCTAAAACTGAGGGACTAGTTTGCGTTCAAACATACGGACGGACGGACAGACGGACAGACGGACATGGCTAAATCAACTCGCCTCATCGCCCTGATCATTTCGGTATATTTAATAGTGGGTCTATCTCTTCTTCTTCTCATACTTACAAACATCGGACCAAAGTTACAATACCATTTCATGTTCATGAAAGGTATAAAAACACGGCTAATGTATCTAAATAGTGAGGAAACCAACCTATTTCTGACACATGAAAAGATTAGTTTTGTCTCTTTTTGATGGGTAGGTTTGAGTTTACTATATATATTTTTTAGTTCCGTACCTAATCTATTAAAGCTATCTTTTATCATTGTCAAATGTTTGATTATTGTTTCCTTTCTTGTTTCCCTATTTTGGTTTATACATTTGTACGATTTTTCAACTACTAAGTTTTCCTCAAATAGCATTGCGCGGATATCTTCCCATTTATCCATTTATTGGAGGGACATTATGAAAAAATTCAAGATTAGATTTTATCCAGTTCGTTTGCTCGGCTCTGGTATCTCTTCTTTAACAATTTTTTATGGGTCGAGTACAATTTGAAAAATAAATTTTGTTTTTGGCAAGTGCAAATTGTCAATATTATCAAGAGGATTTTGATAATTTCTAATGACTCGTGGTCAGCTCCCCTATGGTTTAATAGTATTGACGGCAGTAGCGTTTGGTCTTTCAATTTTTGTAGGGCTTCCACCCATTTTCAGTTAAACAGAAAAAATTTACTTAAAATTTAACCTAAGCAGAAGTTTCTGCTATTTGGTGGGCGACTTTAGGCTGCCGAAGAATTCTAAATTATACTTAATAATAAATTAGATGCATCTATTGGTTTTACTTCCATCCAGTGTGTCAGCATGCCGTGGTTTGCCCAATGTGGAGTAGTCCGTGCCCAAGTGCCAGTAGAGTCCTAGCAGTCTACCTGCAGGACTTCAGCAGTCTGCTACCTAGGAGATATAGCAGTCTGCTGATTGTGCAGCTGTCCGCTACTTATAAAGTATAGCGGTCTGCTTTTAACGCCGGCAGGATTTCAATAGTTTGGCAGGATCCCAGTAGTCTTACAGGATCTCATTAATGTATCAGTATCAAGTTTAAAGCGGCTGAGTTAGTATCCTCCTTCAGAATGGCAGGATCGCCATGTAAATTAAAAGACGATTGCTATGGTTGTACCTGCTTAAGGCTTGAAACATGAGTTCAATTTATTCAAATAATTTGCTCTTATTTATACTAAATTATTCTAAAAATTTGCTTATACATATTTACTCAAATTCTCATATAGCTAACTCTAAAGCTATGCACATATGTACTTATATTCATATGGCATATCTCAGTGTACATATATCTCAGTGCAGTCACCAACGTACACACAAACATATCTGTAGCGGGACTGCCAGAAATGCAGTCGCAAGCGTGATGCAGTCACTTATATGTGACCAGTGTATGTCAACTAATACAACTCCACCGCTTGTGTCGCTCATGTACTTTTGGGCAGCGTGAGAAACTCAACGCAATTAGAAATACGTTGACACAGCTCTATAATTATATTGTTGCAATGGAGCCAAGCGTTTATGGGGGTTAAAAGCAAACCATCGTATACATGGTATCGGGCAGTGATAGTCCCCTGTTGTTGGAAGGAAGGCCAGGGTCGCCTTTTTTGAGGACGGCAATCATGATTGAGGTATTGAAAATGTTGAGGTATTTGTTTTTTAAGTAACATTGCGTTGAATAAAGCAAGTAATTCTGTTAAAAAACCTAGAGGGGCATACTTATAAAATTCGTAACTAATACGGTCTTTGCCGGGTGCCTTGTTGTCCTTAAGGCCTCTAAGCACAAGTTGCAACTCGCGGAGCTTAAAAGGGGAGTCGAGAAAAGGGTCGACCATTCTAATTTTTTCATAGAACAAAACTTATAATAGTTTGAGGGTACCGAGACATAAAACACTCGGGCCGCCACCGAGGCACTCCTAGTAAATTCATCTAGGTGATTTAATATCTTCTTACGAGCATTAAAGCATTCGCTGTCAAACCAATCATTTTCGGGGGTATAGTAAGACTTTCCATAACTGGCCGGAGAAGCAGATTTTATCTTATTTTGTAGGGCAGAAACAAATACATCAATGCTAGTGTTCGCATCGTCCAAATTGAACCGGGCAATAAGCTAATAAGATTGGCATATATTTGTGCATGCTTCGGCTTCTACACTAATTTATTAGGGCAGGTCTTCAAGAGGTCATTGGCATTTTTATCTAGAACCTCAAAACTGATGCAAAGCGGTATATGGTCAGAAAATTCTTTTTTGCTTACTGAAAAGCTCTTAACGGCAGAGGGGAGTTCAAAAGAACATCTATCATAATCTGGGACGGAGCTTCCTACAACGCTACCAAACGTGAATTCACCATTCTTATCGTCTGGCAGTCTTCCATTTAAAATTACTCCACCCACATTCTCGATGAAACTAAGAAGCTTTTTGCCTTTTGCATCTAAAACAACATCTTTAGATTTTCTACACTCCTGGGCACCGGATTGTCCGGACAAAAGGTTCATGTCAATCACTTGTGCTCCCTTACTCGCGCGTTCAAATCGCCCAAAGTATTGTGGAATTAGCCAGGTGCACACATTAAGATTTATTGAGAGTACAATACAGCCAGACACGCTAAGAAACCGTAATTTGTTACAAGCTTCCAAACTCTTTTTAAACCCAAAAAGGCACACACCACTAGAGCGGCCAGCCTTGTGCATCTTGGTTGCATCCACCAATCACATGGGTCTCAAATAAAAAAAATATCAAAAGATTTTATAAAATTAAAATAGTTATTAAACTTAAACTTACTACGAAGATTAGCTACATTATATGAGATTACTTTAAGCTGTCGTTTGATTTCCGTGACTACTCAACTACCTTAGATAGGTACGGCAGTATGGCTATTGGCCTATACTCGTTGTTAGCCTTTCGGATTGTAATGACTATATAATTCGGGACACTTCACTTCACTCACTTTTGCATTCACTACCGGACTTTAAATAAGTAAAAGGATTTATGGGTTTTAAAAATTGTAAATATATTTATTCGTTTGGCTCAGGCGATATGCGACCGTTTTGCACAGAAATTTACGAATTGTGTTTTTTGTTTACAATATGTAGGTGTTTTGTGTTGACAATTAGTTGGTGCGTGACTGTGTAAGTGTGTGTGTGTGGTGTGGTGAATGCTGGCGGCAGGGTTGCACCCGCCAGTGTTGTGGCTAATCTAGCCAATGACCTTGGCAGCTTTCCTGCATTTTGGGAAGACACAGGTCGTCCGAGTTGAGTGAATCAAATAAGTTATGTGAGGAAAAATTTTTGGAAGAATAAGTTTTAAAAATTTGGCACATACCCCATAGCATTCGACTTCATAGACAGTATCGCTTGTACAACATCACATTCATCAACTCGAACCCAATCAAGAGGACTATCACTAGCATGGAGCTGTGGTTGGTCTGGTGTCCCGTGTACAGCAATTTTTGATATTTGTCTTGCGTGGTCTCCCCTGGAATCCAAATATACACCTGCGTCCATATAAATTTCGCCGTTCCTGCCAGAACGTCGAGGCACTTTGTGCCATTTCAAGTACCCATTTATCGTCAAAACTTTGCCAGAAACAATCCTCTGAATGTGTGGTGTTTACACTTCAACAAATTATATAGCTGTATCAGCTTGGCGGCCACCGTGGTGTGGAGGTAGTGTTGCCGGCCTACCACACCGAAGATCCGGGTTCGAGCCCTGGAACAGGTTACATCAAAAAGTGGTTTGAAAAAGTTTTTTTAAAACGGGGTCGCCCCTCGGCAGTGGTTTGGCAAACTCTCCGAGTGTATTTCATCTGCTTTGTAGATGCCGTTCGGAGTCGGCGAAAAACCGTAGGTCCCCCCAATTTGTAGGAAAAAATTTCAAAGCGGCACACCACAAATTGGAAGAGAAGCTCGACGCAAAAATCTCCTAGGAGGTTAATGATATAACTGTTGTATATCGCGCCATATATATATATATATATCAGCTTGAACGCTCTTTTGCCTCTTCATCTAATGCAATTCTTGATTTTCTTACCGTCCGCCGATAAACAATAAAGGATGCACCTGCTAATAGCCATAGCGTCGAAGTAATTTAAAACAATCTAAGCAGTTGATGAAAGAGAAGGTGGATTGGAACACGACCTCCCCAACCACCATTTTTTCTCAGATTCCTACACTCAACCTTAGCTAATAAATCAACCGACCGAGGGGGTGGATTGGAGACACGGCCTCTCCAACCATCCAGTAGTTTTGTCAGACTTCTTGGTACAACTTTAATGGATATATCGTTAGACTGAGAGGGTGGATTGGAGACACGGCCTCTTCACCGTCCAGTCAGCGGCATAAAAATAAAATCTAATAATTAAAATTCTTCCTTTCCTCAGTTTTGTTCATTCATTATTCTCTTTTATACAACTTAGCTCTTTGGCTAATTAAAGACTTAATAAAATATTTTTTGAGTGCCGCAGTCCTTACGTCGTTACTTTATGGTTGACAATGTGAGCTACTGCGCTTTGCCTTTTCATGCAGCCAACCCGTACCCACGCTTTGATTATGCAGGTGATATGACACCTGAAAATGCTGCTTCCGATGATTATGGAATTTGTGCGCAATGATATGACAAAGTAGCAGACATATCGTCAGCAGAAAATGTATTGCACGTGTTGGAGTAGTTTTAACTTCTGCTGTGTTAACTTACATACATTTTATATACTTGTATTTGATATTGTAATATTGTTTTGTAAACCATGTTTATATTTCTATAGTCAACCCTTTTGTAGCGTCTACTTGAAATAAATAAACAAATAAAATAAATAACCCTGTGTTTGCTGTTTTTTTGCACAAATACAGTATACGGCATCTCCTTCTAACGCATGTTAAACTACATAAATCTGCACTCTCCACTCTCATTAGCAATAATGAAAAGTTTGGTTAGCGCTAACGGTCAGCTATAATGCAAACGCACGCCAGTGCTAATGGTTATGAATAACACAAACTTCATACATAGCTAACTATGGTTTGTATTATTAGATTTGGGTTTTAATGTTTAATATAATTAAAATTTACATAATTTTTAAGTTTACAATACTCAAAAAGATCTATAAATACATATTTATAACACTAAGCATACACAAACCAATAATTTCACTGAATTTCCCCAAAATTGAACACTGCTTTCTCGTCCATCTGAAAATATAACATGTTTGGTGCATAGATATACAAATGTATAAACCAGGACTGGGTTTGTTAAATAACATTAATTAGCCCTATACACTTGCTTTATCTGTGTGAATTAGCTGCAATTTCATGGAAAAGTCCTTCTTAAAGTTTTTTATAAATTTTTTAACTACGCACTTGCAATTTTTTTCACCACATCGAAAAAAATAAAAACCTATGAAGAGCAAAACTAGACGGAAGGGACCAGTGAAATAACGCCTTTTTGAATGGGAAATAACGCCCATGGGCCTTATTTCCTTTTTAAATGGAAATATCGCCCATCTGCAAAAAGAAATAAAGCCCATGGCTCTTATTTCCTTTTTAAAAGAGAAATAACGCCCATAGGATTTTACGAGAGCAACACGAACTGTTGATTAGCATTTTTTTCACAAAATACCCTGTGAGAAAAGAGTGGGAAACGTGGCACGCGGAAGGACATCACCGTGGCGGTAGCCACGGCTATGGCACACACCCGGAGTTGGAATGGCGTAGCCCAGGGTTATTTTTTAAAGCGCGGCCGAAGGCCGCCTACGCGGAAAGGTGTCCTGCACATAAAAAACGTCCCCCGAATTGGGGATCTGACCCGGGTCAATTTTCGGCTTTTCACTAATAACTTTTCACAGAAACAAAATATTGCTTTTCCCCCTTCGGATTATAGTTACGGAGGCCCGATCCACGATTTTTAAGTGCAGAATACCTTTCCGCGTAGGCGGCCTTCGGCCGCGCTTCAAAAAATAACCCTGGGCTACGCCATTCCAACTCCGGGTGTGTGCCATAGCCGTGGCTACCGCCACGGTGATGTCCTTCCGCGTGTCACGTTTCCCACTTTGGTTAACGTGAAATTTGTGTGTAACTATTCAATAAAATACAAAAAGAATTAGAATATTATTGTTTCATTAAAACAAATGAAAGAGCAATAAGGCCTTTAAGACTTTATTTCTCTTTCGAAGTGTAATAAAGCCTTTTTTGAAATAAAGGCCTTATTTCACTTTCAATAGTGTAATAAGGCCTTAAAGGGCTTATTTGACAAGGCGCTATTGCACCCGGCCTTATAAAAACATAACAAATATGTTAAAATTTATTGAAATAAAGAAAACCATATACTTAATTCTTGAATCAGCTTGTTTTTATTCGTTTTTAACGTCCGTGGGCTTTATTTCTCTTCGAAAAAGGAAATAACGCCCATCAGCGAAAGGTGATAACACCCAGGGGCTTTATTTCCTTTTTAAAAAGGAAATAAGGCCCATGGGCGTAATTTCCTTTGTGTGTGTTAGTATTTTACAATTTTCGATCGGAGTACTCCAACACTTATCCTCATTCATATAAAAAGATGGACCAATTTATAAGGCCGTGTCCGGTGATTGGAACACCTAATCCATGTCGGAGTACCCTGCTGAATAGTCTATGGAGCACCTACTTGAGAGTACTTTGAAAATGCTACCAAAAGATTACTCTATAGAGTACTCTGCAGTAAAGCGAAAGAGGGACTAGGTATTTTTGAAGACCACCTACTCCCACTCTCGCTTTGCTCTTGAATACTCCATAGAGTAATCCAATGGGAGTACTCTCATGTAGGTGGTCTATAGAGTATTCAAAAGCAAGGAAAATGGAGTACTCCGAGTTGGGTTAGGTGATCCAATCACTGGCCATCGCCATGTAAATTGGACCACCTTTTTTATATGAATGAGGATAAGCGTTGGATTACTCCGATAATCCTTAAGGAGTACTCTATGGAGTATGAAACGGAGTATTTCGGATTTTGCAGGGTAGAGTCGTGATTGGGAACCATAGCAGCAGTGGAATTCACTAAATTGTAGCTATTCGATTCGGTTAGATTTTTCGATATTTTCAATAGTGATTCTGTCTGTCGCTTGCACTATCGAATATTCCATTCACTAACCTACCAATTACGATTCGTTATTAAATGCCATTTAAATTGAAGAAAGGTGGCAATCACGGCTTAAATAGGCGAAAATAACAAAGAGGAATGACAAAAACAAATAAAAATCTGTATACAGTGGAAGCAAATATATAATATTATTGTAAAAAGTAAGTAATAAATGTATTTTTATAATATTTGACATTAACAGTTTTGAATATTTGTATAGCATGACGTAAACCAGCAGCAGTGCTGCAAGAAGAACGAGAGCGGCAGTGGAGCAGCTGAACATCATGATAGATTTTTTGCTGCAAACCCCAGGGATAGCAGCACGACAAAGCTGAGTGCGATAAAAAGTGAAATGAGCTGTCCACAACACTAAACACCCTTGGTGGTGCTATAAAAAGCGTTGAGCAGTGGCGCACGGTATGTAAACAGTGTATTTATAAATTTTTTGGTGTACTTTCGGAACTGGAGCGACGTGTTATTGCCCTAGTAGGCGATGATTACACGCAAGGAGAATTAATTGTGTAAAATTTTGAAAGGTGATAGCTGAGTCAAGTTTGGAGAATGTCCAGGTGAAGAAAGCTTTGGCGGAGGCTATCACCACAATGGGACAAGCTTTCGCGACAATGGGGGAGGGACTGCAATCCTGCGCGGATGCTTTCCGTGACTTAATCGGCGCAATATACCGACAGTAAGTATGAACGATGCGTTCTAAACACGCTCATCTGTTAGAGGTCAACATGTATTGTATTTTGTATTGCCAACGTAATCCTCTAACATATAAGGATGTTTAGCAAACTTTAAAGTAAATGTTTTAAGTTTTTATTTTTTAAATTAACTATTTTTTAATTTCATGTTTCGTATTAAATTTAAAGTACCTTTCTTGGATTTAAGTTGATATTCCGTTCCCGCTGTACGCTCCGCTGGGATCGAAAGTAGGTATTTTGAGTTGCGATTGAGTTGAAAGAAGAGGAAGAGCTATACATTTTTCGAAATCAGCTGTTTTCCTAGCAATCTATGAACCTGAAACATAACAAACCAAATCTACACAAATTATGCCCATATGACACTACGTATTTTTATTGTATTTTTCGTGTATTTAATGCTTGAAATACTAACGAAAACTTATCGAAAATCAGATTACAAAAACAATTTCGCATTTGTTGAAGAGGGACAAACAGTGCCTGTAATTTCAATTTCGTTGATGTTTAGTTTATGAGGTGGGTTTTGTCGAAGGCTGAGGTAAGTTCAGTCTGTCCAAGGTCAGCAGAGGTCCCACGAACCCCTACTAAATAATAACACGATATATGTGTATTACGATCGAACACACACACACACACGGCCTAAGAGCGCTGATAGGGGATGAGCAGCTTTCCGTTACTGGAGAGTGGGAAGACGGGGAGCGGTGTATAGTCGGTTAGGAGCGGAGAAGAATCAAACAGGATAGAGCGGCGTAGCAACCGTTGAGCAGCAGCTGGACAATGCGGATTCGGCGTGGCTGGATGACGGCAACAGTTGGTCAGCGGCTCCCTGAGAGCGGACGTACCGTATGGCAACAGTTGAGCGGCGGAACGATGCGGTGTACTCGGCACAGCTACCGAATGGCAATCGTTGGGCGGCGGTTCACCGGTAGATGCAGTAGCACAGTTGGAGGCGTATCAGTTGTAAAACAGCGGGGGTAGCGGAACGGGGATAGATGCGGGTGATTTACCTCAGATCGTCTCGTGTTCCAGGGGTGGCGATTTACGGGTGCGTATCTGCAACGAAACTAACCTGGAGTGACTCGGTTAGGATGTGGCTCTGTGGGTGGACACCACTGGATCCATAAGCGCACGCTATATAGGTGGCTGAATGGAGGGCAGAGTTGTACCAGCAAGGACTTCGTAGGCCGATAGGAGGGCTGAGAGGAGGTGCACCCTAAAGGCACAGCGCTAATACCCCTCGCTCACCCATCGGTCTACTCCGGAGCCAAAGCTAAGTGGAAATCGGTTCGCCGCCGGAGCGGCACGGTCTTCCCACTTAGCTAGTTGACGGAGCGAAGAGCCATAAGGCAACAACCCCGTCAACTCACCTAACCTACAAAAGGAGATACCCCTTGACTGCTGGCCCCTCGCTGAACACCTCCGTCCCCCGCTCGTATTCGCACTCTATCTATTTAGGTGTCAAGAGAGAGGGGCGGCGGTGTACCGGCTTGTGCCATGTAGGCGGCTCAATGGTCGAGGGGGGGGGGGGGGGGGGGCATTGTGCTTAAAGCACAAATGCACCCCGACAACCCGCAACCCGTCCAATAGCAAGGGCCAGGACCAAATGGAGCGTCAGTACGCCGCCGAGGCGGCACGACCATTCCCTGAGGCGACTACTGCCGCTGACTCACCTGGAGTGACTGATTTCAAATTTGTGAAATCACTCATTTATATGGGGGCGGCATTGAAGTGAGTGAGAATTTCACCGCTTGCCATGGTGTGTTGTTCGCCTGGGAAGGAAACTGTGCTAGCCACCGGCGATCGCCATGCAGTTGTTGCTATGGATCAGTGGCGCGAAGTTATTGCATACTTTTAGGAGTAGGTGAAGTTACAGTGGGGGTCGTATTATTGTAACGCTACGTTACAGTCCCCCTCCCACTTCGGGTGACGGAAAGCTGCGGTGAGACGTGTTGTCGTCAGTTGAGGCTTGGGTGTGACGTGCCGTATTTTCCGGACTGGCCGGTGTGTGTGCGTGTGTCGTCTTTATTAAAATAATTTTCTTCAAAATGTTTACAGAGTGATTCCAACTTATCTCTAGGTTTTTTTTTGTAATTCACATGAACATTTCAAAGTTATTCTTACATACTAGTAAAAAGAAAGTTTAAGGTGTAATATTCTGTTGGGATTTCACGGAAGAGTTGTGAGGCGGACACCACTTAACTGGGAACGTTTTTGTGGTGTACCGGATCCCGTTAATGAAAGGTGGTGTACAAAATTATAATTTTTTTTTTTTTTTTTTTTTTTTTTTTTTTTTATAATGTTTAATATGTAATAGTAGAACATAAATAATAAAAAAAATACAATTCAATGTAGAAAATAAATGCATATAGTATGTACTTAAAACTATTCAGCTTCTAGTCCACGAACCGTATATTCCTACAATTTTCACCCGCACCCTATTGCCCTTCCACATATAAGTCCACCTTCGAACTCCTTCTTTTGTTGGCCGCCTCAACCTTAATTTACTAAAAAGGGTTTCCGGGAAACTACTTGCCGTGGTGGTTCTAGTTGCGTGGCAGTTTTCCTCATACGGATTATTTGCGGGTTCCACTATGTTAGTTTCGTCTACTTTTTTCGGTTCTTCCACCATGGCAAATAATGTTTCTTGAATTGGTGGCCTGTGAAAAATTTGTATACGTTGAATTCGTGGCTTGTTTGGTGGCCACAAGGTTGCTTCCATTGGTGGTACCATTGGTCGGATTTTTTGGGGTGAATCCGGTGGTGCTGGTTGTTTTGTGCGTACCATGTTGATTTCTTTTATTTATTTTGTTTTGCTGGTCGTGCGTGTTTTCAGTCTGCAAGTAAACAAGAAGAGAAACGGTACATTTTCTGTTGGTGCCATTGGTGGTGGTTAACCGTTCCATGGTTTGAGGTCTTGTAAATGTGCATGGGCCCGTTTTTTTTTGTGTGGTTCGGAGTGGACTAGCTCCACTATATTTGCTGACACAAATTTTTCTACTACGTATGGACCGGAAAATTTCGGGGCCAGTTTTTGTGCAAAGTTGTCTATGGCGGATGACAGTGGGTGGTCCCTTTTCATAACTTTTCCACCCACGTTTGGCTTCCATGGCCGTCGTCATAAATCGTAATATTTCTTTTGTGTCTGCGATGCTTTGGCAAGATGTTTCTTAATCTCTTTCCATAGCTCGGTGATCTCTGGTGGTACTGACGGTGGCTCCACTGGTACTGTTCCTTCTGTTCGCACTTCCTGCGGTGCGGTAAGATTGCGGCCAAAATTTATTTCTGCCGCTGATGCTTTAGTCGATTCGTGCTGTGCCGTGTTCATCGCAAATGCTATTTGTGGAATTTCCTGATCCCATGTGCGGTGGTCTTCCTTTGATCTTTGCGCGATCATCGTTTTAATGACTCGGTTTACCCGCTCTGTAGGATTATCGTGCGGTGAGTATGCGGCGGTGAATTTGTGTTCAATCCCGTGGTTGTTTAGCAATGTTTTTAGTGCTTTGCTGGCAAAATGCTTTCCGTTGTCGATCAGTAGAACTTTGGGGCAACCAAATCTGTAGATTATGCGTTCTTGTAGAGCCTTTATTACAGTTGAAGTTGTCGCCAGACGCGCTGGGACGAGCTCGATCCACTTGGAGAATTTATCCACTAAGACGAGGAGGCTGGTATTTCCTTGTGTGGAGCGTGGTAATGGTCCATTGAAGTCGGCGGTAACTATTTCCCAAGGTCGTGAACATTGCATGGTGGCCATTAATCCAGCAGGGCGTTTCTGCTCTACCTTATATTCTGCGCATGTGATGCATTTACGCACGTGCTGTAGTCCCAGGGCAGTAATAATTTTGTTGGGCTCGCTTGAGGCTTTTCTTTAGCCCTAAATGACCAGCGGATGCAGCATCGTGAACCTCTTCGAGTACGTCTCTTCTTCGGCTGGACGGGATGCATAGCTTCCACTGCGGAGAACGCGAAAGCTGATTCTTTGGCGCGATATGACGGTTGTCGACAATTTGGTAGTCCGGATGGGAATGGGGTTGCTTGTTCACTTGCTGCGCCTTCTTTTCGTACCAGCCGCTTTTGCCGACGTCCACGGTATATAGTATGTCCGATTCGTCGTATGGTAATGGGCATCGGGAGAGTGCGTCAGCTACTACGTTTTGTGCTCCTTTGCGGTATTCTATATCGAAGTTATATTGTTGTAGCTCCAGTGGCCATCTCGCCAGTCGTCCTGATGGGTTTTGCAGGGTATGCAACCATTTTAGCGAGTGGTGGTTGGTGATTACGGTGAAGTGGTATCCTTCCAGGTATGATCTCTTCTTGCGGATACACCATAGTACGGCGAGGCATTCTTGCTCGGTGGCCGAGTATCGTTTCTCTAGTTGTGTAAGGCTGCGGCTGGCGTATGCTACTACTTTTTCGTTTTCGGAATGACGTTGATACAGTACCGCGCCTAGTCCTTCTCCGCTGGCGTCTGTTTGCAGAATGAACGGTCTGGTGAAGTCGGGACAGCATAGAACTGGTGCATTGGTGAGCTTTTCCTTTATAGCTATAAACGCGTCTTCCTGTGGCTCGCCCCACTTCCAGGCCTGGTTCTTTTTCAGCAGTTGGTTCAGCGGTGCGGCGAGCGTGGAGAATTCAGCGACAATGCGGCGATACCACGAAGCGAGACCAAGGAAACGGCGGAGTTCTTTTATTGTTTGCGGTGCCGGCATCTCTCGTACAGCAGATACCTTGCTGGGATCGGTATGGATTCCTTTGGAGCTGATGATGTGCCCCAGATAGTGAAGTTGAGGCTGGACAAAGGTACACTTGTCGAAGTTCACCTGCATTTTGTGCATTTGAAGTCGCTCGAAAACTTCCTGTAAGTTTGCCATATGTTCGTCGAAAGTGTCTCGTAAAACGATGATGTCGTCCAAGTAAGCGAATACTTTTGGTTGGAGCTCTGGTCCCAGTATATTGTCCAACGCTCTTTGAAACGTGGCCGGAGCAGCGTGTAGGCCAAATGGCATAACTTTCCATTGAAACAAACCTCTTCCCGGTACGGTAAATGCCGTATATGGTCGGGATCCTTTCGGAATTTGCCAATAACCGTTTTTCAGGTCGATAGTAGAAATGAATTTGGCCTCCTTCAGTTGGTCGAGAATAGCTCCTATCTGGGGTAGCGGGTATGCATCTGGTTCACTGGCGGCGTTGAGCTGGCGGTAATCTATGCACATCCTCCATGTCCCTTGCTTTTTACGGACTAGCACAATCGGGGAGCTGTACGCGCTTCTTGATGGTTCGATCCTTCCTCCAGCCAATAGTTCGTTCACTTCCTCGTCGATGACTTGCTGCATAGCTGGATTACGGGGGAAGTTGCGTTGTTTCAGTGGTCGGTTGTGCTTTAGAGCGATCACATGTTCGGCGGCGGTACTTGGGCCTGTGATCTCGCTAAATCGCTTTTTATGATGCGCTAAATAAAATTCCAGTTTCTTATTTTCGTCGCTGGTTAGGTGCTCCCTTGAGCTAAGCGTGCATAGCCTGGCGAGTTCGTCTGTTCTCCTGGTCAGCGTGGCATTAAGCCGTTTTCCATCGAGAGTAAGCACTGCTTGCCTATCCCGCAGGAAATCCATTCCCAGTACATATTACTCTTTCCGCTAGGTTTGGAATGACAGAAATCAGCGTGTCGGTGGCTCTTCCGTTGTACCATATTCTTGCAGGGTAAGAATTTGAACTGTAGACGCATGTTTGGTCCGCCAATTGGACGCTTCGTTTGCTGAGCTGTGGTTCGATCTTGCGTTCTTCCAAGTGCTTCCTTATTGACTCATATACGTATGACAGCGTGGCGCCAGTATCCAATAGCGCTCCACGCTCATGCCCTCGATAGTAACTTCAATGTAAAAGCGGCCATCCCCAAGCGCTTGGTTCGGTGGAATAAATTTGCGAGTGGGTGATTTCATCGAAGTTCGCGGCATGGCTGATTGTACTTTGCTTCGGTTCTGTCCTGGTTGTACGGCTGGTGTCGTTTTCGTTGTAGTCCTGGTTGTATGGCTGGTGGTGGCCTTGATGCTGGATTGGCTAGGCCGATTGCATGGGCAATCCCTCGACATTATGTTGTCCTGACCGCATCTGGAGCAAAAGATCTTCCTTGTCCCTCTGCATTGAAACCGGTGGTGGCCGCGTTCCTTGCATCTCCAGCAACATACAGTGCTATCGTACTCCTCTTGTATTTGGTGTAAGCTATGTGCGACCACCTTTCCTTGCTTGGCCTCTTCACTTTTGAGCAATTCATACTCCTCGGTCAATTCCATCAACTCCTCGATGGTCTTAAATTCACCACGTTTGACAAAGAGGCGATATTCCACGCGCAATCCGTCGTATATACGTTCCAAATGGTCCTCATTGCACATGGTTGGATGTTGACAAATCAGAGTCTGTAGGGACAGGATGTAGTCCTTGGCCTTCTCTCGACCTTGTTGTTTACGCTGTCGGATGGTTTCTTCAAGTTGACTAACGTGTGGTTTAGGTAGAAAGAATTTCTTTACCTCCTCCCGAAAATCAGCCCACTTACGTATTTGTTGTTTTCGGATACGGTACCATTGGAGTGCTTTTCCACGTAGAAGTTCAGGGAGAGTTGGGAGGAGTCGGTCTGCGGGGATGCATTCTGCTAGTTCCTCGACCCTCTCGAATCAGTTCCCGAGAAGTGTATATCCCAGCGGCGGACAGTATTCATCACTTCGGCGTCGCTCCTTTCACGATTTGCTAGTTGCGTGAGATCTCTTTCTCCTAAGATTGGTGTTGCGCTTTGAATGTGGATGGTGGGGATCGACTTGGTTGGTGGATTTACTGGTTTCCTCTCTTCTTCGTTGATCTCCCTTTCTAAATCTCTCAATAGGTCTTCGCTTGATTTACGATTGCGTTTTGCTCTCATGTATGCGCTCAGAGCGCGACGGAGATCAGCGACGGTGTAGCTCTCGACGAAGATTTTGTGCTGCTTGCACTCCTCGATCAGCCTCTCCTTACTAAGTAGATAAATCCAGTTAAGAGAGTCGGTGTTGAGCGTTGTTGTAGTCTCGCTGGCGTGTGTGTTAGATGTTGCTGGTGGTGTGTTCGATGAACCCGCAACGGCAGTGTTGGTGCTTGTTGTTGTTTTCGCACAGTCATCTGCGGAAACGGGTCCCTGCTCGGGCGCCATTTATGAGGTGGGTTTTATCGAAGGCTGAGGTAAGTTCAGTCTGTCCAAGGTCAGCAGAGGTCCCACGAACCCCTACTAGATAATAACACGATATATGTGTATTACGATCGAACACACACACGGCCTAAGAGCGCTGATAGGGGATGAGCGGCTTTCCGTTACTGGAGAGTGAGAAGACGGGGAGCGGTGTATAGTCGGTTAGGAGCGGAGAAGAATCAAACAGGATAGAGCGGCGTAGCAACCGTTGAGCAGCAGCTGGACAATGCGGATTCGGCGTGGCTGGATGACGGCAACAGTTGGTCAGCGGCTCCCTGAGAGCGGACGTACCGTATGGCAACAGTTGAGCGGCGGAACGATGCGGTGTACTCGGCACAGCTACCGAATGGCAATCGTTGGGCGGCGGTTCACCGGTAGATGCAGTAGCACAGTTGGAGGCGTATCAGTTGTAAAACAGCGGGGGTAGCGGAACGGGGCTAGATGCGGGTGATTTACCTCAGATCGTCTCGTGTTCCAGGGGTGGCGATTTAAGTTGCAAACAGCCACCGACGTGTCTAACGGACGGTGGCGGTGGACGTACATGAGCAAATTTGCGATTTTTTATGAACGTTGGGCTTACGTAGAAACATTCAATACAGTGTTACCATTCCTCAGTTTACATGTATGCTTACCCAAATCTCTACTTTTGTATTTGAAATTTTTAATTTTGTAAAATGTCGAAAGTAATATGAAATAACTACATATAGTATATTTATTTATAAACTTTAACATAAGTCAAAAATTTTAAGATATTTCGACAATACTTAAAACTTTTTTTGGGTATTTTTGTAAAATAATTGCAAACGGCCCAAGCTCAACATGCAAATAGTTGAATAGGAAACACTGTGTGTCGAAGAGCGATCAGCTGACACGTTTCCTACGTAAAAATCAGAAATTTTTTGGTTTGGACGTAGCGACGTGCGTAAAACGTACGTCACAAACGTCGGTGAAAAATCGCTTACATGCAATTCCCATAAGGTAGATCGTGTCAGCTGACACGTCGTCCGTTTTTCCGTCGGTGGCTGTTTGCAACTTTACGGGTGCGTATCTGCAACGAAACTAACCTGGAGTGACTCGGTTAGGATGTGGCTCTGTGGCTGGACACCACTGGATCCATAAGCGCACGCTATATAGGTGGCTGAATGGAGGCAGAGTTGTACCAGCTAGGACTTCGTAGGCCGATAGGAGGGCTGAGAGGAGGTGCACCCTAAAGGCACAGCGCTAATACCCCTCGCTCACCCATCGGTCTACTCCGGAGCCAAAGCTAAGTGGAAATCGGTTCGCCGCCGGAGCGGCACGGTCTTCCCACTTAGCTAGTTGACGGAGCGAAGAGCCATAAGGCAACAACCCCGTCAACTCACCTAACCTACAAAAGGAGATACCCCTTGACTGCTGGCCCCTCGCTGAACACCTCCGTCCCCCGCTCGTATTCGCACTCTATCTATTTAGGTGTCAAGAGAGAGGGGCGGCGGTGTACCGGCTTGTGCCATGTAGGACGGCTCAATGGTCGGGGGGGGGGGGGGGGGGGGGGTGCATTGTGCTTAAAGCACAAATGCACCCCGACAACCCGCAGCCCGTCCAATAGCAAGGGCCAGGACCAAATGGAGCGTCAGTACGCCGCCGAGGCGGCACGACCATTCCATTTGGTCAGTCAGCGGAGCGAAGAGCCCTAAGGCGACTACTGCCGCTGACTCACCTGGAGTGACTGATTTCAAATTTGTGAAATCACTCCTTTATATGGGGGCGGCATTGAAGTGAGTGAGAATTTCACCGCTTGCCATGGTGTGTTGTTCGCCTGGGAAGGAAACTGTGCTAGCCACCGGCGATCGCCATGCAGTTGTTGCTATGGATCAGTGGCGCGAAGTTATTGCATACTTTTAGGAGTAGGTGAAGTTACAGTGGGGGTCGTATTATTGTAACGCAACGTTACAAGTTGAAGGCTGAACAAAAATCAAATTTAAAAATAAACAAACAAAATATTAATTTGTAAATTTGATTTTGATATTTTTCCTGTTAAAATCTAAAAAGACTAAAGGAGCTTCAATGGCAAGATGCATATGTTTATCACCTTATAAATAGAGATCATAGTTTGTGAAACAGAAGCATTTAGCAAGCAATTGGTTGCAATATTTAAAATTTCCAAATACATTTCTTTTTGTAAATAAAAATATATCTATGTATATATGTATATTATTTTCAAAACAAAAATTTTTGTCAGAAAAACTACCCAATAAACAAGGAAGTAAGCTAATTTATAAAACAATATTTTCCAAACTTTAAAGTCAATGTTTTACACACCAGTTTGTGTCTAAAAAATTTCACAATCGTTTGGATATGTTTTTCCTTGGGGAAGTAACTTGAGGTGAACTCTCAGCGAGGGAAAAATTTGTCAGTTTTCAAAAATAATGTTTTAAATTTACATGATTCATTTACATATGTATGTATGTATATGGATTTTGTTATATGGGCATCTTGGTGTGACGGTAGTGCAGCTGGCTTATCACACAGAAGGACCTAGGTTCGAACCCCGCTACAGGCAACATGAAATGTGATTTTAAAAGGTTTTTCAAGCCGGGTGCCATGCAAGGTTTCTCAGAAAAAATGCACAAGGTTTGCCTTGCAGATGCAGATTGTATAAAAAATTGCAAGCCACACCACAAATTAGTTCTTTATCTCCTCTCGCACCAAATGAAAATTTTTCATAAAAGATAATTTTAAAATAATTATAATAATTCATTTAAAAAAAGCTGAGGAAAGCAACCTTCGGAGCAAAGTCCCACAACTTATTCGTTAGGCTATTGGCCCGTTTCTATCAATCAGTTTTCAACAAACCCTTACTGTACGTTGAACATAACGTTTATTAAAAAATTTTTTCCAAGACTCAATTCCAATTATTTAAAAATTGATCACTTTCATTGAGTCAACAATTTTTTCCAAACGTGTTACAATGGATATAATAAACCTTTTCCAAACGAAAAGCTTGCTAAAGAAAGTTTATTTTGCTTATTGGGTAACAAAAAACAGCTAACTGTCAAAAAAAGCTACCGAAATACAAAATTTTTCATTTGTTTTTAACAGTCTAGATTGTATTTTGGTTGTATTTCGTTAGTTTTTTTCAACATAGCTCACCCGTTTTCACTAATATTAAAATTGTATAAGGCCGTTTCTTTCGCACAAAATACAGAAAAAATACAGGAAAAATACAAGAAAAATACGTAGTGTCATACGGGCATTAGTGCCGTTGAAATAAAAGTAAAGTTTTATTATGATTTATTAACTTAATTACATAAATCAACTAATTACATATGTATTGAGCATTATTAAATAAATTGAGTGAAATTTTATAGATCAATTGATTAATTATAGCAGACATCGGAGGACCAACCAAAAGCAAGAGAACACTGTTGGTGGATGTTACCACATCGCCAGTAGGTAGCTGGCATTTTCAATACGCCGAGCAAACATTAGACATGTCCGGGTTAAGTCTGATCGCAGGTGGTACTTTTGGGTGGATGCAGACATTGGCAGCCCCGGAACTGACAAAGGAGTTTACCGAGTCTGTGTGGCTGTCGGGGCACGATTGGATATAATGGCAAAGAAATGTAGAAGTCCAAGCCATTACCTTTGTTTTAATGGTGTTAGCAAAATTGTTAGATTTTTGTTTTGAATGCTAGTCCAATTTGCGGTAATTGTTACAACCGCTGCCGAGTGCTAATGGCGCGTCCAAAAATGACGGGAAGGGTATCTTTTTATTTACATATGGGTGTTTCCACGGTCGCGAACAGTACGTTCGTACGCGTTTATGGGCCAAAAAACAAAGTAAACATAGGTTTTTGTTTTTTTTTTTTGCTACTTTGATAGCATTTTGGAAGGTCAATTTTAGGTGCAAGAGGCAGGTTTGTTCGATTTTTAGTTTAGACTGTGGGGGCAATAAACATGTGGTCGCGAACGTACGCAAAATGGAAGTGACTTTTTTGTGCAACTGGAAAAATTCAAAATTCAGCGAAATGGAATGGATTTTTTCAAAATGGTTGATAACATATTGAAGCGGCATAAAGTTACTTTCTTTTCTTTTATTTAGCTTTAAAATATCTTCAGTACATTTTTATATATACGCTTAAATACCGGTCGCGAACGTACGGGTCGCGAACGTACGATTTTTCCATACACTTTCTTTTCCTATTTTCGGCATAATGTTTTACAAATTATATGAATAGGAACACTTAATTCACAAGTTTAAATCTTATATGTTGTATTTATAAAGAAAGAAGATAGCATAAATTATTAGACTCTACTGTAATCCCGCGGCTCACACCGAAAGACTCGAAAGTGGCTTGCATAATATAAAGTATACTCACTATAATGTATAGTTGTAAAATTTATGAATAACTTCATTAAAATTATTCAAAACCCTATGATCCATTATTAACCATGCAAAAAAAGTATATTAACAACCTATTTTTTCTTGCTTCAGTTTTTGGTAGGAAAAAATATATCAAAATGCAAAACGGTCGCGAACGTACGCAACTTTGAGAATTAAAAAAAATGGTTTGGTAAACCCTTCAAGAGAAATAGTTTTGGTTTTCAATTAAGTGCACTCAACCGCCTTTAGAAATGTAGTTCTATACATTTCCTTACACTCCTTGTGAAGTGGTAACAAAAAATGTACGTACGATCCAGGCAGAGGTAAAAGTTTCAATAAAAATTTACCGTGAAAACATCGTCGTTCACTCTTCTTTCATTTTGATGGTCTTAACTGATATTCATGGGGGTATTTTGTTGCAAAAAAGGATCGTTAGTATAAGTCGAACATGTGAAAAAATTGAAAAGAAACAGGCCTTTAAAACTGGCTGGAAATGAAAAAAAATTTTTTTCATGTTTCAAGCCCAATTTTTCATAAAAAAAATTTAAGTCAACTTCCAAAGCTTTATATTTATAAAAATTTGGGTAATTTTGTATAACAGGGTTAAACAAGAATTTATTTTTATTAACATTTAAAATTTTTGCTCTGGTTGACCATTCTACGGAAATGCTCATATATTATATTTAAGTTGATATTACTTAGAAGATGAAGTTCCTTTTTGATTTTTTAAATTTACGGTCCTATTTTCTATTATTATTATATTTAATATGAAGTTCCTTTTTTATTAGTATAATTATGCATGTTGGAGTAGTGGTTTAATGTGATAGGACATGAAGTTCGTTTTTTCGTTAATCTACATATGTATATGGGCAAAAACGCGGAAATGGGCATATACATACGTGTCCACATCCAATATTTGGATTAATATTGCAAATTAAGACAAAATAAATGCGACAGTCGTTGAATACGCGTGCAATAAACCCTTTCCCACATCGAAAATGGTATCATATAGTCCCAGAAACCCGGAGAAAACCGAAAACTACCTCAAATGTCCCCTCCGTGGCATGTCCCAAACACGAAATTCTTCTGCATCTGTAACTATCAGTAACCTTTCACATGGATTCAAACTACAATTCGTGCAACATTAAACATTAGATCTATATATATAAAATTCAAATTATGTAAATATATATGTATGTATGTAGGTATAGATCGACTTGCGTCCTAAACTTATAAACCGATCGTAACCAAATTTTACACACCCACTGTACATCTTCCAGGGATGGTCACAGGCTAAAAAATATTTTGATATATATAGGGGGCGTGGCACCTCCCATACAAATGGAATTTTCCATTGTCCGTATCTCTGGAAGTATTTAGGTTAGATCATTGAAACTTGGTTAGGGGTTATATGGAATCGATCCCTACCACCTCCAAAAAAACTGGGGATAACGGAAAAGTGGGCGTGGCACCTCCCATACGAATGAAATACTTCTTAGTCGATATCTCTGGAACTATTTAGGTTAGACCACTGAAATTTGGTGAGAGATTATATTAGATCGATGCCTACCACCTCCAAAAAAAACTGGGGATAACGGAAAAGTGGGCGTGGCACCTCCCATACGAATGAAGTACTTCTTAGTCGATATCTCTGGAACTATTTAGGTTAGACCACTGAAATTTGGTGAGAGATTAAAATAGATCGATGCCTACCACCTCCAAAAAAAACTGGGGATAACGAAAAAGGGGGCGTGGCACCTCCCATACGAATGAAATACTTCTTAGTCGATATCTCTGGAAGTATTTAGGTTAGACCACTGAAATTTGGTGAGAGATTATAATAGGTCGATCCCTACCACCTCCAAAACAACTGGGTATAACGAAAAAGTGGGCGTGGCACCTCCCATACGAATGAAATACTTCTTAGTCGATATCTCTGGAAGTATTTAGGTTAGATCATTGAAACTTGGTGAGGGGTTATATGGAATCGATCCCTACCACCTCCAAAAAAAATGGGGATAACGACAAAGTGGGCGTGGCACCTCCCATACGAATGAAATACTTCTAAGTCGATATCTCTGGAAGTATTTTTGTTAGATCATTGAAACTCGGTAAAGGGTTATATGGGATCGATCCCTACCACCTCCAAAACAACTGGGTGTAACGAAAAAGTGGGCGTGGCACCTCCCATACAAATGGAATTTTTCATTGTCCGTATCTCTCTAAGTATTCGGGTTACACCACTGAAATTTGGTGAGGGGTTATACGATTAATTAATTTAATTTTTCAAGCTAAATATCTCTAAAAGTATTTAAGGCAGGAACCTGGAAATTGGTATAGAGCTAAATGATATCAAAACAATTTTTGCGCATAAAAGTGGGGTTATCGTAAAAGCGTTTAAAGTTAGGACCTGAAAATTGATCAGGAGATTAATGATATCAATAGTTCCCGTGTAGGAAAATTTTTTTCGCTATTTACTTACGCTCCGGGACAGAAAACTAAAAATTTTGTGTATCGTGTAGCCTTAAACGGAATACTAAAATTTTATATATTTGAAGTTGTATGCACAATGAAGTAGTGAAAAATTAATAAAAAAAAATATATTTTGGGAAGAAAGAAGTTTGCCGGGTCAGCTATATTATATAAATATGAAATCTTAAAGTATATTATTGATTTTGAAAGGCCCCCTAACTACTTACATCCCGAGCAACGCCGGGTACCCTGCTAGTATATAATATGTAGCAAACGTGCAAAGGTTCCTAGCTTTTTAACTGCAAAATTGATCACACAAAACCCATTTATCGAAACTATCGATTATATGGGAGCTATATGTCATGTTGGTCCGATCTGCGTCATTTTCATTACACATGTTACGAATACAATATGTACTAAGCTTGCAAAATTTTACGTTCCTAGCTTTTGAATTGCAAGAGTTATAGGCCAAAACCCATTTATCGGAACAATCGGTTATATGGGAGCCATGCCTTGTATCGGTCCGATCTTGCTGGTTCCGACAAATCCTATGCAAAATGGCGCCTGCTTGCAAAATTTCATCGAGATATCTCTAAAACTGAGGGTCTAGTTTGCGTTCAAACAGACGGATGGACGGACGGACGGGCGGACAGACGGGCATGGCTAAATCAACTCGCCTCATCGCCCTGATCATTTCGGTATACTTAATAGTGGGTCTATATCTTCTTCTTCTCATACTTACAAACATCGGACCAAAGTTATAATACCATTTCATGTTCATGAAAGGTATAAAAAGGTCGTCATTTTGGATCAGTATTAGAAACCTGAAAACCTGGTGAGTAGAAAACAATTTTGGATGCTTACTGCATTCAGGAAGGGCAGTAGAAGTCAAATTGTCCCCTCCGTGGGTGTACCCTCCGTGGCAAGGTGATTACAAAGTTATCAGAAACGCGAGTTATGTGTATATGTAAATGTGTATGTTAAAGCGTTGCATTTTATGCTAAGTAGTTAATTCATATCGTTGATATATATATATACAACAACAACATAACAATATGTAAAGTTGTTGTAACTACGCTGCTAGTATAGATGTTAAGTGAATGAATGAATGCTGGGAGCAGGGTTGGGTTTTTCGATACAATTTGGCTCAAGAAAGTATAGAAGTACTACCGTGTCGATTTTGGTACAATTTCGCCTACAGCTAATATTCAAATGTATTTTGGCGCTATGGCAACCTTCTTTCGAACAAATAACAACGTTGCTTTCATTTGTGTACTTACACTCGTAGGTCGCTTAGCACCAAAGATGACTAGATGCGAAACTTTAAACCTTAAACTCTAAAAGGGGTTCAGGTAGGGCCCTGGAAATTGGTATGGAGATAAACGATATCAATTCAATAGTAGCGGAAAAAATTGGGGTTATACGAAAAGGGAGCGTAGCATCTCCCATACATACTTAATGTTGAAAGCTGAATATCTATGAAAGGGTTTAAGGTAGGGACATATAAATCACTATGGAAATATACGATATCAATACAATGTTAGAAGAAAAAAAATTCAATAAAAACGGGGCGTGGCATCTCCCATACGTACTAGGCTTTTAAGGCTGAATTTATATAAAAGGGTTGGTGGTAGGAACCCGAAAAACATTTTAGAGATATACTACACCAATACTCTCACTTACCTTCTTAAAATACAGCTTACAATATTTCTAATTTAGCAATTGAAGTGGTAGCGGTAGCTTTTCGTGTTAAATAGTTTACATTTACGAAATGAACAGTTGCGAATGTGTAGGCTATCAATATCTGAGTGATTTGGTGAAAATGATTTAGTGTGTCGGCGAATATCAACTTACATTGAACTAGATATATAGGAATAAAAATTGGTTATTTGTTTCCGAACATACATAAATGGAACGAAAATATTTCCTATTTTTGAAAATCTATATTTATTCCATTTTTATTTATTTTTTATCCAACACACAAAACCAAAGGTTGCTAACAAACACTCAAAACTTATTATTTGTTGAGAAAACAATTAAAGTTAATTTGAACTGCTCCGCCTCAGATCCATAGTTTATCATTCAGTTGGAAGTTTTTTTTTTTAAATGAACTTAATAGTAAAGTCTATTTTGGGCAGAATGAAGTAAGCCGGGTCAGCTAAAAAGAAAAACTGATTTCAATTGTATTTTTATTTCTATCTTTCCTTTTTGTCTCATGCCGATTAAGTTCCCAAAAAAAGTGGCAAAACTTTAGATGATCCGTGTCACACAAAAACACGAGAGATCCCCGCACGCGCTTCAAAGGGCGTCTGCTTGTACGGCCCGGGACAAAAACAAACTTGTTTTGGGTCCATCTAGCGACGGATCCCAAAAACCCTGCGATCGATAACATTTTTTCGAGGAGATTTAAATACGTCGAAAATGCCTTTTTCCGCGTTTTCTCCCATATATATAAAATTCAAATTATGTATCTATCTATATACACTTGGCTCCTAAACGAAGAAGCCGATCGTAACCAAATTTTAAACACCCACTGGCTATCTTCCAGGGATGGTCACAGGCAAAACAAAATTTTATATATATAGGGGGCTTGGCACCTCCCATACAAACGGAATTTTTCATTGTCCGTATCTCTGGAAGTATTTATGTTAGACCATTGAAACTCGGTGAGGGGTTATATGAGATCGATTCCTACCACCTCCAAAAAACTGGGGATAGCGAAAAAGTGGGCGTGGTACCTCCCATACGAATGCAATACTCCTTAGTTGATATCTCTGGAAGTATTTATGTTAGACCATTGAAACTCGGTGAGGGTTATATAGGATCGA
The DNA here is from genome assembly GCA_951509765.1 of Sphenella marginata. Taxonomy (NCBI): domain Eukaryota; kingdom Metazoa; phylum Arthropoda; class Insecta; order Diptera; family Tephritidae; genus Sphenella; species Sphenella marginata. The sequence continues at coordinate 72,509,724 of OX608079.1, forward strand.
TTCCTACCACCTCCAAAAAACTGGGGATAACGAAAAAGTGGGCGTGGCACCTCCAATACAAACTTAGTTTTTCGAGCTGCATATCTCTTAGAATTTAAGGCAGGGACCTGGAAATTGGTACAGAGCTATATGATATTAAAACAATTTTTTAGCATAAAAGTAGGCGTTATTGGAAAAGGGGTGTGGCACCCCCCATACAAACTTGATTTTTCAAGCTGAAAAGCGTTTAACGATATCAATAGCTCTATGTGGCGTGTTTCCGTGTAGGAAAACCGTCCTCGCTACTTATTTACGCTCCGGGACAGAAAATAAAAAATTTTGTGCATCGTGCAGCTTTAATTTGAATACTAAAATTATATACATATAAAGGGTTTAGATCCAAATGGATCTAAGTGACTCCGAAATTGATTTGAGATATTCAAGTTTAAAGTTTACTGCCTTTTGAAAATTCTATATAAAATCTGGGTAGGGCGTTTACTGTATAATAGATGGCACTACAATGTCCGAAATGACTCGGATCCTTTGCCAACGAATAAACACCATATTTAACTATACAAATGTGGGTATAACTCAATTTAAAAAAAAAAATGTCACTTAGATCCTTTTAGTTCTGAGCCCTTAATATTATAAGTTGTATACGCAATGAAGTGAAAAAGCGTTAATTTTCTAATAACAGTTTTTTAAATGAAATTAATAAAAAAATCTATTTTGGTCAGAACGAAATTTGCCGGGTCAGCTAGTAAATTTAATAAGACTGAAGAATTAGCAACAAAAGCTTTTATTATTAATATTATTTTATTATTATTACTGCTTGATTTAAATTCGAAGATCACATATGCTCGGCCAACAAAATGTTATGTACCATAATAAAAAAATTTCAATAAAATAACACAATATTTTCATAATATTTTGTAAAGTTTTTATTTATATACAAAGTGGTACATATGTCATGTACAATATTTTGCAATAAGTCTGTCTTGAACACGTCTCGATGTTGCAGATGGCGTGTTTTGATTAACATTGTTGTTGTTTGTCATTGGCTCTATGTATCGTACATCCGATTACCAAGTCGGATGTTATGTAATACTGCGCATGCATTAACTATCCTACCGGTAAATCCAGGATCATTCAATAGAGTTCTCGCCAGTATCGCGATTCTGTAACTTTTTTTAACGCCAAGTGTTAGCGTTAACTTTGCTTAACACCATTTTTAACACTTTTCGCGATTCTGTAACTGTTAAACATACGAAAAATGTACGCTACCACCTTTTACTTAGGTTAGTTAACCCGAAAAAAAAGTGTCAAAAGTTATAGAAAACAAGTTATCCGAAAACCCAAAACCGAACAAAAAAATGAGTTTTGAATTTTTGCCTGCAATTTAGTGCAAAATTCAGAGAGAAGAGAAGTGCCTTTTGTGAATAAACGTTTGCTAAGGCAAGTGGACGACCCATTTGAGCTGTCGCCTTCCCAGTTCCGGAAATTATATCGCGTTGGAATCGTGGAGCGGTTGAAAATACTTTACGTCGTTTATCGGCGCGATCGTGAAACTAGGGCAGGTGGCGTTCTCATAGCTGTCGACTCACGTCTTCCATCTGAGTTGGTCGGCTTGGCCAATGTGTCCGATGTTGAAGTTATCGCTGTGAAGCTTTCATTGCCTGGTTCCTGCGCATTTAACTCCTGCTCGTACATACCGCCTCAGTTGAATTTATTTGTTTATAATAGGCATATCTCCATTATTAGAAATCTGTATTCTCAGTTACGGGACAATGATCGCCTTTTAGTTCTTGGTGATTTTAATTTACCAGTAGTAAGTTGGGTCGGCTCAAATGACTCAAACATTTTTAGCCCTACCACACTTCAGACACTTCTCTTGTACACGTACAAAATTGTAAAAATAAAATACTTGACTTGGTGTTCGTGGACGACTCTGTATGGGTCGCTCTTAATCGCATTACCCTCTTATCTGTTCCTGAAGATACCCCTCACCCTGCGGTTGAGATTGCTTTGGACATTAGGCAACCTAGGGGGCTATTACTACCGAAGGAAGACAGCGATAACGCACGCGATGGTTCTATAATGCGAACTTCGTCATGCTTAATGAGTGGCTCGCCACCCATGACTTCGGGGCTCTATGCGAGTCGGCAACCTCAATTTTCTGCAGCTCCCTACATGGTTTCTTCGACAGCTGTGTCCCTTTTCGCTTCATTAGTGTTGGTACGGCAAAGCCGGTCTGGTGGTCTAAACAGCTGGTGAGACTCAGCAATATTAAGTCTAAGTTTTACAAGTGTTTTCAAAGAACAGGAGCATCTTCTGAGTATTCTAAATATTTAGTGGCGCGCTCCAACCTTCAGTTGCTCAACCAACAGTGCTACAAAAGTTATTAAGTGGGCTGTAAAACTCAATTCTTTACCAACCCGAAAATTGTCTACAATTTTGTCAATTCGAAAAGGAAAACTATCGGATTTCCATCTTCCTTTGCCTTTGGATTTAAGAGTGCTAGTTCGGATCATGATATTTCTGAATTATTTGCGGAATTCTTTATGTCGACCAACACATCTAATAAGTTCCAGGCCAGTCCCTACCCTTACAATTTTAATAGTTCTAATAGTATTCACATGCCTGTGTTGGATGAACATACTGTTCTACAAAGTCTTCTGGCACTGTAACCTTCATTTTACCCTGGTCCGGATGGTGTTCCCAGTTGCGTGTTGAACTACTGTACCATACATTTATCTGACCCAATTTTTAAACTTTTTAAGCTATCTCTTGAATCTACTGCGTTCCCTACAATCTGGAAGCAATCTTTTATTATACCTTTACATAAAAAGGTAGTAGGTCAAATATTGAGAATTCTAGGGGCATAGCTAAGCTCTCAGCAAACATTTGAACACATAATAACTCGCGAGCTGCAATACCGGTGTAGGTATCTATTATCGCATGGTTATAATAGCATGGTTTTGTACCCCAACGATCAACCTCAACTAACTTCCTTGAGCTCTCCTCTTTTGTTATGGACGGTTTCTTGAAAGGTAACCATACGGATGCGGGTTACACCGATTTCAGCATAGCATTCGACTCTGTCAACCATGAGCTTTTAATCCATAAACTCGATTTACTGGGTTTTCCGAATCAGTTATTATTATGGATTGCTAATTATCTTACAAACAGGACTCAACAGGTGTTGCTTAAAAAAAACTTGGTCTAAGTCCATTGACGTAACTTCCGGTGTCCCCCAGGGTAGTCATCTTTGCCCCTTCCTCTTTACCCTCTTCTTAAATGACCTACGTCAAATCATCTCTCATTCTCGAATTCTTATGTACGCTGATGATGTGAAACTTTGTTTCACCTATTCGCCTACTCTACCTTCCCGTGGGGATCTCTTTCAGGCCGATTTGGAGTTATTTCGCTGCTGGTGTACAGTAAATTTATTAATATTGAATAGCTCGAAATGTAAGCTAATGACTTTTCATCGAGTAAAGCCGGTTTGGTCTCCTACGTACTAAATGACACTCTTTTGGAACGCATATCTGTTGTAACTGATCTAGGTGTTCTTTTTGACCCTAAACTAACTTTTAATATGCATATTTCATCTATTGCTAACAAATCCATGGGTGTGCTTGGTTTTGTTAAAAGATGGGCTAAGGAATTTGACGACCCGTACCTCACGAAAGTCCTTTACACATTGCTCGTGCGTCTGATGTCCCTTGTATCAAGTCCACATACAGCGGATTGAGTCCGAACCCCCTGGACCCCTCATCTGAATCCGTTCCTGATGCGTGCAAACTAATGTGTGCAGAATAGCTCCAACTCCCAACTTAAAAATATATATATTTCAATAAATATATGTATATGTGATAAAAAGACACTAATGTGAAAAGAAATTTAAAACAATTGATTAATCTTATTTTCCAGCGCCGGCTAAGCGATCCACTGTATTTCTGTGCAGATAACTTTCGCGTTGGCGGCCTTCGGACATGCCTCAATAAAATAACTCCTAGCTGATCCAACACTGACTTCGCGATCCCCAGTATTATTCAAATAACTAAAATTTTACAGGAGTAAGATACATCGATTTTACATAAGTAAGTACGATGAGCTGGAATACATTCTGGAAAAATTAAATAAAACTGAAGCTTTACCAGATAGGAAAACTTTAGTGGTCGTCATTAATTGTTTCGATAATATAAAATGCCTTTCTCCACATTCAGACGTTTTGAAATTCTGGAAAACAAATTTTAGCAAGAATTAAAAAAATTTGTTGAGATTATTCTGGTAGCTCCTGCCACACAAGTGTCGGTCGAAAGAGCATTTTCCACTTTAAAATTTATTTTATCACTTGAGGGCAAATTTAGATGAAGACTTGTTAGAATACATTCTTTTGATAAACTTAAATACTAAATAAGCTGATGGTTTTTGCAGCTTATATTCTATAATTTTTATTAATTTCATTTCATCAATTGACCATTACGTGTGACAAAAACAAAAAAGAATTTTTTTTCTAAACAATGTAAATTTTCTATAAATTTAAATGAGTTTAATCTCAGTAATAATATGTATCATTACATAATAATAATTTTCAGTATTGTATTGCTATTATAACTTCTTGGCGATGTATTCATAAATATTATCTATAAATGACAATAACAAACGTTTTATTTTTATACATCTATCACCATATTTATAAAAGTTAACAAAGTTTTATAAATGACCTTTCCTTAAAATTCTTATTTTAATAGGCTTTTTTTCAAATTTTTTTTTTTCAGTTTTTGGCTGGGTTGATATCAGACCTGTTAAATAATGATTAGTAATCGTAATGATTACCGGTTTGATTGATTCTTTTCCTGAGAACCCATTTAATGATTGATTGCCAATTAGTATAAATTTTTAACGACCATTTCATAAAAAAATCATAAAAAGAAGTGAAAAATAATCAAACAAAAAAATCAAAAGTAATCAGAAATGTGTAGCATTGTCGTAAAAGAATATAAATATATAGGTATATGCCATATGTATAGGAGATGTATAAAGTTTCCATCGGAATTATAAACTTCAATGTATTCTAAGACCTTGGTCAAAATATTTAGAAAAAATATTAAGACTTACCGGAGCTAAATCGCGTTATAAAAACGCTAAAAATATCCTTTTTTTTGTATGAAAAAAGTAGAGAGTACAGAAGGTAGGCATAAAAAAAGTTTGAAAATTTTATCAACGCAATCCAAATATTGAGATGTATGATGCTGTTTTTCGTCATATTTGGTCATACTACGTCCCGTTTCATTTACCTCTTTGTCATTCAAACTTCGTCAAAAATAGTCCCCTGCTTATCTGGTGTTCGTACTACAATGACTTGTCTTGCTGTATAAGCTTTGAACGTACAATTGCCACTTTACGTAACGACATACTTGCATATCTAACTAGACTTTAAAAGTGGATTGGAAACACGTCCTTTTCACTCCTCTTTAATCTCTTGGATAGATTGGAGACTCGGCCTCTCGTACCACCCAGTCCTGATTAAAAAGGATATACTTACTGCCTTAAATACATAACTAGAAATATTCATCTATACTTCGATTGGAACACGTCCTGCCATGCTATGGGCAGATTATAATCTAGTCACTACATATCAGAGCTTATTTTACAGAGCCCTTCCTGGCTTATGCGCCCCCTTCTGGGCACTAGGCATCTGCTCCCTACTGAGGCTAATAATACGTCGATTGGAACACGCCCTGCCATGCTATGGGCAGATTATATTCTAGTCACCACATATCAGGGCTTATTTCTACAGAGTCCTTCCAGGCTCATGCGCCCCCTTCTGGCACTACGCATCTTCTCCCTACTAAGCTAATATTGTTAACTACACTATCAGGATTCCTGAGCATATATTTGCATGATCACATGGACCGAATGGCAGGGTGGATTGGAGACCCGGCCCCTCCAACCATTCACTTGTGGAATTAGTTAGACTTAAGATTATTTTGCTATGTTAAGTTTTCTTTTGTAACACTTTGTAATTTATAATAGAATGTTCAACATTCGCTATTATTCGACCACTTTGTGTTAGTGCGATTTAAAATAAAATAAAAAAATAAAAGAAAACTAGTAAGGAAGTCTAAGTTCGGGTGTAACCGAACATTAAATACCTAGTAGTGATCTGTTTTGGTATCCTAATTTACTCAGGTCTATTTTAATACCTGAAAAGTTGTTATAAAGACAACTGATTGTTTTCGATTAAAAACACTTCTGCTGTAGTTAAGTGGTAAATTAAATTATCACTAAATAACAAAATATAAATAGTTTTCCTCATGCTTATGAAAGGTATGAAAATAAAAAAAATTAATAAAAAAAAAGGCAATAGGGTGTTAATTACTTTCCCGTAAATCTTGCTTGTTTGTAATTCGATTTGCATAATTTTAGGCAGGAGTATACTACATACTATTGGGAAGCATTTCACTAAATTTCATTGAAACACCTTCTTGAAATTTCAAGCAATCGCTTTTGAAAACAACAGACCTTTTTTGCGGCGCCACGCCTACTTCAACAAAATCCACAAAATTTTTTTACAGTTTAGTTTTGCTTAAAAAGCTTATTATGTGGGTAAAATATTATTTATATAACTTATACAATTAGGGGTTGGCAAAAATCCTCAGACTGAACCCTCCAAGAGGGTGCCGACTGGTAATGGATACCACAGCTGTCTGTAGTTGGTACTTTAGCGCCTTTCTATTGGACGGTATCCAGCTAAGGTCAGGAATCACAGCTATACGTGCTGGCTCTTCAATAGCCCGGACGTATGGATGGGATTCTTGACTATGGTCTTGAGGTAACGGTGACGGACTGGGACTTTCTTTGGACAACTTTTAGGAATAGGTCGCATTGGGCTGGTAGGTGCGGTATTCTGCCACCTCAGTAGGCTGGGGTGAAACCCAACCGAAATGGCTGGTAGGCTTATGCCGCAGCTGCCCACGTCCCGTTAAAACCTTGGCAGGCCTCAGGGTACGTTCCAGGCCCGTCGCCATTTAGTTGGTGGTGTAAGTGCGGTTGAGGATCTTTGCGCTCGGTCTGGCTCCGAACGCATGTCTCATAAGGGCATGCGTCAACCCTCGCGTGGCCTCCCTGCTTGCAAAGATAACCACGGGACCATTTTTGAGCGACTACACAGCCGGGTCTGGATAGCGGCCCTGAGTGGGGACGTACTTTAGAATGGACAATACTATCAACAACAACAAGGAAGTAAAGGAGGGGGAGAGGGACGAGGGGAAGACGGACAGGGACGTTAGAGACAGAGTACTGAACAGCAACGGGTCTCTCCCTAGCGTGTCGCGTGGGGATTGCTCGGCTGCTGTCCAACTTACTCAGACTGGACTGAAACGCAAACCAGACAGGGTAATCTTGTCTCCGAATCGGAGACAGAGAGCTCACCTGGAAGGGATGCGACCGGACATGACTGGTGGCCTGAAATCAGGCCGCAGACAAGCCCAAACACGACGGAACAACAGGGCGAAAGGGACGGATAAGCTTCGCAACCTGGAAGCAACCTCCCCGGCAGGTTGCAGCAGGGCTGGCGCTTTTTTGAGTGCGAGCTCTGCTGCCAATGAAGGAGCGTCGAAGTCGACATCCGCCGGACAGGGTTCTGGCGTACAAACGGGTGCTCAGCCACAGAGGGCTCATCTGATGAGCAATCTGGATAACGTGGCGAGTACAAGTAGTGGACGGTCTCCAAGCGTTCCTGTGAGCACGGTGAATCGGAGGCGGTCGGGTAGGAGTAAGAGAGCGACTCCGAGAAGGAAAGCCATGTGCGAGCAGCGCTTGGCTGCCAAAATCCTGGAACGCTACGGCGGTCTGGATGGTTCCCAGATTTCTGAGAAGCACTCCCGTCGCTAGAGTGGGCCAGGAATGTTTTGAGCAGCGCTGATCAGCCTCCAGCACCTAGTGCAGGGGGTAAGCCGGCCCCACTCGGCGTCGATGCTCTGTCGAATGGGCAGAACAATGTGGAACGAGGAAGGAAGGCCCGGGGTGGTGTAGCCGTGCAACGCTCGTTTAGCGAAGTCGCTAGACGGGCCGGCTCCATCACCCTGGGGGTATTAGACAGGAGCAGAGAGGACGGGGCCATCTCCAGGGAAGAGTGGAGCTGGGTGGCCAACGCCATCTCTGAAGCCTATATGACTGCTGTGGATAGGTACCCTGGGTCACCGCCATCCATTGAGTATATGGGATGGTACCATGGCTTTAGGCTGATAGAGTGCGCTGACGAGCGGTCGGCGTTGTTTTTCAGGCATCTTATCTCTCTGGTGGGGGAGTTGTGGCGGGGTGCCAGGCTCGAGGCCGTGGACAGGAGGGACCTCCCTCTTCGACCAAGGGCTCGGGTGTGGCTACCTGCCGAACCCTCCCAGCCGGAGAGCATTCTGAGGCAGTTACAATACTGCAATCAGAGCCTTCCGACCCACAATTGGAAGGTTCTCAGGGTTGAGGAACCCGAGGGGCCCCGTCGTCAAGTGCTATTGCTACTTAACGCGGAGTCCACGGGTCCTGTCACTGTTTCAAGGGGTGTCATCTCCTATGGCATTGAGCGTCTGGTTCTAAGAATCTACAACGCTGATGCCAGGGGGGATGAAGCCACACCTCCTGATGTGGGACGGAAGGGAGACGAGCCTGTGGGGATATCGGAAGCCGTAATTACGGCGTCCAATCCTACAGTGTTGGACAGCACCAGCTATGTTGGCATCCCGTCTGTGGCGGGGTCTGTCTGCATCGTTGGAGGGCTGTTCGACTGGGCGGAGGAGGAGAGGCTGTTAGCCTCGGGGGGGAGGTTGCTGAGGTGGACGAGATGGATTTGTCTGATGATGATCATCCGACAAATAAATCTCCAACACTCTAAGGCGGCCTCCGCCAGCCTCCTGCTCTGCCTGGAACAAGGCGGGTGGACGTTGTCCTCATCCAGGAGCCGTGGCTGAGCAGTAGCGGCAACAACATATCTAGATTGAGGACTGACAAAGACACACTATTTGTGCACGGAACGGCAGGTAGGCCAAAATCATGTGTACTGGTTAGGAAAGATATTAAAGCTTTTCTTCTTCCCAATTTCAGTGACGGTGACGTAACGGCTGTGTGCTTGGAGGATGGCAATAAGGGATCGTGGCTGGTCTCGGCCTACATGGCCCATGACGACACTTATGGGCCACCTCCTGAAACCCTGTGGAAGGTTACCCCTGAGGCTAGGCGAAGAGGCGTTGGGCTAATTATCGGAGCGGATGCGAATTCGCATCACTCACTGTGGGGGAGTACGAATACTAACGCAAGAGGTGAGTCACTATTTGCTTTTATTCTTAATGAAGGGCTATGTATTTGCAACAGGGGTAATGACCCCACTTTTGTAACATCAGTTAGGGAGGAGGTCCTGGACCTCACTCTTGCTTCGGGAGACCTGTTTCCGGAACACTCTTTCTCTGATCATAGGTATATTCAGTTCTCTCTTAATAAATCTAGGCCCAGTAAAACCATGTTTAGAAATCCTAGGCGTACTAACTGGGCCCGGTATTGTAGCAAATTGGATGAGTTTCTCCCGAGAGCACCCGTATCGTGCTCAGAATTATCAGAGACCGCTATTGATGCTCTGGTGGAGAAATTCACCCATGCTTGCAACAAAGCGTATAAAATCGCTTGTCCACTGAAAACCGTAAGTGGAAAGCGAAAACCACCTTGGTGGAATCAGGAAGTAGACGACCTTAGAGCTTCCAGCAGGCGCCTGTTTAACAGGGCCAGGAAGAGTAAATTACCTTCCGACTGGGAGCTCTATAAAGCTGGGTTGGCTATTTACAAGTCCGCAATTAAGAAAGCCAAACGGGATTCCTGGAAGGCTTTCTGCGAAAGCGTGGAGGGTTGCAACGAGTCTGCTAGATTCCGGAAGATTCTGTCCGGGAGTCCTGCTCTCTTGTGGTATTTGAGGAATGTAGATGGTAGCTGGGCTATGAGTAGCGAGGAATCTCTCCAGCTCCTTATGGACGCTCACTTCCCCGACGTCCCAGTTTCACAGGACCGCGATGCCTCCTCGCCCTCGATTGGGGGCGGGGGGTGTCGGCCAGCCATCACCCTGGATGAAAACCAGCTTGTATGGGCCGTCAATTCTTTTAAGCCCTACAAGTCACCCGGACCTGATGGCTGGCCCCCATCTACTCCAATTGCTTGAGGTTGGGCTACATCCCCGCTTCATGGAATATGGTCAAGGTTACCTTTATTCCAAAGGCGGGGAGGTGCTCTCATGTATCTCCCAAGGATTTCAGGCCGATCAGTCTCTCCTCGTTTCTTCTGAAAACGCTGGAGCGCCTGATCGACCTGTATATACGCAGCAGGATTCCTAGGGAGAGTTTTTCGGCTGCGCAGCATGCTTACTGCAAAGGCAGATCAACTGAGACGGCGCTTCATTCCGTTGTGAAGCGGATTGAGGGATCCTTCGAGCACAAAGAGTTCGTGCTGGGGGCCTTTCTAGACATTGAAGGAGCGTTTAACAATGTTTTCCCTTCTGCCATCATACGGGGCTTAGGAAGTCTGGGAGTTGAGTCAAGTTTGATAGAATTTATCAACAGTTTACTTTGTGGCAGGATTGTTATGGCGGAGTGGGGAGGTGCCGGGGCTCAGAGAAGGGTGAGAAGGGGCACGCCGCAAGGAGGTGTTCTTTCTCCCCTTCTCTGGGTCGTAGTGGTTAACGGCTTGCTCCAGGACCTTGAGCGCAGGGGCTGTCATGTGATAGCCTATGCTGATGACCTAGCAATCCTTGCCAGGGGAAAGTTTCTTAGTACCGTTAGTGATGTTCTGCAAGGGTTTTTGGGTATCGTGACAGAGTGGTCCGAATCTTGTGGATTGGCTGTCAACCCAAGCAAAACTGAACTAGTCCTCTTTACGAGAAGGTATAAGATTGACGATTTTGTATTGCCCTCTATTGGGGGAGTACCGTTGGTACTTTCTGAAAAGGTGAAGTACCTGGGGGTTATCCTGGACAGGAAGCTGTCCTGGAAGCTGAATGCAGAGGACAGGGCCAAGAAGGCATCAGTCGCTCTGTACTGTTGCAGGGGGGCCATTGGCAAACGTTGGGGCCTCTCTCCGAGGGTGGTTTACTGGCTGTATGAGATGGTGGTAAAACCCATTCTATTTTATGGGGTAGTGGTTTGGTGGAGCGCGCTAGACACGGCTTCCACCATAAAAAAGATGGTCACGGTGCAGCGAATGGCCATGGTGGGGATCAGTGGGGCCATGCGGACCACTCCTACCCTGGCATTGAATGTCATGCTCAATCTGCACCCTGTTGACCTGGTAGGAAAAACGGGCGCAGCTCGGGCTGCAATTAGGCTTCGAGATGCTGGATATAAGCTTGTTCATTATGGCCATTCCAATATACTATCGAGCTTTGACTTCATCCCTAACAGAACGGATTACTGTGCGCCGATCTCTGCCCCCACGCGGAGTTTTTCGACTCATATACCCGCAAGGGACGAGTGGACAGGCGAGGGACCTGTTTGGGGGAAGGGATTGGTGAATTTGTTTACGGATGGGTCAAAGCTTGATGGTTGTGTGGGGGGCGGCGTATACTGTCAGGAACTTGGGATCAGCATTAAATTTCGGCTACCTGATCATTGTAGCGTTTTTCAAGCGGAGGTTGCCGCCATCAAGGATGCGGTGGATGGGATGATGACCAGCGCTTTCGCTGTAAAGGAGTTTAATATCTACTCCGACAGTCAGGCGGCAATAAGGGCGCTGAGTGCTAGCAACGTTCGGTCGAGGACAGTGAGTGACTGTCTGGAATCGCTTACGGTTGCAGCTGACTATTTCAAAATAAAAATTATTTGGGTGCCAGGCCACTGTGACATTCCCGGCAATTGCCAGGCGGATCTCTTGGCCAGAGCGGGTACTCTTGAAACTGAGGTGGCCGCCTCCAGAGTACTGGGTATTCCTCTTACCACCTGTGGTCTGCTTCTGGGCAGATGGGCTTCGAATCAGCTTAGCAAGCGCTGGGCTGACACCACCTTATGTCAAGTATCGAAGTCCTTCTGGCCGGTGGTTGACTCCAGGCGATCAGCGGAATTACTAGGGTTCTCCAAGGCACATCTTTCTTTGATAATTGGGGTATTGACGGGGCACTGTCCAATAGGGATACATGCGGTGCGGTTAAATATTCTTGAAACCCCTAGCTGTGTGAGCTGCATGGAGGACGACGAGGTGGAATCATCAAGTCACTTCATGCTTAGTTGTCCAGCGTTTGCTAGGACCAGGCTCAGGTATCTAGGGTCGGATGTTCTTAGGTCTCCGGAGGACGTGTCGAGGATCGATGTGTGTCAAATCCGGAGCTTTATTGTCGCTACACAGCGATTCTCCAAACGAACTTAGGTTAATGTCACCGTGAAGTTAGTGGCATCACAACGGACCATTAAGTGTCTAAGTGAGCTGTTCCCACAGTGGAATAGCGGCCACCTTACCTAACCTAACCTAACCTATACAATTAGGAAAATATCGCGATTTTAATTTTACAAAGAAATTTTTCAGAACTGTGTTCAAAAAGGAAAAGGAAAGTTTTGTGGAATAATTCACCGTAAAGGGGGGCCACGCCCATTTTCCAAAAATTTTGTGCATTCGACTTTCTTTGCCCACGAACACTTTAGAGGTGAAATAGAAATGATATACAGGTAGTTTAAGCAAAGTTATTGCATATACAATATATCTATGATCCTTTTCAAAATCTTTTGTATAAAATTGGGCTTGGCCTTACCCGATTTCTGCAATTTTTTTCGAAATATTGCCTGTATTGATATAAATATGTGTGCTCAATTTCGTTTTGCTATCTTGAGCGGTTTTTGATTTACGATTAATTATATTTCCAAAATTGACTTAATCAAAAGTGGGCGGTGAAACGCGCCTTTTTTAAAAATTTTATCCTTATTGGTGTATTATTTACTGAATAATCACTCTTTTTTGTATTTTCGAAAATATTATATATATAGAAAGTGGGCGTGGTTTTTAACCGATTTTTCCTATTTTCAATAGCACTCCGAGATAAGTGAAAAGGAACCTGCATACCAAATTTCATTGAGATATCTTAAGATTTACTCAAGTTATCGGGTTCACAGACGGACAGACGGACGGACATGGCTCAATCAATTTCTCTTTTCCTCCTGAGCATTTCGATATGTATAAGTCAATATCTATCTCGATTCGTTTATGCCGTTACATACTACCGTTAGGCGAATGAAGTTAATATACCTTGTGTGCGAAGCACTACTAGGTATAATAAAAATACAGACCACCAACCGCTTACCTTTGCGGTTTCAGACAGAAACCCAAATTCAAAAATAAAAAGATGGAAAGCCTTCACAGATGAATGCAACGCGAAACTCATTTACCAACCTGGAAAGGAAAATGTAGTCCCGGATGCATAGTCTAGACAACATATGAATGCCCTGGACAATATAAGTACCGAAACAATTCATAGCGAAGTTTCGTCAACTAACACGATTGAAAGAACTCATAAACCAGTGAACTGCTTTCGAAATCAGAGACTAGTGGGAAAAAAACTAGGCATCTAATCTCGTTCAGAGTAAAGAAGATTTAATAAGCCTCCCACAGGAAGCGATAAAAGTGGATGTTGTTAACGCAATATATTGTGACTTACATACACTAGCACAATTTCAGGACAAACTGTTTGAACTTTTTCTAACAGTCAAATTTAGACATACGGAGAAATTTGTCAACGACATAACAGACCCGAACGAGCAGCAGGAAATAATCGCTGCCGAGAGAATGTAAAGCAAATATTGGAGGACTATTTTTCCCCCAAAATGGAAAGAAAAACCAAACAATTTGCCTCTAATTGCCGCACATGCTCTCGGGCGAAGTACGATCGGCATCCTAAAAAGCAACTTATTGCTCAGACGCCCATTCCTACATATTCTGGAGAGATCCTCCACATCGACATATTTTCAACGGGCTCCAAATATTTCTTGACTTGCATGAACAAGTTTTCAAAGTTTGCTATAGTGCAGTCCTTAAATTCCAGGACAATAGTAGACGTGAAGCCACAGCTTCTCCAACTAATCAACATGTTTTCGGGTACAAAAACCATTTACTGTGAAAATGAAAAGTCACTGAATTATAACAGTATCGAATGCCTCACCTCTTCACAGTACATCAAATGGCCAGGTAGAGCGATTCCACAGCAGATATCGCGATGCCTTAAACTCGATACAAATATCTATGACATCGGAGAAATAATTCTTTTGACCACAATTAAATATAATAGGTCCATTCATACGGTAATCAAAATGAAGCCTATTACAATTTTCCAGTCAGGCCAGGAGGATGAACTGGTATCCTTTCACCTGGAAAAAGCGCAGGATAGGGAGCTTGAAACACATAACAGGAATCGGCAAGACAGGGAGTTTGCGGTTGGAGAGAAAGTACTGGTTAAAAACAATAGAACGCTAGGAAATAAACTGACACCTCTCTGCACCGAAGAGGAGGTGGAAAAAGATCTCGGCACTACAGTGCTTATAAGAGGAAGGTGGGTCCATAAGGACAACCTTCGCACAAACTAAGTAACCTATATTGTTACTAACAGACATTTACATATTCGTTCTAGGATTTCCCTGATACCCTTTACATTGTTATCGGCATCGTTAGCAATAGCACGGATAATAGACTACACTAATGCAAGGTACATCCCAGTGGTAGACGGAGACATTATAACATGGGAAAACTTAGGGTACATCAAGCATATTATCATCTTAACTCTTTACGAATTACTACGGGACGTTTAACGCAACAGATCATTTTCCCCAATCACACATGAAAAAAATATTATACGCAGACATAAACTAAATAGATAGACTTCTATGGTTGATAAATACGCACCATCGACAGGCGAGAAGCTTAAACGCTCTCGGGACACTATTTAAATATATTACTGGCAATCCTGGCCGCAATGACTTTGACAGACTGAGTAACACAGACGAACAATTAATCAACTCACAAGACAAGCAGATCATTATTAATACAGAGATACAAAAATAAATTAATAGCCTTACTGTCACAGTGAATAAGATTCTAAAGCAAACAAAGCAAAGAGAGATAGACTCAGGTTACCTTTACGACGTTCTTACAGCCAGAAACAGGGCAATGATAACAGAATTAGATAACTTGATCACCTCCATTACTTTCGCAAAAATGTGAACGCTTAATGCTATTCTTCTAGATAATGCGGAGATAAACTCAATAACCAAAACGAAGCACTTCACAAACCTCACAGTAGCCGATATCTTACCGTTAGTTAAGATTAAGATAGTCCAGTACAATAACGTAATATACTTTTTAATGAAATATCCTATACCTAGATTTAAGTGTAAGAAAATACGAATTTTTCCAGTAGCCCACGACCACCAAATTCTACATTTCCAAGAACCTACCTTAGCTACATGCGACAACCAAATTATAGAAAAGATAAGAAATTGTAGTAACACAACACCAACATTCTGCCTAGCATCTGCAGCGAAACCTTGCGAGAATAGGGTGAAAGTTAACGGCACCTTATTTTATAACGAAAACTCCAAGGCGCCTTTGAAACCTGAAACGCCATGGTCCCCAGATATCAACTTGACACAGAATATAGAAATTCTGAGCGCACCTTACCTCCAGAACGTAAATCAACAAAACCTTCAACATATTAAACAACTACAGCAAAGCGTCAAACGCAATAGCCTTGCGAATTTCGTCGCTTTGGGATTCCTACTTATAAGAGGCCTTAGCCAAATCCTTAAAAGCCGTTATCGCAAACGGCACAACAAGGTCCGTGGACGTCCCTCACTTAAAAGGGGAAGAGTTATCGTAAGTTTCTTCCCACAGATGTCATTAACCATATGACACTGCTGTCTTCCAGCCTTCGCTCAGGTCAATCACACTCGACCAAATCATGCCACTTCATGCAACAAGCTGGGTCAGCAGGAATGCGATCACACAACATGAGCTTACTATCGACTGTGGTCATTGCGCTATGACAACATCACAAGCGCCACAATTCTCTTCATCATGTTTGGCCGCATCAGCAAAAGCAACTATTACAACATCTTCAGGTGATCATCGTCAGCGAGACGATTGTGTGAACATCGCTAACCACCAGCAGATCAGCAGCAGCATTATCCAACGTCGTGGTTTAGGTGGACAGTTAGGATAGCGATTAAGAATCAGTTTGAAAAAGTAACTCTATAAAGCACACACGTGCATTAAATCAAAACTTACATACATATGCTAGTGTAGAGCCGCATGACCCCCTAAGTGTATGTACATAGTACGTATGTAGATACATATATGCCTAGACACAAATGTACACATTTTTTCAACAAAACTGCAAAATAATCAAAAGAAATCAAAAACGCCTTTTTTGGTTTCTTTTTTTTGACTATTTTTGATTTTTCTCAATCGTAATCAATTACTAATTGCCTTTTCTCGAAAACCAATTCAAATAATCATTAACAATTAAAAAATCCGTCTAATCAATTGATTACTAATTACTAATCAAATTTAACAGGTCTGTAGTGCGATTCTGTAACTTTTAACACCTCCCCGAGTGTTAAGCTTGTCGCCGAATTTTGGCGTTTGTTCTTAACGAAACTGCGATTCTGTAACTTTCCTTAACACTTTTTAGTGTTAGCTGTTTTATGTATGTATATCTGTTAAAATTGAGGGGAAAACTGCACTCATCTTAAGTACAGCATTTGACAGCGCCGACGTTCATGTCGCAGTAGCGCAGGTGATAAGCGTTCGGACTACAACGTGCGCGTCGCGAGTTCGGTTTCATGTTCGGAGAACTTATTTTCTATAACTTTTAACACCACAAAATTTTTTCGCGTTAACTAGGGTGTTAGCTAACACTTTTCGGTGTTAAGGGAAGTTAACGCTAACACTCGGCGTTAAAAAAGTTACAGAATCGCAAAAAGTGTTAAAAATGGTGTTAAGCGAAGTTAACGCTAACACTTGGCGTTAAAAAAGTTACAGAATCGCACTACTGATTGATATATGGTCTGAACCGGTTCAAGGTTAAGCAAGATGGTTCGAACCACTGAGCCGGACCACGCAAGTACCTGAATTGTTTTAAGTTTTATAATAATCTTAATTTTTGGTAGTTCAACTCTTAAGAAAATTTACTGATTAAAAACTGAATTTAATATTATATTAAAAAATTATCTTTTCATTGAAGTAGTAAACACGCAATTTCTGAAAGAATGGGGATAAAAAATAAGATCTGTAAAAAAATCTGGTCATCTGTAGTGCAAAAATGCCATGGAAATTTGACCTAAAGGCTAAAAATGCACTAAAAAATGGAATATGTCTTTATTGGCGAATATCTCCTAAACTAGTAATTTTAAGAGAAATAACGACATAACGACTTTTACTTAGATTGGAGTCAGGAGTAAATTGCCCATATAAAGGTTGTACCTGCGAGTGTCCTTTTAAGGACTTTTAATGAGTCGAAGTAAATGTAATGGTCAAATAAAATACTTGAAAAATTATGGATTAGATAAGCTATACATCGTTTGGTAGGATATTAACCACAGTTCAATAATAACATTACATTTTAATTTTACCAACATTTCTGCAATGGTTGGTTGACATAAAACTGAGAAAAACTGTTTTTACATTTCTAAAAACATGCAATATGGTATAGTTCAGGGGTCAAAGTTCTAATTCTCTTCCCTCCAAATGCGTTTTGTGAATGTTTGGGGGTAAACGACAAGATGTGTACAAAAGTCTAGCCATCTGTAGTGAAAAAGTGCCATGGAAATTTGACCTAAAAGCTAAAAATGCACTAAAAAATTGTATATGTCTTTATTGGCTAATATCTCGTAAGCAAGTGTTTCATAGAGAAATAATAACAAAGACTTTTATTATGAGTGAGTTTTTGTTATTCATACCTCCGATTATTATCTTCCAACTTTTCTTGTGAATGTTGTATTGGAGATTTCAAATCTGGACCCCCCCCCCCCCCCGAAACATTTTCCTGGATCCGCCCCTGGCACGCATCTTATGGATAAAACATCATCTTTTTTTCCCACTAGGTAGTCAAACCTTGAATAATTAAAGTTTCAGCTTGTTGGCAACGCTATGGGCTTTCAGTTTTGCATGTTTTGTTTTGTTTATGTTATGACAAAACAGTGATTGCAATTTTTAGGAAAATTTATGTTTTAAAAACCGGTTCGCTTCAAACCCGGTTTTCATCCCTGGTTACTTCAACATCGACTAGTACAAATCTGATTAATTCTTCAGCGGTGAAAAGTTTGCAAGGTTGGAGCAATGAGCTTTAGGTTTTCAGGATCTGCTGGCTGACGACAAAAGCCGGGAAACAAACCCCACAATAACTCATATGTATATGAAGCAGATTGTTTATTTTCTTGTGCGTACTGGTGCCATGTATTATTACAGTCCAGAGCCAATGGTAAAATTAATTCCTTGAAAAATGTGAACGTAGAACATTTAGCACCTTAACGCAGCAACGGTAGCAGCCACGAACATTCTAACAATACCTCTTCCTTACTATTTATCAGGGGTATTGTGCGTAAAACATTTCCGGGCCCATCGATTTGAGTATGGTAGCGTTTTGAAAGCGTTAGCAATGAAGATGAGAGCTGTGAATAAAATTAAAAATAATTAAGATATTCATAATTGCACACCAAATAACCTACCTCAAATGTTTGCCACAAACTTCGAAAACAATATAAAATATGAGAATAACATGCTAAACCATTTCACCATATGACCCTTTTTCAATACCCAATGAAATGATTTGACGCACATCGGCCCTGTCAGGACGATATTCATGTATTGCGGCCAACAATTTGGCGCACAGTTAGCCATTTAAATTCGTTTTTCAATTCACTTAAAATATCTTTGAGTAACGTAAGTGGGTATCTACGGGATATCATAAAATTAGGTAAATAGTTTCTATATAAGAAAACAAGACTGAGTACTTCGCGTGCATAGTAAATAAAAGTATGGCATCAAATAAAAGTATGGTAAGTGCGGTCGGGTTGGCTGTTGGCTCAGGTGGCGCTGGAAAATGAAATTATTCAATATCAGCATTGAATTAAATTTATACATTTTTAATAAACCAACTTAAACTTAAATTTGGCTGAAAGAATCATGACTTTGTCTTTAACCGATGCTTCATTTACTCTGGATTTGAAGTGAATGACTGCACTTTGCCAATGAATGCTTTTTGGTGTTTCAACTGGGTTAGAACTTCCGTAATTTTTTTTTTTTTTTAATATCCAAATACAGCGGTTCGAATATGTTATATGCTCCTGCAACATTGTAAAATTCTACAAGTAAGTTATCTTTGTTCCTTTCTCTTTCTAACACATCAAATCAGCGGCTGACACTGAGAAAAATGTCAAAAAAAGCTAGTACAGCAACCCATATCGTAGCAGGGATGTAATTTTCAATCAAAAATGGAGCGAAATTCCAGTGTAGGGTTACTGTGTAGATTAACTTTTGAAGCATATTTAGGCTGTGTGCCAATCGGTTGAAAATAGCAAATTTTGACAGTCCGGGAGAAAATTCTGACATTTGTTGTGGTGAATACGAATGTCACCATTTCCCCTAGCCCATGGGGCTAGGTAAAATTTTGACAACTTTGAATGTGTACACTCATATTATTTCGTTATTAAACGGTAAAATATATTTTAAAGCAAAAACTATCAAGTGTAAAGGTAGAAAAAATACGTAAATTTACATTTCATTCAAGGAATATTTGCTTGCGCATGTGCTTTTCTCAGATGTCAAAATTTCCCATTTCATTTGGCACAGCAAAATGAAAAATATTTGTACACCATAGAAAATTTGTTCACCTCATTTTTCTCTGAGTAAAATGTTACCGATTGGCACACAGTCTTAGTATGGAAATATGAACCGAAATGTGTCAAAGGACAAGTTCTAACTTTATAATGTAGAAAATATTAGGTGCAGTGAAATAACGCCCAAGGAAATAACGCCCATGGGCGTTATTTCCCACTCAAAAAGGAAATTACGCCCATGGGCCTTATTTCCTTTTTAAAAAGGAAATAAAGCCCATGGGTGTTATCACCTTTTGATGATGGGTGTTATTTCCTTTTTCGAAGATAAATAAAGCCCACGGACGTTAAAAACGAATTAAAACAAGCTGATTCAAGAATTAAGTATATGGTTTTCTTTATTTCAATAAATTTTAACATATTTGTTATGTTTTTATAAGGTGGGGTGCAATAGCGCCTTGTGAAATAAGCCCTTTAAGGCCTTATTACACTATTGAAAGTGAAATAAGGCCTTTATTTAAAAAAAGGCTTTATTACACTTCGAAAGAGAAATAAAGTCTTAAAGGCCTAATTGCTCTTTCATTTTTTTTAATTAAACAATAATATTCTAATTCTTTTTGTATTTTATTGAATAGTTACACACAAATTTCACGTTAACCATAGTGGGAAACGTGGCACGCGGAAGGACATCACCGTGGCGGTAGCCACGGCTATGGCACACACCCCGAGTTAGAATGGCGTAGCCCAGGGTTATTTTTTTAAGCGCGGCCGAAGGCCGCCTACGCGGAAATGTATTCTGCACTTAAAAATTGTGGATCGGGCCTCCGTAACTATAATCCGAAGGGGGAAAAGCAATATTTTGTTTCTGTGAAAAGTTATTAGTGAAAAACCGAAAATTGACCCGGGTCAGATCCCCAATTCGGGGCCCCATTCACGTTTTTTATGTGCAGGACACCTTTCCGCGTAGGCGGCCTTTGGCAGCGCTTTAAAAAATAACCCTGGGCTACGCCATTCCAACTCCTGGTGTGTGCCATAGCCGTGGCTACCGCCACGGTGATGTCCTTCCGCGTGCCACGTTTCCCACTCTTTTCTCACAGGGTAATTTGTGAAAAAAATGCTAATCAACAGTTCGTGTTGCTCGCGTAAAATCCTATGGGCGTTATTTCTCTTTTAAAAAGGAAATAAGAGCCATGGGCTTTATTTCTTTTTGCAGATGGGCGATATTTCCATTTAAAAAGGAAATATGGCCCATGGGCGTTATTTCCTTTTTGAATGGGAAATAACGTCCATGGGCGTTATTTCCTTGGGCGTTATTTCACTGCACCAAAATATTACTATATGGCATTCATAAGGGAAAAAAATGTTGCTTTAAGTACTGAAAAAGTTATGGAGATGCTAATCCACTTAATGAAGAAAAACATATCGACGACAAGACCACTTTTTCGCAATTAACGTTTGGTTTTCTTTGAATGTTGAAGCTAAAATAACCAGTCGCGTTAATACTTTTGCCGCAGTTTTTATGATTCACATATGTATTTGTTGTTTTCAAAATATCGTTTGTTCTAGAGCTAGGTATTTTTGTTCGATTTATGGATCGAACGAACTAGATTTTTTCTTAAAGTGAAGTGGTTCGTTCACTTCGTTCTGTCCTTCAGCCGTTCAATGCTAAGTTTTCTTTTCAATATGGACAAAAACTCTGGAGGAGTTAACCGTTCGGGTATGAGTTAACCGTTCCAAAAAATTATATATATTATTTCTGTAAGGTCTTTTTGTGTTTGCTCATAATTTTCTGCTCTCATTTCGAACCAATATTAATAAATAAGGTATCGTTTTAAAGGTGTGGGTTACCTCTACATGCGAAATCATTTATTAATTACATAAGTGCTTTTGTTTAAGCGTATTTTATAAAAATTAACTTGTTTAAATAAACGATTGTGAATGCACAAAATAATCAATTTGTACTGCAACGCCATTGTGAATCAGAGACTTTATCTTCTGGGCTGTGATGTCGTTGAGGGTAGTGATGAAATTCTTTGCGCAAGGCAGACATGTATAAAAACTATGTATGTATATATGTGCATATATTATGTGCCATGAAAAATAGTCGTCACTTGATGTTAATATACATATGTACTACTTCAATGAAAAGACAATTTATTAATATAATATTAAATTCAGTTTTTAATCAGTAAATTTTCTTAAGAGTTAAATTACCAAAAATAAAGATTATTATAAAACTTAAAACATTTCAGGTACTTTATTTTTTTTATTAATAGTAATCTAATAAATCTTAACATTTAATCTAACAGAAAAAAAATTTACTATTAAAAAGTATAAAACAAAACAGACAAAATTTCAGGTACTGAAAAAATAAAGAAACCAAAACTCAAACAAAAACAAGGCACTTAACACTTTAACTTAAAATAAGGTACTTCAGTAAAAAAAAAGGTATGTTACGTATCCTGGTAACCCTGGTTGAGTAAAACATAATATCAAGTGAGCTCGCGATTAATTCTTAAAAATATCCTATCGAATGACAGTTTAAATACATAGTTTTTAAAAGTACAAATCTTTAGCATCCCGTCGTGTAGAGTTTGTAGAGTTAAGTGAAGTTTGCGGTCTGAAATCGGTGCAAACTGAATGTAAAATTGTGCCAAAAAGGCTGTGACACTCCAACAACAACTATAGGAGGTTGTAGTGAGCTAAACCTACGTCAGAAGCGAATGCTTTTATGTTATAGTGAAGTGACATTAAAAGCTAAAAGATTAAAGCTACAACACTGTTCTTGCTTCTGGCTTTCTGCTGGCATGTGTTAAACTTTTTCATATAGTTAAATAATTAAATAAACAATTTGTCAACCATTTCTTACGGGCGGACATATATATACATATTATATATTTTTATGATATGTGATGCTAAATGACAGTAAGAGACAACGATAATAACCTAGATAGTGCTGCCAAGTTATTTGTTTAAATAGTTACGATCAGGAACTTCTACTGAAAGCTTACAACTGTGGTGGTTTGTGCCTCTGCTTAGTCCTAATTTCAATCATCAGCTCACAGGGTGTACCATATTACCCAAGAACTGCCCGATTCCTACGTCTGTAAAGTGATGCCTCTACCATCTGCATCTCTAAAGCGCCGCTCAAGTAAAGGCTCTCCTCAATCGGCTACCAAATCCGCTAAGCTGGATGATAACGTCATCCTCTCCACTGTTCTCTCAACTCTAAAAGACTTGGAAGATAAAGTGCAGTCTCAAACCGAAAAGCTGCAATCGATATTTGATAGTCTCTCATCCAAGCTTGCAGACATAGAGATTAAACTGACTCAACGGATTGATCACGAGATAGCGCAGTTAACCACGAAAACTACAGAGTCTGCCGCTAAAATTTCTGCACTTGAAGCCAGTGTGAGCTCTCTTGAAAGCAATCTTCAGTTGATGAGCAAACAAATTGAAATACAAAAAGAAAAAGGAGTTCTGGGATTCATTGCAGACGCCGTTATTATTGGGCTGCCATATGTTGAGGGCGAAAATCTTAAAAGCACTTTCAATATAATTTGTCGGTCGATTGATTTCTTAGTGCAACAAATAAGAGACGTCTTCAGAACAAAGTCGCATTCAAGTCAACACCAAAGTGGGAACCACCCGATTGATCGGAATCGCACCTTAGCAGCCTTCAGAACATTCCGCAAAAATACGAAAGAACAAGTTTCCCTTAGCGTTGTTGGACTTGAAGGACATTTGGCAATATATGAAAGTCTGTCTGTGAATAACAGAAAGCTTCTTCAAGAGGCTATTAAACTGAGGCGCGCCAGTAAGCTTACAGCTGTATTCACCATTCGGGGAGCGGTATATGTCAAGAAAGGAAACGAATCTGCCGGGAAGAAAATTGAAACCCTGTCTGAACTTGAGAGCTACTGCGATGTTTAAAATAGTGAGTAGTCGGCGTTTTATTATTTTTCTTTTTTGTAATACTAGTTATAGTTTCGTTGTGATATTGATGGTCATTTTAGTTTCTTGTTGAGGCCGAATCTTCCCACCTGCTCATTAATATTATTGATTTTTAGTTATGGTGGGTCAAAATATATCCAGTGACAATAGTCTAGCGATGTTAAATGTATTATGTAAGCGTCATGAAGGCCTGAAAGTTGTGCACTTTAATGCTCGAAGCCTTACCTCCACTAAAATTGATGTTGTTCGAAATGTTTTTGAATGTTCATCTATTCACGTAATATGTGTCTCTGAAACTTGGTTCCTTGATGATGTAAGCGATGTTAGCTATAGCTTGAAAAGTTATAATTTGTTACGCAATGACCGTGTGGGGAGAAGAGGTGGATGTGTAGCAATTTATTACAAGAACTACCTTAACGCGAAGCTTGTATGTAAATCCGAAGGTGATAGCGTTGAATATATTTTTGTTGAGTTGTTCAACTCTTCCACAAAAGTCTTAGTTTCCTGTGTTTATAACCCCCGTGTATCTAATTGCTTGTTATCGTTCATTGAAGTTCTATCCTCCTTTTCTATAGACTATATGAACTTTGTTATATGTGGTGATTTTAACATTAATTTACTTGATCGTAGCTCTTCCAAATTTACAGATGATTTGGCCGGTATTGGTCTTTCCATCGTTAATATGACTGTACCTACTCGGTACGAGAATAACTCTAACCCCAGCCTTCTTGACTACTTCATTGTTTCTGACCCGACTTTTATTTCCAAGTTTGACCAATTATCTTTTATCTCTGACCATGATCTTATTTTTTGTTCTTTTGACCTTAATCTTGGTCACTCTAGTTGCAATAACACCTTTTTACTTCGAGATTATAAGAGGCTAGATTATGACTCCCTGTATTCGCACTTGGCGTCTATTAACTGGAGTGACTGCTGGCGTCTAGTTTCTGTTAATGAAAAGCTTAGCTTCCTCAACGAAAACTTATTGAATGCTTTTTACTTGTATGTTCCAGTCCGTAAATGTAAAAATATGTCAACGTCCTGCCCGTGGTTTGGTGTTGAAGTTTTAGCTGCAATTCGACTTAGGAACAAATTACACACGGCATGGAAACGAAATCCTATTGACGAGAACTGGGCTTTGTTTCGAAATGCTAGGAATAAGGCTACTCTTACAATAAAGAGGGCAAAGCGTAAGTTCTATTGCTCAAAGCTAGACCCTAAATTTCCGTCTTCTGTATTATGGCGTAACATTAAACATCTTCGTGTTCATGCTCGTGACGCCGCTGACTGTAATATTAATGTTGATGTCTTGAATAATAATTTCTTAGCAAGCGCTACGTCTATTTCACCTTTGCCCCAATTTATCCCGCGAGTCGATGCCCTATTTGCTGGTCCTAAGTTTGAATTTGTTCCTGTCTCTGAGTGTGATGTATTTGAATGTGTTTTGAAAGTTAAATCCAATGCAACTGGGGAGGATGGTCTGCCAATAAAATTTATTAAAATCGCCTTACCATATGTCATTGGTACCATCACGCATGTCATTAACCATGGTATTACTTGCTTCCCGAATTTGTGGAAAACTGCTTGTGTGCAACCTGTTGCCAAGACATCGTCTGCTAGTGCTATTGGTGATTTCCGGCCTATTAGCATTCTGCCAGCGCTCTCCAAGGTTTTTGAGTCACTGTTAGCTGAACAAATTAATGCGCATATTAATAGATATAATCTCGTTTCACCATTACAATCTGGGTTTAGGCCAAAGCATAGCTGTGCCACGGCCATGCTAAAAATTCTTGATGACATCCGGGTGCCTTTTGACGAAAACCGACTGACATTGCTTTGTTTACTTGATTTCTCTAAGGCGTTTGACACAGTAAACCATCTCATTCTATGCCAGAAGCTTGAATTTTTCTTTGGCTTTGATGAAAACTCCGTTAATCTTATGAGGAGCTACCTTACAGACAGATATCAACGAGTCAGAGTAGGCGGAAAAGTTTCGAAACTTGGAAAGCTCACAAGGCTCAATTCTAGGTCCCCTATTATTTAGTCTATTCATAAATGATATCTTTGGCGTGTGTCACTATGCGGAAATGCATGCTTATGCGGATGACATTCAGCTTTATTCGTCACTTTCCTTTGAGAACGTAGGCCTTTTGACTCGGCAACTTAACATTGACTTAAAGTCTATTGAGGAATGGGCTATTAGCAATGGTCTATGTCTTAACTCCAGAAAGTCTTTTATCTTACCCATCGCCAAGAAGAAATTTGATATGGCAATCTTACCCCAAGTGGTTCTTGGAAATGCACCCTTAAAATATGTCAACAAAATAACCAATCTGGGGTTCGTTATTAATTCGAGTTTAACCTGCATCGATAATATTAACTCTGTTGTTTCCAAAGTCTATGTTACACTGAGAAACCTTCGCCAAACAGCAGAATTTACTCCAATAGTCATAAGACGGAAGCTGGCCATTTCCGACTATAACGTACTCTGAGCTAATCTACAATAAGTTGGATTCGGTTTCGGCGCACAAAATAGATGTAACATTTAACCATATAACCCGATATGTGTATGGCTTAACGAAGTTCGATCATATTTCATTATGGCGAACAAGTTTACTTGGTTGAGAAATTCAAAACTATCAAAGGGCTAGAACTTGTATTTTTGTTTATCGGCTCATCACTTTCAAGACGCCCTCCTATCTTTATGAGAAGTTGATATTCCCTAGGTCTGAGCGCCCAAAAGATTTAATTTTACCTACATACAACTTCATAACATCGACTAGGCTATTTTTCATCAATGCTATAAGAGTCTGGAATACTATACCCTCTGTAATTAGAAGCTCATTGAATAAAAACAACGTAAAACAAGTTCTTTATTCCTTTTTTCAATCAACTTAAGTGACCATCAAATTAATTTAGTTTAGTTTATTAAATTATCTAAGATATATTACTGTTGAAAATTATATATGTTTATTTGGTATTCTTGTTGTTTTTTCACTGTTTGTACCATCTAAGATAAAATTATTATATCTGTAATGATTTTGTAGTTAATGACATACTTGTTGTGCTAAAAAAGAAGGAAATTCTTATTGCACTAATGCTTATACTTTCAATAAATACTAAATACTAAAATACTAACTGCCTGGTGCGGGAGAGGAGGAGTGGCGGGCTACTACCATGGAACAAGGAAATGAAAATTTAGAAAGAAAAGAAATATGAGAAAACAATAAAAAAAACTTTAGTGGGCGCCATTGTTACGTAACTGGCGGGCTAATACCATGCCACCCCGCTACTCCTCCTCTCTCGCACCAGGCAGTTACGTAACAATGGCGCCCAACGGTATAGCCCACTAAAGTTTTTTTTTATTTTTTTCTCATATTTCTTTTCTTTCTAAATTTTCATTTCCTTGTTCTTTAAGTTGCTTTCCTATTTTCTATCTTCAGCTTTTTACTATTCTGTATACTTTATTAACTTTCCTTCTCTCGGAAAGATGTAGGGTCACGAGGGCAACATTGCTTGTTGTCACCAGCGAGCAATATGTGCCTAAGTGACAGAACAGTGGGGGGAGTGCTGGCGGTGATTTCTGAGTTCCTTTCAAGAACTTCAACGTTTTTGAAAAGTGGTATCAGAAGTCATCGGCAGTACTTAAAACGATTTATATTTGTATTTGTTTTGTTGCAAGCAACATCAGCTACCATGCGTATGGTCCAGCACCCTGCGTATGTGAAGTTTTTGTTCTTGCAGGGGGTAGATAAATTGACAGGGTAAGGGGAAATTGTGGCAGCCACGTCTTGAGCACAGCCTTAAGACGCTGTAGTGCCACATTTTGAAATTAAGAGGGGATTAGAAGACTTTGACCTTGGACAGAATACTTGGTGACCTTACTCAACTCCTTTCCGACTGAGTACCAAGAACTGATTGGCACGGTGACTCTTAACAAAGACAAACTGCCCGAACTGTGCGTATCAGACGGGTATGTTTATAGACGGACGCAATTAGACAAGGGGGAAGGGCATTAAGGAGACCAGGCCTGGAAACTCTGGGTGCCGACTGCGCCTCGTCCAGAGTTGGTGGAGACGTCGCATTGCTCGCCTTCTGCAGGTCATGGGGGTATTTATAAGACCCTAGCACGCATACGTGAAAGGTATTATTGGCCTGGCATAATTGCAGATGTGCAAAATTATATTAAAGGTTGTGATGTTTGTAAAGGCAACAAAACCCAAAATGCTTTCCACAAACCAGTGATGGGAAAGCAACATATTACTGAACGCCCGTTTCAACGTTTATTTATAGATTTTATGGGTCCATACCCACGTGCGTGTGATGGTAATGTTTATGTGTTTGTGTGTTTAGACCATTTTTCTAAGTTTGTGTTTTTAAAACCGATGCGTAAGGCAACCTCAGCAGAAGTAGTGAAGTTCCTAGGAAAGGATGTTTTCCATGTTTTTGGTGTACCAGAGTATGTACACTCTGACAATGGCAAGCAGTTCGTGTCAGAACTGTTCACTTCGTTTTTGGCAAAGTATGGTACAACACACGTCAGGACGGCGTTCTACTCGACACAAGGCAATGCGGCTGAAAGAGTCAATCGATCGATTTTACAAATAGTTAGGTCCTACGTAGGAGAGAATCAGAAAAATTGGGGCAGGCACATCAGTGATGCAGCGTTTGCTTTACGAAGTGTTATCCATTCGGCAATTGATACATCGCCATATTTTGCTTTATTTGGTATGCCTATGGTGCAATATGGGGCATCATACGTGTTATGTCGAAAATTAGGTTCAGTTAAAGATGTAGATTGTGAAGTAGAAACATCTTCAGAAAATCTACAGGCATTTCGAAATAAAATAATGCAAGAGCTGAGGTTGGCCCACGAACGCAGTAAAAAGGTTTATAATACAAGAAGTAGGGTATACCATGCTAAGGACATGTTTGTGGCATGAAGTTATTAAATGTTGAATGTTGCACGTTAAATTTTTTACTCACCTATTTACCTGAAAACTTGACCGTTAGTAAATTGACTTATAACTTTTGATTATTTTTGTATTATTTATTCAATTATTCTAGGTTTTATTGACCTACTATTGTAATTATACACTTTCGACTTGACCTTTTTATTTAATTATACATTCATTTTTTTTTTTTTTTGACTAGGCTCTTCTGACTTGAATATGCATTTCTAATTATACACCTACAGCTTGACAATTTTTTTTTATCTGTGATATAGTTTGAGTTTAACCCGTGATATAGGAATCATAGGTTAATCTGTGATACTTTAGGTTAATTTTTTTTGCTTAAACCCAGTGATAATAGATTTAGTTTTGATAATTTATTTAATTTATGTGTCTTTATAAATGTTAAGTGTTATATGTTCTATCGAAAAATTAGGGAGGAAGCGAACTTGAAGCCCGGCATTAGATCGTGGGTCGAGGCCACACGTAGCCCTTTACTTACAACCCAACCCAAGGCTGCGTTATGAATCTCTTTTACGCACACGCTCCATGATGCAGGCACCATCGGCGGATGCGAGCCTGTAACGACAGCCTTTGAAGATTTCTCTGACTACGCGCAAGCGGGTATATGAACAGATGTGTGTGCCACCGCTAACCGAACTCCCTTATCCGTTTTTACGATATTAGCAAAACGGATGTTTGCTTGTGTGAGTGGGTTAAAAGTGTTGCTTACACATGTGTACATATACTTGCCGCTAAGGGTCGAACGCGGATTTTTTGACCAAAGCAGGCAGGCAATTCGAGCCTTACGGTGTCCTAAATGCCGCAAGCATTAAATGGGTTCCGCTGATCGACAGCAATCAAAGACTGAAAGTCGCGGTTTGATCGAGTGCCAAAAGTGAAACATCAAAGTTTATTTCTAAAGTGCGTAAGAATTACCTTAAAGTGTAGGTCAAAGTGCGGTTTCACGCGAACGAAAACCAAAAGGGTGAATCTTCCGAGGAACCTAGCCGGCGCCAGGAGGGCCACCACCACCAGGCGCGAAAGTAATCGCCATTAGACAGCAGCAACGAACCGTTAAGTCACTTTGTGAAATTTTTAAACTGTTGAAAAACCTTTTTTTTTGTTTAGTAACAATAGTTTTCGTGAAATCCTATTCAAATAAATTTTTAGTGAATTTAGATAATTTTTTTTTTAACTTCCCGTAAAGCTTCGATTAAAATATAATTTTTGTAAAGTTAGAGGGGTCTTCTTTTCTAGCGAGGGTTTGAAGCATTTTTTTTTTAATAAGTTTTGATAAATTTCCTTGTTATTTCGGATCTCTTTGTTTAAACAAAGTTTTAGTCCTGGAAAGTACCGATTATTTATTTATTTAAATCGCTAATTATAGTGTTGACCCAAAACTCCGTTTTTTCCTTTTGGATTTTACTTGAATTTTTAATTTAGATAAAATTTATTTCAATTCTAAAAATTCAAAAATATTAAAATATGCCACAGTGCACTTACATGTACATACGTATGTAGATACATATGTACACGAGCACGAATGCAAACAACAAAAAATGGCTAGAAGAAGAAGAAAAGAAAAAAATTACTAAATTTTAAACGCTTAGATTGTGAAAATAATTTTTTTTATTTTTTGGTCCAAATTCAAAAACTAGAAAATTTTTTTTTAGTTCAAATCCAAAAAAGAGAATATTTATTTTTGTTCACATTTAAAGGTTAGAATAGTTATGTAAATTCCACGTTGAAATGCAAAAGAAAACAAGTTATTAAGAATCCTGAAAAATGAAATAAATAAATATATTAAACAATTTGCATACATGTATATTTTCTTATTTTAGCTCAATCAATCAGCCGAGGGCCGCGACATTTTTTTTTTGCAACAGCAAAATTTTTCACACATCTAAAAACATTTGGAAATATACCAAGTCGAAGAAACACGCAAAACAACAGCAAACACAAGCACCCACACATTTTACAAAGGAGTTCGATACAAAGTAAATACGAGCACAGATCATACATTTTTCACCAAACAGCCAATCAAGGGTAGAACACATCACTTTTCAACACACACAACAAACACTTTACACCACCAACATTATCGCATATACTTCAGCATCATTGTCTTGTTGCTAAACATTTTGTGGCGCAACCACCCACGCATCAGCAACATTCAACATCAACATTCAATAGCAATATTACTCTCAACCTCTATATCAGCAATCTCTCACCACACACATTCACACGCAAACACACCACGAGCACAGAAACGCCAAAGAGCGAGAGCGACTAAGCGCAGCTCACTGGGAGCGTGCTCACCAACATTGGATTTCAACCCACCACCACAAACAAAAATCACTTTTACATTTTATTAGCGTGCTCCACCCAATCATATTTTTAATTTAGGAAAACTGAATTGTCATTTTGAATTTTCATACATATTTTTTTATTGTAATTTTTTTTATTTTATAGTTCGCTAATTAGTTTGTAAGTTCATTACATATTTTTACTTACCTTTTTTTTCGTTACATGAATTTGTAGTTTTGCAGTAAGCACAATGTGCATGATTGCCATTAGGCCGATCTGGATTCGTAGCATAACTTTTTCTTACAAAAATTTTTAATTTTTATTTTTATATCTTTGTTGGGCTTTTTGAGATTCTTTGGTTTTTTTGGGCTAGGACAATTTATTTTCACTTTATGCGTATTTTTGTTTTTTTTTTTTTACTTATTTTCTTTTTGGATTTTTTTACTTTTTTTGGATTTTGCACTTTTGTTCACTTTTGTCTGATAAGCTTTTTTTTACGCTCGTCGGATATTGTGTTCAGTTTTGCTTGAATTACCGATACGAAAACGCGATTTAATTAAATATTCAAAACAAACAAAACAATAATTTTCATCAGTATTTTTTCTATAAATCATCTATAAACGTTTTTTTTCATTAATTTTTCTAATTTACTATTCTCGATTTTTTGTTACTCACTTTTTTCTTTTTTGCATATGCATAGAAATAATGCACATGCACCGAACCGTATTAGAAAACTGGTAGTAAAAATCACTTGTTAGTGAAAATTGGCCTTGATCACGGTCAAGAGGCCAAAGCCCTTAACCGTACCACGGATAACGCACCTGCATATGTTGTTTGTTTCTGTGATTATACGGATAAGCAAGGTGAGTTTTTTCAATAAAAGAAAAAAACAAATACATATGTACGGACCCATACTAATGCAGGTTTTTTTCTAGGGGTGATATACATATATAAATACACACGTTTTCTCTGTTTACATAAAATTTTGAGAGTGAGCGAACACACGCGCGCACATATATACGTATGTATTTACATATCGCACCCTAAATACAAAAGGGTCACAACTCAAAAAAATTTCAGGTGGTTTTTTCGACATTTATCCTTTCACAAACGCTTGATCAACTATAACAGCCGATTTTTTTCTTTATGATTATGTTACGGCGAGCCCGGGTAATGGCGGGGTTGCTCGCACGTAATAATATGTAAAGAAAAAAGGAAAGAAAGGGCGGCGAGTGAATAAATAATAAAACACTGTATTTCAAATATAAATGCAATACAATAAGTGACTTTCTTTATTGAGTATAATGTACAACCTTAATTACTGGACAATTAAGGCGTACAAGTACTATTTTATGAAAATGGATAATTAATATTTTATAACCGTGGATAATTAAGTGAGTTTACGGAAATTCTAATTAGACACTTGGAATGGATCTTACCTGGAATGGCTGCTGATGATTTGATTCGTGCTCAAAACAGAAGTGAAAGCGCCTTCAGATAAAACTTAGCTCTGTACCGCCGCCGAATGCCTACTTTCGTAGGATTCGAAGGGGTAAGAGCTGTTATCGGGCGAAAAGATAAAAAAAAGTGGCTCGGGCTGATACTAGTATCTATTACGAGGGGCGACCGATATATTTAGGCCGATGGCCTAAACATGCCGGCCCCCCTTGGGACGGGAGTGCCACAAAATCCACAAAAAAAATATCCAAAATCACAAAATCCACAGCTAAAAAAAATCCACAAAATCAAAATCCCCAAATACGAAATCCACAAGTTTTCTTAAAATCAGTATCACAAAATCCACAAACACAAAATCCACAATTTTTTTAATCAATTATTTATAGTCATATGCATACATGTATGTGCACATATATGTATGTATGTAGGTATGTACATATATTGTAGCAAAAACAAATACTTTAGCGCTAAAGGAGTTATATGTACGCCACAAAAAAAATCAACATTGTATTGTTTTCCACAGTGTGGGGCAAAGCACAGGTTTTAAGTTTGTTAGTTTTGTCAAGTTATGCACAGAAATCATTCATTTATTAATATGTATCTAAGTATGTATGATTTAAAATGCAAATATTACCGTTGCCTTTTTACAATCACTTTACCAGCGTTCGGACTTAACAAATTGGTTTGCTCAGTACTAGATATGAGAAAAACTAAAGTGGACTGGACAAATGTGCAGTAGATTTTATAAAATTGCACTTAAATGAGTTGTAATATTTGTAAATTAAAAAACTTATTTTGTGAAATTATATGAAAAACAACGAAGTTTGTATTTATTTATGTTGCCAAATATGTAATATTTATTAACGTTATTGTGAGTACTGCTTTTTCCTTTATTTATCTATAAAATACTCATTAAATCCTTATACCTTAAATATCTGGAGTTTTACTTTTGATATAAAAAATACAGAATTTCACACAGGAAATGTGGATTTTGTGATGTGGATCTTGATTTTGTGGATTTTAATTTTGTGGGTTTTGATTTGGTGATTTTGAGTTGTGGATTTTGATTTGTGGATTTTGATTTTGTGGTACACCCGATTTACTGAGGCCTTATTGTTGGTAGGCCCCAGATATGGTGAGGCCGAATATCGTGGCCTGGGCCAGTAGCCCGTTGATGATGGATGGTGGGGTGCCCGGCAGCATAAGGCTAGCGTAGACGTCGGCGCCCAATGTCAGGCGCACTGGTGACGACCTGAAAAAGTCTGGGTCAGCCAGCTTCATAAATTGAAAGGGCGCGGCAACGGTGGCGTCTATATTCGAAGCTGGATTCATTCTATGGTAACTGGCCATGGCCGTGGCTTGTGTTGTGACCCTTCTTGCAACCCCATATTCTCCGCGCAAGACGAGTGTGCACCTGATCGGCCGAGTCCCCCCAAATCGTTCTAAGCCAAGCTCGGCTCGCTGTAAATGACCGATGTGGGTGAACACGAGTCGATCAGGGCACGTACGACATGCAGTTTGCCGCCGGATTCGATGCAGACGGAAGCAGTGGAGGAAATGGCGACAAACGACCTCAAAATAATACTCTCGGTGGGCGTATTGGCTGCTCTGCCCTACCGGAAAGTGGCAGGCAGATTCCTGTGGCGGACTACGGTGGTATCGCTGACAGCTGTGTGGGCCGAGTAAGGTGCCGTCCGACCCGCTGTAAGGCGTGATGAGCGGAAAGGACGAGTTTCCGCGTCACCCCGTCTTACCGCAGTGGAACGGCGAGATGGTCGGAAAGGACGCGTTCCCGAGCCACCAGGATTCACCTTACCGGGCCTTTGCTGTGGTCGGAAAGTACGTGTTTCCGAGCCACGCTCTCCTCGGTTTTCTTCGGGGACTGTATCGCGGCTTCGGGAGTGCCACAAAATCCACAAAAAAAAATCCAAAATCACAAAATCCACAGCTAAAAAAAATCCACAAAATCAAAATCCCCAAATACGAAATCCACACGTTTTCTTAAAAGCAGTATCACAAAATCCACAAACACAAAATCCACAACTATTTACATATGCGCACATATGTATAAGGCAATATAAACATATAGACATGAATTAATAATGGATTTAAAGAAGCAATATATGTATGTAGGTATGTACATATATTGTAGCAAACACAAATACTTTAGCGCTAAAGGAGTTATATGTACGCGACAAAAAAATTCAACATTGTATTGTTTACCACAGTGTGGGGCAAAGCACAGGTTTTAAGTTTGTTAGTTGTATCAAGTTATGCACAGAAATCATTTATTCATTAACAACTTCCCTGTCCAATGAGTCATATGTGCAATGGTGGGCAGAGCAGCTCTATAGAGCTGCGAGAGTAAAATCGTGTGTACGTATACAAAAGCGGTGAGAATGAAATGCGCTCAATTCAATTTCAAGGGTACAAGAAACAGGTTTCTGCCTATACGTTACACAGTGGGCAACTTTGTTTTATATTGATGAAAGTTGTATGATGTTTGAAATTGGGTGGGAAATTGAAGTTATTTTTCTTGTATATACATAGGTAGTTCTAAAAGCCACAATGCATAATTTCTCCAGGTCGTTAAATCTTATTACAGAGTTCAATTTAAAGCGACATTTTTTGGCGTTCCACAGGGCTATTAATGATTTCAACAAAAATGACCGAAAAATATGTTCTTTCGAAAGCAAACTTACTTACTTGCAAATAAAAAAAATATAAAAAAACAAGTAAGGAAGTCTAAGTTCGGGTGAACCGAACATTAAATACCCAGCGTTAGTTTCCTGAAAAAGGGGGCGTGGTTTTCATCCGATATCGCCCATTTTAAAAACCAATCTATTCCCAGCCTAAACAGTAGCGAATTTGGAGGGCGCGGCCACGCCCCTTGCTTTTAAAGCATTAACCGTTTACATACTCCAAAAGTACTCAATCGATCTATTCAAGGGTTATACCATGTCCTATATATAACTTTGGAAAAGAAGGCGTGCCATGCCCATAACTTTTAACGTATTTTGTGAAATTTTTGATATACGGATGTATGTGTACATTATTCAATATTTACATAATTTAAAAAAGTGGGTGGTGGCACGCCGACGGATTTTATTATGTTGTTTGTCCCTATTTCAAGATCAGTTTTCATTGCAGATCTTTATGATACTTTCACAGTGGCTTGTTAATAGTGAAATGTTGATATTTTGTTTATTAACTTGTGGGCGGTGCCACGCCCATTTTCCAAAATATTACCAAAAAACCTTTAAACATCACTAATAACATCATCAGGTGAGTGAGTGTACTAAATTTTAGCATTATATCTTTTTTAGTTAAACAGAAATTGCATATTCCAGTTTCCTAACTCTCGTTTAGAGAACTTTAGTCCAAAACGGGGCGTGGTCGTTCACCGATTTTTCTTATATTCTGTGGTAGTATTCTACATAAGCATACCTTGTTTCGTAAACCTATCTCACACCGTTCTGAAGTTATTAGCAGTCGAATTTGAAAATTGCGTGACTCATAAGTGGGCGGTGCCACGCCCACCTTCCAAAATTTTGCGAAAATAATGTAAAGAATATAAAAGTTGATGTATGTACCAAATTATATTATTATAGCGGTATCAGTTAATTAGATATGGACTTTTCAATATTTCCACCTCCTTTCAATATAACTTTTATGAAAAAGTAGGCGTGGTCGAGAAGCGATTTCGTTTATTTTCTATAGCTGAATTTAACACAACAATAGTATTCCCTCTACAAAATTTCGTTATACTAGCACAAACTGTTCTGAAGTTATTGAGAGTCAAAATTTGAAAATTTCTTCAAATATATGTGGGCGGTGCCACGCCCCTTTTCAAAAAATTTGATAAAATCGGCCTTAGAACATCGAAATCAATACATATGGCAAATTTTATCATTGTATCTGCTCCTAATATTGAATTAACTCGTTTTATACGTTTTTCGAAATTTTCGATATCGAAAAAGGGGGCGTGGTTATGGTCCGATTTTACCCATTTTCAATACCAATCTATTCTGAACCCAAATAAGTACGCGTGCCGAATTTGGTGAAGATATCTCATTATTTGCTCAAGTTATCGTGTTAACGGACAGACGGACAGACGGACAGACGGACGGACATGGCTCAATCAAATTTTTTTTCGATCCTGATCATATTGATATATGGAAGTCTATGTCTATCTCGATTCCTTCATACCTGTACAACCAACCGTTATCCCAACAAAGTTATAATACCCTTGTACTAGTACTAGTACGCTGGGTATAATTAAAAAGATTGCCTGTTACTTTTGAACAAAGAAAGAGTATATTTTCAAAAAAAAGCTAACTATTGCTTTGGAATAAAAAATAGTATTTTCTTGTTACAAAAAAACAAATCAAAACAATACGAAAAAAATATAAACCTGAACTAATATTTTTAAATAAAAAAAAAGTATGCTTTATTTTGAAAACTTAATAAAAAAAAAGCAAAATATAATCTAAAACCAAACCAAAATGGAAACTAAAACAAAATAATTACTCGTGAAAATCGCGGTTGGCCCCACTGTCCTCTCAAAAGCACTCTCATACAAGCACAAGAGGTGCTGTACATTTGTTTGTAGTGGTGCCCACCGCTGCATATGTGACTCACGAGAGCGTTTTCAAATAAGCTCATGAGTCACATGTGACATGTGAAAGGCCGGCGAGTGAATAAATAATAAACCACTGTATTTCAAATATAAATGCAATACAATAAGTGACTTTCTTTATTGAGTATAATGTACAACCTTAATTACTGGACAATTAAGGCGTACAAGTACTATTTTATGAAAATGGATAATTAATATTTTATAACATTGGATAATTAAGTGAGTTTACGGAAATTCTAATTAGACACTAGGAATGGATCTTACCTGGAGTGGCTACTGATGATTTGATTCGTGCTCAAAACAGAAGTGAAAGCGGCTTCAGATAAAACTTAGCTCTGTACCGCCGCCGAATGCCTACTGGCGTAGGATTCGAAGGGGTAAGAGCTGTTATCGGGCGAAAATATAAAAATAAAAGTCGCGCGGGCAGATACTAGCATCTATTACGAGGGGCGACCGATATATTTAGGCCGATGGCCTAAACAATTATCATCTTCAACTAAACGGCTACCGTCCTGCTTGGTTTAAAAAAAATAGAGCTAAGCTAGCGCTATCTAGAAGCGTTCAAAGCAAAGAACCGCTAATTTTGAGTTGTGACCCGTTTGTATTTAGGGTGCGATATGTTTATGCGTGTGATTGTTCACAAACAAAAGAAAGATGGATATTAGGCCGGTCGCAAATTTTAAAGTTTTATTTGGATATTTTTTGTATTAAATAATTATATCAAATAATAAAGAACAATAACTGTTGCGTTCGAAGGAGAAATTAAAACATACATATTAGATATAGTAATATAGTACCTGTAAGGAATATGTGGTTAAGTTATTTGAATAAATAGTGTCCACTACTTTGAATTTAAAATGATGGTAGGTTGAGTGATTTCATTTTTTTTGCGGTATAAGGAATAGGATGCAGGCTAAAGGCCTCTATAGGTTGGTGCTGGTGTTGACCTTGTGGCAACTGATGGTAAGTTGGTGTAGTTGAGTGTAGGATGGAAAGAATATGACTACATAAAGACGGACTTAAGTCAGGTTCAAGGGAACTCTACTCGGTAGCCGGAGTTATAGTAGAGTTCCAAGGCTGTTCACATCTTGTGAACAGGAGGGGTGGGACGGCTCCACCTGCCTCGGACAGGTTTTCTCCCGCTTTACTGTATCTTTCTTTAACCCCATTAGCTTACCCTCTCGCACAGGCATGAGCCCCTTTTTGCTTATGGAACTGTTGGGAAAGGAGAAGTGTCAAGAACCGTGCCTCAAAGCCGACGAGCCTCAGGCGGGCTACTACCATGCCACCCCGAGACTCCTCCTCTCCCGCTCCAGCAGTTACGTAAGAGTAGCCTGCATGATGCTGCGGCCTGTCCAGGTTTCAGCGGTTCTTGTGCGGAGTAAAGCGTCTATCCCACTCTAGAAACCTCTGTTCTGCAGTGCTCGATTAACGCTGTCGTGAGACGTGTTATCGAAGGCACCTTCAATGTCAAAGAAGGCGCAGGCTCTGTTTCCTGGTGGG
Organism: Sphenella marginata; assembly: GCA_951509765.1. Lineage (NCBI taxonomy): Eukaryota > Metazoa > Arthropoda > Insecta > Diptera > Tephritidae > Sphenella > Sphenella marginata. The sequence continues at coordinate 72,548,360 of OX608079.1, forward strand.
CGAACGCACTCTGGATCTCAGTTAACAATTGATAGAGGGCTGTATCCGTAGATCTGCCTGCCCTATATGCATGCTGAGTGTGATGTAGAGGCCTGTGGTTCAGGATGTTCGCTCTAATGTGTTGGTCTATTATTTTCTCCATTTAACACAAAGGAGGTTAGACTTATTGGCCCGAAGAACTTAGCTAAGGAGTAGTCCTTTTTTCCTATTTTGGGTATGAAAACCACTGTCGCTCTCCTCCACACTGTAGGTATGTATGCCAGCGCCATTCTATCTCATCATTCGAGCTAAGTGTGGGATTAGTTGGTCACCCTGCTGTAGCAACGCTGGAAAAATTCCGTCCGCTTCTGGCGATTTGTATTTTTCAAAAGTGTTTATTGCCCACTTTACCGCCTCTGTCGAGAAGTGTTTGTTTGCCGTATGCCAGTCAGACCGACTTGGCCTCGGTTCTCGAAAGGGCGGGTCTAGTATGGCCTGGGACGCGCCAGGGTGGTGTTATGCCAGCAGGGTCCTTGCTCTCTTCCTCGGTGCTGGTATAGGTACCATCGGAAGGCTTTAATGGTAAGTTCATCTCTCTCTGCTCTTTGGCTAGCGCTTTGTGCAGCCTCGCCGCTGCAGGAGTTGAGGAAATTCCTTCGCAGAACTTCCTAAAACTGGCTCTTTTGGCTCCCCTGATTTCTTTATTGTATAGGGTAAGCTGTGTTGTGTATTCGTCCCAGCTGCCCGTCCGACTCGACCTATTGAAAAGTTTACGGACATTCTTCGTCATAGTTTCAAGGTCTCGGGATCACCAGGTCGCGGTCTTGCTGCCGCTCCTGGCTTGTGTGGTACTACAGCCTGAGTGGAACGCGTCCGTAATTGCGTTATTTACGGTCTCTACCCTATGTTCTAGTTCTATGCAGCTAGTGCTTCTGCTTCCTGCTTGGGGGCTACCTGGCATTCCTTCTGGGGAGAGACACCATGGGCATCACTCCTAGCTCAAACCGGATTATCCTATGGTCGGAGAGGGATGGTTGTGATCAGGGCCGTGCGCAGCAATTGGCCTTGGGGGGGTTTTAATTTAGATTTACATTCGCATACATTTTTCACTAAGATAAACATATTTGCTGAAACAGATACCTAGACCCATACATCATAAATTTAAATGTTCTTTAACTTTTCTGAAACTGCATACTCTGATACCTGAAACTATACCCCAGAAAAATTTCTTGGTTGTACACATTTTTCTGTATTTGATAGAGAATTGATGTTATGATGGCATATCCCAGCCAACCAAAAGTGCAAAAAAAGACTCCTTTCGGAGCCCAAATGGAGCAAAAAATCGCTCTACGCGGGCACTCCAACGGAGTCATAAAAAAGAGTCCGAAATAAGTCCGATTTCTATGAATTTGAAGCGTTTTTTGACTATTTTTAAATGAACTGCGGAGCCTTTTATTGGTGCTTTTCTGAACCTTTTTCGGAGCCTTTTATTCCTCCATTCTGAGGGATTTTGGACTCTTTTTGGAGCCTTTTATCGGTGGTTTTCTGAAGCTTATTTGGGGTCGTTTTTTATTTCCCTTGGGTCATAATTTCTTTGCGCAATTTTTCATATCTAACTATTCTGCCGTCACCAATTCTGACTTTCTAAATTATCCCTATGAGCTACATGGGAACAATTTAATTAATTGTCCAACTATATGCGCCAATGATGTTCAAAGATTTTTCAGCTGCAAAATTCATTGCAGAAAGTGACAGTATCATAAGATAATGCACAAGGTTTTTCTCAATTGCTATAGATGAAAATACAGAATCGATTCTTGAAGTGAAAGAAAAATCACTTGAAAGATTTTGGACAAGGCTCCAATCGGCATATGACACAATCATTGAAACAGATGATTCAGAATTGCCCGAAAATTTCAAAAACTCGGCATATTTAAAATATGAACACTGCTTAGACCAATATGAAGAAACAAAGGCTATGATCTCCGATCAACTCAAACTTCTTAAGCCTATAACTGCACCTACTCCACCCCAGCGAGTAGAGCTGCCACAAAAACAAGAAGCAAGTTCAGGCATATATCTTAAAGTGCCAGCCTGTGATACTGAAGTATTTCATGGGGGCTATGAGCAATGGCCGTCGTTCCGAGACATGTTCTCAGCCGTTTACATAAACCACCCAAAGCTATCACAAGCGCAAAAATTATACCATTTGCGAAATAAAACAAAAGGTCAAGCAGGAATAATAGTAAAACAGTTCGCACTCAATGATGACAATTTTAATCTGGCTTGGGAAGCGTTAAAAGCTAGATATGAAAATGAAAGAGTCTTGGTCGATAAACAAATAACGACCCTACTGAATTTACCAAAAATTCAAAAAGAAACAAGTGAGGAATTTCTGAAGTTACAGTCGACAGTAACAAACTGTTTATCGGTTCTAGCAACCCAAAAAGTCCCCACTGAAAACTGGGACCCCATTCTGGTCAATATCTGTGCTGCCTCACTACCAGAAAAATCACTAATTTTATGGGAGCAATCGCTCTCATCCCGTAAAAAATGCCCAACGTGGCAACAAATGAAAGATTTCCTCACCACCCAGTTCGAAATTGCAGAACGGGTAGATAATAAAGCATCAAAGCCGAAAACTTCGAATGACCAAAATAGAAGCTTCTTTAAACCCCAAGCCAGTAGTCATAATTCACACAATAGAAGTTTCAATAGATCTCAATCGTTCACAACACAATATAGAAATATGACATGCGAACTGTGCAGCGGAGGGCATCAACTAAGATCTTGCGAGAAATTTAGAAATTTATCAATAAACGAAAGAAATAACTTAGTCAGAACTAAGAAACTTTGCAACAATTGCCTATCGCCTACTCATACTGCACAGACATGTGCGAGTAAATACACTTGCTCATATTGCCGTAGGAGACATCATTCGATGCTCCATAATAATAATAATAACAATGCCCAAAATAATTCAAATGCCAAAAGAACCACGGGACTAGCTGCAACTGCTAGATCGGAAAATCCCGAAAGTTGCCAAGAACAACCATGCTGGTCAAATGCAGCCAGAGTACAAACGCTTCATTCAGAAAATGAAAGCAAAACACTGTTACCGACAGCAATAGTCGAACACAGAGGAGAACTATTTAAACTAAGGGCATTAATTTTAATGCTCTGTAGCTGAGAAGTTTTAGATCTCGACGATTAACAAACTAAAGCCAGACTATTGATAAACGTCCATGAAAAATTCGATCTCTATCTTCTGTTAGGTAAAATAAAAAAAAACCTCAGAAAATGTTTGAAAACATTCAAATAATTGAACGGTGTCGCTCATCTGCTCTCCAACGATCATTTTCTCACAATTCTCTTTACGCCTACAACAAAAAGGGTCAGAAAACACTAGAAATCTTTCATATAATTGAGCCTTGCAGTTCATTCGCTCTGTTAATTGAAACTGCTCACTGTTTTCATTAGTAAAATTTAAAAAAAAAATGTCCATACGCTACACAACTTTGTAATTTCGGAAAGCTCCAAGTGCAATTCAAAGTGCCGGACTTATGTATTGGCCAACCTTATTCTTTGCAATTTTCACCAATTTCTTCTTCCGTAAAATTATTTTAACTAATTTCATCAAAAATTATTAGTCAAGATTTATAAACTGTATTTTGAAAATTTTTGCAAAATCATTGCAACTTAGATTTGGCCATGGGGGGGGGGGGTTTTAACCCCCAAAACCCCTCCGTGCGCACGGGCCTGGTTGTGATCATCAGAACCATCTCGATACCAAGTTCCCCGCCAGGTCATTGCCTAAAGTGATGTCCAGGACCTCTTCCCTGATTCTTGTAACAAACGTAGGTTTGCTACCGACATTGAATATCTCTAGGTCATTGCTTATAATATATTCTAATAGGCACTCACTCCTAGTATTTTTATCAGAACGGCCCCATTGTATGTTGTGGGAATTGGCGTCACATCCTATTATTAATGGTACTTAGATGCTTTTTCCTGCAGTATTCCACTAGTTGATGCACTCTGTCTGGAGGGACCGTGTTGCTGTCCCCCGGAAAGTAGGCTGATGCTACCACAATGCTGGTGGGTATACCATTCACCTCCACCGTTGCCTGAACCGCCACCAGATCTTGGTTTAAAAACTCTGTAATGCAAAAGTATTTAATATTCCTTTTTAACACTACACATGCTCTTGGTCTCTCATAAGAGAGGTCCCATATAACCTTACTATTTCTTTCTGTCACTCCCCTAACCTGACCCTTAAACACCCATGGCTCTTGAACGAGCGCTATGCCCAGATCTTCCGAGGCAAACCCCCTAGCAATGACGGCCAAGCCCGCCACTGCGTGGTGGAGCTTGATCTGAGCCACTACGATGTTTTGGGAGGTCATGGTCCTGCTGGTCTCGTCTCGTCCATCTCCAACAGCCGATAATCGCACACGCTGCTCTTCTCTGCTAGGTGAAGACTCTTCAGGTCGATCTCTTCCATCAGGTCTTGACTCATGCGACCTTCAAGCTGCGCTGCATTTACATATATCACGTTCACCTAACTTATTGTATTTTGTATTTATTTTTGAATATTTTCCTGGCACAACAATTTTTACAAAATTATTTTACAGTACCAGTCATGAATAAAATTAAGTACATAATAACAATTATTAAAAGAAAAAACAATATTAAAATAAAACTTAATCTAAAAGAGCTTAATCTAATAAGAAGAGTTCGAAGAGTTGTTAAAGAGTTAAGGACAAGTTGAGGAGATGATTTAAGAGAAAATAATAATAGAAAAAAGAAAAAAAAAGATAGAAAAGGGCAAGTAGGAATGTAAGTAAAGTTGACAACGAGAGTAAAAACTAGGAGCGGTTATAAAAACATATTAAACTTTTCTTGAAAAGCAGTGCATTGCTTATAGTCCTAAATCGGTTTGGTAGAGAGTTCCAATGACGTACCGAGGTGATGAAGAATTGGCGTTCAGACGTTCGCAAACGATATATAACGTGTGTGAGAGCCACAGACCGAGTCGAATGCAGAAAGTTAAGCCTTTGATATAAGTAGGAGGGTTCCTTCGTGTAAATTATTTTGTGTAGTGTGGTCAGCGTTCTGACTTTTAAAAGATTGTCGAGAGAGATGTTTAGCAACTTTTCAGCGTAGTAAGAGACGTGGTCAAGTCTGTTTAAACCGTATACATATTTAGCAATGTTGTTATAAACAACATTTAGTTTCTTTTTGCTCACATAGTCACAGTTAGAATAAATCTCACAACCATAGAGCAGCGTAGGTATTAAGTACGCTTTAGATAAAAGTAGTCGAATATGTAAGGGAGTGAAATACTGTGTTAACCATAGTGTACGAAGCATTCCGTACACTTTTCCTACCGTACTAAAAATGTGGTCTTTCCATGTCAATGTTTTGTTAAAAATTACTCCTAGGTTCTTTGCTGTGTCGACATACTCAATCACAGAGTTATCAAAAATAATATTGTCTAGGCCATTAGTTTCGAGCGCCTTCCTATGAATGGCAATACATTTAGACTTTTTAGGGTTTAGACATAGGCCATTCATGGAAGCCCATAAGCCAATTTGAGTCAAGGCATTATTTATATTATTTATACACAAACTAAGGTGATCACAAGGACAACATGCATACAACTGGACGTCATCAGCATAAATGTGAACATCACAATGCTGAAGTACGCCAGGCAAGTCATTAATATATAGAACAAATAACAACGGACCGAGGATTGAGCCCTGTGGAACACCTCTTAAGACCTTTAGGAAGTCAGACTTTCTGTCACCAACACTTATTGCCTGAGTTCTGTCGCTAAGATATGATTTGATAAGCGCGGTAGCGTGACTGGAGAAGTTAAAAAAATTACCCAGCTTTTTACATAGTAAAGTGTGGTCGACAGAATCAAAAGCTTTAGAGTGGTCTAGGAGAGTTAGGAAAGCAGCGCAGTTCTCATCAATTCGCTCACGGATATTTTCTACTACAGATATAAGAGCGGTAGTACAGCTTCGCTTTGCTCTGAACCCAGACTGATGGTCTGTTAGAAGCTTATTGATATTAATGTACGAAGCAATCTGCCCATGCAAGATGCGTTCAACGACTTTGGAAAGGAAAGGCAGGATTGCTATTGGCCTAAACTCGTTATTTTGTTTACGTATTGGAAGAATCTTGGCAGCTTTCCAGCATTTTGGAAATACGCTAGTCGTCAAAATCGAGTTGACTAAGTGGGTTATGTGGGGAAGAATTCTTGGAAGAATAACTTTGACGAATTTTGCGCATATACCATCAAACCCAATGGCGTCCGACTTAATAGAAAGTATGGCTTCCACAACGTCGCAATCCTCGATGCAAACAAACTCAAGAGGACTAGCATTGACATTAACACGAACACAGTAACTATCACTACGTATATTATCAGACGGAATTGGCGGTGTAACAAAATTTTGATTAATGACGTTAATATCGACATCGGGAGGGACAGATAGATCTCCTTTGGACTTGCCAATGCCGATTTGCTTAATTTTTTTCCATGTATCCCTCGAATCCAAAGCAAAACTAAATTTGTTTTTGTAATAACCTTCTTTGGTTGATCTTGTGGCTTTATTGACAGCACGCCGTGCTGATTTAAAGCTATTATGCATCTCTTCTGTCTTGTATCTTTTCCACCGCGAGTAGGCAAGATTACGGAGGTTAATAAGGTGTTTCAGCCTATTATTAAACCACGGGTTATTTTTGTTATTTACTAATTTATGTTTGAGTGGAACGTGGTTATCTAAAAGCTGATTTATATGGTTTTGCAAAAATAATGCTTGGTCGTCAACCGATGCCAAAGTACGAATCATACTCCAATCAACCGAATCCACTTCCACGGCAAGAGATTCATAATCTATGTTACCAAAGTCGCGATACGTGAAAGAGCATGGTCTGCACGACGTATGAAAGTCATATATTAGGCATATGAGGTCATGCTTTGAAAAACAGGATGCAGACAGTTGATTGGAGTAGAGGAGTTTGCGAGGTTCATTTACAAAAAATAAGTCTAGCAACGTCGAGCTAGTACTGGTAAAATGAGTTGGTAGTGTAGAATTGGTGGGATATAGACCTAAAGATCCCATGCATAGCTTTAAGCTGTTATCAACCAGCAGGTTACAGTTGAAATCGCCAGCGATTATAATATTCTCATAACCTAAAAGTAGCGGTTGTAAAAATTCAACGAACCCAGAAAAATTTACTTGACGATTAGGTCTATATACACAGCCAATGAGGAGCTTATTATTACTATCAGAAAACAACTCAACAAACACATATTCTACAGAATCACCGGAACTAGAACTACAACACAATTTACAATGTAAACTACTTTTAACATATATTGCAACACCACCACCATGACCACCTCTGTCGGCCCTGAAAAGTTGGTATCCATCTAATTTCACCAATTCGTTTGTATGAAATGAAGAAAACCAGGTTTCAGAGATGCATATCACATCAATATCAGTACCTTCGCAAATAAACCGTAGCTCGTCTAGTTTTTTATATAGACTTTGCGCGTTTATATGGATTACGTTCAGCCCTTTAGCTCGTTTGCTGACTATCCGCAACAATGTACGTAGGCAATCACTGGAACTCGAAAAACTATGATCTGGGACCATCATCATGAGGTGGATAAGATGAATGCATTGCACTAAAATTCAAGAATGACACACTTGGTAGTTCATTAAATGTTTTTATGGTGTTAGAAATAGAAAAGAGATATACTATTAAGAATAGAAAAGGTAATATACTAAGCCTAACTGAGCAATCATTGGCATTCCGGATGGTCGCCCGTGGGGGTACTCGCAGGTTCAACAACGTCATCACTCGCAGCTTCCGCAACGTAATCGGGAAAGGATTTGTCTAGACTTTCGAGAAATTCCAGACTGGATATGGCTATGGGCTCATCATTGGCTTTTTGTTTGACGTGGACCACGCCACGTATTGAAAAAACTGATGAAACTTTTTTCCGCTTTTTAAGGCGTATTGCTGCTTTGAAAATCGTGTAGTTATCTTTGGTAAGTGAAGCATTTATAAAGATCGGGGCATCGGAGTTCATGCCCGCATGAACTAGTCGCAGTCCTTTGTTATTTTTATCTTTGTTGAAGGTGGCAGTATTTTTTAGCAATGAGTTCCTGTCTTTTGCTGAATAAAATTGTATAATTATTGCTGGATCAGTCGTGCTTACTTGCATTTTACGCGCTCTGAAAATGCCCTTCAGGGGAGGCGGTTGCATATTCAGTGAGAAGCAAATTTGGTGGAATATTTGCTTTAGATTCTCATCCTCCTCACAGGGTACTCCATGGACACGGACGTCACAAGCTGCATTTTGGCTGTCTTGCCTTGCCAAGTTCTGCTTTAAGGCGCTTATTTCGTTTTCAAGGCGCCCAATGCGATCAAACTCATTCTCAAGGCGAGCAACCCTTCCACTTATTTCGTCGATATCGCGCTTGACACCTTCGTATTTGTCCTCAAGCTTTTTGCATACAAAGTCTATTAATCTCTGTTCGGTGTCCAACATTTGCTTTGATAGCTTAGCTAAAATCTCGTTGATTTTCGCAAAACGCTGATCCAAACTACGTGCAGAAAATGGTGATGATTCGCTTATGCGTGCAGCTTTTTTAACTGTTTGGCAATCGTTACTCATAGCTTCACCACGACGCTTTGCAGAACCCGTAGACATATAATTCAAAATACACCAAAAGATATCTGAGAAAAACTGGGTGGCAGCACGAAACAAATGAGTAGTTAGCACCACTGAAAAAATAGCCAAGACACAAACCAATCCAACTAGGTTGTTACTGCTGTAGTTATTGTTGGTAAATTATAGACAGCTAATTGCCCGCAACAGGAACAACAACAATAACACTGGAGCACCAATTTTTGTAGATACAAACTTGTTGAAAAATAACAATTTCAGATCACCGATAGACTTAATTTCATAAGCTACTGGATTTTAGCACTTTATTTAACTGTTTTGTGCGAGATTAATAATTTATTTATCACAAGAACTTTAAAAAATTCAAAATATTTTAAATTGACCGCAAATATGCCTGTATACACGCCGGAGCGTAACTTTCTCCTTTTAGGGGAGGGTTTGCGACCGATCTAACGGTGCTATTGCTGCTGCCGGAGGCTTGACTGTTAGAGGAGCTGGTTTCTCCTTCGTCTACTTCTCCTCCCTCTCTCTCTGGGTCATAATACCCTTTTCCTGAGGCCTGCGCGGCGTCCGCAGCTTCAGCTGCTCTCTGTCGCCATGGACGGCGCCGTACCGGTAATTGAGCTTGAAGCCCTCCTGCTTCATCCGGTTGTGGGATTCTTTGTCTATGCCGACGTTTATCCGCAATCCCGTGTCCTCTGGGTGGGCGTGTATCGGCTGCCATCGTTTCGTGTTCAGACATTCATTCTGTACGTTCAGCAGGGAGCTTACGTACTCGTACGATCAGTCCGCACTTCTGGGGAAGTATATCGACACATTGTGTGTCGGTGGTATGTCATCCCCTCGTCTGGTACTCATGGCTGGTCCATCCCAACCATCTAGCCTTGGAACGGCTTGTATAAGCCAGTTCGCCGTCCTTTCATCCTTGCAATCTGCAAGGAGAAGACCTGCTCGGAAGTAAACTCCACAGAAAGCTAGGGGATACTTCCAGCCCTTGAACACCTCCTCCATTTTGACGTCCTGCAGACGTGGCTAAGAGCATCTGCGGGGTAGTTTCCGGACAGGACAGCCACCCGGATACCCCTTAGGGCATCCGAGTAGCTCTGCCGCCCAAGAACCGGCCGAGTGCGCTCTTCGGGTTTATTGGATACTCTATCCTTTGCCGTGGACGATGTGTTCGGGGGATGGTGTGCCCTTTGCCTCTTGGAGCTTTGGTCCTCCTCAGAGGTAAAATGCCCTCATCTGCGCTTTTCAGCGTGCGCAGGTAGCTGTTGGTTGTGATTGTTTCCAACCAATACCGGCCCGCTCCTGCCATCAGCATTCTTCGCGTGTGCTCTCTGTCTGCTTTCCTGCTCCCATCTTTCTCACGGGCTCTCCCTGTTGTCCCTTTGTGGGGCCTGCTGTTGGGAGTCGCGCATCTGATCAAAAGCCCTTGCGCGGGCCGTCTTTGCCAACATCCCCTTTTCTAGGTTCCGGAGGTACCACTTCACTACTGAACCAAAGCACCTGGCCTGCCTGGCGATGGTATTCTTGGGGCCCTGCCTCTGAAGAGCCTTCTTGCAGGCCTCTTGGTCCTCTTGGGGGTATCCTCCCTCTCATCCCCCTCTCTTCTTGCTCGCCGCTCACTCGGAGACCTGTGGCGTACCCTCTGCACACTTTGTGGTGTATCGCGTGTGGGCCTACGTTCGCCCGGGGACACCTTTCTGGTGCCGCTAACGCTTCGGCTCGTGTGGTGCGCTGCTCGTCCGGTACCTCCGGCCTCTTTGTTTTCCTCGTGTCGTCTCTTACGAGCCCCCGTGGGCTCGCGATTCTCACTGACGGTCTTCGACTCTCCATGGTTAGCGAGTTTGCTTGTTGTTGTTGACGACGATGCTGATTCGCGGTCTGTGCCGCTGGTGCTGGCTCCCGGTTTTGCTTCGGGCTTTTCCCGTGGGGGGTGTTAGGGCGCGCGATTCGCTTTGGTGCTGTTGGATGCACCCTGGTTCACCTTCGTGCTCGTCTGGCTCGCGATTCACTCTGGTGGCACTGGACTCACCATGGTTCGCGAGTTTTCTTCCTGCAGCTGAGGCCGAGCTTGTGGGAAACTGCTGTCGACGCTCGTTTGTGGTCAGGTGACCACTGCTGTTTGCCGGTGCGACGGCTGGTTCGTGGTGCACGCCCGGGCTTGTTGTTGGGATTTCACCCATTCGGTGCTCTAGGAAGAGCATCGCTTCCTCTGCGGTGAGACTCTCCAGGAAGTTGCGGGAGTACATCCTTGGCCTGTCGGCGCTTTTCCCACTGCTCTTCTTTGCACCCTTCTTCGTTGTTGTTGTTGCGACGTTGCGCACATCGTTGCTGTTGTTGTTTTCGTTGTTGTGTGTGTTCATCTTGTTCGTACGATTGCTTGTTCGACATGGTGAACTTCGCAATCAAAAATTTATGTTGGGGAAATGGGTCCGTCCGCCGCGCCAGAGCCCCTTGTCGCGGTAAGGCCGTGGTTACTACCCAAGGTGCCCCGGTGATGGGGAGGCGCCGTTATACTACAGCCGGTGTTGTGAACCTCCTGGCTGCAAACCAGTCCAATAGGCACGTTGTCGCATAATACCCTGGATAAGGAGGTGACAGTTCTTAGTTACCGACTACATGCGACTCTGGCCATGGGGGTTGATATTGCCTTGGCCCTGTCAACACCATAGTCAGTATCGAGTGCATTCGACTTAAGCCTCTACACCAACGTCAAGGTGCCTGTCCTCGTAGAGGCGCGAACGAGTTACTTGTCAAGAGCCGGATTCCCAAAAGCAAAAAGATAGGATCAGGCTCTTGAACTTAAAACGCTTGTATCACACTAATTATCGCAATAAATTTTTCGGTCATACCGCGCCACTTGTTTTGGAACTCCGTCTTCCCGTGCATCCGTTGAAATTTCCCGGACGCCATTCCCGGGTTTTCCGCCAACAAGTCCACCATTGACCTCAATTGCTCCACTGAAGCGCGCTGCCTCTTAGCTGCTGAGCTAGTAGTCGCCATTCTGAAAATAAAAAAAAATGTAAAGCACAATATCTGTAATTTGAATTAAATTATGCAAATACTTTCCTTTTAGTTAAATTAGTGCCCTCAACTTTTTGCGGCCAAATAACTTCAATGTTTTTTACTATTCCTGTTTGTGCTTTTCGTTTTTTGACTAGTATTGCCACATTTTACTACTATCATGAGTCAGGTGTTTAGCGGTGTTAAAGGAAAGTTACAGCAAACGCCAAAATTTGGCGATAAGCCTAACACTCGACGAGGTGTTAAAAGTTACAAAATCGCGCAACTGATCTTTTTAGACGTGTGTTGGCAGTTACTTACTGTGGTAAAGAAATACCCTTAAATCTTTTTCAATAATAATACTGTTTTTTTGTGTTAAAAACTTAAAATTATTCACACAGGAATTATCGACACAGAAACAAATTATGTGTCGTTTCCCTGCAAAAAACCGAAGTACTCCGTTCCACACTCCATAGAGTACTACTTAAGGAGAATCGGAGTACTCCAACACTTATCCTCGCTCATATAAAAAAGGTGGTCCAATTTCTATGGCGATGTCCGGTAATTGGATCACTTAATCCGACTCGGAGTACTCCATTTCTTTGCTTTTGATACTCTATAGACCACCTACATGAGAGTACTCCCAAAATACTCCTATTGGATTACTCTATGGAGTATTCAACAGCAAAGCGAGAGAGGGAGTCATTCCCACGACAGCCGGTTCTACGTACCGGAATGACTCGGGGTTTCCCCGACCAAGGGCTGTTATTTCGCTACCCCCTGCCTAAACCGTCAGTTATCTTCCCCCCAATAATGTCATCCTCCGAGCAGCTCCTTGCAGCGGGACTGCACAAGACTCTCCTGATCCGGGCTGGTATTGAATCCAACCCGGGACCAAGAGAATGGATCTGCTGGATATGTGAAACGCTCACACTCAGTACAATGCTCCAATTGCAATAGGTGGTTGCACCTAACAAGTTGCTCCGGACTAAATCCCTCTACCCATAGGCCCACTAGTTTTTATAGAACTTTTGTGGCCCCTTGCTGTTCACGTCCCACGACGTCCCGTGGCCGTCGTCGATCAAGTATCGCTCCGCCGCATATGTCTGACTCTGTCACCTCAGTCTCCACGACTAGCATTACAAATGCACCTCAGCAAGTTGACCTTCCTAGCGGTCGCTCACGCCCCCAGGCGTCAACATCTCACACAGCAGCTCACAGCTACTCCCTACGTAGCACTTCCCAAGTGGAATTGAGCAATGCCGAGCGTCCGCTATCTCCCGCCCCCTCAGTCAGCCCCTCTTCTTCCAGCATCAGCACGAGTATAAGTCATAACCATCAGCTCCTGGTCCCTTATACTACGTGCACTGTTTGTCGGTTAAGATTATACACGCCTTTGGCATCGGTCAAGTGCAATAACTGCCTTGGCCTGTGTCATCTGCTTATATGCTCTGGACTCGCAAACAGGAACTTATGGACTGATACGTACGTTGCGCCATGCTGTCGAGCTACGCAACCTTCAACGTCATCTGAATCGCCTCTACCTTCTGGTAACGCGATTCCTTCGACTTCAAGAATGCGTCGTAGTGCGCGACCCAGCCTACTACCACCTAGGCATGCGCATCAGTCCCTGACCCCCAGCATCAACTCTACTCCCCCTTCGCACCTCGCAATCCTGCAATTTAATTGCAACGGCCTAACCGGCAAAATAGCTGAGATTACAAACCTCATGAAGCGACACAATATCAAAATCGCTGCTATTCAGGAGACAAAGCTCGGTGGAAGGTCAACTCTCCAGACCTGCAACGGGTACAATGTACACCGTTGTGATCGTGCGAGAGGGCTTGCATTCATCACGCATCAAACTGTGCAGTACCGTCTATTTGAGCCTGACATCGACCCGAGGGACACCACCTTAGAACGTCAAGGTATGGTTGTCCGGTCAGGCGATGTCGACTTGGAAATCATAAACGTATATATACCTCCTGTCACCTGCTGTCCCAGGGATTATCACCCTGACATTCGTGCGTTACTCAGAGGTGAGAACCGTGTTATCCTTGGTGACTTCAACGCACACCACGACCTGTGGCACTCCAGCTTACAGGCCGATGGTAGGGGGCAGGAGCTGGCTGACCAAATAGACGATTCGACGTTCTGCACAGTTAATGGGGATGCCCTAACAAGAGTGCTCTAGCTCGCCGGACATCACCATAGTCAGCGCAGGTCTTATAAACTGCGTTGACTGGCGACCGATGCTGACGCTTACTTCGGATCACCTTCCCATTGTGCTCTCTATCGATCGCCCCACCGACTTTGTCACTTCTGACAACCGCACCTTTGTTAACTTTAACAAAGCCGACTGGGAAAGTTTCTTAACATCTACAGAGAGCGCCTTCGCTGCTCTCCCTACTCCGTCTGACGTACGAGAAGGGGAAAAGGCGTTTCGTATGGCCCTAGTTTCAGCCTCCCGTCAACACATTCCGTCAGGTAGAATAAAGGAAGTACGCCCATTCTTCCCCGCAGAGGCAGCGGCCCTGGCAAATGAACGTGACCATATTAGACGCCTTGACCCTACGGATCCCCAAATTAGGGATCTTAATGCGGAAATCAGACGCTTAGTAGATAAACACAAACGCGCTAAGTGGGAAGAGCACCTAAGGTCTTGTAACCTCTCGGCTGGGGTTGGCAAATTATGGTCGAATCTTAGGAAAATCTTTGTCCAACCCGACTAAACCCAACGACAAAATATCTATCGCCTTCGGCGATAAGGTTCAGTCGAAACCTAAACGATGCGCGAGCGCTTTCTGCCGACAGTTTGTAATGCATCCTCCGTTGGACAAAGAAATTCGCCGAGCCACCAGGGAAGCGCATAAACCCAAAAACAGCGATGCGCCCATTGCCATCTCCACAACCGAAGTACAAGAGGCAATACGGAGATCTAAGAACACCAAGTACATAGGCCCCGATGGCATCTCCATGCTGATGCTAAAACACCTCGGCAACGAAGGCATAAGATATTTAACATACATTTTCAACCTTTCCTTGTCCACCTTTGTCATTCCTGAAAGATGGAGACAGGCAAAGGTGGTCCCACTATTAAAGCCTGGCAAGCCAGCTGCCGTAGGGGAGTCATATCGCCAGATATCACTTCTCTCGCCAGTAGTGAAAGTGTTGGAATCTATCTTATTACCATATTTCACCGCTAATTTGCGACTCGCCGAACATCAGCATGGTTTCCGCAAAAACCACAGCACTACCACCGCGCTGAACGCCATTACCACTCAGATAGGGGACGGACTAAACCAAAAGCGTCCAAACCACAGGACAGTGCTAGTTGCGCTTGATTTGGCCAAAGCCTTTGACACGGTCAATCATGCGCGACTATTGAAAGACCTGGAAGATTCGTCCCTTCCCCCCTGTCTTAAACGTTGGACGGCCAACTATCTGAGTGGTCGTCAATCGTCGGTAGAATTCAGAGGCGCCCGATCAAAACCCAGAATAGTTAAACAAGGGGTGCAACAGGGTGGTGTCCTATCCCCGTTTCTATTTAACTATTATATATCGAAACTTCCCCCCCCACCAGAGGGTGTCTCGATCGTCCCTTACGCCGATGATTGTACGATACTGGCAACGGGCCCCTCCGTTGAAGAACTCTGCTCTCGCATAAACTCGTACCTCCAAGCCGTGTCGGAATTTTTCGCTGGTAGAAACCTGGCATTGTCACCGAATAAGTCCTCGGCTACCTTATTTACGACGTGGACAACGCAAGTGAACATGGAATTAGACGTCTACGTTGATAGTGTTAAGCTACCAACTGTCTCACACCCCAAAATCTTAGGGGTAACGTTTGATAACATGTTCAAATACGGCGCTCATGTTACCGCAATTGTAAACGTTACTAGCTACATACAAAGCAATTGGTCAGCCGGTACTGAGCTACGCGACGCCTATATGGTCGTCGGGGCTAGCTGACACACACTGCACGAGGCTTCAGGTCTGCCAGAATACCGCCCTTCGAACCGCCACTGGGTGTCTTCTTATGTCTCCTGAGCACCACCTTCACAATGAAGCGAAAAGGCTCGCCGTTAAAGAGCATAGCGAAATGCTGACCAGGCAATTCCTATCCAACTGTTGCAAACCGCAGCACCCGAACGGACGCCTGGTCAACGAAAATCCGCCCCCCAGGAGGATAAGAAGCCACCTACGCAAACACTTCGATGAGATCCGGCACCTGATTTCCACGCCGTTTGATCCTAAGGTACACCGGCAGGCCCTCACCCTTATCCACACCGATTCGGTAAATTCCTATGTCAGCTCTATTCCAGCGAACGCCGTTCTTCAGGCAACAACTCCACCCGTTGCCGAAGAGGAGCGCGGGCTGCCTAGGGAGACTAGAGTGATGCTGGCCCAACTCCGGTCTGGATATTGTAATAGGTTAAACTCTTACCTATCCAGACTGAACCCCGACTTGCCTAATGTTTGTCCGGCATGTGGCTTGTCCCCCCATAATACTAACCACCTTTTCGTCTGCTCAGCTGAGCCTACTCTTCTAACACCCATATCCCTCTGGTCCGCCCCTGTCGATGCCGCTAGGTTTCTAGGACTTCCGTTAGAAGAGCCTGATGACAGTATTGGGTAGATACTGATTACCTAGGCAGGGCTACGTGGCGTTACAACAACAACAACAACAACAACAGAGGGAGTAGGTGTTCCTTTTGAGGTCTTTTGGCAAAATTTTCAAAGTATTCTTACGTAGGTGCTTCATAGATTATTCAGCAGCGTGCTCTGACATGGATTAGTTGATCCAATCACCGGACATGGCCATATAAATTGGATCACCTTTTGTATGAATGAGGATAAGTGTTGGAGTACTCCCATGCTCCAACGTTTTACAGGGTTACTTCGAAAATCGTAATCGAAGTTAGTAGTCGCGTTCCAGTTAGCTGACCTTTGGCCGTGTCTGTAACTTTGCGCTAACTTAACGAATGAGTTTTTATCGCATGACTCGTAACGAATTCGTTATGAAAAGTGTTTCTGTATGAAAAAAAATCAAATTGCGATATTTTCGTGGTGTGTTGTGTAAAAATGATAAAATGATAGCCCACAAGGCTTAGGTGCCAAATAGAACATTTGACGCACGGCAAGCAATTGTCCTAATAGCCTAATAGTTGTGATGATGCCCTAACCAGCGGGGAATTCCGAGTTCGAATCATCGCAAGTTTTTCTTTTTTTCAACTTTTTTTTAATATTTTTTTTTGTTTTTATATTTTTCTAATAACTAACTTTTAGTAAATATTAATAACATTAAAAATTTGCACACAATGCAATTATTTTGGATTCTACGCTTGTTATCACTGCCACCATAGGCTGCGCTAATTTTATCGATCGCCGTAACGAAAATACATTTCTACCACACTTATAGAAACACTGCTCAGCGATAACTACATAACAGGGTTGCACTTTGTGTTAACACTAGAGTACACGCGCCTTTTTTTTACACTAACGCACGCGTGGCCTACTATGGTAGACCATTTTAAAATAGCAAATACAATTTTTTTCATTACATATTACTGAAACTAATGATTGAATGCGTATTTATATAGATTTAAAAGAATAATTTAAGCTTTAGTGTATCCATAGAAAACAACATTTTAAAATTAAAGCCAATTTTGTTCTATTATAGTAAAAAATACCAAAACTTGTACTTTTGAGACCAATGATTCAAATTTTTTCTTACATTATTAAAGTTTATCAAAAACCTATTTTTGTGACATTTATTACACATCACAGCCGGTTGATTAGGACAAATCCATTTGTTGCACGTTTTGCACCACTTTTTTGATGATTGATTTCTTGCTGCTATGGTAGTCCCGAGACTTTTTCGCTAATCTTCAGAAATATGTGTACGAGCAGAAAGCTCTCACGGTAGTGACTTGACGACAAATTTAATGCATAGGGCTTTCCTGGAACTACTCCGCTCGAACATACAGAATTGTTAAGTTATCAACAAAAATATACCAATGGTCTACTATAGTAGGCCGCGCGTGCACTCCAGTGTTAAAATCGTATCTATGGGATACAGAAACAGGCTACTGGGTCGTATCACTGTCATAATTTAACAGGAACGATGCGGGTCAGCTGCATGAGAGTTGTTTGTGTAAATAAGTGTGTATACATATGCATGTTTGTGCTACTAAGCAAATAAGGGTTGGCTGTCAAAAAATCTACTACAAAAAACAAAACGAACAGAACTACTATACGGATCCGAAATTGATCCATTTGTTGTTGCATTTACATGGAAAATTTTATACAGGGCCCGAATCGTGAGAGACGTGAACGGGTGCACTATCGTACGATCAAAAATTACGTCAGTCGAAGAGCCAGTGAATAATATCGGATTATTACAGAAGAAAGTGAACGAATCGTAATTTTCAGATTTGCTATCGATTGTTTTCTCCTTCTTCTTCAGTTTTCAAGGTTACAATAGGGTTTTAAACGTCAAAATAATTTTGTCAAAATATAAAATTTGTGCGAAGAGACAACGGAACCCAACTTCATGTGTTATTTAAGCTCTAATGAGAGTGAAGACGACGAAAGAGAGGTGCGCAAACACCTTAAAGACCAAATTGACCCTCTGCAGCTTTTAAATAATTCGTAATTGCAATTACCTTCTGTGCTTTTTTATATTTTGCAGCTTTATTAAACGATGTGGGATGAACAAGAGGTGTCTAATTATGTCCTCACTAAAATTGATCTTATGTCTTATGTGTCATGACAACAAGTCGGTTCCTTCAGTCCTGCAACTAACTACAACTATTTCAGCCCTTGCGAGTGGCGGAGATCAACACGCTATTGGCAGTGATTATTTGATTAAAATGTGTCAGAGCACCATATCCGTCACAGTATTACTTCAAATCCGAGAAAAAATTGTGTCCGGAGTTTGCACGTTTCGAAACGGATGACTCGCAGGGCAACAAAAAGTGGAAAAAATAGAATTCTTTGAGGTTGACTTAAGTTAGCACAAGTGTTTGGGTGCTATTTAATAATTTGTCATAATCCGATATTGACATTTTTACGTAGCGAATTGCTCGTTCACGTCTGTAACGATTCGGGCCCAGTTCTAGGTTTTTGTTAATTTGGAACACGCTTAGTGAATTCCACTACAGCGAGCAGATCATTAAGCGTGTTCCAATTTGTTGTGAAATGTAATAATATGAGAGCCTTCAATCTATGTCACCCTATACTTGTTACTTGTCAATGACATTTATGTCTTTTATATGCTTGAAATAAACGCTCTATATCTGAAGATCTCAACGCAGTAAGACGTCTTTTTTCTTCTTGCCGAATTTCCTCCAACTGGTTATGGGCTCCACATGATTATTTTTTCGGGAAAAACTGTTTAATTAAAGTATTTGCTTTTATTGCTTGCTTGCAATATTGATTTTGGGTAAAAATCGTATACTTTATCAACAATGGGTATAGAAAAAATTGAAAGGTAGAGAAAACTACGACACATGGAAGTTTGCTGCAAAATCGAACCTTATGCTTAAAGGATACTGGTCATGTATCCAAGGCTCAGAAGCTGACGAGGCCAAACATTTTGCAAGCGATTTCAGCCGTGGGACTACTTGTTGAGTCGTCGAATTACACATACATGCAAAATTGAACAACAGCAAAAGCCGCAAGGGATGCCCTTGACAGCGTTCGAGGACAACGGTGTTCTACGTCGAATGGACCTGTTAAAGTATTTAATGCGATTAGAACTTTCTGCGTGTACGTCAATGGAAGACTATGTTAATAAAATGTCATGCACGCAACAAAAACTCGACAAATCCGGCACGAAAATTCCTGATGACATTGTTGCACAAATTATGCTTAGTGGCTTTCCAGATGAATATCGACCAATGGTGATGGCGCTTGCCAATAGTGGCAAGGAGCTCACTACAGATTTAGGGCGCACAAACCTTCTTCAGGAAGTTAGACATGCTGTAAGCGAAGAAAAAATCAGCTGTAATTTGCTTTGAGTGCAATTCGAAGGGACATTACGCAAATCAAAATCAAAAAAGAGGTCAAATAGTTTTTTTTGATGTCTTCATCATTTGTGGCAAAAGCGGGAAGCTCAGACGAATGGTTTATTAATTCGGGTGCATCTGCCCACATGACAGGCAATGAACACAACCTCAAGGAGTTGCGCGAACCAAAGTCAAAAGAAATAGTTGTGGGTAACAACGAACGCCTGAATGTGAAGTGCGCCGGAGATATAAATATGACTTTAGTTCGCAGATAACTGTGAAAGTTGTACTATGTATTCCAAATATTTGTGCAAACTTGATTTCGGTTAGCCAGATGACCAAACGTGGCAAAACAATTGTGTTTAATGACGAAAACTGCAGAATATTTGACAATAAGTTCAAATTGGTGGCAACTGCTCCGCTAGTTAGTGATTTGTACCGATTTAATTGCGTTATAGAACCAAGTGCAACTGCTCTTACTGCAGTGGCAGACAAAAATTTGTGGCATAGGCTCATGGGACATGCGTGTGAAGGCAATTTAAATCGCATAAAAACGTCTTTAGATGGTTTTGATTTCCATAGTGGCGCCTTAGATCCATGTACTATTTGTCCACAAGGAAAGCAAACGCGAGCGTCGTTTAAACATATTGGTAATCGTGCAACCGAATTGTTGCAAATAGTTCATACAGATGTATGTGGCCCTATGTCAACGGCATCGTTTGGAGGCGCCAGATATCCATTGACTTTTGTCGATGATTTCAGTAGAAAATTGTTTGTTTACCCCATGAAGTGTAAGAATGAGGTATTCCAACTATTTGTCAACTTTAAAAAACTGGTGGAGACCCAAGAAAAGTCGACCATAAAAATCCTAAGGTCTGACAAGGCGAAGAGTTTTGCCACAACGTACTTAAAGCATTTACTACACAGCACGGAATTTTGCACCAATTTACTGCACCATGTACGCCGGAACAAAACGGAGTGGCCGAGCGTATGAACCGATCGATTTTTGAAAAAGTGCGTTGCATGCTAATTGATGCAGGTTTGCCCAACCAATATTGGGCGGAGGCAGCAACAACAGCTGCATTTTTAATAAATCGCACTCCATCGTGCGAAATGAAAAACATTACGCCATAAGAGTTATGGTCCAAAGTAAAACTTACGCTAAAATTTATTCGCGTGTTTGGCTGCAAAGCGATGGTACACGTTCCTAAAGAGAATAAGAAAAAATTACATTCGAAATCTGTTGAATGCGTTCTTCTCGGGTATAGCGAACAGTCGAAAGCATACAAATTATACAAAAAAATACCAGGAAAGTAATTGTGAGCAGCGACGTTACATTTTTTGAAAATAATGCAAATAAAGTGGCGCATGAGCAAAATAACTACTCATCTCTGTACAAGCTAAGAGCAATTACCAACAATAATAGCGTGACTGAAATCGATGATGATTCAAGAGACGACGATGTTGAGTTGGCCACAAATCAAGAACACAATTTGCATGAAGAGCAACCAAATGAAATATTTGAAGAATCAAATAACAACAGCCCTCAAAACGTTGAAGATGGCGATACTTCGATGCAATCAAATATTGGGTTCAGTGAGGGTGACTCTAGCGGCAGCAACAGAATTTCACTTCTTGAGTCGTTTCATGGATTCAGTGAGGGTAGCTTCGTAGGGAACCCAACATGTGATTCGGCACAAGATGCATGCGCAGAGTTAAATATTTCCGATTTTGATAGCAGCGACATCACATCAAATGAAAGCAATGTAGCATTACTGGCCACAATGCATGATTCGCATGAACCAGCAACAGTTTATCAAGCACTGAACAGTACAGAAAGTAAGCGATGGGCCGAAGCAATGCAAAGTGAGTATAAAGCAATAGCATTACTTAAACACATCGCCCTTTTTACTTTAATTGTCATGTGCACATAAATAATGTATAAACATATATGAATGTATACAAACAACATTCTACCCAATTAGTTACATTGAACTCAGCGGGAGTTTATACAAATACTACACATGCCGCACATAACGAGGATCTTGTTACACTTGTGCGGACGGTCAAAGACACCGCCAAGGACAGTCGCAATGACCAATTGGGCACAACGTCAGTTTGTCAATGCGACTGACATATTTATATTTTATTGCAGTCATATGTTGACTTAGCATATTTTAGAATTATGCATTTTAGTTTGTACGTATTAGTAAGGTACCTATTTTTATATCTTTTAGTTTGTAAATAATTTGTAAGTATTAGTGTAAGATTTTGTATAAAAGAGAAAGCAATTCAATTGGATTCATACGCTATACTTTAGCGTTACATTCTTCCTACATGGCGATCCTGCCAGTTTGGTCACAAAAAGCGAAAATTTTCTGAAAAAGCAAAAACCCTAAAAAGACCAACTGGTGAAAGGTTTCCTTGAAAGGTTCTATGATTGCAATCCTGCGGATCCATTGGTCCATTGGTTGGCAGCACACAATATTTGCACTACACAATATTTGCAGAATCGAGATGAGCACGACTTTGGACAAAAAGATACGCAACATGATTTCCTAAAGTTGTAGGAGCCGTCATTAATATAAAATTTAATAACAACAACAAGAGTAACCATATAAAATAAATTGACAACAAGAAAATAAGGATTCCATCTTACATGGCACAAAAAGCATAAAAAGGGTGGAATAGAATACCTCCTGGAAGACGAGACTGGCAAAAAACTGGCAGCAACCGTAACCATTACAAACCACCATACCTCCTGGAAGAAGAGTGACTGGCAGCAAACGTAACCATTACAAACTGGGGCAGTAATTATTTTTAAGTATGTATTAAATATGCCTAGGGACCAAAAATTGCCAATGTTAAAACCGTTTACTTAGAATAACCTTTTATTATGGATTGTGCTTTGCCCGACTATCTTGACTACGACAAAATAAATTATATCGTTGATAATTTAGAACGCGAAAACGCAAACGAAGTACGTAGGTCAAGATCTCGTAGCAAAGGAAGTAATAGGAATAATCTAAACTGGTTAAAACAATTTTGGCTTCAAATAGGAATGGGTAGAAAACCCACAATGAAAGATGCATTATACCCGTCTACATTAGCAGAAGAACAAATAAGCAGAGCGAAATTAAGCCTATAAACTAAGATATGAATAAATGGCAGGAAATATATGATACCCTATATGAAGAAAAACTAAAAGCTGATAAATCTTACAAATGCATAAATAAAAATATTAATATAAAAACAGAAACTATCGTAAAGCATTTTAAGATAATTTGAAAAGCTCTAAATAGCATAGGGCAGGTGATCAAAGCGGTAAATAAAATACTTACCAAGGAACACCAAGTAGAGTCTTACCAATTTTTCACTGCCGTAAGGGACAAACTAGTATCTTCTTTAGCAAGATACAATATAGAAATCAATGTACCAACCACAGTAGAGGAAGACTTACAAATAGATTTCAATTTGCTTTTGGCAGAACGTGCTCAGAGCCCATTGGTCACAATGGTGCAAACGGTAGTTGAGTTCATTAAAACTGCTTCGTCAGTATTACCAGAGTTTGATGGTAAACCAGAAAACCTACACAGTTTCCTAGATGCACTCGATATACTTGAACAAATCAAGGAAACACACGAGGCATTGGCCATTACCATGATAAAAACAAAGCTGAAGGGTACAGTAAGGAATTTTATTAGTAATAGTAAGGCCCGCTTGCTTCGCTGCGTAGCAGAACTTATAGCCTATACGCACTTTTTCGAAGTTCGACTTTCTTTCTATAACTTGATTGTATAGTTCACAACAACAATTAAAAAATACATTTGGGCAGTTTTCGAAATTTTTGAAGATATATAATTGAAACCATTTGAGATATTTAAATTAAGCGCATCGCATTTAAAAGTACCCATTGGCACCATTCGTTTGATACCCATATTGTACTAACACATTTTTTTGCAAATATTCGTCGATAACTTCAAGATATCTCCGAAACCATTTGGGATATTTCAATTGATCACATCGCATATTACAGCGCTCATTGACACCTTTCGTTTGACATCCATATTGTACTAAGACATTTTTGGTCACCCCTGGTACACATATTGGGTGATAACTCCAAAACCGATTGAGACATCGTAAAAACTAATATCTTAAACTTTAGGTTGAGCGTCTGAAAATCCAACGAAGAAGTTTCATTCAATTCCATTCAGTACTTTTAGTGATACGACCACAAACATACAGACAGACATGGGCCACATATTGGGCGATAACTCCAAAACCGGTTGAGATATCGAAAAAAGTAATATCCCAAATTTTAAGTTGAGTATCTAGCAATCCAACGAAAAAAGTTTCATTCATTTCCATTCAGTACTTTCAGAGTGATACGGCCACAAACATACGGACAGACAGACAGACAGACAGACACACAAAAATTAAAAAAATGGTTGATTTGGATTCTACTCGTTTAATAATGCTTCCCCCAATCAATTTTTTGTTGATATCTGCCATGTACAGACATCGACCTGTTACAATTTTATTATATGTAGAGATGAAACCACAATTGAACAAATAAAAAACAAATTGAAGACCGCAATAAAGGGTGAATCAGTAGAAGTCTTTACCGCTAAACGACTGAACATCCAGCAACGTAACAAAACCGCTAACCAATACACAGCGGAAATCGAAAAGATCACAAGATCATTAGAAGGAGCATATATCTCTGATGGACTCAAACCAGACTTAGCCACGAGATACTCAACGCAGGCAGCAGTTAAAGCCATGTGTAAAAATTGCTCTAATGACAAGGTCAAAATGATCATGCAAGCAGGAACGTTCACAACAATGAACGACGCAATTTCGAAATTTACTAACAGTTGTGCCGAAACCACTGGCAGCTCAAACACGATCTTAAATGTAAATCCAGTACAGGAGCAATTTCCGTGGAGGTTACCGTAGTAATAACTATGGAAATTACCAAAATAGAAGATACAGACCACAACCCAGTTATAACAATAATCCTAGATCATACAACAATAACAATAATAACAATCAAAGAGGATCACAGTCCCGAAATACAAACAGACCATACAAACAGACCATACACACAAACCCGTAACGTGCGCAGCTGTACCGAAACGGAAAACCAGGAAACTCCACTTCAAAATTAACAAATAGAAAAATATGCGTACTTAATCCAAACTTAAACAGCTACATATCTACAAGGACATCATTAAACAATTCATACTCAAATTTTTTAATTGATACTGGAGCCGATATCTCCATAATTAAAAAACAGCAAATAGATAATAAAGGAAAAATAAATACTGAACAAACCACAGATTTGAAAGGCATTAGTCAGGGAATAACTAGCACTTTAGGCACAATCAAAGCAGATCTAAAAGGCGATGACCTTCTAATTTATCATAAATTTCATGTTGTAGAAGACAACTTTCCAATTCCATGTGATGGAATAATAGGCCTAGATTTCATAAAGAAATACAATTGTATTCTAGATTATGGAAAAACAGAGCACAAACTAATCCTAAGACCATATGATTTCCCTCAAACAATAACAATGAATCTAACAAACTGTCTGTCCGTCAACACAATCACAATTCCAGTTAGATCAGAAGTTATTAGAGAAATTAAAATACATACAAACAACAAAAACATTTTCATACCACACCAACAACTATCCGATGGCATTTATATTGCAAATACCATTACAAATAACGAGCAAAATTTTGTTAGAATTATTAACACAACACATAACAACACAACTATTCAAAATTATAAAATTAATACTGAAAATTTAGACGATTATACACTAATTAAAGCAACCCCACACAATAAAAGTTGCATAGACACAGAAAAATTAAAAAGATTAACTGAAAATTTTCCAAATTTTGTTAAAGCTCAATTAACATCACTTTGCACAGAATTCATAGATTTATTTGCACTAGAAACAGAACCAATTACTTCTAATAATTTTTATAAACAAAAATTATATATGAAGGATGATAACCCAGTTTACATTAAAAATTATAGATTACCCCAAACACAAAAAGGTGAAATAACCAAACAAGTAAATAAGCTATTCAAAGATGATATAATAGAACCTTCAATTTCAGAATATAATAGTTCAATTTTATTAGTTCCTAAAAAATCACTCCCAGGAAAAACAGAAAAAAGATGGAGATTGGTTATTGATTACAGACAAGTAAACAAAAAATTAGCAGCAGACAAATTCGCACTTCCAAGAATTGATGACATTCTAGATCAACTTGGAAGAGCAAAATATTTGTCATGCCTAGACCTTATGTCAGGTTTCCATCAAATAGAATTACACCCAGACTCTAGGGACATTACTTCATTCACTGCCGAAAAGATTACCATATGGATTAAAAGTGGCCCCAAACTCATTCCAACGAATGATGACTTTAGCATTCGCTGGCCTTAAACCATCTCAAGCATTTCTCTACATGGATGATTTAGTTGTATTAGGTTGTTCAGAAAACTATATGCTAAAAAATTTAAGAGACGTGTTCTCTACTTGCAGAGAGTACAACTTAAAATTGCACCCAGATAAATGGCTTTTTTTCAGCCAAGAAGTAACTTATTTAGGACATAAATGCACAAACAAGGGAATATTACCCGACCCAAGCAAATTTGAAACAGTTCAAAATTACCCAACACCAAAAACAGCGGATGAAGTTAAAAGATTCGTAGCCTTCTGTAATTATTACAGATGATTTGTACCGAATTTTGCAGAACATTCAAGAAAGTTAACTAGACTTTGCAGAAAGAATGTTACCTTCGAATGGACAGAAGAATGTCAAAAAGCTTTTGTCTATTTAAAGGAAGCATTAATTAGCCCAACACTCTTGCAATACCCAGATTTCGATAAAGAATTTTGCATAACGACAGATGCTAGTGGGTTTGCTTGTGGAGCAGTCCTTAGCCAAGAACAAGATGGCAAACAGTTACCAATTGCCTACGCGTCCAGATCATTCACAAAAGGTGAAATAAATAAAGCAACAATAGAAAAAGAATTGGCAGCAATCCATTGGGCCATAACTTTCTTCAGACCATACGTTTATGGTAGAAAATTCTTAGTAAAAACCGACCATCGCCCATTAACATACCTATTTTCAATGAAAAGTCCTTCGTCTAAACTGACACGAGTAAGATTAGATTTAGAAGAGTGCGATTTAGAGGTGGAGTATATAGCTGGTAAAGAAAATCATATCGCGGATGCATTATCCCGCATAACAATTACAAATTTAAAAGATATGTCAGTAGAAACAAATAAAATATTAAAAATAACAACAAGATCAGCAGCTAAAAAGATCAGTAATAAAACTGAAATTAAAGAAAGTCACAAAGAGAACAACAAAATTTACGAAGCGCTAAATAAATTTGAAGTAAAAAGACATGTCGAGCTCGTTTTCAATCCTCCGAAATTTTATTTCAAAAAAGGAAGGAAAATTTTTAGCAATTTTGATACAGGCAACCTAATTGTTGAGGATAAGATTGACTTAGGACAATTCTTTACCAGGCTCGAAAGAGAAGCCGGCAATTTAGGACTTGTACAAGTACAGTTGTCCTTAGGGGACAAATTGTTTAAAAAGAATTATACTGCAGTAGGCAAATTTATAGAAATGGGTAACAAAGTTCTCATAAAATTAACAATCGCTCTAACCCCAGAGGTTATACGTGTGACAAGTCCCGGGAAAATTAAAGAAATTCTGCACAAATATCATGACGATCCTATTAGTAGTGGCCACCCAGGAATGAATCGCATGACAGATAAAATCAAGCAGAAATATAGCTGGCTGAATATGAAAAATGACATACGAAAATATATAAAGAATTGCATCCATTGCAAGAAAAATAAAATTAATAAACATATCAAAGAACCAATGACAATAACGGAGACACCTCCAAAGGCATTTGATATACAAATTGACACAGTCGGTCCATTGCCAAAGTCGATAAATGGAAACGAATATGCAGTTACCATTATATGCGATCTAACCAAATTTTTGGTAGCAATTCCAGTTCCAAGCAAACATGCCACAACTGTAGCTAAAGCCATATTCGAGCATTTCATCCTGATTTATGGTCAAAACAATCCTAACAGACATGGGAACAGAATACAAAAATAGCCTGTTCAAAGAACTGTGTAAATTGTTAAAAAATAGAGCATAAAACTTCTACACCATACCATCACCAGACTTTGGGTACTGTAGAACGCAGTCACTGGACATTCAACGAATATATACGTGCATACATATCCAGTGACAAAGACGATTGGGATGAATACCTCAGGTATTTCGCTTATTGCTACAACACAACACCATCGACAACACATAATTATTGTCCTGTCGAACTGATATTCGCAAAACAACCACCAAATTATGAATTCTTGAAAGAAGATAAAATCAGCCCGGTATACAACCATGAGGCATATGACAAAGAAGTAAAATACAAACTTCAAATAGCACAACAAAGAGCGAGAAAATTAATTCAAGAAACAAAAGAAAAGCAAAAATCCAATTACGACAAGAATAGCTATAGTAAGGAAATTAAAATAGGAGATTTAGTATTAGTTAGAGAAGAGGCCTCCCATAAGTTAGAAAATGGATATACAGGACACCATAAAGTTAAAACCATTGATAAAAATAACAACTACACTTTAATTCCACATAGCATAGGAGACAAAACCAAAAACAAAAAAGAAATCGTAATTCATAAGAATAGGATTAAACCAATTTAAAACTCGTAGCATTAAAAATAAAAATAAGCAATGCACTTTATTCATAATAATTTAGTAATAACAAAAATACAAAGTCATTCCAATTTACTCAATCTTATATACGGCACAAGCCAAAGAAAACAATATCAAGTATCAGATAAAGTATACAAACAAATAAAAATAAAAAAATAAAAATTAAAATATGTGACAAAACAATGGTAACAAGATCCTAAAACAATTAAAATTTTCAAAGAAACATCGAGCGGTTCAAATAGATATATAGTTGACTACAAATATATATGTATATCTATTTTTTTAAGAAGGAAGGTGTAGCATTACATAAACACATCGCCCTTTTTACTTTAATTGTCATGTGCACATAAATAATGTATAAACAAATATGAATGTCTAAGCTTTAGAGAAGGCGAGTTGTTTTTTAATTTATTATTATTTTTTATTTTATTTTATTATTTGGCTCAGGTGCTATGTGACCGCTTTGCTCAAATTGTATGTATCCATTTGGCTCAGGTTCTGACGACCATGTTTGCCTAAATGTTCAAAATTGTTCTTTGGAGAACGAGAGGGTATGTACATATAGGGTGTCACAGGTGTCCCGCACCTCCCGTTCTCTAAAGAACAAAATGTATTTAACATTTGCGCAACACGGTCATCAGAACCTGAGCCAAATGATTTAATAAATACCTTTTGAGCAAGACGGTCGCTTAGGCCTGAGCCAAAAGTGTGGTTTTTCATACCGAAAATGAGGAAGCCAATCGCGCCATGCCTCAGAGCCAACAGTGCTCGCCACCAATAATACATACATACCCTCTCGTTCTCCAAAGAACAATTTTGAACATTTAGGCAAACATGGTCGTCAGAACCTGAGCCAAATGAATACATACAGTTTAAGCAAAACGGTCACATAGCACCTGAGCCAAATAATAAAATAAAATAAAAAATAATAATAAATTAAAAAACAACTCGCCTTCTCTAAAGCTTAGACATGGTCCTTCGAGCCGGATTCGAACCGGCGACTTATGCATTTCACTAGACGACTAAGCCGTCTAGGGGGGCGAGGATGTTTAAGCGACATACATACATAAGCTACGGTTGTTTCATTCGTTTATTTTATTTGCATTGCATGCTATTGTAATTCGCAATCAGCTTATAAAATATTTCGAAGATATAGTTTATGTTTTGGAAATCCAAAGGGTGGTTTTTCCAAGCGAAAATGAGGAAGCCAATCTCGCGCCATGCCTCAGAGCCAACAGTGCTCGCCACCAATAAATACATATAGGGTGTCACAGGTGTCCCGCACCTCCCGTTCTCTAAAGAACAAAATGTTTTTAACATTTGCGCAACACGGTCATCTGAAACTGAGGCAAATGATTTAATAACTACCTTTTGAGCAAGACGGTCGCCTAGGCCTGAGCCAAAAGTGTGGTTTTTCATACCGAAAATGAGGAAGCCAATCGCGCCATGCCTCAGAGCCAACAGTGCTCGCCACCAATAAATACATACAGGGTGTCACAGGTGTCCCGCACCTTCCGTTCTCTAAAGAACAAAATGTTTTTAACATTTGCGCAACACGGTCATCAGAACCTGAGCCAAATGATTTAATAAATACCTTTTGAGCAACACGGTCGCCTAGGCCTGAGCCAAAAGGTGGTTTTTCCAAGCGAAAATGAGGAAGCCAATCGCGCCATGCCTCAGAGCCAACAGTGCTCGCCACCAATAATACATACATACCCTCTCGTTCTCCAAAGAACAATTTTGAACATTTAGGCAAACATGGTCGTCAGAACCTGAGCCAAATGAATACATACAATTTGAGCAAAACGGTCACATAGCACCTGAGCCAAATAATAAAATAAAATAAAAATAAAAATAATAAATTAAAAAACAACTCGCCTTCTCTAAAGCTTAGACATGGTCCTTCGAGCCGGATTCGAACCGGCGACTTATGCATTTCACTAGACGACTAAGTCGTCTAGGGGGGCGAGGATGTTTAAGCGACATACATACATAAGCTACGGTTGTTTCATTCGTTTATTTTATTTGCATTGCATGCTATTGTAATTCGCAATCAGCTTATAAAATATTTCGAAGATATAGTTTATGTTTTGGAAATCCAAAGGGTGGTTTTTCCAAGCGAAAATGAGGAAGCCATTCTCGCGCCATGCCTCAGAGCCAACAGTGCTCGCCACCAATAAATACATATAGGGTGTCACAGGTGTCCCGCACCTCCCGTTCTCTAAAGAACAAAATGTTTTTAACATTTGCGCAACACGGTCCTCTGAACCTGAGCCAAATGATTTAATAAATACCTTTTGAGCAAGACGGTCGCCTAGGCCTGAGCCAAAAGTGTGGTTTTTCATACCGAAAATGAGGAAGCCATTCTCGCGCCATGCCTCAGAGCCAACAGTGCTCGCCACCAATAAATACATATAGGGTGTCACAGGTGTCCCGCACCTCCCGTTCTCTAAAGAACAAAATGTTTTTAGCATTTGCGCAACACGGTCCTCTGAACCTGAGCCAAATGATTTAATAAATACCTTTTGAGCAACACGGTCGCCTAGGCCTGAGCCAGAAGGTGGTTTTTCCAAGCGAAAATGAGGAAGCCAATCGCGCCATGCCTCAGAGCTAACAGTGCTCGCCACCAACAAATACATAAAGGGTGTCACAGGTGTCCCGCACCTCCCGTTCTCTAAAGAACAAAATGTTTTTAACATTTGCGCAACACGGTCATCAGAACCTGAGCCAAATGATTTAATAAATACCTTTTGAGCAACACGGTCGCCTAGGCCTGAGCCAATCGCGCCATGCCTCGGAGCCAACAGTGCTCGCCACCAATAAATAATACATACATACCCTCTCGTTCTCCAAAGAACAATTTTGAACATTTAGGCAAACATGGTCGTCAGAACCTGAGCCAAATGAATACATACAATTTGAGCAAAACGGTCACATAGCACCTGAGCCAAATAATAAAATAAAATAAAAATAAAAATAATAAATTAAAAAACAACTCGCCTTCTCTAAAGCTTAGACATGGTCCTTCGAGCCGGATTCGAACCGGCGACTTATGCATTTCACTAGACGACTAAGTCGTCTAGGGGGGCGAGGATGTTTAAGCGACATACATACATAAGCTACGGTTGTTTCATTCGTTTATTTTATTTGCATTGCATGCTATTGTAATTCGCAATCAGCTTATAAAATATTTCGAAGATATAGTTTATGTTTTGGAAATCCAAAGGGTGGTTTTTCCAAGCGAAAATGAGGAAGCCATTCTCGCGCCATGCCTCAGAGCCAACAGTGCTCGCCACCAATAAATACATATAGGGTGTCACAGGTGTCCCGCACCTCCCGTTCTCTAAAGAACAAAATGTTTTTAACATTTGCGCAACACGGTCCTCTGAACCTGAGCCAAATGATTTAATAAATACCTTTTGAGCAAGACGGTCGCCTAGGCCTGAGCCAAAAGTGTGGTTTTTCATACCGAAAATGAGGAAGCCATTCTCGCGCCATGCCTCAGAGCCAACAGTGCTCGCCACCAATAAATACATATAGGGTGTCACAGGTGTCCCGCACCTCCCGTTCTCTAAAGAACAAAATGTTTTTAACATTTGCGCAACACGGTCCTCTGAACCTGAGCCAAATGATTTAATAAATACCTTTTGAGCAAGACGGTCGCCTAGGCCTGAGCCAAAAGTGTGGTTTTTCATACCGAAAATGAGGAAGCCATTCTCGCGCCATGCCTCAGAGCCAACAGTGCTCGCCACCAATAAATACATATAGGGTGTCACAGGTGTCCCGCACCTCCCGTTCTCTAAAGAACAAAATGTTTTTAGCATTTGCGCAACACGGTCCTCTGAACCTGAGCCAAATGATTTAATAAATACCTTTTGAGCAACACGGTCGCCTAGGCCTGAGCCAGAAGGTGGTTTTTCCAAGCGAAAATGAGGAAGCCAATCGCGCCATGCCTCAGAGCTAACAGTGCTCGCCACCAACAAATACATAAAGGGTGTCACAGGTGTCCCGCACCTCCCGTTCTCTAAAGAACAAAATGTTTTTAACATTTGCGCAACACGGTCATCAGAACCTGAGCCAAATGATTTAATAAATACCTTTTGAGCAACACGGTCGCCTAGGCCTGAGCCAATCGCGCCATGCCTCGGAGCCAACAGTGCTCGCCACCAATAAATAATACATACATACCCTCTCGTTCTCCAAAGAACAATTTTGAACATTTAGGCAAACATGGTCGTCAGAACCTGAGCCAAATAAAGGTGGCGCGAACTAAAGTCAGAACTAAGGTCAATATTTTTAGCGAACTAACGTCATTGACATTAATTCGCATTAAGAAAGCGAACTAAAGTCAGTACATTTTTTTTATATTCCAAATTTTCATTTTTCATTATCACCTTCGACTTATGATCATAATATCATGAATCTGGGATTGACTTAGGTCATATCCCCAATTCGGGGCGTGATCAATGGTATTTATGTGCAGAACTCCTTTCCGCATTGGCGGCCTTCGGCCGCACTTCAAAAATAACCCTGGGCTACGCCATTCCAACTCCAGGTGGTTACCATAGCCGTGGCTACCGCCACGGTGATGTCATTCCGCGTGCCACTCTTTTCTCACAAGGTAATGTGATTACAACAACCAAATGAAAATGACAGAAAATTCTGAACTTTAACTGCAAATATCTCGCAAACTACTAAAAATATTGGTTCAGCGGAGCTATATTCATGCTCCTGGGACCAAAGCGCGTCTCCTGATACATATCTCAACATTTTTGGTTGTGTATTAGCGCTCGGTACCCCAAGTAAACGATTACCCACGTCTAGATTTAGAATCTGAAATGAGATTTTTTTCATCCGTTCAAAAGTTATTTGCAGTTAAAGTTCAGAATTTTCTGTAATTTTCATGTGATTGTTGTAATGGCACATTAGGCTGAGCCCAAAAAGTGAAAAAGTGGGAAACGTGGCACGCGGAAAGACATCACCGTGGCGGTAGCCACGGCTATGGCACACACCCGGAGTTGGAATGGCGTAGCCCATGGTTATTTATTGAAGCGCGGCCGAAGGCCGCCAATGCGGAAAGGAGTTCTGCACATAAATACCATGGATCACGCCCCGAATTGGGGATCTGACCTAAGTCAAATTTTCGCCTGCAGCGCTACTTCGTCGAATCTCAAACCCAAATGCCTCAATGACATTAATTCGCATGTCCAAAGCGAACTAAAGTCAAAATATTAAACGAATTAAGGGCACTGACTTTAATTCGTTTTTGGTCATGCGTCTTAATGTCACTGACATTAATTCGCTTTTTGGGTGCGAATTAACGTCACTGACGTTAATTCCACTGACGTTAGTTCGCGCCACCCAAATGAATACATACAATTTGAGCAAAACGGTCACATAGCACCTGAGCCAAATAATAAAATAAAATAAAAAATAATAATAAATTAAAAAACAACTCGCCTTCTCTAAAGCTTAGACAATGAATGTATACAAACAACATTCTACCCAATTAGTTACATTGAACTCAGCGGGAGTTTATACAAATACTGCACATGCCGCCAATAACGAGGATCTTGTTACACTTGTGCGGACGGTCAAAGACACCGCCAAAGACAGTGAAGACAACGTCAGTTTGTCAATGCGACTGACATATTTATATTTTATTGCAGTCATATCCCAACCAGAAACGCTAATTTTTTTAACTAACACACTCACACTCAAAATTAGAGTGCTGACCATGTACTGACCAAAATAGTGACAATTAGAGGTCGCTGTTATCAGTGTGAGACGGAAAATGTAATTGTATGTAGGCTAGAATAGTTCGTCCAATTGAATCATATGCTCATTAGTGACTGTCATTTGACTATCAAATGATTATCAGTAGTGGTGCATTTTCAAAATTCCTAGAAAATTTTCAACCGGCACTAATCTAAGCGAAAACTTTTAAAAATGCAGTGTTACGAGGTAAATAAAATGTTAATCGCTAGTAACATCATTTCTAACAAAAAAAATTATTTTCAAGGAGTGTTGGAGCAAGCTTTCCTGAACCTCGAGGAGGATATGCCGGCAATCGTTCCAAAGCCACCACCCCAACATACAACAAGTATGGCGCACATTAAGTACTTTCATTTTGAATTTTTGTAATGTTTAATGAGCGTCCTTATTTTAGCTGAAACATAGAAGAAAACAAATGTTCAAGAAATTTTAAGATGTAAAAAAAATAAATTGTTCTCTATGCAAAAACATTGGGGTACTTTTTTAAGTTTTTAGTAAATGACCGTTTTATAGACAGCGGTGATGCTATAAAGCACGTGGGAGTGAACAGTACAGCTCTATACTTATTTAAAAGGCGATTTCACTGTGTCAGAGTGAAATAAAAGCTCACACGTACACATTTGTTTACATCAGCTTTGCGCAAGCCCCCTTGTATCTGTGATGTAAAGTTTGTATGGAGCGCTGGCAATTTGACTGACAGTACTGAAGATCAGATGTTGTGTCAAATGACAGTCAGTGTTCTGGTAGGGATGTTGACTTAGCATATTTTAGAATTATGCATTTTAGTTTGTACGTATTAGTAAGGTACCTATTTGTATATGTTTTAGTTTGTAAATAATTTGTAAGTCTTAGTGTAAGATTTTGTATAAAAGAGAAAGCAATTCAATAAAGAATTCAATTGGATTCATACGCTATACTTCAGCGTTACATTCCTCCTACAAAGCTTTATTACAAAATTCAACTTCAGAATGGGTTTTTAAAGTCAAGAGAAACTCCGCCGGTGCTATCGATTGATATAAATCACAAATTGTAATAAAAGGGTACTCGCAAAAGAGGCATAGACTACGAGGAGACCTACTCTCCAGTAGTAAGTTACTCAACTATACGACTTTTATTAGCTACAGCTGTCAAATTTAATATGGCAGTGCATCAAATGGATGCAGTAACAGCATTTTTGCAAGGCGAGTTAAATCAAGAGATATATATGCGTCAGGATGAGTGCTTTGCTGATAAAACCAATAGGGTATGTCGTCTTCGCAAATCACTGTATGGGTTGAAACAATCGAGTCGCGCTATGGAATATAAAGCTTAATTCTGTTCTGACGAAGCAATTAAAGTTTACGCGCTCAGCAGTCGACCAATCAGTGTACTACAAGCAATTAGGCGAAAATATTGTTTTATTAGCCATATAAGTCGTTGAGATATTAATCTTTGGTAGCGATGATAAAATTATTGCGAAATTAAAACTAGATTTATCCAATCACTTTAAGGCCCGCTTTCATAAAAGCCGGTTAGTGCTTAATCCGAATTTAATCCTGATTTGTCTAAAATCCCAAAAAAGTAATTTTAATTTGGAAACTATGTGCTGTTTTGTTAGTGTTTTAAAAGTTGGTGCCGTTCTAGAAGACAGTTCAACAACAGACTTTATATGAAAACTTGCATAATACAGTTTGTAAATGAATGTGAATTCGTCCTCACAGCAAATTTAATTCTTTATAAAAATGGATGACAGCGAAATAGATGATGCACCGAAAAAACCCCCCCCCCATGGCCAAATCTAAGCTGCAATAATTTTGCAAAAATTTTCAAAATACAGTTTATAAATAACGTATTGAAATAAAAATAATTTGCGGAAGAAGAAATTGGTGAAAGTTGCAAAGAATAAGGTTGGCCAATACATAACGTTCCTATCGACGAAAAAGGGCGCAAAGCTGTTTGTCGACGAAGAAAGGTGCAAACTTTTTTTTGTTGGAAGAAAGACGCATTAAAATAATTTTTAAGAAAGAAAGGCGCTTTAAAATATTTTTTAGGAAAGAAAGACGCGCTTCGATAACTAGCTGCAATATAAGTTATTCAAAAAACGAAATACTAAATAAAAATACATACGTATAATGGGTACTTGGGCTGGCCCAATTTTTTTCAATCCAGCACCAAATCCCTTGTGAAGTTTACTGAAAATGTATACACTGCGCCTTTCTTCCTCGAAATATTTTTAAATGCGCCTTTCTTCGTCAAAATATTTTTTAATGCGCCTTTCTTCGTCAAAATATTTTTTAATGCGCCTTTTTTCGTCAAAATATTTTTTAATGCGTCCTTATTTCCCGCAATATTTTTAATGGGCCTTTTTTCGTTGACAATTTGTTGAATGCGCCTTTCTTCGTCGGTAGCGACGAAAACATTCAAATATTTGAACGGTGTCGCTCATCTGCTCCCCAACTTTCATTTTCTCACAATTCTCTTTACGCCTACAACAAAAAGGGTCAGAAAACACTCGAAATCTTTCATTCATCAGTTCATTCGCTCTGTTAGTTGAAACTGCTCACTGTTTTCATCAGTAAAATTAAAAAAAAAAATGCCTATACCCTACACAACTTTGTAATTTCGGAAAGCTCCAAGTGCAATTCAAAGTGCCGGACTTATTAACTTTTTTAATTCAAATAACCCATCTTTGCTTGGACGCTTTACCATTCAGTCGTTTGTGCTTAGAGAGCATCAACAGACCACATATTGCTCTCTATTTACTCTATTTTTGTACTCAGCTAGCACAGCTACAAAAATTTGAGCGCCACCGTATAACAATGCATGTGAATGTAGGGTAGCACACACATATTCACACAAACAAGCAGACGCTCGACGCAATTTGTACGTATGACGGATACGTCGACGCTGACGGTCTGTATCTGCTTAAGCCATAAGTTCGCTGCAAGCAGTGGGAGTAAAAAAAGCTACAATTAAAACACTCAATACATCCAGTAACTCAAAATTTATGTATGAGTATTTCGCGCATTTATTCAAAAATGGTTGAAGGCAGGGTAGGGAAATGACATTTCATGAATTGTACTAAATCCACTCAAAAATCTTACTTTTTTCGTTCAAATTATACTAAATTTTTTTTGTATGGATTCGCATATGTTGCCCTATTACTCATTTACTTTTTTTTTTAGTACCGAAATAAAAATACATAAAAGTTTTTTCTTTTTATCTATTTGGAAATATTTTACTTAGTTCAATAAGAGTTTTGAAAAACATATATATTCTTTCTTCATTACATACTAGCTGACGAAGGGCATGGCCACAGCTTTAATTTTTCTTTCACTTTTCGATATTGCGGTTTATCTATACTACAAAACTCTAGAAAAGTTGTGTCTGTATATTAGGAATTTCTTTGAAAAAATGACTGGGGATGACTTGGGGAATGTTTAGGCACAACTAAAAAATCCAATGGAAAGGAGATGACAAAATGTCTAAGTTAGTCTATTAAAAAACGCCTTTACTTTAGTTGGTTGCCGTAGACATAAACGGGATAGAACGTGGGGAAAAAAATATTGTTCTGAACCTTCTCTGCCTGTAAATTATCTTCCCAAGTGAGGGTATCAGAATTTTATGAACTACTAACATCCCGAGCAACGCCGGGTTCCCTGCTAGTCATTTATAAACAACTAAACAACGAGAACAGAATCGGGCCAAGATGGCTTCCTTGAGGAACTCCTGAGGAGACATAAATAACATTGGATTCACAATTTTTAAACACTACTTTTTGTGCTCTGTCGCTAAGGCAAGAAGAGATCTAGCGATTGAGACCCGGCGGGAAACCCAACTGATCCAGTTTATGAATAAGTAAAGAGTGACACACTTTATCGAAAGCTTTGCTGAAATCAAAGTAAATTCAAGTAAGTTTGTAACGGTGGACTTTCCCTTACAGAACCCGTGTTGACAGTCGGAAATCAAGGTAGAGATAGGATTCGTAAGCTGATTGGTAACAATAGCTTCACACACTTTTGGGATGGCAGAAAGCTTTGCTATGCCACGACAGTTCTCTATAGAAGCCTTGCTTCCGCTTTTATGAAGCGGTAGAAGAAACGACTCTTTCCATGCTTTTGGAAAAACACCACACTTTAGTGACAGATTGAACAAATTGGTAAATATTGTTAGCACACTTCTTCAAGAAGCATGTAGGAATCCTATCAGGACCGCATTTAAAAGATTCCTTCAAAGTTTTCAGATAAATAAGAACATCATTGGCGCATATAGTTGGACAATTAATTAAATTGTTCCCATGTAGCTCATAGGGATAATTTAGAAAGTCAGAATTGGTGACGGCAGAATAGTTAGAAGGGAAAAATTGCGCAAAGAAATTATGACAAAAAAGAAATAAAAAACGACCCCAAATAAGCTTCAGAAAAACACCAAAAAAAGGCTCCAAAAAGAGTCCAAAAACCCTCAGAATGGAGGAATAAAAGGCTCCGAAAAAGGTTCAGAAAAGCACCAATAAAAGGCTCCGCAGTTCATTTAAAAATAGTCAAAAAACGCTTCAAATTCATCGAAATCGGACTCATTTCGGACTATTTTTTATGACTCCGTTGGAGTTCCCGCGTAGAGCGATTTTTCGCTCCATTTGGGCTCCGAAAGGAGCTCATTTTGGAGAGTAAAGCTCTGAGAAATGAGCGTTTTATGGTCCGAAAGGAGTCTTATTTTGTACTTTTAGTTAGCTGGGATATGCCATCATATCACCAATTCTCTATCAAATACAGAAAAAATGTGTACAACCAAAAGGTTTTCTTGGGTATAGTTTTAGGTATCAGAGTATGCAGTTTCAGAAAAGTTAAAGATTAAATTTATGATGTATGGGTCTAGGTATCTGTTTCAGCAAATATGTTTATCTTAGTGAAAAATGTATGTGAATGCAAATCTAAATTAAACCCCCCCCCAAAGGCCAATTCCTGCGCACGGCCCTGCACTCAATCCTGATTATATATACCAGCGTCTCACAGATCTTGAGACAGTATGAACCTCGCGTGCTGCTATAAGTAAGTATAGATGCTGTTAAAACAAGTCTACTATTTCTACAAATATTTCTATATAGGAACCACATGCAGCTTTGAAAAATTTAACCCCCATATCCTTGCTAACCGATTTAACGCTTATGGTTGCATGGAGCCCAGAAGAGGCAGGCAAAATCATAGAGACTTACAAACAATTTGAAAAACGATATGGGGCATGAACATTACGCGAAACAATGATGGATCCTTTTCCATAGCTCAAAAGCAATACATATCAAATATTTTGCGTCGATTCAATATGGATGATTGTAGCTCGGCGAGTACACCGATGGATCCTAACTAGCGATTAACAAAAGATATGAGCCCGAAGTCAAATGCAGAACGAGAGGAATTAAAGTCAATACCGTATCAGGAAGCAATTGGGTGTATTTTGTATGCAGCGCAAATTAGTCGACCTGATATTGCAAACGCAGTAAGTGTGCTTAGCCGGTTCAACACTAATTTCGGCAAAGCACATTGGGTTGCAGTGAAGAGGGTACTCCGATACCTAAAGGGTACAATTGACAGTAAATTGACTTATCAGAAAAACGGCGAAGAAGAGTTGGTGGGTTATTGTGACGCCGATTGGGCAGGCGATTAAGACGAACGCTGATCCACAACAGGCTACGTGTTTTTAATGCAAGGAGGTGCCATTTCGTGGGCTACGCGTAGGCAACCTGCAATCGCATTGTCATCTACGGAAGGCGAACTTATGTCGATGGCAGCAGCTATTCAAGAAGCTCTTTGACTTAAGCGGTTCGAGAGTGAAGTTTTTTGTGGCTCAAGGCAAATTCAGCGCGCAATGCAGTGAAGTTGCGATAATCAAGGAGCAATCAAATTAGCAATGAATAGCAATTACCACACTCGAACGAAGCATATAGACGTGAAGAATTTCTTGATTCGCGAGAACCTTGAAGAAGGCTTAATAAAATTAAGCTACAAAAGAACCAATGAAATGCTTGCTGACATCATGACAAAACCTGTTAACAATTCCATTTTAAGTAAATTTATTGATCAGTATGGTTTAACGTAACTGTGAATATGTTTTTAAACTATCTTGTTAAACAAAAATAATTAATTTTGAATTGAAATGTAAATTGCAAATGAATTATTTAATATCTTACATACACATGTAATACATGTAAAAGTACTTAAGTTAATATAACTTTAAAAACAAGCATAAATTGAAGCTCTAGTGAGGGTGTTATGAAATTTAATAATAGCCGTGTTTTTTTTTATCGGCGTCTGCGTTTGCGCTTAATATTTGTATGGACTGCTAAGCTCACAACTTTATCTGCGCTGATAGCAGCGTTGCCGTATTGTGGGTAATTCCACGTTTTGTGGGGAATTTTGAACGCTTGTGGGTAATTTTCGGGGAACGTTATATTGTGGGGAATTTCGTAATACAGAATTTGGAGCTCTGTGAAAGGTCTCACATTTAACCATAGGTTTAATTTTTTCGTAAGCACCCTGTGTATTAAAATTCTAGGTCTGGCAACGATACATAGAAGCAATGTGTAAAAACAAATTTCGTTGTTTTTTCCAGGAATTAAGCTTTCCCAATAAAAGTGCGCGGTTATTATTACAGAAGTAAATAATTATCAAACTAAATGTTTTAACGCAGAAAAAAAATTATTATTATGGAGAAGTGGTTAAAAAATAAGAGACCTCAGGTGATTATATGTTAGCAGCATTTTATTACAAGACGGAGCATTACCAAACTGCAGCTTTCATTGAACTCCGTCAACAGGAGGTCACTCTTTTGATAGAGGTTATGTGCCTTAGCGTGTAGCTGCCAATTTTTAAACTAAACGGTGCACCGTCTTCTAATATGTTAGACATTTTATTTATTTATTATAAGTCAAGACTAAACTGACTTTTACAACCGACCTTCTAGGCAACCACGGAAAATCCACCCAGTATTATGATAGGTACATTAATGTCGCTACCATTTTCAAATGCTCCCGTCGAATGTGTTTTCAGTAATCTAAATAATATAAAAACTAAAAATAGAAACAAATTGAAGACGGATACTCTGAACGCTTTGATTTCTGTAAGAAACGGAGTTTTTCGAAATGTAGGTTGTATTGCTTTTGAACCTACAAAAGAGATGTGAGCTTACAAAGTTTCCAAGAAGCTTTTATGTCTGTATGTATATGTGTACTCAGGTGGTAATGGCATTGAATTTTAAATTTTTATTTGTTCTTTTGTTTTATAAATTATTAATTACAATACAATTTAATAATAAATATTATTGCCCAAACGAAGCTAAATAAATAATATGAATGTGTAGTATACATAGGTACATATATGTATGCAATAAAATAAACTGTAAAACACGATAATTTGAAAATCTTCTTATTATAGTCAAAATAAAGGTAGCTGGAAAGCAATCAAAGCGCCACCGAACTAATTTTTACTATAATTTAAGTGGCCACCATTTTCACTTTATATGTGGGGAATTTGAGGGATATTTGAAAATTATGTGTGGGGAATTGGGGTAGATTTCGGGGAATTTAACTTTTTTGATGGGTAATTTAGAGAATTGCAAACGGCAACGCTGGCTGATAGTGGCTGATAAAATCAGTACTTCCAAGAAGTTTCCATTCATTTTGCAAACTCACTTACCAACTTCCAGCAATCTGTTTATCATCCCTTAATAATAACCGGAATGTCAACATAGGAAATGTATGTATGTATGCGCGTTGATAATGGAATAACCGCAATTGTGGATGACCGTTTTTTTAGTCTCAGACGCAGATGTATATGAGTGTAAAAAAAAAACAGGCCTAATATGAGAGCCTTCAATCTATGTCACCCTATACTTCCCTACTAGACCGGCCTAACCACACTCACTAATATTTGCAAGCGAAAATTGTAAATTACTAACACACACAAAGCCTTCTTTCAAACTTTGCTTTTTCTTTGTGTTTATTCTTCTTTGAAAGTGTGAGCAAAATGCAACTGCGTCTTTAAAAATGTAAAAAATATTAAAAAAAGAGTTTAGCAGTGAAATTACAACTAAAACGCCTTGATAAGGAAAGTATATAGTGCTTATAATTGTTATTTAACAAGTGAAGTACTGTTTTGAATATTTATGCACCAAATTTTTATACGTTCAGAGGGACGAGCAAATCAAGGAACAAGGCAAAAAAACAGCAAACACACGGTTAGATTTGGCACGCTGCTCTGCAGAAACTAATTGAGAAATATATGTACAAATAACGCAAGCGCAAGTTAGGCCGAGAGGTTATCTGACTCGTCAAATAACCTGCAGCTGTCTAGTATGGTTATTACTTGTCAATGACATTTATGTCTTTTATATGCTTGAAATAAACTCTCTCTCTGAAGATCTCAACACAGTAGATGTCTTTTTTCTTCTTCCCGAATTTCCTCCAACACAATTAAACAGAAACCCAGAACTGTATAAAATTTTGAATGTAAATGCAACAACAACGATGTGATCCTGATATTTTTGTGGGTCAATTTCGGATGCGTATAGTAGTTTTGTTTTTTGTAGTAGATTTTTTGACAGCGAACCCTTATTTGGGTAATACTTTCCACCCAACGTCAAGTGTTAATACACTTCCAAAAATCTAGGTAGAGGTATCAATGGACGCGT
This sequence comes from Sphenella marginata, assembly GCA_951509765.1. Taxonomy (NCBI): domain Eukaryota; kingdom Metazoa; phylum Arthropoda; class Insecta; order Diptera; family Tephritidae; genus Sphenella; species Sphenella marginata. The sequence goes on from OX608079.1 coordinate 72,591,300, forward strand.
CTTCACCTCCGTAACAATAATCTGGAGGGGGAAATCCGATATTTTTAGAATTTTGCGAGATATTTGGAGTTAAATTTCACAATTTTTCCGTCATTTTCATGTGGTTGTTGTAATCAGGTTACCCTGTGAGAAAAAAGTGGCACGCGGAAGGACATCACCGTGGCGGTAGCCACGGCTATGGCAACCACCCGGAGTTGGAATGGCGTAGCCCAGGGTTATTTTTTGAAGGGCGGCCGAAGGCCGCCTACGCGGAAAGGTGTTCTGCACATAAAAAACGTGGATCGGGACCCGAATTGGGGATCTGACCCGGGTCAATTTTCGGTTTTTCATTAATAACTTTTCACAGAAACAAAATATTGCTTTTCCCCCTTCGGATTATTGTTATGGAGGTCAAGACGCGTCTTTTGATACCTATCTCAAGATTTTTGGACGTGTATTAACACTTGACGTTGGATGGAAAGTATTACCCTTATTTGTTTGGTAGCACAAACATGCTTATGTATACATACCTATTTACCCAAATAACTCTCATGCAGTTGACCCGTATCGTTCCTGTTAAATTATGACCGTGATACGATCCAGTAGTGGAATTCACTAACTTCCCAGATAGAACACTATGCCTTAAATGAGCACTCACTTATGCCATAGCGCTAAGGGAAAGTATACCTCACAAATTTGACAACTTTTCATTATTTTGTACAGGGCAAAAGGAGAATTCTAAGGGATACGTTCACGTGCGTGTGAGCTTTTGTCCCCCTCTCACATATAAGCTTCACGTATTTATTCATGCTATATCGCCCTCATGCGAATGCCTATATATAAGGGATGTTTAAGCCATAGTGTAAGGCATTAAATATGGCCTTGATGAGCCATTAAATAATGGATTATAAAAGGGATTCGTTAAGGCATTATATAATCTGTTATATAAGGGAATAACTTAAGGGATTTTATGAGGAATTATACTTTACCCGGTTTTGGATCCTCGTCTTAAATAAAAGAATAGGTTATATAAGTATATATTTATTTAAACATGAAATCAAACTCCAAATAAATTCGAAAAGCAAGTAAATGTAAGTAAAATCGGCACCAAAAGAGTTACACAAATGAGCTGATTTAAGAGGCGTAAAATCTACAAAATGCTGTTGTTGCAGGTGGATGACCAACTAAAAACGTGTAAAACATACAGCCGAGACCACAAACATCGGCAGGCAGATCATGGGGCGAACGCGTAACTACTTCAGGTGATATGTAATTGGGTGTACCTGTGAGAAAGAGAATACAAAAATTGTGTTATTTAATAAAGCACTGATTATTGCACGCAGTACTTACCACACATGGGCATGTGCTTCTCATCCGGTTCAGACCAGATACCACTTGTCGTAGTATACTAGACGCTTCCTCTTCGGTCATTGCACGTCCCATCTGTTGTTTCATATAGCGATGCAATTCACCATTGTGCGCCAACTCCAACAACAAATAAACATAATTTTCATCTTGAAAGAATGTATACAATTTGAGGCGTGAATGTATTTCTACTTCTTGGCTAACCCTGCACGTTGTATAAGTTGTTTGTCGATCTGAAATTCATTCATGTATTTTAATGTGTCTAAATTTTAAGTGAGAAGAATAACGCAAAATAGTTTACCATTTTTATGGCCACCATTTGATTAGTGCGCGTACAACTCGCCTTATAAACACTTGCAAAGCCGCCTTTGCCAAGTAGGTGCAGCACTTCATAATCCTATGTAGAATAAATAGCATGAGGGCGTCACTTTCACAAGCAATTTAATAAATTCCATGGTAATCGTTTACGTGGGGTGCCGAGCGCTAATACGCGTCCAAAAATGTCGGGAGGGGTATCAAAAGATTCGTTTCCTTCCCAGGAGCATGAATATAACTCCGCTCAACCAATATTTTCATTATTTTGGAAAATATTTGCGAAAAACGTAAACGATTACCAATTCCATTATATGCACCTCAATACACTCGCCCAATCCGCAGTAAACCGACACTATTGCTTTAAAATTTTAAGTAGCCGCTAGTTTATGAAATATTGCAGCTTTTATTTCACTAAAAGTTGCCAGCGTCCTTTGGCATTTTTTCCTTTTAAATTGGAATAACCAACCATGACTTACCAATATGACATGCATATATTACGCACTTGTTAGAACGAAACGCTGCTAGTATGTCAAGCATGAAAAAAAGTGTTGCCGTTCTTACATTCGCAATAAATTGTCAAAGGTTTTGGATTGTATTTTTGAATCCCTTAGTACGTTCTAGCTGGGTTATAGCGATTCGATTCGGTTCGATTTTTCGAGATTTTCAATAGCGATTCGGTCGCTTGCCCTATCGAATATGCGATTCACTAACTCATCTATAACGATGCGGGCAAAGGATTTCTCATCTCGCTATATAACATACTCTATGTTCTCAAATGCCATTTTTTAATGATAATAATATGGATATAGTATTATTATTCTAATTTTTAATAAAAAATTTAAATTATGTGCATTTTATTTAACGACATAGAAAACAACTGCAAATTATGTATCGTTTAGTTTGCGAAACAGCTGATTGCGATTAAGGAAAATCGAGAAAAAATTGTTAGTGAATACCAAATATCGTGATAAATATCGGTATGACAAAATGTCGATTGCGAATGTCGTAGTCGAAGTTAAGCGGCAAATACATTACACGAACATTTCCGCGAACATTCCGCAATCTTGTTCGCAGCTTTGGCCATCCACCATACGAACTTTTGGCCGAACATTAGTTCTCTTTCAGATAGAGATGAATACGGACAACAATTGTGCTGCAGCAATATTGCTCGCTGTGGCAATTAAGCGTAAAAAAAGAAAGAAAATCGCAAAAAAAGAATTTGGTGCAAAGAATGGAATGTATCCTTTGTGGCATCAGGATCTACTTCTTTTAATTTTTCGATTAAAGTCGCATAATCATTATTCTTTTTAATTCTATTACAATAATCTTTGCTTTTTACTTGCCACAATGATGGCAAAGATTTATACATTTCAATAAATTCACTCAGAAATTTTTCTGTTCCGTTCAGAAATTACTACGATTATGAGCTATTTCGCCATACACACACGAACAGTTCGCGCAAATAAATAAAATCAAAATATTTTAATTTTTGGCGAACATTTGCGCGAACCTGCAAACACCACCATACACGAGACATTCCCACGACAGCCGGTTCTACGTACCGGAATGACTCGGGGTTTACCCGACCAAGGGCTGTTATTTCGCTACCCCCCTGCCTAAACCGTCAGTTATCTTCCCCCCAATAATGTCATCCTCCGAGCAGCTAATTGCAGCGGGACTGCTCAAGACTCTCCTGATCCGGGCTGGTATTGAATCCAACCCGGGACCAAGAGAATGTATCTGCTGTATATGCTGGAAGAAAATTTATGTGAAACGCTCACACTCAGTACAATGCTCCAATTGCAATAGGTGGTTGCACCTAACAAGTTGCTCCGGACTAAATCCCTCTACCCATAGGCCCGCTAGTTTTTATAGAACTTTTGTGGCCCCTTGCTGTTCACGTCCCACGACGTCCCGTGGCCGTCGTCGATCAAGTATCGCTCCGCCGCATATATCTGACTCTGTCACCTCAGTCTCCACGACTAGCATTACAAATGCACCTCAGCAAGTAGACCTTCCTAGCGGTCGCTCACGCCCCCAGGCGTCAACATCTCACACAGCTACTCCCTACGTAGCACTTCCCAAGTGGAATTGAGCAATGCCGTGCGTCCGCTATCTCCCGCCCCCTCAGTCAGCCCCTCTTCTTCCAGCATCAGCACGAGTATAAGTCACAACCATCAGCTCCTGGTCCCTTATACTACGTGCACTGTTTGTCGGTTAAGATTATACACGCCTTTGGCATCGGTCAAGTGCAATAACTGCCCTGGCCTGTGTCATCTGCTTATATGCTCTGGACTCGCAAACAGGAACTTATGGACTGATACGTACGTTGCGCCATGCTGTCGAGCTACGCTACCTTCAACGTCATCTGAATCGCCTCTACCTTCTGGTAACGCGATTCCTTCGACCTCAAGAATGCGTCGTAGTGCACGACCCAGCCTACTACCACCTAGGCATGCGCATCAGTCCCTGACCCCCAGCATCAACTCTACTCCCCCTTCGCACTTCGCAATCCTGCAATTTAATTGCAACGGCCTAACCGGCAAAATAGCTGAGATTACAAACCTCATGAAGCGACACAATATCAAAATCGCTGCTATTCAGGAGACAAAGCTCGGTGGAAGGTCAACTCTTCTGACCTGCAACGGGTACAATGTACACCGTTGTGATCGTGCGAGAGGGCTTGGGGGTGGTCTTGCATTCATCACGCATCAAACTGTGCAGTACCGTCTATTTGAGCCTTACATCGACCCGAGGGACCCCACCTTAGAACGTCAAGGTATGGTTGTCCGGCCAGGCGATGTCGACTTGGAAATCATAAACGTATATATACCTCCTGTCACGTGCTGTCCCAGGGATTATCACCCTGACATTCGTGCGTTACTCAGGGGTGAGAACCGTGTTATCCTTGGTGACTTCAACGCACACCACGACCTGTGGCACTCCAGCTTACAGGCCGATGGTAGAGGGCAGGAGCTGGCTGACCAAATAGACGATTCGACGTTCTGCACAGTTAATGGGGATGCCCCCACTAGAGTGGCGGTAAACTGCTCTAGCTCGGCGGATATCACCATAGTCAGCGCAGGTCTTATAAACTGCGTTGACTGGCGACCGATGCTGACGCTTGCTTCGGATCACCTTCCCATTGTGCTCTCTATCGATCGCCCCACCGACTTTGTCACTTCTGACAATCGCACCTTTGTTAACTTTAACAAAGCCGACTGGGAAAGTTTCTTAACATCTACAGAGAGCGCCTTCGCTGCTCTCCCTACTCCGTCTGACGTACGAGAAGGGGAAAAGGCGTTTCGTATGGCCCTAGTTTCAGCCTCCCGTCAACACATTCCGTCAGGTAGAATAAAGGAAGTACGTCCATTCTTCCCCGCAGAGGCAGCGGCCCTGGCAAATGAACGTGACCATATTAGACGCCTTGACCCTCCGGATCCCCAAATTAGGGATCTTAATGCGGAAATCAGACGCTTAGTAGATAAACACAAACGCGCTAAGTGGGAAGAGCACCTAAGGTCTTGTAACCTCTCGGCTGGGGTTGGCAAATTATGGTCGAATCTTAGGAAAATCTTTGTCCAACCCGACTAAACCCAACGACAAAATATCCATCGCCTTCGGCGATAAGGTTCAGTCGAAACCTAAACGATGCGCGAGCGCTTTCTGCCGACAGTTTGTAATGCATCCTCCGTTGGACACAGAAATTCGCCGAGCCACCAGGGAAGCGCATAAACCCAAAAACAGCGATGCGCCCATTGCCATCTCCACAACCGAAGTACAAGAGGCCATACGGAGATCTAAGAACACCAAGTACATAGGCCCCGATGGCATCTCCATGCTGATGCTAAAACACCTCGGCGACGAAGGCATAAGATATTTAACACACATTTTCAACCTTTCCTTGTCCACCTTTGTCATTCCTGAAAGATGGAGACAGGCAAAGGTGGTCCCACTATTAAAGCCTGGCAAGCCAGCTGCCGTAGGGGAGTCATATCGCCCGATATCACTTCTCTCGCCAGTAGTGAAAGTGTTGGAATCTATCTTATTACCATATTTCACCGCTAATTTGCGACTCAGCATGGTTTCCGCAAAAACCACAGCACTACCACCGCGCTGAACGCCATTACCACTCAGATAGGGGACGGACTAAACCAAAAGCGTCCAAACCACAGGACAGTGCTAGTTGCGCTTGATTTGGCCAAAGCCTTTGACACGGTCAATCATGCGCGACTATTGAAAGACCTGGAAGATTCGTCCCTTCCCCCCTGTCTTCAACGTTGGACTGCCAACTATCTGAGTGGTCGTCAATCGTCGGTAGAATTCAGAGGCGCCCGATCAAAACCCAGAATAGTTAAACAAGGGGTGCCACAGGGTGGTGTCCTATCCCCGTTTCTATTTAACTATTATGTATCGAAACTTCCCCCCCCACCAGAGGGTGTCTCGATCGTCTCTTACGCCGATGATTGTACGATACTGGCAACGGGCCCCTCCGTTGAAGAACTCTGCTCTCGCATAAACTCGTACCTCCCAGCCATGTCGGAATTTTTCGCTGGTAGAAACCTGGCATTGTCACCGAATAAGTCCTCGGCTACCTTATTTACGACGTGGACAACGCAAGTGAACGTGGAATTAGACGTCTACGTTGATAGTGTTAAGCTACCAACTGTCTCACACCCCAAAATCTTAGGGGTAACGTTTGATAACATGTTCAAATACGGCGCTCATGTTACCGCAATTGTTAATAAAGTCCAAAGCCGTAACAAAATCCTCAAGTCGCTAGCTGGCAGCACTTGGGGCAAAGACAAAGAAACGTTACTAGCTACATACAAAGCAATTGGTCAGCCGGTACTGAGCTACGCGACGCCTATATGGTCGTCGGGGCTAGCTGACACACACTGGACGAGGCTTCAGGTCTGCCAGAATACCGCCCTTCGAACCGCCACTGGGTGTCTTCTTATGTCTCCTTAGCACCACCTTCACAATGAAGCGAAAATGCTCGCCGTTAAAGAGCATAGCGAAATGCTGACCAGGCAATTCCTATTCAACTGTTGCAAACCGCAGCACCCGAACGGACGCCTGGTCAACGAAAATCCGCCCCCCAGGAGGATAAGAAGCCACCTACGCAAACACTTCGATGAGATCCGGCACCTGATTTCCACGCCGTTTGATCCTAAGGTGCACCGGAAGGCCCTCACCCTTATCCACACCGATTCGGTAAATTCCTATGTCAGCTCTATTCCAGCGAACGCCGTTCTTCAGGCAACAACTCCACCCGTTGCCGAAGAGGAGCGCGGGCTGCCTAGGGAGACTAGAGTGATGCTGGCCCAACTCCGGTCTGGATATTGTAATAGGTTAAACTCTTACCTATCCAGACTGAACCCCGACTTGCCTAATGTTTGTCCGGCATGTGGCTTGTCCCCCCATAATACTAACCACCTTTTCGTCTGCTCAGCTGAGCCTACTCTTCTAACACCCATATCCCTCTGGTCCGCCCCTGTCGAAGCCGCTAGGTTTCTAGGACTTCCGTTAGAAGAGCCTGATGACAATATTGGGTAGATACTGACTACCTAGGCAGGGCTACGTGGCGTTACAACAACAACGAGAGAAAAGGGCATAAATGCAGAGGCCCTTATTATGAGCTGCATTCGATCTTCGATCTTCGTTGGTTATCGAACATCGAGAATCGAATTTCAAATTCATATTATGGCTAGCGCATCGCTGACGAAATTTTCGTTGTGTATCCATTTTTTCAACGAATAGCATTTTGCTTTCGACGCTGTATCGAATTCTTTTAAAATTACTAAAAATGTAAGTTTTTTGTATTTATCTTCTACTTTTTTGATTTACAGTACTAATTTTAATCTATTTGCATTAATTTGATGTAGGTCTAAAGTCGTCAGCACAAAACAACATCTGGAAACGTTGGTTTCTCTAATGCACCAATCCGAGCTCAGCAAGAGGTGTTTATTCAAAATCCCAGGCTGCAAACAATTTATTATAAATCTGTTTAAAAGCTTTTTTATTACACTGTCTTACAAAATTTTAAAAATTATTTGCACCAAAGCGGAGATATTTTTCTTCCTCCTCAAAGCATCGAAAAACATAGAAAAATGTGAAAAAAGTGGGGGGTAAACCGGAGAAATTCTGAGTTATTTCAATTTGACTGTTTTTTGAAAAATTTGCAAAATTTATCCCTGTTTTCTCACATTCAAACCTAATTATCTTCTTTGGTACATCTGCTATATCAACAATCTTTACTTTTCTTCAAAAGGGAAGATTTTGCGCAAATTTTGTGCTATTGCTCACTTTTTTTGACTTCCCCATTTAAAAGATATCGTCGAAAATGTCAACAATCAAATTTAACGAAAACCTCATATTTGAAGAAATTTTCAAACTTTGACTCTTAATAACTTCAGAACAGTTTATGCTAGTGTAACGAAATTTTGAAGAGGGCATACTATTGTTGTGTTAAATTCAGATATAGAAAATAAACTAAATCGCTTCACGACCACGCCTACTTTTTCATAAAAGTTGTATTGAAAGGAGGTGGAAATATTGAAAAGTCCATATCTAATTAACTGATACCGCTATAATAATATAATGTGAAACATACATCAACTTTCAAATTCTTTACATTATTTTTGCAAAATTTTGGAAAGTGGGTGTGGCGCCGCCCACTTATGAGTCAAGCAATTTTCAAATTCGACTGCTAATAACTTCAGAACGGTGTGAGATAGGTTTACGAAACAAGGTACCAGACATGTTATGTTTATGTAGAGTACTACCACAGAAAATAAGAAAAATCGGTGAACGACCACGCCCCTTTTTGGACTAAAGTTCTCTTAGTTATGAAACCGGAATATGCAATATCTGTTTAACTGATGAAGATATGATGCTAAAATTTACTACACTCATTCACTTGATGATGTTATTAGTGTTGTTTGAATTTTTTTTGGTAATATTTTGGAAAATGGGCGTGGCACCGCCCACAAGTGAATAAACGAAATATCAACATTTTACTATTAACAAGCCACTGTGAAAGTATCATAAAGATCTGCAATGACAAACAACATAATAAAATCCGTGGGCGTGCCACCACCACCCACTTTTTTAAAATTATGTAAATATTGATTAATGTAAACATATATCACAAAATACGTTAAAAGTTATGGGCATGGCACGCCTTCTTTTCCAAAGATATATATAGGACATGGTATAACCCTTGAATAGATCGATTGACTACTTTTGGCTCATGAAAGTTGTTAATGCTTTATAAGCAAGGGGCGCGGCTGCGCCCACCAAATTAAAATAGATTTACTTTTAAAATGGGCGAAATCGGATGAAAACCACGCCCCTTTTTCTGAAAACTAACGCTGGGTATTTAATGTTCGGTTCACCCGAAGTTAGACTTCCTTACTTGTTTTTATTATACCTTTCATGAACATGAAATGGTATTATAACTTTGGTCCGATGTTTGTAAGTATGAGAAGAAGAAGAGATAGACCCACTATTAAGTATACCGAAATGATCAGGGCGATAAGGCGAGTTGATTTAGCTATGTCCGTCCGTCCGTCCGTCCGTCCGTCTGTTTGAACGCAAACTAGTCCCTCAGTTTTAGAGATATCTCGATGAAATTTTGCAAGCAGTCGCCATTTTGCTTAGGATTAATCATTTGTCGGAACCAGCAAGATCGGACCGATACAAGGCATAGCTCCCATACAATCGATTGTTCCGATAAATGGGTCTTGGCCTATAACTCTTGAAATTCAAAAGCTAGGAACGTAAAATTTTGCAAGTTTAGTACATATTGTATTTGTAACGTGTGTAGTGAAAATGACTCAGATCGGACCAACATGACATATAGCTCCCATATAATCGATAGTTTCGATAAATGGGTTTTGGGCTATCAATTTTGCAGTTAAGAAGCTAGGAACGTAAAATTTTGCACGTTTGCTACATATTATATATGTAACATATGTAGGCAAAATCAGCCAGATCGGACCAACATAAGGTATAGCTCCCATACAATCGATTGTTCCGATAAGTGTGCTTTGGCATTCATGAAAGGTATAAAGCCTTCGGCACAGCCGAAGACAGCCCTTTCCTGACTTGTTTTTATTTAACTTTGTATTTAACTTTCTTGGGTTTCGCCAATACTCGATTTTGGCACCTCAAAAATGAGAGATGTTAATAGGCATATACAGCTGATTTTAGTAAACAAATAAATGGTTGTGTCCAGTCCTAGACTTACATTGCAAAATTCATTCAGTGAGTGGGGGTTTTTGATTAAAATATGAAAATATTATGAATTTTAAAAGAAACGAAGTTATACTACGTGAAAAGACAATAAAACTGTATTTTAGAAAAAACTCTCATTTTTTCTGAACTTGCCCTTTTTTTGTAATGGCCGAAATTGACAATTAGTTTGCATATTTTTCAAGATCTATATATACCGAAATTTTTGCTATAAAATTTCCTACAAGATAGGAGGGAAAAAATTGGTCGTGTCTTAAGCGGTTCTATAGATTTCTGACGTCAAAGTTCGGTATATATAACGAAAATGAGGTTTTCGTTAAATTTGATTGTTGACATTTTCGACGATATCTTTTAAATGGGGAAGTCAAAAAAAGTGAGCGATAGCACAAAATTTGCGCAAAATTTTCCCTTTTGAAGAAAAGTAAAGATTGTTGATATAGCAGATGTACCAAAGAAGATAATTAGGTTTGAATGTAAGAAAACAGGGATAAATTTTGCAAATTTTTCAAAATACAGTCAAATTGAAATAACTCAGAATTTGTCCGGTTTACCCCCACTTTTTTTCACATTTTTCTATGTTTTTCGATGCTTTGAGCACGAAAAAAAATATATCAGCTTTGGTGCAAAATCATTGTAAGACAGTGTTATCAAACATTAAATAACACGTTTGTAAATGTACACTTACGCAGTGGAATTCATCTCCAAAGGATTGGATGCATCTCTTAATCGCTTTCTGTTTCTTGCTAGTTCTAGTACGCTTTCTTCATCATCCGATGAATCTTCGAACCATAACTCTGTCGTAGTCATATTCTTCTTTTCTGTATCAATTTTGCTCATATGTTTGATCGGTAATTTTGTTTGTTTGTTTAGATGATTTATTTTTTTAATCACAGCTGATAAAAGATGTACTACTGTGAACAGTTGAAACGATCGAAATTCACAATAGCGCAAGTATTTACCGAATGCAGCTCATAATACCAAATGAGAATTTTTGAAGTTAACTTCTTAGGCGGCGATATGAAGTTTGTATTGAGAGTAAAATTGAGAAAATTGTCTTGTAATAGATGATATAACGGGAACTATGCAACGGAAATAGAATATTGGTTGTTGTCTTTGAAATCCTGACTACTGCTGCGTAGATGGTACTAGAAACGCCAAACTTGAAAAGGTGTTAGGAACAGGCCGAGAAAATTGTATTGTAATAGATGATATAACGGGAACTATGCAACGGAAATAGAATATTGGTTGTTGTCTTTGAAATCCTCACTACTGCTGCGTAGATGGCACTAGAAACGCCAAACACACACACACGCTGTACATAATTGCCTTTGGTGCTGGTTAGATTAGTACAGTAATTATGTACATAGTTGATTTTTGTTGCTGCAATTGTCAACTCATTTGTTATTGTCATGCTGGTTGAGTATAATATGTTGAGTAAATAGCTATATTAAATGGACCTAAGGTGGCTTTATGTATGCGTCCAAACCACAACTGCATATAACATCTAAAAATCAATTAGTTTGGCCTAGGGTGTTCATCACCATCTTTTATAGTTTTAAATAATTCTTCGGATTTTGTAAGAATTTAATTCAAGTACATTAGAACTGGAATGTCCCCCCAAATCAATAAAATTCAATCCTCAGACTCGGACGGCTTGATTTTACACCGGCGCATAAATTCGTTCTACCAGGCACGCAGAAAAAATGCGTGCGCGGATGCTATTTGACAAAAATTTCTATTCGCCCCCTTGAGATTGAGACATGCCTTAGGTCGAATTACATATTCCGTGAATGGATGAAATTGGTTCCAGTCCATGGAATAAATCGAAATTAGGTAGGTAAGTTTGATAAAGTCGATAGAACTGATACCAATTATGCCCGTTCTTCAAATCCTTATACGAGTGGTTTCATAATCCTCATATAACTCTGTTGAATTTTAGCGGCCTAGCATGAATACTTCCAGAGATATGCAACATTTGTATGTCAGGTGCCCGCACCTTTTCCCCTATCCCTCTTAATTCATCGATGGTTTTCAGTTTCTGCTCTAAAGTTGGTTATGATCAGTCAATCCGTTTAGAACGCAACTTAAGTTATGCATACATGCACACATACAATATTTCAATCTTATACATTATATATGTAGTAGAGGCAGACGACCTGTCTAAATGCGAGCTCACTGTCCCCCCTTTTACAACTCTCCTTCCAATCTTTCTTCGCCTTCACTCTATCTCCCCCTTTTTCTCTTCATTACCCGCTTTCCTTTTACCCCGCCCCTCTTCCTCTATATCCCATTCGTATTGGCCCCTGTTAATTTAGGCATAATTCTACCCACTTACCAAATTTGAAGCAAAACGCACAATGCATAAGATATTTTTGAATGGATCGGTTCCCTGGTCCACTTTCCGGAAGTAAGAAATTGTGAATCTAAACAATTCTCGAATACGCCTTATTCATATTTCGTTATTTCTGAATTTAAGAAGTTAACTTCTTTCACGTGTACTGGCTACACGCGGTTTTTTTTTTCGTTGAGCATTTTCGACCACCGTCGAAGATCGAATTAAACTCATAATAGGCACCAGAATACCGCAACCTCCCCTACCAACCAAGGCTATCCGGTTTTTGTCAATTTCTTATCGAATTCCAAAACCATCTCTATTTTTTTTCTCCTCCATACCAACACCAACGCATTCTTATGAAAATATTTCCCAAACAAAAATCGTTCTCTTTTTTCGCTATTGCTACTTCAATGTGTTTGAATGAAATAATATGATTTTAACAATTGACAACAAAATCATAAAAAAGTCAAATAAGACAGCTGTTTAATAAATTAATTATTTTTTGTTATCTGAAAAAAAATTTTTCAAATTTTTGAAAAAATATTTTATTTGCATTGTAATCGAGGTAAGTATCATTATAGAAAGTTAATTTTACCAAATAGATTTATATCACAAATGAATTTTATGTTTTAATTACTTTTGCAGAAGCGTATGTGGAATTTGGTCACACTTAAAATGTAAGTATCAATAAGTATTATGAAGCAAGTATGTTATTAATATAATAAAAATTCTATATAGGATGAATTGATGATGATGATTGGGATTACCACCGATCGCATGTTGCCGACTGTCCAGAGTGTTCCATCCCAAATTCTGTTGGATTTGGAAGCAGTGGTGACCGCGATTTCGTGCAGAACTTCGCTGAGGTATTGGTAGTAGCGGCAGTGCTGCTGGTCCAAAACAAAGCCTTAACGCAGCAGCAGCAACGATTATGTAGTTTGAATTTGTGCGTACAATTGTTGTTGTCGTTGTTGTATAACCAAAAAGCAACTGCCCAATGGTTTTGGGGAATGTTGTCGATTTGTCAGTCCTTGGCCGGATATGAATCCGGTATTTTCCGACTGTCGTGGTAGCAATGTATGAAACCTCTAGGTCGTGTCATCCCTCCTTGCGAAATGAAGGAGAAAATAGATGATAAGAGGTAAGAGGCATCATGCCCGAGGCATCACAAACGAGTTACACGTCCATACCTCTTATGACAGGTATGACTATCTAATGTACTGGAGACTTGAAGTACTTGTTATTTATTATCGTAGTATACATTCGTTTATATTGTATCACCTGTCTTTATACAATTCAATATTTTTCATTCAATAAACTTATTCAAATACATTAGGTTATGGGCCTATCAGCTCTGTGAAAAAATTGTCAATAAAATTTTCAAACATTTTTAATTTAAAATGTCGTCTGCAAATATTCCCCATATCGAGCGACTAAAAGGACGAGATAATTGGGATCAATGGCGTTTTGCAGTGGAATCGTATTTCCAGATGGAAGACTTGTGGAAGTGCATTATTGGCACTGAGTCAGATCCAAGGAAGAACGTGGTAGCAAGATCAAAGTTGGTGTTGCTGGTAGATCCGATGCTGTATGTTATGATTCAAAATGATGTAACTGCAAAGGACATGTGGGCAAGTCTTGAGCGGGCTTTTCAAGATTCAGGGTTAACACGCAAAGTTAGTCTTTTAAAAAAACTTATCACGACTCGTATGGATGAGTGCAAGTCTATAGAAGATTATGTCAATACCATAATGTGTACAGCAAATAAGCTAAGCAATGTGGGCTTAACAGTAAGCAATGAATGGGTTGGAGCGTTGATGCTAGCGGGCTTACCAGATATCTATCAACCAATGATAATGGCTATCGAAAATTCTGCGGTTGATATAAGCGGAGATTATGTGAAGACGAAGTTGTTGCAAGATATGTCAGTCACTTTTAACAAAGATATTGCACTATTGGGAAAGCCAAGTAAGTATAACAAGAGGAATCCTAGCAAGGGGCCGAAATGTTATGGATGTCAAGAATTTGGGCACATCAAAGCAAACTGTCCGAAAAATAAAACGGTGAAGCCAAAGAAGAAGTCGATGTTTGCAGCATTGTCAGCTAGAGAGAACATTGATGGTGAGTGGTTCTTTGATTCGGGAGCAACGTCGCATATGTGTAACAATTTGTCTGCGTTCAGTACACACAAACAGTGTTCGAAGTTTAGTATAGTAACAGCAAACAATTCTTCAATGGAAGGTGATCGTTTTGGAGACATAGATGTCAAGGTATCTAATAATAATAAGACTGAGAAAATATGCTTGCGAGATGTTCTTTATTTACCGGGAGCACATGCTAATTTGTTGTCCATATCCAAAATTGTGGATTACGGTTATGAGGTCTTATTTGATTCTACAGGATGCAAGGTAATTGATGGCAATAAAGATTTGATTGCGACTGGAAGCAGAGTAGATGGCATGTTTCGCCTGAATAAAGCACGTAAGTCAAGTTTTATAGCGAAACCCAGTAACAATGCCTTAATTTGGCATAAGCGCTTAGGTCATCCGTGCCATGATAACTTAATCAAGTTGATAGATCGTGTGGATGGCAATGTAGGAGAGTTTTTTAACAAAAATAATCAATGTACAGTCTGTCTGAAGGGAAAGATATCACGAATGCCGTTTAAAGATATTGGTTATAGGGCTAAAGAGATGCTTGAAATCATACATTCTGACTTGTGTGGTCCAATGGAAGTTGCTTCGTTTAGTGGTTCGAAGTATCTTTTGACTTTCATTGATGATTTCTCCAGAAAAGTATTTGGATACTTTCTGAAATCAAAAGATCAAGTTGCAGAAATATTTTGTCAGTTCAAACAGTTGGTAGAAAATCAGACTGGTAAGAAAATTAAAACCTTGAGAACCGATAATGGTACAGAGTACTGTAATAATAAAATGGAAAGTATAACGAGGTCTGCTGGAATTGTTCACCAAAGGACTGCACCGTATTCACCACAACAGAATGGTATGGCAGAGCGTATGAACAGGACGCTGATCGAGAAAGCACGTTGCTTGCTTATACAGTCAAATCTTAACAAAAGGTACTGGGCAGAAGCGGTTAATACAGCCGTATACCTGGTAAATAGGTCGCCTTGTAGAGGACTCGATGGCAGCATTCCTGAAGAAGTATGGATGGGTAGACAGCTTAGCTTAAAACATTTGAGAGTGTTTGGTTGTAAGTCTGTTGTACATATTCCAAAAGAAAAACGGAAGAAGTTGGATTGTAAAGGTGAAGAGCTCTTATTTGTGGGTTATTGTACAGAAGCCAAGGCATATCGATTCATGAAACCAAATTCTGGTAAAATAATTATTAGTAGAAATGCTGTTTTTCTGGAGGATCAATTTTATACAGATAGTTGCGCAAAAGCTGATAATAATATTTTTATTGTTAATTTTGACAGTTATACAACAGAACCTTTGCTGGAAGATGGCTCTGAAGAAGAATTCTATTCGGATCTTGACGAGGCAGAAGGGGATGTCAGCGCAAATGATGTTTCACGTAATGAAAATAATGATGTCAACCTTATTACAGCTTCTAAAGAGTCTGAGCCTACAGTCATTTTAACAGAAAATATTCCCGATAATAATTCTAATTCTGACGAGATTACTGTCCTTAGAAGATCATCAAGGGTAAGGAGGCTTTCACAACGTTATGCAACATTAAGTGTAGAGGAGCCAATTATAGAGCCTGAAACTGTAGGAGAAGCTTTACAGAGTCCACATGCGTCGTTGTGGAAAAAGGCAATGGAAGAGGAGTATAAGTCTCTTATTGAAAATGAGACGTGGGTTTTGTGTGATCTACCACCTGATAAAAAGGCAATAATGAACAAGTGGTGTTTTAAAATAAAGAGAGACTCTTTAGGGAATATTGAGCGATATAAAGCACGGTTGGTGATAAAAGGATACTCACAAAGAAAGGGTATTGATTATGAAGAAACTTTTTCACCGGTGGTAAGGTACTCTTCAGTGCGTTTGCTTTTGGCTTTAGCGGTGAAATATGATCTAGACATTGATCAGATGGATGTAGTAACTGCATTTCTTCAAAGTGATCTAAGTGAAGAAATCTACATGCAACAGCCTCAAGGTTTTGACATTAAGCCAGGGAAAGTATGTAGGCTGAGGAAATCGATATATGGCTTGAAACAGGTAAGTCGCTGTTGGAACAAAAAGCTTTGTGAAACTTTAACAGTATTTGGACTTCGTCAGTCTAAACGGGATCATTGTTTATATTACTATGTAGAAGGGGATATAAGGACATACATAGCAATATATGTAGATGATATTCTTATTTTTTCAAATAATCCCTTGCATAAAGAAAAGTTGAAATGTTTTTTGAAAAATAATTTTAAAATTAAAGATATGGTAGAAGCAAAGTTTATTTTAGGTATGAGAATTACGCGAGACTGAAAGGCAGGAAAACTTTGGTTGGACCAGAAGCGTTATTTAAAAGATGTTCTTAAGAAATTTAATATGGAGGATTGCAATAGCTTGAACACTCCAATTGATGTAAATCAAAAACTATCCATTGAGTTTTCTCCTACAACAGACGAAGAAAAGAATTTGATGAAAGGCGTTCCTTATCAAGAGGCGATTGGAAGTTTACTTTATGCAGCACAGATAAGTAGACCAGATATTGCTTTTGCAGTGGGGGCGTTATCCAAATTTAATCAAAATCCTGGATCTGTACACTGGAGAGCTGTTAAACGATTATTTAGATACATTAAAGGAACACTTGACTATAATTTAGAATTTTCACAGGACTTGAATGGAGAAGTAATTGGGTTTACTGATGCTGACTGGGCTAGTGATGTTGATAGTCGTCGATCAACTACTGGATACGCTTTTATATATCAAGGTGGGTGTATATCTTGGAGCTCAAAACGGCAAACCACGGTAGCATTATCAACAACGGAAGCTGAATATATGTCATTATCAGCAGCATGTCAAGAAATAATCTGGCTAAAGGAACTATTGATCGAACTTGAACAAAACCAAAAGCATTTATGGACTCTGTATTCTGACAATAAGAGTTGCATTGACTTAGCGCATAACAACATGTATCACGCGAGATCAAAACACATTGACATTCGACATCATTTTTTGAGAGACATGGTTCAAGATGGAATTGTGATTATTAAACACATAAGCACTCAAGAAATGGCTGCAGATGTCCTTACAAAAGCATTGGCAAGCAAACAATTCCACTCATGCAGAATCAAGCTAGGAGTAAAGAACTTCAATTCTAGTGGGGGTGATGTACTGGAGACTTGAAGTACTTGTTATTTATTATCGTAGTATACATTCGTTTATATTGTATCACCTGTCTTTATACAATTCAATATTTTTCATTCAATAAACTTGTTCAAATACATTACTATCTCGGACATAATCTAAACCCCTAACCCATAGGAGTACGCGCATTGAATTGAGAGTTGCAACACCGTGATATCTCATTTTGATTAAATTTAATATTTGCTTACACCGACGTAGAGCTGCCAGAGTTGTTTTTTGTATAGCATTTTTGTTCGTCCTTTTGTGTATTTTATTTTATATTATATTATTTTTTTAACTCTATTCAATTTCAATTTAGTTAGGTGTCTTCTAAGATTATATGTACAAATTTGCTGTGATATAAATTTTGTACAAATAAATAAAAATATCGACATAAACACTTTTGGAAATTTATTGGACGTTTTGTGGGTCTTTTTGAAGAGAGTACAGAGTTCAGCATGATGGCAGCCCAGGCAGTGCCTAAAAGTATGCAACCTTTGCTGTGCTGTCACATTTGTTTTGGGACATTTTTGTTTGCTAGAAAAGTTCAGCTATGTTTTTCTTATGGCGTTTCTGAATGAGTTCGAGAGTGATGCAATTTCACACGTACACGACTTGTACAAGGGGAAAGTGGATAATATCTGCACGGCGCCCATACAAAACTATCCACTTTTTTATCTTCATTTCTGGATAGCGCGACCTATGTTTTATCCACTTTTTTCTCTGCGTATGGTTGGTAGGGTCTAGAATTAAAAATTGAAGTAGTTTGATGGAAAGTTATAAGTAACGTGGGTATAAATATATAAATTGTTTTCGGTGCAAACAACAACAACGAAAGTTATTTAGGGTCAAAGTTCATTTGAAGCATTTTTTAAAATCAAAATTTCTCAAAAATCCATGAACTGATTTTTAAAAATTTTTTTTCAGTTGGGTAGGTAATTGAATACCCTTTAATATGATGTATTACTGTTGTGGGTGCAAAACCGTGTAAGTGCAAAATTTAAAGTAAGGTTTAAATTTCGTTTGAAGCATTCTTTCAAATTGAAAATACTCAAGAACCACCGCGTTGATTTTGAAAATTGTTTCAGCGTTTGATAGGTATTTTTATTCCCTTTATACCTAAGACAGACATATGGTGTCTGTACCACAATGTGTACTACAATGAAAGCTCAGGAAACCATGTAATAACATAGTGACACACATTTGGTTTTCTATGACGTTGGCACTTATCAGCTGATTAAACAAAATAAAAATACAAAGTTCAAAATAAGAAAAAAAAGAAAAATGAACTCAATGAAAACTCGAAACTTCATCTTTGCATATACATATATGGCTAATTTTATGTGCTCCACGCAGCTCATGGCTAAATTGAGCCCACACTGCAATTATTTTTCTTAATTGCGTCGCTTCCAACGTACTTTTTTGATTTTTTTCCATTTCTGATATAAATTTGCTGAGTTTTTTAATTAATATTTTTTGTCAAAATGACATAAAACACCTGATTGTGACAGAAGAATTGGCTGTGTTCATTGCACTGCAATGTAGTACAATTAGCAACTGCACTCAATTTCAATGGTTTCTGGCCTGCTTTCATGGTACGGAACTCAGGCCCCTATTATGAGCATTTTTCGGTGTTCGATCTTCGCTGGCTATCGAAGATCGAAAATCGAATTTCAAATTCGTATTATGAGTAGCTCATCGCTGTCGAAATTTTCGTTGTGTATCTATTATTTGATCGAATATAATTTTGCTGTCGATCCTGTATCGAATTTTTATACAATTCCTAAGAAATGTAAGTTTTTGTATTTATCTTTTACTTTTTTGATTTATAATGCAAATATTTATCTATTTGCATTTATTGTACAAAGGTCAAAGGTCGTTAGTACAAAGCAACAGCTGGAAACATTGGTTTCAATAATGGAACAAAATCCGAACCTGGCGAAAATTGCAATCTAAAATTATTTGTAAATCTATAAAAATTTGTATTATTTTTACAAACTGATTAACTTTTTTAAAGACCTACACACGTACGCAGCTGTATTCATTTCCAAAGGATTGGAGGCATCCCTCAAACGTTTTCTAATTCTAACTAGTTCCAGTAAGCTCCCTCTTCCTCTGATGAACTATCGAACCACATATTTTTTTGGTTTGTCTTCACAAAAATAGATAAATAATACCGCACTTGATTTGTTTTGATCTGTTTATTTTCTTTTACTTAATAACAGCTGACAGAAATGTGTTATTGTGAACAGATAAAAACATCGAAATACACAATGACGCCAGGGCCCGAATCGTGACAGACGTGAACGAGCAACTCGCTACGTAAAAATGTCAATATCGGATTATGACAGCCGTGAACGTACAAATTTATCGAAATTTCGGATGATAACAAACGTGAACGAGTAGATGAACGTGCTCGTTCGTTCGAATTGCCGCTCGTTCACAAATTTCCGATCGAAGGCGAAAAGAATAGAGGCAAATATTTGAAAATGAATGCGTATTGAGTTTATATTTGTATATATTTATTATTTTAACTATAGTTTTGATAAAGAACAAACTATAATTAACTTAATTTAACGTAAAAGGACATAATTGTGAAATTTACTAGCGAACATACCTATTTGGGCAAAACTTTGATACCAAACTGTGAGTAAGATAAACGGCTGAAAAACATATTTGGGAGGAGCTTTGAGCCATCCAATAACTGAAAATGACAAACTATCAAATTTCACCCAAAGACTTGCTTATTTAAATCAGCCTCGAAGAGTTCTATATTTTTCCACAAACCACTTTTTGCTGCTCTGCGAATCATCCGTTTCGAAACGTACAAACTCCGGACAATTCTTTCTCAGATTTGAAGGAATACTGTGGACGGATATGGTGCTTCGACACATTTCAATCAAATAATCACTGCCAATAGCGTGTTGATCTCCGCCACTCCCAAGGGCTGAAAAAGTTGCAGCTAGTTGCGGGACTGAAGGAACCGACTTATTGTCATGACACATAAGACATAAGATTAGTTTTAGTGAGGACATGATTGGACACCTCTTGTTAATCCCACATCGTTTAATAAAGCTGCAAAATATAAACAAGTACAGAGGTTGATTGCATATGCATATGCCGCACTTACGCATTATTTAAAAGCGGCAGGGGGTCACTTTGGTCTTTAAAGTGTTTGCGCACCTACCTTTCGTCGTTTTTACCCTCATTAAAGCTTAAATAACTCATAAAATTAGGTTCCGTTGTCTCTTTGCACAAATTTTATATTTTGACAACCTCATTTTGACGTTTAAAACCCTATTGTAACCTTGAAAACTGAAGAAGAAGGAGAAAACAATCGATAGCAAAACTGACAATTACGATACGTTCACTTTCTTCAGTAAGAATCCGATATTATTCACTCGCTCTTCGACTGACGTAATTTTTGATCGTACGATAGTGCACTCGTTCACGTCTGTCACGATTCGGGCCCAGTTCTTGTCGAATGGCTGTGGTAATACCAAATGAAAATTCGTTCGATCAACTTTTTCGATCACAGTCGAAGATCGAATTTTTATCATAATAGGGGCCTCAATATGCTTTCGAACTAAATTAGGGAAACTGGCGACACACACATGGTTTCCGTATTATATTATTATATGTACCATATGTCTGTCCCAGGTATTATGTTATCTTTATTGCCAATTCAGAAAGGTGTTCTGTACAAAAATACCATGGATCCCGCCCATAGATGGTGAAATTAATAACTTCAAGAGCTACAAAACCGGTGTATGCGAATTATCCTTAAAAGGCGTAGTGATGCCGGAACGGCTGATATGCTGAATAGTTTGAACTGGTTAAGTGATCAAAAATTTTTTCTTTCACTCCATGAAGTTAATTTTTAATATAAAGCATGGTAATGTACCTGAATACCTTAGTAAAAATTTAATTTTAGTAGAGCAAACACACAATGTAAATACTAGTTATATAGTCGGTTATATAGTATTGAAGATATTTTGATTTAAAAAAATGCTTTAAATGAACTTTGACACTTAATAACTTTTGTTGTTGACGTTTGCCCCAAGAAAAAAATATACCGTTATGTTCAGTGCAAAAATACCTATCGATCCCAATATTTCGTTTTTTTATTCCAGAGGTTGCGGTATTCTGCATGTACTCCGAGAAAAGTTCGCAAAAACATGACATAACGGGAATGTTCGCGGAAATGTTCGTGTAGTGTATTTGCCGCTGTAGTGAATTCCAGTACAGGTCAGCTAATTGAAACGTAATTATCAAAAATGACTTGATACGAAACTCTCTCCCGCTCTCTCATTTCGGTCCACGATTATGCAGTGTTGCCTACTTTTTTATGTGTGCGCTAGTGGGCAATAGTACACAATCGAGGACCATGTGACATTAGATACATAAACAATAAGGAGCCAGAAAGCAAAAAACGCACAAAATTTGGGAAAATCAAACAAGTGAACATATCGATAAACTTAAAATATCGCACGATTGAGAAAAAATACGTAAAGTATGAAATAGTAGAATCAAAGAAAATAGCTGCAGAAAATATATGTAGAAAATAACATTTTCTTTACGCTTTTGAGTGGTTTACAGGTATAAAAAAAAGGGTACAAGATACAAACAATACACCTTTTCTTTTTGTATTATTTTCAAATTCTTATTTTAATTAAAATTATTTTTATTTCAAATCATACTATCATCATCATCAAATCATCCACTACCATGTTCTATTTCATTAAGAAATGTACGTCTTTTTGTATTATTTTCAAATATTTACTTATTTTAATTAAAATTATTTTTATTTCAAATCATACTATCATCATCATCAAATCATCCACTACCATGTTCTATTTCATTAAGAAATGTACGTCATTAAGGAGTTTACCTTATTTTAAGAAATCTTTGAAATTTTAACATTATATTATGAATTATTTCTTATTTCATAAATTTTATTTTAAATACATATATCTTGTCTCATTTTATACGTTCCGAGCAAGACAAATTCAAAAATTAATTCGTTAACACCTTTTTGCAAACCTCTTGGTATGTGGGAATTGGAAAATTCCTAAGATGCTACTCAAAATGCCCATATTTTGTTTTCACCATACTGGCATCATTGGAAAATGTTATAAAAAATTACCACTTTTTGAGCGCTCTCAGAGAGCGCGAAGTTTCGTATTACTGCATTCATATAGAGCAAGGGTCGGCAAAATTGTAAGTGCGTTAGTATTGGTGAAGCGCTCTCAACGCACGAACCAGTTGATATGTTTATTAGTTGCCTGCTAGACAGCGAAGCAAAAGCACATATTTATGATACCGTGGCACTTTTTTTAAGTAAATTGCAAAATTAAAATGCAAATGAAACTGCCGACATCTGATATAGAGGCAACTTTTGTTGCTTTTATCAGCAACTTTAGCGAATGGTGGAAGAGAGAGCGACGATGGAAGGGGACGGATACCGAGTTGCCTGTGCTCGGTCTACACGCTTTGTGTTGCCATTCTTCTCAATACCGTTATGTTGGCTGCAGATTTATTTTGACATTATTCTTCATACCTTGTTTTACATTCGCATATACACATATAATTTAATGACAAAAGGCGTTATTCGGCGCAGTTTTGAAAAATACAATGGAATAAATTAATAACTATATATATTTTTAAATATCACAATATCAATTTCAGTTCAATTTTTATTTAAAATATTCCTGCTACGCAATACCAAAATTCAAAAGCAAACACAGAATGTCAGAACAAAGCAATCATCAAAATAATCAACCAAAGCATCTCCTGTAGCGCGATTCACTAACTTTTAACAATCCCGCAGTAGAGATATTTAACATTAACGTATACTGTTTAATTTAACAATTGTGCGATTCACTAACTCGGATTTAACAATAACGTTTAAATAATGGTTTAAAGTGATGACATGTGGCATCTCAGTCGAAATTGACTAGAACGTTGCTTAAATGTTAAGTGCAGCATTTGGCAGCGCCGCCGTTGGTGTCGCAGTAGCGCAGCTGACAAGCGTCTGGATAACAAAATAGACGTCGCAAGTTCGATACCAATAACTAGGAGAAATTTTTTCTAAAATATATTTTTTTTTAAATAAATACTTTTTTTTTAAATATAGAAATACTTCTTGCTCAAAAAATTTGTTTTTAATTTATTTTTATTTTAACCAATATTTCAACGACACTAACGGATAACGTGATAAAATATCAATTTACAAATCGACTACGATAAATTAACGATTTAAGAGTTGACAAAAAGTTAGTGAATAGCATAGATAGTTAAAATTATTGTTACGTTAATTTATCGTGGACAAATTGGGTTAAAACAGTTAGTGAATCACAAGATTGTTTAAATTATTGTTAAGTTAATTTATCGTTGACAAATTACGTTAAAAAAGTTAGTGAATCGCGCTACTGATGTGTGTGAAGAATATCAGCAACATTTGAGCAACACCAAAAGAGAATTGCTGATAAAAGCAACAAAAGTTGCCTCTGTATGAATCCAGTATATCTAGTCATCTTTGGTAATTATTGAAATGGAGCAGATGCTCACCCAGTCACGGCTTTTTTTCCAACCTGTCACTGCAATTAACTGTGATATTCCAGTCGCTGTTACAAAAGTGGCATTAATGTTCGCATGCCATACTCTTACGCTAATACTTGAAATAACTTGTAACTGATCTACATTTAGGATGCAGAGCAAAGAGCTTGTTGAAAAATTACGACTTCTCATGAGAGAATATAAACCTCAAAGTTTATTTGCATACATTGTTCCTACTGAAGATGCCCACCAAAATGAATATATTTGCAAGCATGATGCCCGGAGAGCATACATAAGTGGTTTTGATGGATCTGCTGGTACTGCGGTGGTTACAGATAATAGGGCATTAATGTGGACAGACGGAAGGTATTACCAACAAGCTGCTAAGCAATTGGGCTCTGGCTGGGAGCTTATGAAAGATGGCTTACCGAATACACCATCGATTGGTAAATGGCTTTCCGAAAACATTCCCAGGCGCAGCAATGTTGGTGTGGATCCCTCTTTATTCTCGCACCGTCAATGGAAACCTCTACAAAAGCAATTAAAATCTGCAGGTACTACGTTTGCCTTGGTATTTGGAAAATATTTGCGAAAAATCGAAAAATGACCCAGGTCAAATTCTGATTTGGGGGCCCGATCCATGTTTTGGTATTTGTTTCCTTTGCCACTCAACTACTAATAAATTAGCTAACAATATGATGGGGGTATCAAAAGACGCGTTTTGACCTCAGGATCAATGATCCGAAGTCGAAATTCCATTTTTTTGTTCGCCGGAAGAGAGGTGTCGATTTGGATGACTGGGTCGGTGACAGTTCAGAAGGAACTGCCTACTTAAAAGTTCCGCATGCTCGCGAACGTTGAGCATTTGAGCCTCCTGGTGAAGATGAGACTCAGGAGACAGGCAAACAGCCCCTCGCGGTTCTGATGGCGGTGTTTTGGAAGACCTGCAATTTCCTCTAGTTGGTGTCATGAAAGCAAGGCCGCCCCCATGACCGCTGGGACGGCTTTACTATGCACATTGTACCCATCTCGAATACGTAAGTCCGAGTTAGCGTTCAGTTTGGTCTCCTGAATGGCGGCAAGTTTAATGTTGTTCGACGGAGCAAATGCAGAATACCGTAAGAGGCGACCAATATGCACAAAGGTAATGATGTGCAACTCGATGGTTGATCTACGGATATGATGCCTCCCACCTCTCATTACCCATCTTCTCTTTCCTTTCGGAAGGAGGGATGACATGACCTAGAAGGTTGCACTGGTCATACCAAATCGCTCCCACGACAGTCGGGCAGTACCGCAAGGGAGTACCGGAGCGTACCGGATTCATATCCGGCCAAGGACTGTTATTTCGACAACACTCCCCAAAACCTTCGGGGAGTGATTTTGTTGTTAAAACAACAACAACAACAACCGCAACCTCTGGAATAAAAAAACAAATATTGGGATCGATAGGTATTTTTGCACTGACAACGGTATATTTTTTTTTTGGGGCAAACAACAACAACAAAAGTTATTAAGTGTCAAAGTTCATTTAAAGCATTTTTTTTTAATCAAAATATCTTCAATGCTATAAACCGATTTTTAAAATTTTGTATGCATTGGATATGTAACTAAATTACCTTTCATTTAAGATATCACATCTTTGGGTGCAAAACCGCGTATGTGCAATATTTGAAATTAAATTTTAAAAACAACCCTGAACTACACCATGCTAATTCCTTCTGCGTAGTACACAACATGCCACCGTTCCCACTCTATGGGCGGGATCCATGGTATTTTTGTACAGAACACCTTTCTGAATTGGCAATAAAGATTACATAAAGGGAATAAAAATACCTATCAAACGCTGAAACAATTTTCAAAATCAACGCGGTGGTTCTGAGTATTTTCAATTTGAAAGAATACTTCAAATGAAATTTAACCCTTACTTTAAATTTTGCACTTACACGGTTTTGCACCCAAAAGAGTAATACATCATATTAAAGGTTATTCAATTACCTACCCAACTGAAAAAAAATTTTGAAAATCAGTTCATGGATTTTTGGGAAATTTTAATTTTAAAAAATGCTTCAAATAAACTTTGACCCTAAATAACTTTCGTTGTTGTTGTTTGCACCGAAAAAAATTAACATATTTATACTCACGTTACTTATAACTTTCGATCACACTACTTCAATTTTAATTCTAGAGGTTACGGTATTCTGCATTTATGCCACGCAGTCTAGGGTTCAGCGCGTCTTGGCCGATGTTGTGTGGCGTGGAGGGCGGCTGAGTACTGCAGCAAGGGGCAATAAATGCATCCGTCCAAAGGTTACTGTTTGCGAGCCCAGAGCACATATGGATGTGGCACAGGCCAAGGCAGTTATTGCACTTAACCGATGCCGCAGGCGTATATAGTCTTTGCCGACAAACAGTGCACGTGGTGAAAGGTACGAGGAGGTTATGTTCCTGACCCACGTGCATGCTGGAAGTAGGGGGGGACGAGAGTGGGGACTGAGATGAGGCGGGAGCAGCAAGGCTGCAGGTCGTAAAGACCGGGCCACTGTCGTGGCCATTTGATGATGGTAGGTGCGGTGTGTGTGCGCCGGAGCGACGAGAACCGCGGGACGCGCGTGTGCGCGAACAACATGGTGCCTCAAAAGTACTGAAAAAAGTACGGGTTCTGGGGATGGCAGGGTTAAGCCCTGAGCATCCAGATCTATGCAACCATCTCTTGCATTTACTGCATTGAACGGAATGTGAACGTTTAACATATATTTTCTTCCAGCAGACGCAGCAGATCCAGTCTCTCGGCCCGGGGTTGGATTCGATACCAGCCCGTAGCAAGAGACATTGGAGCAACCCTGCTGCAAGGGATTGCTCCGAGGATGACAATTTAGGAGTGGGACTGGACAAATTGGACAGGGTTACACTGAAATAACAGCCCTTGGCCGGGTAAAACCCGGGTCATTCCGGTACGTAGAACCGGCTGTTGTGGGAATGCGTATATATACCTCCTGTCACCTGCTGTCCCAGGGATTATCACCCCGACATTCGTGCGTTACTCAGGGGTGAGAACCGCGTTATCCTTGGTGACTTCAACGCACACCACGACCTGTGGCACTCCAGCTTACAGGCCGATGGTAGGGGGCAGGAGCTGGCTGATCAAATAGACGATTCGACGTTCTGCACGGTTAATGGGGATGCCCCCACTAGAGTGGCGGTAAACTGCTATAGCTCGCCGGACATTACCATAGTCAGCGCAGGTCTTATAAACTGCGTTGACTGGCGACCGATGCTGACGCTTGCTTCGGATCACCTTCCCATTGCGCTCTCTATCGATCGCCCCACCGACTTTGTCACTTCTGACAATCGCACCTTTGTTAACTTTAACAAAGCCGACTGGGAAAGTTTCTTAACATCTACAGAGAGCGCCTTCGCTGCTAAACTAGACATTTTTATAAGCGAAATATCTGCCTGAGAATCTACAAGAAAAGAACATATTTTAAAAGAATCATTACAATTGACTTCGACGAAGTCAGAATAATTCAAATTTAGACAATAAATTGATTTAAAAATATTTAATCGAATAGCTCCGAACGAATAAAGAACGAACATTAGCTGAATTTCGATTGTTTGAACGCTGATTATTAAAATTACTGTTATTTGCAAACCGATTGTTACTGCTATTGTAATTATTGTAACTATTAGACCTATTGTTGCCTCTATTAAAATTTGTGTTTCTAAAATTCGAATTATTGTTAGACCTGTTTGTATTACCGTCAGTTATCTTCCCCCCAATAATGTCATCCTCCGAGCAGCTAATTGCAGCGGGACTGCTCAAGACTGTCCTGATCCGGGCTGGTATTGAATCCAACCCCGGACCTAGAGAATGGATCTGCTGTAATTTATGTGAAACGCTCACACTCAGTACAATGCTCCAATTGCAATAGGTGGTTGCACCTAACAAGTTGCTCCGGACTAAATCCCTCTACCCATAGGCCCGCTAGTTTTTATAGAACTTTTGTGGCCCCTTGCTGTTCACGTCCCACGACATCCCGTGGCCGTCGTCGATCAAGTATCGCTCCGCCGCATATGTCTGACTCTGTCACCTCAGTCTCCACGACTAGCATTACAAATGCACCTCAGCAAGTTGACCTTCCTAGCGGTCGCTCACGCCCCCAGGCGTCAACATCTCACACAGCAGCTCACAGCTACTCCCTACGTAGCACTTCCCAAGTGGAATTGAGCAATGCCGAGCGTCCGCTATCTCCCGCCCCCTCAGTCAGCCCCTCTTCTTCCAGCATCAGCACGAGTATAAGTCACAACAATCAGCTCCTGGTCCCTTATACTACGTGCACTGTTAGTCGGTTAAGATTATACACGCCTTTGGCATCGGTCAAGTGCAATAACTGCCTTGGTCTTTGTCATCTGCTTATATGCTCTGGACTCGCAAACAGGAACTTATGGACTGATACTTACGTTGCGCCATGCTGTCGAGCTACGCAACCTTCAACGTCATCTAAATCGCCTCTACTTTCTGGTAACGCGATTCCTTAGACTTCAAGAATGCGTCCACCACGACCTGTGGCACTCCAGCTTACAGGCCGATGGTAGGGGGCAGGAGCTGGCTGACCAAATAAACGATTCGACGTTCTGCACAGTTAATGGGGATGCCCCCACTGCTCTAGCTCGCCGGATATCACCATAGTCAGCGCAGGTCCTATAAACTGCGTTGACTGGCGACCGATGCTGACGCTTGCTTCGGATCACCTTCCCATTGTGCTCTCTATCGATCGCCCCACCGACTTTGTCACTCCTGACAATCGCACCTTTGTTAACTTTAACAAAGCCGACTGGGAAAGTTACTTAACATCTACAGAGAGCGCCTTCGCTGATCTCCCTACTCCGTGTGACGTACGAGAAGGGGAAAAGGCGTTTCGTATGGCCCTAGTTTCAGCCTCCCGTCAACACAATCCGTCAGGTAGAATAAAGGAAGTACGTCCATTCTTCCCCGCAGAGGCAGCGGACCTGGCAAATGAACGTGACCATATTAGACGCCTTGACCCTACGGATCCCCAAATTAGGGATCTTAATGCGGAAATCAGACGCTTAGTAGATAAACACAAACGCGCTAAGTGGGAAGAGCACCTAAGGTCTTGTAACCTCTCGGCTGGGGTTGGCAAATTATGGTCGACGGTGAAATCTTTGTCCAACCCGACTAAACCCAACGACAAAATATCCATCGCCTTCGGCGATAAGGTTCTGTCGAAACCTAAACGATGCGCGAGCGCTTTCTGCCGACAGTTTGTAATGCATCCTCCGTTGGACAAAGAAATTCGCCGAGCCACCAGGGAAGCGCATAAACCCAAAAACAGCGATGCGCCCATTGCCATCTCCACAACCGAAGTACAAGAGGCAAAACGGAGATCTAAGAACACCAAGTACATAGGCCCCGATGGCATCTCCATGCTGATGCTAAAACACCTCGGCGACGAAGGCATAAGGTATTTAACACACATTTTCAACCTTTCCTTGTCCACCTTTGTCATTCCTGAAAGATGGAGACAGGCAAAGGTGGTCCCACTATTAAAGCCTGGTAAGCCAGCTGCCGTAGGGGAGTCATATCGCCCGATATCACTTCTCTCGCCAGTAGTGAAAGTGTTGGAATCCATCTTATTACCATATTTCACCGCTAATTTGCGACTCGCCGAACATCAGCATGGTTTCCGCAAAAACCACAGCACTACCACCGCGCTGAACGCCATTACCACTCAGATAGGGGACGGACTAAACCAAAAGCGTCCAAACCACAGGACAGTGCTAGTTGCGCTTGATTTGGCCAAAGCCTTTGACACGGTCAATCATGCTCGTCTATTGAAATACCTGGAAGATTCGTCCCTTCCCCCCTGTCTTAAACGTTGGACTGCCAATTATCTGAGTGGTCGTCAATCGTCGGTAGAATTCAGAGGCGCCCGATCAAAACCCAGAATAGTTAAACAAGGGGTGCCACAGGGTGGTGTCCTATCCCCGTTTCTATTTAACTATTATATATCGAAACTTCCCCAGCCACCCCCCCCCCCCCCCCCCACCAGAGGGTGTCTCGATCGTCTCTTACGCCGATGATTGTACGAGTCTGGCAACGGGCCCCTCGGTTGAAGAACTCTGCTCTCGCATAAACTCGTACCTCCCAGCCGTGTCGGAATTTTTCGCTGGTAGAAACCTGGCATTGTCACCGAATAAGTCCTCGGCTACCTTATTTACGACGTGGACAACGCAAGTGAACATGGAATTAGACGTCTACGTTGATAGTGTTAAGCTACCAACTGTCTCACACCCCAAAATCTTAGGGGTGACGTTTGATAATATGTTCAAATACGGCGCTCATGTAACCGCAATTGCCAATAAAGTCCAAAGCCGTAACAAAATCCTCAAGTCCCTAGCTGGCAGCACTTGGGGTAAAGACAAAGAAACGTTACTAGCTACATATAAAGCAATTGGCCAGCCGGTACTGAGCTACGCGACGCCTATATGGTCGCCGGGGCTAGCTGACACACACTGGACGAGACTACAGGTCTGCCAAAACACCGCCCTTCGTACCGCCACTGGGTGTCTTCTTATGTCTCCTGAGCATCACTTACATAATGAAGCGAAAATGCTCGCCGTTAAAAATTTATACACAACATGAAGTTAGGTAATCTGCCGAACTACATAAAAGATCGTGTGAGATATAACAACGAGGTGCATCGTTATCAAACAAGAAATATGAACAATTTTCATTTGCCTGTTGTAAGATCCGAATTTGATAAAAATAGCATATATTATGAGGGAATAAAGGCATATAATGAGCTACCAAATGAGATAAAAGACTGCAATAATATTACCAATTTTAAAAAATTACTATTTAATTATTGTAAGACTCTACCTTTTAGATAATGTCACTGTGATACTAAAGATATAATCTAAGTCAAAAAGACTGTAATAAATAAATAAATAAATAAATAATAAAGAGCATAGCGAGATGTTGACCAGGCAATTCCTGTTCAACTGTTGCAAACCGCAGCATCCGAACGGACGCCTGATCAACGAGGATCCGCCCCCCAGGAGCATAAGGAGCCATCTACGCAAACACTACGATGAGATCCGGCACCTGATTTCCACGCCGTTTGATCCTAAGGTGCACCGGCAGGCCCTCACCCTCATCCACACAAATTCGGTAAATTCCTATGTTGGCTCTCTCCCGGTGAACGCCGTTCTTCAGGCAACAACACCACCCGTTGCCGAAGAGGAGCGCGAGCTGCCTAGGGAGACTAGGGTGATGCTGGCCCAACTCCGGTCTGGGTACTGTAATAGGTTAAACTCTTACCTATCCAGACTGAACCCCGACTTGCCTAATGTCTGTCCGGCATGCGGCTTGTCCCCCCATACTACTAACCATCTTTTTGTCTGCTCATCCGAGCCTACTCTTCTAACACCCATATCCCTCTGGTCCTCCCCTGTTGAAGCCGCTAGGTTTTTAGGACTTCCGTTAGAAGAGTTCGATGACAATATTGGGTAAGGTTGATACTGACTACCTAGGCAGGGCAAAGTAGTGTTAAAACAACAACAACAACAACATGGAGACCCCTTCTGGTGGAGGAGGGAGGCTCGAGATGTAGAAGTTAAACAGAAGGGGTGAAGGGCACGATGCTGCGGAACCCCTTGCCTAATTCTTCTAGGTCTACATCTCTCGTTTTGAAACTGCACTGACGCCAGCCGACCGTTTAGGTAGTTGGCGGTCCATCGTTTTAGGCCGGCAGGAAGCGGTGTCTCCTCCAGGTCTTTAAGGAGTGTGGCGTGGTTGACTGTGTCGAAGGGTTGGTTGGTGTTGGTTCAAACCGAAGTTAATTTGCGTCGTGATGGCATTCAATGCCGATGTTGTGCTGTGATTTTTACGGAAGCCATGTTGATGATTGGCCAGCTGCAGGTTTGCAGTATAGTATGGGAGCAAGATAGCCTCTAACAACTTCACTACCGGCGAGAAGAGAGATATCGGACGATAAGAATCTCCTTGATTCGCCGGCTTGCCAGGTTTTAGGAGGGGAACCACAGTCGCGTGTTTCCAGATATCTGGCATAACGAAAGTGGTCAGTGAGATGTTGAATAGAGCCGCCAAGTACTTGTGCCCCTCGTGGCCGAGGTGTTTCAGCATCTTTATGGCAATTCCGTCGGGTCCGAGTGATCTAGAGGTTTCGCCTTCCTTATAGCTTCCTTAACCTCGACAATGGGCGCGGCTGTGTGTTTGTGTTTGTGCACACGTCGAATGACTTTTCTCTTAGCCCTATCCGCAGGAGAATGCAGTATAAATTGCCGGCAAATGCGCTCGCGCATTTCCTGTGGTCCGATTTGACGCTATCGCCGAAAGCAATGGCGACCTTGTCATTGTATTTGGTCGGGTTGGATAGGGGATGCTGACGCTTGCTTAAGACCACCTACCCATAGTGCTCTCTATCGATCGCCCCACCGACTTTGTCACCGCTGAGAATCGCACGTACACCAACTTCAATAAAGCCGACTGGGAGGGATTTCTAACCACCACAGAGAGCGCCTTTGCTGCTCTCCCCACCCCGTCTGACGTACGAGAAGGGGAAAAGGCGTTTCGTATGGCCCTAATTTCAGCCTCCCATCAACACATTCCGTCAGGTAGAATAAAGGAAGTGCGTCCATCTTCCTCGCAGAGGCAGCGGCCCTGGCAAATGAACGTGACCATATTAGACGCCTTGACCCTACGGATCCTCAAATAAGGGATCTTAATGCGGAAATCAGACGCTTAGTAGATCAACACAAACGTGCTAAGTGGGAGGAGCACCTAAGGTCTTGCAACCTCTATCCTCTACGTGCACTGTTTGTCGGTTAAGATTATATACGCCGTTGGCATCGGTCAAGTGCAATAACTGCCTTGGCCTGTGTCACCTGCTTATATGCTCTGGACTCGCGAACAGGAACCTATGCTGTCGAGCTACGCAACCTTCAACGTCGTCCGACTCGCCTCTACCTTCTGGTAACGCGATTCCAAGATTGCGCCGTAGTGCGCGACCCAGCCTATTACCACATAGGCATACGCACCAGTCCTTGACCCCCAGCATCAACTCTGCTCTCCCTTCGCATTTCGGTATCCTGCAATTTAATTGCAACTGCTTAACCGGTAAAATTGTTGAAGTGACAAATTTAATGAAGCGACTGAACATCAAGATCGCGGCGATTCAAGAGACAAAGTTAGGTGGAAGGTCGTCTCTTCAGACCTGCAACGGGTACAATGTACACCGTTGTGACCGTGCGAGAGGGCTTGGGGGTGGTCTGGCATTCATCACGCATCAATCTGTGCAGTATCGTCTATTTGAGCCTGACAACGACCCGAGGGACACCACCTTAGAACGTCAAGGTATGGTTGTCCGGTCAGGCGATGTCGACCTTGAAATCATAAACATTTACGTACCTCCTGTCACCTGTTGTCAAAGGGATAACCACCCTGACATTCGTGCGTTTCTCAGGGGCGAGAACCGCGTCATCCTTGGTGACTTCAACGCACACCACGACCACCCCTGTGGGTTGGGGCTTAGAATATGCCTGCGGTAGGCATACCGGTCGTAAGAGGCGACCAATATGCACAAAGGTAATGATGTGCAACTCGATGGTTGATCTACGGATATGATGCCTCCCACCTCTCATTACCCATCTTCTCTTTCCTTTCGGAAGGAGGGATGACATGACCTAGAAGGTTGCACTGGTCATACCAAATCGCTCCCACGACAGTCGGGCAGTACCGCAAGGGAGTACCGGAGCGTACCGGATTCATATCCGGCCAAGGACTGTTATTTCGACAACACTCCCAAAAACCTTCGGGGAGTGATTTTGTTGTTAAAACAACAACAACAGCAACACACCACGACCTGTGGCACTCCAGCTTGCAGGCCGATGGTAGGGGACAGGAGCTGGCTGCCCAAATAGATGATTCGACGTTCTGCACGGTAAATGGGGACGCCCCCACTAGAGTGGCGGTTAACTGCTCTAGCTCTAGACATCACCATAGTCAGCGCAGGCCTAATAAACTGCGTTGATTGGCGACCGATGCTGACGCTTGCTTCAGACCACCTACCCATAGTGCTCTTTATCGATCGCCCCACCGACTTTGTCACCGCTGAGAATCGCACATTCACCAACTTCAATAAAGCCGACTGGGAGGGTTTTCTCAACACCACAGAGAGCGCCTTCGCTGCTCTTCCCACCCCGTCTGACGTTCGAGAAGGGGAAAAGGCGTTTCGTATGGCCCTAATTTCAGCCTCCCATCAACACATTCCGTCAGGTAGAATAAAGGAAGTGCGTCCATTCTTCCTCGCAGAGGCAGCGGCCCTGGCAAATGAACGTGACCATATTAGACGCCTTGACCCTACGGATCCTCAAATAAGGGATCTTAATGCGGAAATCAGACGCTTAGTAGATCAACACAAACGTGCTAAGTGGGAGGAGCACCTAAGGTCTTGCAACCTCTCGGCTGGAGTTGGCAAATTATGGTCGACGGTGAAATCTTTGTCCAACCCGACTAAACCTAACGACAAAATATCCATCGCCTTCGGTGATAAGGTTCAGTCGAAGCCAAAAAGATGCGCGAGCGCTTTCTGCCGACAATTTGTAATGCATCCTCCGTTGAACAAAGATATTCGCCGAGCCACCAGGGAAGCTCACAAACACAAAAACAGCGATGCGCCCATTGCCATCTCCACAACAGAAGTTCATGAGGCAATTCGGAGATCAAAGAACACCAAATATATTGGCCCCGATGGCATTTCCATGCTGAATGCTATTCACGACGTAGACAACGCAAGTGAACATGGAATTAGACGTCTACGTTGATAGTGTCAAGCTACCAACTGTCTCACACCCCAAAATCTTAGGGGTGACGTTTGATAACATGTTCAAATACGGCGCTCATGTAACCGCAATTGCCAATAAAGTCCACAGCCGTAACAAAATCCTCAAGTCGCTAGCTGACAGCACTTGGGTTAAAGACAAAGAAACGTTACTAGCTACATATTAAGCAATTGGTCAGCCGGTACTGAGCTACGCGACGCTAATATGGTCGCCGGGGCTAGCTGACACACACTGGACGAGGCTTCAGGCCTGCCCTTCGAACCGCCACTGGGTGTCTTATGTCTCCTGAGCATCACCTTCATAATGAAGCGAAAATGCTCGCCGTTAAAGAGCATAGCGAGATGTTGACCAGGCAATTCCTGTTCAAATGTTGCAAACCGCAGCATCCGAACAGACGCCTGGTCAACGAGAATCCGCCTCCCAGGAGCATAAGGAGCCATCTACGCAAACACTTCGATTAGATCCGGCACCTGATTTCCACGCCGTTTGATCCTAAGGTGCACCGGCAGGCCCTCACCCTCATCCATACGAATTCGGTAAATTCCTTTGTCGTTTCTCTCCCGGCGAACGCCGTTCTTCAGGCAACAATGCCACCCGTTGCGAAGAGGAGCGCGAGCTGCCTAGGGTGATGCAGGCTCAACTCCGGTCTGGATATTGTAATAGGTTAAACTTTTACCTATTCAGACTGAACCCCGACTTGCCTAATGTTTGTCCGGCATGCGGCTTGTCTCCCCATAATACAAATCATCTTTTTGTCTGCTCAATCAAGCCTACTCTTCTAACACCCATATCCCTCTGGTCCACCCCTGTCGAAGCCGCTAGGTTTCTAGGACTTCCGTTAGAAGAGTTTGATGACAATACTGGGTAAGATACTGACTACCTAGGTAGGGCTAAGTGGTACAACAACAACAACAACATAACAGGCACTTACACAGCAACAACAAGCGGCTATTAAGCGCTTTACAATAGTGCTTTCAATAACCACATCAAACAACAACCACTAGTAACAATACACTATAAACAATATTGAAACAGCTATGAGGACAGTATAGATCGCTGCATTATAGGTTCGCTGCACTAATAAGAACAGGAACGATTTGAGAAGCACCCTGTTAACGGCCTCATAGTTACCCTGCAGTGAAACACCAAACTAGTCAGACACCATACTAGTATTCAACTACAATATTCTGGTTGAAATCATACTAGTCTGAAAAAGTCTATTCCATACAAGTATTCAACTACAATTTTCTGGTTGAAATCATACTAGTCTGAAAAAGTCTATTCCATACTAGTATTCAACTAGAATTTTCATGTTCAAATTGTTCTAGTTTGAAAAAGTTCAAACTCTAATTATGTACCTTATATGCATTCTTTTAACTATGAAGTTATTAAAACAAAGTTTTCTTTTAGTTTTTATTTATTTGTATAGCTATTATATGCATTTTTCAGTTGCATTGACCTTTTTCAATCAAAATTTTAAAATATCCTTCCAATTCTGCTTTAACCTCGTAACAACACTGTATAAGAATATTCCTTCTAATGTGAAAATGCATCTGGAATCTTGAATTGGGAATCAATATGCAAAACTGAACTATTTAAGAGGTTTTTTTTAAGATACAAGGTTACAGCAGAAATGAGACGAAATGCATTGAAAGGTTCAATCTTTTTCGAACTAGTTTGATAATAGTCCCACTGGGCTGAAATTTTACTAGTTCATTTCATTCCATTTTGAACTGCTATGAAACTGGTATATTTCAACTATATGCAAACTAGTATGTATATACTAGTAGATGACTGGTCACTGACAATTGAAATGTCGTAGAACATCAACATTGTAAAATACCAGTTGCTTATATGAAAATATGACAGTTGGCTGACTAGTTGGGCTTAGTGCACATACTAGTTGTAAAGTAGTTTTCAACTAGTTGGTTTGATTGCATATATTTACAATAATACAGGTTAGGTTAGGTACCTTTACAAACACATACATATACACATGTATATACATATATACATACTAAATAAGTATAAATTGATTACACTGGATCACAAATTCCAACTTTTTTTCTGCACCAGAGAGGCCATAGTGAAATTCCTATGTAAAATCACCTCCTAATTCCGAAAATCAAGGTTATTTTTACTTGAATGGTACCGTTTTTGAGATATTTACGATTTACCGTTATTTCAAAAAACAAAAAAGATGGCTCCACTTAATCGTGTATATCTCAAGAACAAACTGAGCTCTTCCAAAACGGTTTGAAAAATTTTAAAGCTTATAAAATTTACTATAATTAGTACATACAACACTTTTTGCTAGGTCCTGCAGATTCAAACATATTGAACAATCATTACGGATTTTTTAAATTTTTTTGGTGAAAATATAAAAAAAATTTGTACTTTGCGAGGCAGCATCTCGAAAACTTTTTGTTTTTTTTTGCAGATATTTTTTCCCCCCTCTAAGCTCTGTTTTATTACAAAAAAAATAAGCTATCAGTGAACAAAATCGATGAACTAATACAAAAGTTATAAGCATTCAAGTAAATATATCCATTTAATACTTAAGTACCCTACAAATAATAGCATATGTACATATGGTTCTGTCTTAACTCTATGATCTTATTTTATAATTGAAAAAGTTAGGTGTCTTGTTTTGACGCTTATTTAGATTAGGATCGGTTTCTCTTATGAGAAACCAACAGTAGTCGCCCATCATAGCGACATCCCAGAATCCTTGATACCGACTTTCAATCACTTTCATTTGCTGGTGAAACCTTTCGTCACTTTCGTCGCCAAGATTTTGAGGGAACAAATTTAAGTGGGAGTGTAAAGCTGAGATCACACGATTGGTCAAATGTACCGATTTTTGGCAAAATTTTTCTGTACAAATTTGTACAAAATAAATTTTGTGTACCGATACAATTTCCAGTGTTCACACGATTGGCGTATTTGAGCCAGAATTTTTCTGTACTGATTTGTACACTTCAATAATATGACAGATATTTGTGCAACCCTGTCACATGATTGGGTTTGTCATCTTGAATACAGTAGACAGCTGATAAGCTTTGTATACATACATATATTTGAACGTAATTTTATAATTTTTAAATAAAAATGATTTCTTCATCAAGCAAGGCAAATTCATTCTTATGGTAATGTGAAGTGAACAGCTGACTTCCTCTTCTTACCGTTTTTAACCCGCCGTGTAATGTAGAATGTCATAAAAAGAAAGATTTGACGGTTGACTTTGAATATTGTATTTGGTATATATTTTCAAAAAACTATCGCAACTTACCAAAAGGATACGATGGCGATGGTTTTAACTAAATTTTATGCACGCATGAGTTGCCCAAACACGTATTTATTGTTCTAGACACCATTAGTTCAATTAAAATTTTATGAAATATAAAAAAACAATCGATGGTTGTCATTTCAAATTTTAATTGAACAAATAAAATTTTATGAAATATAAAAAAAACAATCGATGGTTGTCATTTCAAATTTTTTATCACTATGACATTCTACATTACAAAAACTTGAAGCGAATAGAGGCGAATATTGCGGAATTCGCTCTGCCATTACCATAACAATCAATTTGCCTTGTTCGTCAAGAAAAAGGAAAATAGTGACAATTATGTGTATTTGTGTACAACTAAATAATAAAAAGAAAGAAATCAAAGAAAAACGAACATTGAAGAAGCGAAGTGTTTGGGTGCTGGATTGGCTTCAGAGGAGAAGTACTGACTCTGCGCGAGTTTCGTGAAGTGAACAATCAAAAATATTTGTTTAAAAATTATCTTCGCATGGACGAAGCCACTTTTAATTATATTCTTGAATTAGTCTCTCCAAACATAAAAAAAAGTGACACCAATATGCGCAAAGCAATACTAGCCAATGAACGTTTGGCGGTTACACTTCGCTTCCTTGACTCTGGAGACAGCTTCAAAAGTTTATCCGTTGACTTTCGCATTGCCACCAATAGATGTAGTGACTTGTTTAATAACGGACAAATGGAATAAAGAGCAGTGGTGCATCAATTGTTTTTGCAGATATCAGTGCTGCCAAGTTTAATAATTATTTATTATTATTAGTTTAATAATCAAACTAAACAGTAAATAATGAAATTCCAGCCAGGTGTAAAGTATTCCTAGGATTCAATGTCGTTTAATAATGATAAATCAAAATAAGTCCTTTAATCGAATTAAATTAAATTAAGTATTAATCCTAGGGTATTATTTCGAAACATATTAATCCTAAAAAATACTCATTATCTGTATGAAACAAACTAAATACATAATAATAAAAATAAAAAAAACATAATTTTGGCTTTATTTGAATTGATTGGTCACTGTGATTGGTCCAGCAGTGGCAGATAAAATTATCGGTACATTTGTCCATTTTTTGTATTTACTTGATTTGTACAACAGTTCACATGATTGGTACAACAGAGCCGTATTTTATCGGTCTATCTGCACAAAAATTTTGTTAATTTGCCTTATGCCAAATATTTTCTGGCTGTCACACGATCTGTACATATAAATGACAAAAAATTGGTACATTTGACCAATCGTGTGATCTCAGCTTAAGAAATGAATTTTTAAAGACATACATATTTACTCCTGAAAAAAAATAAAAAAGTAAATTAGATAAATACAAAAGTGACACATTAGTATATTATTTTCTTAGGCTGGATTTATCTTTCAATTCAGAACAAATTTTTTGTTTATATTTTTCCCTTTCTTGTTTGTTCGGAACTGGACGATGAATTCAGATTTATGGCTATATATTCTCATGTAAATTTATGTAATATATAATTTATTATAATATGTTTTTTTATTTACCCCTTTCCGCATAGTTTTTGATTAAGTCGTTCACTATCATCTCGTTGTTAGGACTTTTGTGTTTGCCTAAAAAAGAAGTAACGACCTTTTCAAAAGAATCCCACGCTGCTGCCTCCACTGGTGACAATAGTTCTTTGAAATGGTTATTGGTCAATCATTTTCCTTATTTGCGGTCCCACAAAAATCCCTTCCTTTATTTTTGCTTCTGAAATCTCTGGGAAGATTGTCTTCAAATGATGAAAAGCTTCGCCTTCTTTGTCCAAAGCCTTCACAAAGTTTTTGATAAGGCCGAGCTTGATGTGGAGCGGAGGTAGAATTATTTTTTCCTTCTTTATAAGTGGAGAGTATTTTATGTTATCTACCCCAACTTGAAACTCGATTCGTTCTGGCCAATCCTTTATGATGTAGTCGTCTTGACGAGCTCGGCTATCCCATTTGCATAGAAAGCAACAGTATTTCGTGTATCCACTTTGTAGACCACATAGCATTCCAACGACTTTAAGATCGGCACATATTTTCCAATCATGTTCTTCGTATTTGATTAACTTGAGCAATTTTTGCATTACCTCATATGTTTCCTTCGTATTTACTGCATGCGCGATCGGGATAGATGGCTTTTGGTTGCCAATATGCAATAATACGGCCTTTAAACTTAATTTATTGCCGTCTATGAACAATCGCCACTCTTTTGAATCATATGGTTCACCAAATTGTTTGAATAGACCAGCAATGTCTTTGCAGTAACAAACACTGTCCTCCTTGGTATAGTACTTGGAAAATTCTTCGTGACGAGTTCTATAATATGTTACCTTAACATCGGATGAAACAAATTTAAATTGTTGCATTCGAGAGGCGTGTAGTTCGGCCTTTTCCTTTGACAATTCCAAATCCCTTATCCAATCATTGAGTTGTGCTTGTGACAAAGAATTTCGTTCGTTTTCCGTTTGAAATTCCCGATTGCCCGATGTGCTCTCATAAGCATGAAGGCGCTTGTGTCTAGGCGTTCTATTCAAACTCTGATGTGTATATATGATTTAATATGTGGTTGTGTTAACTGTCCGGAACTTTTGGCACGCATAAGCTTTAACGTCCCGTACAGATCTCTTCGTATGCAATATCCGTTTCACATCAAAGTAATCAGGGCTAATTACCATAATTATGACCCTATCTCAAGGGCTCTTGCTGAATTTAACAAAATTTTTTATAGTCTTGATCTCGACTTCGCACTCCCGAGATCATGTTTTGCTTCTAAACTTGCTTCGTATTATGTATAAATGTATATACTTTGAACATATCTATATTTAAGACTTTGGTTTGTAAATGCTAGTCTGTAAGATTTGTACAATCATAGACTCAATAAAGTGAATTGAATTGAATTGAATTGAAATTCAGTACAACATGATGCCGCGTAATCAGATACTACTGTTGACAATGAAACTGGAGCCGGAACTAAAGTTAAATTTGATTCTGGCAATGTCGCTTCTGTTGAAATTAGTTCTTGTAATGACACTGTAGATACGCTCGCATAGGTTACTTTTCTGGACTTTCCAACCCCAAGTACTTTTGTAGTACAAATAAAGCAGTCCGTAGAATGGCAAGTTGGTTCCCTCCACTTCATTGGTGTAATAAATTTCACACGTCGCCTAAATAGATAGTTTCAGAAATTAGTCAGCTATGCATTAAAAGGGAACAAATACCTAATTTTTACAACGTACCTTTTTGTTCCGGTTTCCGAAGAAATCAATTCGACTCGGCAATTCCAAAACACTTATAGTATGTAACTTTCAAAGGATTTGAAAACACACGTCTCATACTTTTAACAATAAATTGACCGCAGATGAAACAGAACATATCTGGATCATCTGTACACTCAAACTCTCGCGCCCTTTTATTCATTTTTTATTTTTAAGTAAATGACGGGTTATAAACTGCAATTATAAACTGAACAGTATCCGGCGAGCCTTGCAGATATTATGAAGGAACAAGGCGCATGTACTCTTATTTATACTTGGATCCAGGAAAAATTCAAGCCTACCTAAACAAAAAGGCTCCCTAGTTCTACAAAGAAAACACTACCTGCCTCAAAAATATGCTCTTGTTTAAAATGTACCTAGGTTTGAGAAAACGACACTAACAGCTTTTTGTATCTAATAACTTTTCGAGAATCTACATACCTGCTAACTAACTGATATACGAATACTAACACATATGTACCAGTAGGGTACTTAAGCATTAAATGGATATATTTACTTGAATGCTTATAACTTTTGTATTAGTTCATCGATTTTGTCCACTGATAGCTTATTTTTTTTGTAATAAAACAGAGCTTAGAGGGGGGAAAAATATCTGCAAAAAAATAAAAAGTTTTCGAGATGCTTCCTCGCAAAGTACAAATTTTTTTATATTTTTACAAAAAAAATTTAAAAAATCCGTAATGATTGTTCAATATGTTTGAATCTGCAGGACCTAGCAAAAAGTGTTGTATGTACTGATTATAGTAAATTTTATAAGCTTTAAAATTTTTTCAAACCGTTTTGGAAGAGCTCAGTTTGTTCTTGAGATATACACGATTAAGTGGAGCCATCTTTTTTGTTTTTTGAAATAACGGTAAATCGTAAATATCTCAAAAACGGTACCATTCAAGTAAAAATAACCTTGATTTTCGGAATTAGGAGATAATTTTACATAGGAATTTCACTATGGCATCTCTGGTGCATTTTGGCTGTAAACCAGTGTTATTAATACTATTTCTTTGAGAAATAATAATTTTAAAGTATAAATGAAACAAATAATTTGTCCTTGAGGACCTCAAGCCTGCTTCAAATACACAAATAAACAAGAAGAAAGGTCGCCAAAAACAAATTATAAAACAAATAATTATAATTTATACAATACATAATCTAGTGACATTATTGTTGTTGTTGTTGTTGTAGCACTACGTTGCCCTGCCTAGGTAGTCAGTATCTACCTTACCCAATATTGTCATCGAACTCTTCTAACGGAAGTCCTAGAAACCTAGCGGCTTCAACAGGGGAGGACCAGAGGGATATGGGTGCTAGAAAAGTAGGCTCAGTTGAGCAGACAAAAAGATGGTTAGTATTATGGGGTGACAAGCCGCATGCCAGACAAACATTAGGCAAGTCGGGGTTCAGTCTGGATAGGTAAGAGTTGAACATATTACAATATCCAGACCGGAGTTGAGCCAGCATCACCCTAGTCTCCTTAGGCAGCTCGCGTTCCTCTTCGGCAACGGGTGGTGTTGTTGCCTGAAGAACGGCGTTCACCGGAAGAGAGCTAACAAAGGAATTCACCGAATTAGTGTGAATGAGGGTGAGGGCCTGCCGGTGCACCTTAGGATCAAACGGCGTGGAAACCAGGTGCCGGATCTCATCGTAGTGTTTGCGTAGATGGCTCCTTATGCTCCTGGGGGGCGAATCCTCGTTGACCAGGCGTCCGTTCGGATGCTGCGGTTTGCAACAGTTGAACAGGAATTGCCTGGTCAACATCTCGCTATGCTCTTTAACGCCGAGCATTTTCGCTTCGTTATGAAGGTGATGCTCAGGAGACATAAGAAGACACCCAGTAGCGGTACGAAGGGCGGTGTTTTGGCAGAGGGGCCAGTTGCCAAAATCGTACAATCATCGGCGTAAGAGACGATCGAGACACCCTCTGGTGGGGGGGGGAAGTTTCGATATAAAAGAGTTAAACAGAAACGGGGATAGGACACCACACTGTGGCACCCCTTGTTTAACTATTCTGGGTTTTGATCTGGCGCCTCTGAACTCAACCGACGAACGACGACCACTCAGGTAGTTGGCAGTCCAACGTTTAAGACAGGGAGGAAGGGACAAGTCTTCAAGGTCTTTCATTAGTTGCGCATGGTTGACCGTGTCAAAAACTTTGGCCAGGTCAAGCGCAACTAGCACTGTCCTGTGGTTTGGACGCTTTTGGTTTAATTCGTCCCCTATCTGAGTGGTTATGGCGTTCAGCGCGCTGGTGGTGCTGTGATTTTTGCGAAATCCATGCTGATGTTCGTCGAGCCGCAGGTTTGCGGTGTAGTACGGCAACAAGATAGATTCCAACACCTTCACTACTGGCGAGA
Source organism: Sphenella marginata (assembly GCA_951509765.1). NCBI lineage: Eukaryota > Metazoa > Arthropoda > Insecta > Diptera > Tephritidae > Sphenella > Sphenella marginata. Next base: position 72,635,247 of record OX608079.1, read on the forward strand.
GGAGAGATATCGGATATGACTCCCCTACGGCAGCTGGCTTGCCAGGCTTTAGTAGTGGGACCACCTTTGCTTGTCTCCATCTTTCAGGAATAACAAAGGTGGACAGGGAAAGGCTGAAAATGTGTGTAAGGTATCTTATGCCTTCGTCGCCGAGGTGTTTCAGCATCAGCATGGAAATGCCATCGGGGCCAATATATTTGGTGTTCTTTGATCTCCGAATTGCCTCATGAACTTCTGTTGTGGAGATGGCAATGGGCGCATCGCTGTTTTTGTGTTTGTGCGCTTCCCTGGTGGCTCGGCGAATATCTTTGTTCAACGGAGGATGCATTACAAATTGTCGGCAGAAAGCGCTCGCGCATCTTTTTGGCTTCGACTGAACCTTATCACCGAAGGCGATGGATATTTTGTCGTTAGGTTTAGTCGGGTTGGACAAAGATTTCACCGTCGACCATAATTTGCCAACTCCAGCCGAGAGGTTGCAAGACCTTAGGTGCTCCTCCCACTTAGCACGTTTGTATTGATCTACTAAGCGTCTGATTTCCGCATTAAGATCCCTTATTTGAGGATCCGTAGGGTCAAGGCGTCTAATATGGTCACGTTCATTTGCCAGGGCCGCTGCCTCTGCGAGGAAGAATGGACGCACTTCCTTTATTCTACCTGACGGAATGTGTTGATGGGAGGCTGAAATTAGGGCCATACGAAACGCCTTTTCCCCTTCTCGAACGTCAGACGGGGTGGGAAGAGCAGCGAAGGCGCTCTCTGTGGTGTTGAGAAAACCCTCCCAGTCGGCTTTATTGAAGTTGGTGAATGTGTGATTCTCAGCGGTGACAAAGTCGGTGGGGCGATCGATAAAGAGCACTATGGGTAGGTGGTCTGAAGCAAGCGTCAGCATCGGTCGCCAATCAACGCAGTTTATTAGGCCTGCGCTGACTATGGTGATGTCTGGCGAGCTAGAGCAGTTAACCGCCACTCTAGTGGGGGCGTCCCCATTTACCGTGCAGAACGTCGAATCATCTATTTGGGCAGCCAGCTCCTGTCCCCTACCATCGGCCTGCAAGCTGGAGTGCCACAGGTCGTGGTGTGTTGCTGTTGTTGTTGTTTTAACAACAAAATCAGTCCCCGAAGGTTTTTGGGAGTGTTGTCGAAATAACAGTCCTTGGCCGGATATGAATCCGGTACGCTCCGGTACTCCCTTGCGGTACTGCCCGACTGTCATGGGAGCGATTTGGTATGACCAGTGCAACCTTCTAGGTCATGTCATCCCTCCTTCCGAAAGGAAAGAGAAGATGGGTAATGAGAGGTGGGAGGCATCATATCCGTAGATCAACCATCGAGTTGCACATCATTACCTTTGTGCATATTGGTCGCCTCTTACGACCGGTATGCCTACCGCGGGCATATTCTAAGCCCCAACCCGCAGGGGTGGTCGTGGTGTGCGTTGAAGTCACCAAGGATGACGCGGTTCTCGCCCCTGAGTCAGGGTGGTAACCCCGAATGTCAGGGTGGTAATCCCTGGGACAACAGGTGACACGAGGTATGTAAATGTTTATGATTTCAAGGTCGACATCGCCTGACCGGACAACCATACCTTGACGTTCTAAGGTGGTGTCCCTCGGGTCGATGTCAGGCTCAAATAGACGATACTGCGCAGATTGATGCGTGATGAATGCCAGACCACCCCCAAGCCCTTTCGCACGGTCACAACGGTGGACATTGTACCCGTTGCAGGTCTGAAGAGACGACCTTCCACCTAACTTTGTCTCCTGAATCGCCGCGATCTTGATGTTCAGTCGCCTCATTAAATTTGTCACTTCAACAATTTTACCGGTTAGGCAGTTGCAATTAAATTGCAGGATTCCGAGATGCGAAGGGGGAGCTGAGTTGATGCTGGGGGTCAAGGACTGGTGCCTATGCCTAGGTGGTAATAGGCTGGGTCGCGCACTACGGCGCAATCTTGAAGTCGAAGGAATCGCGTTACCAGAAGGTAGAGGCGAGTCCGACGACGTTGAAGGTTGCGTAGCTCGACAGCATGGCGCAACGTACGTATCACTCCATAGGTTCCTGTTCGCGAGTCCAGAGCATATAAGCAGGTGACACAGGCCAAGGCAGTTATTGCACTTGACCGATGTGACTTATATTCGTGCTGATGCTGGAAGAAGAGGGGCTGACCGAGGGGGTGGGAGAGAGCGGACGCTCAGCATTGCTCAAATCCACTTGGTAAGTGCTACGTAGGGAGTAGCTGTGAGCTGCTGTGTGAGATGTTGACGCCTGGGGGCGTGAGCGGCCGCTCGGAAGGTCTACTTGCTGATGAGCATTGTTAGTGCTAGTCGTGGAGACTGATGTGACAGAGTCAGGCATATGTGGCGGAGCGATACTTGATCGACGACGGCCACTGGACGTCGTAAGACGTGAACAGCAAGGGGCCACAAAAGTTCTATAAAAACTAGCGGGTCTATGAGTGGAGGGATTTAGTCCGGAGCAACTTGTTAGATGCAACCATCTGTTACAATTAGAACATTGTACTGAATGTGAACGTTTCACATAAATTTTCTTCCAGCATATACAGCAGATCCATTCTCTAGGTCCGGGGTTGGATTCAATACCAGCCCGGATCAGGACAGTCTTGAGCAGTCCCGCTGCAATTAGCTGCTCGGAGGATGACATTATTGGGGGGAAGATAACTGACGGTAATACAAACAGGTCTAACAATAATTCGAATTTTAGAAACACAAATTTTAATAGAGGCAACAATAGGTCTAATAGTTACAATAATTACAATAGCAGTAACAATCGGTTTGCAAATAACAGTAATTTTAATAATCAGCGTTCAAACAATCGAAATTCAGCTAATGTTCGTTCTTTATTCGTTCGGAGCTATTCGATTAAATATTTTTAAATCAATTTATTGTCTAAATTTGAATTATTCTGACTTCGTCGAAGTCAATTGTAATGATTCTTTTAAAATATGTTCTTTTCTTGTAGATTCTCAGGCAGATATTTCGCTTATAAAAATGTCTAGTTTAGCAAGTGATGTAATAATAGATGACAGTAATTTAATAAATATAACAGGCGTAACAACAGACACAGTAACAACTTTAGGCACAATTAATACGGACATAGTAGTTTCAAATAAATTTTTTCCTTTGACTTTTCATGTTGTTAGTGACAACTTTAATATTTTTAGTCAGTATTCGTAAGCTAACAGATGTATTTATATTTATTGATAAATATGTTTGTAATTGCTTACAATATACCAATACAAAATTAAGATTATTTAAATTTACGTCTGGACAACAGCGAGGTCACTTCAAGAAGAACTTCATTGCCAAGAAGCCGGAAGAATCTTACGTCAAAAGGAAAACGACAAAATGTCATATGTTGACATTATTATTTTCGCGATGTTGCCACTGTGCATGTTTGACACTTGGAGTGGCCACATTACTCCCCCTCTAGAAGGTTTCATAATCTTTAAGGTTTCCAGGAAGGTTAATTCGTCGACCAGATCGTGTAGACTTTGCTATAGGTTGAGGCGTGTTATAATTTGCGTCGTTTTGGTTGCTGCTAACTTTGCAGGCCGGTTTTAAGCGATCAACTGATGTAGGCTTTGCTATAGGTTGGGGCGTGTTACAATTTGCGTCCTCTTGGTTGCTGCTAACTTTGCAGGCCGGTTTTAAGCGATCAATTGACACGTTTTTTCTTTTTCCTTCTACCAGGATTTCGTAAAATTTTGAGTTTCTATTCAAAATGGGATACGGACCGTCGTATGGTTTGCTCAGCGTTGGTTTAATTGAGTCATTACGGATGAAAACATGTGTACATGTGGAAAGTTGCTGCGGAATAAACACGCTCTGGTTGGAGTGCCAAGTAGTAGGGTGTGGGCGTACATTTCTCATAGCTTCCCGTAGTTGGTTCACTACTTCCGTTTCAGTTCGTAAATCGCTATTCTCGATGAAAAATTCTGCCGGTAACCGAAGAGTAGTTCCGTAAACTAGTTCTGACGCTGTTGCTTGAATATCGGTTTTATGCACTGTCCGAAGTCCAAGCAGAATGATTGGTAAATTGTCTACCCAATGATTAGTATCTTTGCACAGAATGGCTGATTTCAGTGTACGATGCCAACGTTCTATAATTCCATTGGATTGTGGATGGTACGAGGTTGTTTTAAGGTGGTCGATGCCTAAAACGCGAGTTAACTCATTGAAAATAGTGCTTAAAAATTGTCGACCTCTGTCTGAGGTGACATACGTTGGCACACCGAATCGTGAGATCCAATGGAAAACGAGGGCATCGACTATCGTTGGCGCTGTCATATCTGGAATGGGAATGGCTTCGGGCCACCGTGTAAACCGATCAATGATGGTAAGACAGTACCTGTGCCCTTTACAGGGTGGAAAAGGTCCAACTATATCAATATTTATATGCGTAAAACGCTTATCGGGCAATGTGTATGACTGCAATGGTGAACGAGTGTGCCGGTTAATTTTAGCGCGCTGGCAATCGAGGCATGCTCTTGCGAATTTAATGCAGTCTCTTTGCATGAACGGCCATACGAAACGTTCCGCTACTTGTTTCGCAGTTGAGTGCGTACCCGGATGAGCGAGGTTATGTACAGACGACATTACCTTATTTCGAAACGCCTTAGTTACGAATGGTCGAATGATGTTTTTGGAGGTATCGCAATATAGTTGTTTGTCAGTTCCTGGTACCGGAAATAATTTGAGAGCCAATGATATTTTACCAGAACTGCTGTTTTTTAGAACTTCATGCAGTTCTTCATCATTTTTTTGGTCATCGGCTAAAGCGCTAAAATCGGTAGTCGGCGACGAAGAAATTGATTCAATGCGTGATAGTAAATCAGCAGTAACATTAGACTGGCCATCGACGTGCCTTATATCAGTAGTTATTTGCCCGATTGCATCTAATTGACGAGCTTGACGACTTGAAGCCTTTTCGAGTTTTTGGCGAAACGCAAAAATTAGTGGTTTATGGTCAGTGTAAACGTGACACTCTCTGCCCTCTAACATATATTTAAAATGTTGCACAGCCATATAAATTGCGGTCAATTCACGATCATACGTGCTGTATCGTAATTGAGCATTATCGAACTTTCGGGAAAAATATCCAAGTGGTTGAATTTCCCCATTGACGATTTGATGCAGCACTGCGCCAGCAGCGAAGTCAGATGCGTCCACCCATAGCGACAGCTCAGCATCTTTTTGCGGATGTGCTAAACTTGACGCATTAACTAATTGGCGTTTGCATTCCGAGAAGGCTTCCAAGGCTTTAGGATTCCACTCGATCTTTGAATTATCATTCTTTTTATTTCCCGGTGTCAGTGCGAATAAATGCTTTTGTGTATCGATTGCTCTAGGGATAAAACGTCTATAGAAATTTATCATTGCCAGGAATCTTTTTAATTCCTTTACCGTATTTGGTAATTTGAAATTTTCGATTGCTGCCACCCGTTCTCTGATTGGGTGAATTCCTTCTGAAGAAATCTCGTGGCCGAGAAAATTCAGTTTTCTTTTCAGAAACTCGCATTTCGATACATTAATTTTGAGGTTATTTGCCCGGAGCCTATCGAACAATATACGTAAGTGTTGATTGTGCTCATCTAAGTTTAGAGATGCAACGCAGATATCGTCTACATAGGCAAATACGAAGTCGAGGCCACGAACAACCTGATGAATTAAGCGCTGAAATGTTTGCGCAGCATTTCGCAAGCCAAAGGTCATGACTGGAAACTCGAAAAGCCCAAACGGTGTGGTTACTGCTGTCTTTTGAATGTCGTCTGGGTGTACAGCAACCTGATGGAAGGCGCGCTGCAAGTCGATTTTTGAAAAAACAGTTTTTCCATAAAGAATTGAGGCAAAATCTTGCAGAAAAGGAAGCGGGTATCTGTCTGGGACAGTGATAGCATTTAGAGCGCGATAGTCTCCACAAAGTCTCCACTTACCATTTGCTTTTGGAACCAAGTGTATTGGACTAGCCCAACAACTTGATGATTGTCGACATATACCAAGGCGTAAAAGTTCGTCTATTTCATTTTTTGCTGCTTGCAGTTTCTCGGGCGATAACCTTCTGGGACGTGAGAAAACTGGCTGCCCGTACGTTTCGATACGATGCATGACAGATGTTTCTGTCGGACTACCTGGCTGTTGCGGTATAGTGATGTCTATGTACTCTTCTAAAATAGGAGGCATTGGCAAGGAGGTGTCAAATGCTTTAATTAATTTACCTGGTGTGGCTGAGTATTCACAATTTGTGTAAATATTCGTTGAGTTGTCAATAAGTCGTTTGCGTTTGACGTCGATTAGGAGACCATAATGTTTTATAAAGTCGGCACCTAATATGCAAGTGTTCACGTCAGCAATGATGAACTTCCACGAAAATTGTCGTCGGAGGCCTATATCTAGCGTAAGCACTGTTTCGCCGTACACCTTTATGGTTGTACCATTTGCGGCGTAAAGTTGCATGTTGGTGTGTTTGGTGGTGGTGGTTTTTAACGATTTCGGAATCACCGACACGTCAGCTCCGGTGTCTATTAAAAATTGAGTATTATTACGAGAGTCGGTGATTTTGAGGCGGTTGATTGAAGCTGTCTTACAACGTTTGCGGATTTTATTAGCAGCTTCAGCGTGTTGCATATGTCATTGCTTCTTTGGTGTTTGTGGAAAGCAGCAAGGTTTACGGCAATTTTGAGCGTCATTGCCATATGTGAGATGATACCAGCACATTTCTCTATTTGTGTTTGAACGTACGTTTTCTCGTGGACGATTTCCTCCGCGGTTTCGTGATGAGCCACGATCGGTTGTGTAACTATTCAGCCGTTGAGATAGCTGAGCGATTTCTCTCTGCAATGTTTCTAGCGCCGACACAGTATCGCTCTTGTTGCTTTCATTGGTTAGCGATCGAATATGTGTATCTGAACCAAATGATTCACCGAGGTTTAGCGATTCAACGATATCATCAGCGATCTTAGCCTTTTTTGCTATTTTATATTCTGATGCTATAATCGCGGCTCGTGCCTGCGCAGGGAGTCGAGCTGTCCAGAGATCTATTAAAATATTTTCGCTTATGGATGCTCCAGCGACGCGTTTCATTTCACTGAATAATTGACTTGGCTTTAAGTCACCGAGAGGCATTTCGGATATGACTTTTTGCAAGCGGCGCTGCTGGCTCTCTGCAAAATGCTTTGTAAGTTTTTCTTTAATGTAATCATACTTGTTTTGTGCTGGTAAATCGCTGATAATGCTTTGCAGCTCAATGAGTTTCGTAGGTGGTACTTGCGCCATTACTATGTTGTACTTTTTTGAGTCGGATAATATACCTGATGCTGCAAACCAGAACTCCAATGACATGAAATAGGATTCGATGTGTGTATCAGCCATATTTGGTGGATTGATTTTTGGAATTGCAAAATTTGCTTCCACGTGCGCGCCATCGTTGGCTGCATTTTGTTGATCGCGATTCGAATCTCCGCCGGTGTTCATGATCCTATGTTCGGGGTCACCAATTTAGTCAGTATTCGTAAGCTAACAGATGTATTTATATTTATTGATAAATATGTTTGTAATTGCTTACAATATACCAATACAAAATTAAGATTATTTAAATTTACGTCTGGACAACAGCGAGGTCACTTCAAGAAGAACTTCATTGCCAAGAAGCCGGAAGAATCTTACGTCAAAAGGAAAACGACAAAATGTCATATGTTGACATTATTATTTTCGCGATGTTGCCACTGTGCATGTTTGACACTTGGAGTGGCCACATATTCCTTCGGACGGTATATTAGGGAAAGACTTTTTGAAAGTAAACAAATGCATAATCAATTATGTTAATGACACAATAACGATAGGATTAGGGACAGAAAGGGTTAATATCTCAATTTTGCAAAGTACTTTAACAGATATTCTCGTAATTCCACCAAGATGTGAAGTTTTTCGTGTTTTTAGTTTGAGTCGATTCTCATGAGCTTTGTAGTGGTGTTTTTACTGCAAAATGTGTCATTGATACGAAAAATCCCATTTTGAAAGTAATAAACAAACACTACTGTTGAAGTAAAGTACGTTAAAAACTGTAATATTCAAACTGAGGACATAGAAAATTTCGATATCTATTGTATAAATGATAGATCTGTTGATTTGAAACGTATAGAAGAGCTTAAGTCGGTTTTAGTGAAACAAATGCCTTCATATGCGAAAAATAGATTACTTGATTTGTGTTTGAAATATTCAGATATTTTTGACCTTAAAACAGACTTAATGACGATTAATAACTTTTACGAACAAAAATTAATACTAACAGACAAGACACCAGTGTACATAAAAAATTATAGATTCCCATATTCACAGCGTGCTGGAATAAATAAACAGGTTGATAATTTACTTAAAAATGATTTGATTGAGGGAAGTTCTTCAAATTATAATAGTCCATTGATTTTAGTACCAAAAAAAGACCCATCTGGACAAAAAGCATATCGAACGTGTGTAGATTTTCGAGCAGTCAACAAATTAATTGCAGATACATAAATTTCCGAGTAGATGATATTTTAGATAATCTTGGTCGAGCTAAATATTTTTCAACTTTATATCTTTTTTCGGGGTTTCACCAAGTTTCATTACATAAAGATTCGAGAGATATAACATCTTTTCGTTGGAAAGTTTTACCATTTGGATTAAATGTTGCTCCTAACTCTTTTTCGAGAATGATGTCAATAGCATTTTCTGGTATTGCACCTAACCAAGCCTTTATGTATATAGATGACATTATAGTTATTGGTTGTAGTGAGACCCATCATTTAAAAAATTTAGAGAAAGTTTTTGAGACATGTAGGAAGTTTAATTTGCAGCTTAACCCTAATAAATGCAATTTTCTTAGATCTGAGGTAACATTTTTGGGGCATAAATGTTCAGCAAAAGGTTTATTACCTGACGATTCTAAAATAGAAGCAATTGAAAAGTATCCTAAACCACATGATAAAGATGCAGTTGGAAGATTTGTTGCATTTGCCAACTATTATAGAAGATTTATACCAAATTTTGCTTCTTTGGCTGCACCTTTGAATCGTTTGAGTCGGAAAAATGTTGATTTTAATTGGGATACCTCGTTTGAGCTAGCATTTGAGAAATTAAGGAAAAGTTTAATGTCTCCAAAACTTTTGCAATATCCGGATTTTACTAAAGAGTTTTTAATAACAGTTGATGCTTCGAAGATTGGGTGCGGTGCTATATTAAGCCAAGATCATAATGGTAACGATTTACCGATTTGTTTTGCTTCAAAATCATCCAGCAAGGCTGAACACAATAAAGCAATTATTGAGTTAGAACTTTTGGCAATATATTTTGCAGCTAAGCAGTTTCGACCATACGTTTATGGTACCCACTTTACAGTTAGATCAGATCATCGGCCGTTAGTTTATTTATTTAATATGAAAGATCCTACGTCAAAACTCTCTAGAATACGTTTAGAGTGGCCAAACGACCACATGCGCAATTTTGCTTGTATGCGTGCCAGAGAGATCTCAGCGCTATGCTTACTTGATAAAAGTAAGCAAGATTGATCGGCCACTCTCCCGAACTTCGCCACACGACTTCATTGATACTATGCGTGTGATGGCATCGACGTCGGCAGCAAAAGGTAGCCTATGCACGCGTGCATTGATATTTTAATTCTGGCCACCACTGGTTTAGAGTTATGAGAATATAATTTTAGTATAGAGTATATAAAAGGAAAAACAAATGTAGGCGCAGATGCTCTTTCTCGTATAACCATAGATGAGTTAAAAGCTTCGACGAAACATATTTTGGTAGTACAAACAAGATCTATGACAAAACAAAAAGACGAAATATACAGACAAGATGATAACCGACAAATACAGGTAGAAACATTACAAGTTCACAACAAATTTTCTTATAATTTTTCAAATAAAATCCCGAAAGTAAAATCAAATATTAATTATAATAAGAATGGTGATATTAGTAGTATTAAAATATGTGCGCACATAAAACATAAAAGGTTTGAACTACTTAATTTGAGATTGTTAACAAAATAGCGAATTTAGATGAGCTACTTTTGAGGCTGGAAAATAATGCTGGCAATCACAATATTAAGAAAGTTGAATGGCAAAAGGATGATTCAATTTTTCAATATTTTACTATTGCAAGTTTTAAAGAAATAGGGAACAAAATTTTAGAACATTTAATAATTATATTGACAGACCCAGTAGAAACGATAACTGACGAAGACAATCAATCAAAACTAATGACAATTTATCACAATGATCCAATATCTGGTGGTCATTGCGGAATTAAAAATTATACGCGAAAATACGTACAAAATATTTTTGGAAAAATATGACACGTGATATTGCTAAATTTGTTAAAAATTGCGATAAATGTCTGTTGAACAAAGCTAAGCCCAAAACAAAAGAAAATATGGTGCTTACACTAACACCTTGCAAGCGTTTTGATATTGTAGCTATAGACACGATAGGACTTTGCCTCAGTCCAATGATGGGAACAAGTTCGCTGTTACCATTATGTGTGATTTAAGCAAATATTTAGCTACAATTGCTATTCCAGATAAGAGTGCAAAAACAGCTGCATCTGCAATTTTTGAAAGTTTTATTCTAATTTATGGAATAATGAAATCAATTAAATCAGATTTAGGCACGGAATTTAAAAATTAAATTTTTGCGGAATTGACTCAACTTTTGAAAATTGAGCACAATTTCTCAACACCTTATCATCATGAAACTGTTGGTAATATTGAAAGGAATCATCGTGTATTTATCGAATATTTAAGAGCTTATCTTGAGGCTTAAAAGAGGTAAAATATCGTGCGCAAAAGCCACACACACTCGCAAAAGAACTAATAAATAAACATAAAATTAGAAATAAAAATTCTTACGATAAAACAGCAAAACCTTTAACTATTAATATAAATGATAGAGTTGTAATACAAAAAGAACCAAGAGATAAACACTCAAACATATATCAGGGACCTTACACTATAACACAAATCGATGGTGTGAATGTAACGGTTTTTGATAACAAAACGAAAAAGGAAAAATTAGTTCATAAAAATAGAATACATAAAATAAATATTTGTTTATACTTAAATATAATTTTAGATTTAGATTAACTTCAGTACAATGATTTAATTGTCGTCGTCGATCAAGTATCGCTCCGCCACATATGTCTGACTCTGTCACATCAGTCTCCACGACTAGCAATACCAATGCACATAAGCAAGTAGTAGCGGCCGCTCACGCCCAGGCGTCAACATCTCACACAGCAGCTCACAGCTACTCCCTACGTAGCACTTCCCAAGTGGATTTGAGCAATGCTGAGCTCCCTCCCACCCCCTCAGTCAGCCACTCTTCTTCCAGCATCAGCACGAGTATAAGTCACAACCATCAGCTCCTGGTCCCTTATACTACGTGCACTGTTTGTCGGTTAAGATTATACACGCCTTTGGGGGATTTGAATCCTAGATCTAATATTTGTAACTAGTGAATTAAAAGTATCTTGTCACGTATGCCTTTCACCTATTGTGAGCAACAGCATTCATCATAAGGGAATTTGTAGCAATTTTATGTCCTACTCTTTCGATAACATAAGAGACGAACCTCCAGTTCGGCGAGATTTTATGATGCTGATTATGTATCCATAAATAATTTTTTGGACTCCTCCTATTATGGGTTTCTAAACAATTCGGGTTGTCCCAACATTTCCTACGTGATCATTTCACAAGCCATCTCTAATTTTGTTCCCTTGAAAAGAAATACCGCTATAAATAAACCACTATGGTTCAACAGGAGTCTTTCTAACTGTTTGTCGGTTAAGATTATACACGCCTTTGGCGGATTTGAATCCTAGATCTAATATTTGTAACTAGTGAATTAAAAGTATCTTGTCACGTATGCCTTTCACCTATTTAGAGCAACAGTATTCATCATAAGGGAATTTGTAGAAATTTTATGTTCTACTCTTTCGATAACATAAGAGACGAACCTCCAGTTCGGCGAGATTTTATGATGCTGATTATGTATCCATAAATAATTTTTTGGACTCCTCCTATTATGGGTTTCTAAACAATTCGGGTTGTACCAACATTTCCTACGTGATCATTTCACAAGCGAACTCTAATTTTGTTCCCTTGAAAAGAAATACCGCTATAAATAAACCACTATGGTTCAACAGGAGGCTTTCTAACTTACGGAACAAAAAAAAAAAACAAAGCATTTAAGAGGTCTAGGAATAATAATTCTGAAGTCAATAGTTTCTCCTTCTATCGGTTAAGAAAGGAATACGATTACCTCCATAATTTTTTATTTCGGCACTATATGCATACCGTAGAATCTAATCTGCAGTCTAATCACAGAGGTTTTGGGAAATTCATTCATTCATTTTGTCACCGCCCACTTTTCCCCCTGCATTTTTGGTTTGCATTACATCCTTTTCAATGACTGAAGAGGATGTCCTCTCTGCTATATCTTCGCTAAAGGCAATCGCCAGCATAGGTTTTCACCTATTTTCTTTAAGCGCTGTCGCTATACCTTAGCTCAGCCCTTATCTAATCTCTTCCAGTATTGTGTGAACAATGGCATTTTTTTTTGGAGCAGTGGAAGCTATGCGATATTGTCTCGGTCTTTAAATCTGGCGATCGTAATGACGTATGTAACTAAAGGCCTATCGTTATACAGGGAACAGTGGCTAAATTGTTTGATTGTATAATCCAATCTAAGTTATTCGCCCATGTTAGTGAAGCAATTGAAATTGACAACACGGCTTCTATCCGGGAAGATCAACCTGTTCGAACTTGACTCTTTTAACGAATCAAATAGTGACTGCCGTCGTAACAGAGTTGTAAAAGAATGCATTCTTTTGCGAATGCATTTCTTTCATTTATCGTAAAATGATTGCAGACATTTTTTGAATTCATTGACTTCGACTTCAAAAATGAAGTCATTATTCAGACTTCATTTTGCGACTTCAAAGTCTTTTTTTCATTCATTTTTTGGTTATTCATGTATTGCATTCATTGAATCAAAATTCTTTCTGAAGTCAATTGGAGTCAGTTGCAGTCATATGGAGACATTTGAAGTCAATTTGCCTGTGGCAGGGCCGGATTAAGAATGTGGGAGCCTTGGGGCCGAGACACATGTGGGGGCCCTTTTTGTAGGTAATCATTAATTAATTGTTAATCATATAAAAAATGTCTTGAATTTACATAAGAAATAAGATACTCTCATAAAAGTCAATACCTATCCTTAAAATTAATTATACTGTTTTGATTAATACATCGTAAATGCTACTACTGAAATGACTCCTTTCGTGTTTTTTGTGCTGCGAATTCGATGACGATATCATCAAAACATAGTTCGCGCAGTATATCTCTTTCTGGGCTCAGAAGAACTAAATGAATAAGTCGCTCTTCCCTCATACATGTACGGAGTCGATTTTTAATCAATTTTATTTTAGAAAAAGATCTTTCACCTGTACAATTTGTTACCATCGTAGACAGATATATATGTACGTAAGATGATTTCTGAATTGACAAACGTAGACTGTAGATTTTTTTCCTTTATAATGCGGTACAAAAAACAGCTACCGAATGTGCAGCTTCAATTTTCAATATTTGTCAAAAAAAATATCAAATAATATGTGAATTAATTGGAATTAAAAGGAATTAGGTAAAATATACTCTTTGATTTTGCCGTATTCATATGTATGTATGCACATCAGCTCATTGACACTTTACGTTAAATTACATACATACATATCGATGGCTTCGTGAGCAAATGTCCTAAGTCCATTTTTTTTGAAAAATGAGATTTTAATGCAGAACGATAGTACAGTTATAAATACATCGTTTACCATCAAAAAAATTACCAAAAAGTCGATTTTAGGTATTGTTATGTAGTGGTATGCAAATGTTCTAAGTCCACCAAAAAAAAAAAAAGAAAAACGTACGTCGTAAGTCCAGTGGAAAATAAGTTTTTATTTGTTTCATTTATTTTTATTCCTGGAATCATATCCAACTATTACGTATGATGTATTTTAAAGGCCGGGACATTGGTGCAGTAGTCGTATCGCTTTAGTCGTATCCTTAACGTAAGAGAAAAACCAACATGCATTTGGTCGGTAAGGTTACGTTACAGATAGTAGCACCAATAATCGATTACATTGTTTCTCATAAGGTTGGTCGAATCAGCTGTTCTATAAGGTTACCGATACGTCACCTCTGAACCCGACTTAAGCCTGACTTTAACCGAATTGATGGCAAGGTCTCCGCTTGCTGTGCAAACTCGTTTGAAGTTCTTAAAAATTTGCTATAGTTTTACTTTAGCTAATAACTATGTACTTGTGGCTAGTAAAATTTTAGACAAGTACCAAGAAGGCCATGCTTTCTCTTTCATTGAAAAATAAAATTTTTTGGTTTTAGTTCCGCTGTAGTAAATACGCGATTATTGGCCCCGACACATAGAAATTCCGCATATACCTGCGTTTTACGCAGCATTGTGCTAGCGCCACAATGAATGTATGAAAAAATGCTTCTTCTTACGCATTTTTGCAGAAAATTTCAAAAGTTGGCAAACTTTTTATATCAGATGGCGCTAGTGACGTTCGATGTGTCGTTGCCCATGCAAATACACACCAAAGATGACTTGATACGAAACTCTCTACCGCTCTCTCATTTCGGTCCTCGATTATGCAGTGTTGCCTACTTTTTTATGTGTGCGCTAGTTGGCAAATACTACACAATCGAGGACCATCTGACATTAGATACATAAACAATGAGGAGCCAGAAAGCAAAAAACGCACCAAATTTGGGAAAATCAAACAAGTGAACATTTCGATAAACTTAAAATATCGCACGATTGAGAAAAAATACGTAAAGTATGAAATAGTAAAATCTAAGAAAATAGCTGCAGAAAATATATGTAGAAAATTATATTTTTTTCACGCATTTGAGTGGTTTACAGGTATAAAAAAAGCTTACAAGATACAAACAAAACGCCTTCTCTTTTTGTATTATTTGCAAATATTTATTTTAATTATAATTATTTTTATTTGAAATCGTGTTATTTTCATTACCATGTTCTATTTCATTACGAAATGTACATCATTCAGGATTTTACCTTATGTTAAGATATCTTGGGAATTTTAACTTTATGTTATGAATTATTTATTACTTCATATATTTTATTTTAAATATATCTTGTCTCATTTTATACGTTCCGAGCAAGAAAAATTCAAAACTGAACCGATAGCACCTTTTTGCACACCTCTTGGTCTGTGGGATTTGCAAAATGCCTAAAATCCTACTCAAAATGCCCATATTTTGTTTTCACCATACTGGCATCATCGGAAAATGTTATAAAAAATGACCACTTTTTGAGCGCTCTCAGAGAGCGCAAAGTTTCGTATCTAGTCATCTTTGATACACACATTCGATACAACTGTCAATGCATGATGCTGCGTGAAAAAAGCGAATGTGACGGGGCCATATAGTCGTTGAGCAGAGTTGTGCAAATATTAATAGCTATTAATTTATTTGATTTAACTTTACCTTGAACGAAGAAAAATACCTTCTAGAAAATATGAAGATTTGCAATTTATAAAACAAACTTTACCCAAGGACCATCACAAATTTTATGATGATTTACCTCACCACTGATATATCTTAAAAAGTATAATATGTAGTAGTTTTTGTTAGCAGCCATGAAAAAATACTGTAATTATTTATTATTTCAATAAAATATATTGCATGAAACACTCAACAAACATAAAATTTGTTTATCTGAAAATGTTCTAGTCCATGTAAATAATACCCTGTAAAACCCTGTGAACCACCCAAATTGGCAAAAACCCATAATCTTAGAATGATTCATTCTATTTATATATCAAATGTTATCCAATTCGGTTAAGCAGTTCCCGCGATATAAGGAAAAATAAATAAAATGCGGTTAGGTGGCAACCCCCGGTGACAACCCTGCTTGAACTTGTCATATTTAAAATTACGCCGAAAACACTTTTCATTTGATACCCGTATTGTCATATCTTGCTCAATATTTATAAAAACGAGATAGGTGGCAACCCTGTAAACCGTCCCAAGTGGCAACACATATGTAGGTATACATTCTTAGAATTAATCATACTGTCTATATGCAAAATTTCATCGAAATCTGAAACAAAACAAACACAATTTAATTGTAAGAAAATGTTCTAAGTCCATGTAAATATAACAAAATCATAGAAAGAAAATGTTTTAAGTCACAAAAGTGCTCATAACTTTGCATTTACTTTATTTAGAAATATTCTGACAACTGATATCTAAGCAAGCTGAGCTGAAGGAAAAAACTGCATTTTTAGATTCTAAAAATATTGACAACAAAAAAAGTTAGGCGGTTTTTTTCCTCTCCTGAACAATTACAAAAAATGGACTTAGGACATTTGCTCACGAAGCCAGCGATATATATGCGTTTGTTATCAAAAAAACAAAATTTCTACTTCGCTGTGAGCAATTAATTTTTGCAGTTGCGCTCTCTCTGTTTCTTCTCTTTCGTAGCAGGCATATACTTCTCTTTAGTGCAAATACATTTTCTCTACACATTTTTGTTGGTCCGCTGTAGCTTGGGTTTGATCTTTGAAAATTCTTATGCTTGCATTGTTTGAAGTTTTTAATAAACTTTATCTGAAAAATAATGGGGTTTCATTTTTGAAAATGGAAAAAATAAAAACGCCACTTTGTTTACTTTTGCCAAAATTCGCTTCTTAAAAAAATTGAAAATTAAAAATCGGGTGAGTACTTCTCGAGATTAGCCGTGACAAACATTTTGCAAGAAGCAATTTTATATAATTAGTATAGATTATAAACTAAGTTACAGAATTCTGGTTATTTCTCAACACTGAACATTGCGAGACATCGATAGTACTTCTGCGGTTGGTACATTTCTTATTTTTTTAAGGATTTATTTTTTTAATTACATGATTCCTGCTACGCTTATCAACATGCTATTGTGTCTATGAACTTTCATTTCGAACAAGATTCAGAGAAAACAGTTCATCAATTATGATGATGTAGCATAAATAGCGACGAAAATATAACATACATATAATAGATATGATACAATCTTATTCAATTTTTTTCATGATAAAAAAAAATTAAATTCAAATGTCAAATTAAATAAAAGGCATGATACGCACCGAGGGTAAAATAGTAAATTTTTACCGCGTGCGAGTTCCATGTTTCGAAGCGAAGCCTTAGAATATTCTTACGCAAGGTGAAGTTCAATTCGCGTCCGAGGTTTGAAAAGTATTTTGTATATCTCGGAACGGAAAAAGGCGGACATCCCTCCTTCGTATAGTGAATTCCGCTGAGTACGGTTATTATTCTGAAGCGAAGCCGCCACTTTGAATAACAAATTATTATGTTTATTTCTTATGCAAAAAAATCAAAGTGATAAATAACATGTTATTTTTATTCAAGAAGTGCTTGAATAAAAATAATCAGCCCAATTCTAAACGAAAAATCCGCACGTATTTTTTTGCTTCTCCCTATTCCCTTATTCTGAACATAAAATCCGCACGTATTTGTTCGCATCTCGCTCTTCGCCTATTCTAAACGATGTTCGAAAAAGCGGAAAGCGGTTTGGCGAGTAAAGTAGGTATCATAAATGAAAAGAAATAGTCCAAGAGCTGGCGACAAAAATTGACAAGAGTTTAGTAATGGCCCATAACTTAATATGGCGTAGTATTGAGGGTGTACATGAGTCAGCACCCACTCGTAAGGTCAGATACTGGAACACCTGGCGGCGGCACGCTTTGAAGTATGTAAAATTACACCATCCTCTACAAGTGTTTAATAATATTTGAAAATTTGCAAAAAAGTAGTTTGTAGTATAAAAAAAGTGGTCAAAGTGGTCAGACCGCATTATTGTGGAACGCTGCCAGTCAGCACCCTGTATAAGTTGTCGCCGGAACGATGTTGGTGCAAGAGCTTAGTAATAACTGAAAATTGTCCTACTGCTTTATTATTATATATAATTTAATAAAAAAACAGTCAGATCACAAATTAATGGAACAGAGGTAGTCAGCACTCGCTTAAAGTGCGGATATCGAACCGCGCGTTTTCGGAGAGGGTAGGGCTATATTGATTTGTTTGCTTTATAAAATTACAAATTGTAATTGAAAACATTTTTTCAAAGTTTAAATAAAAACTAGGAAAAGGCACTTGCTTATTTTTTATTCACACGGCTCGATATGTAATAAAACTATGAGAGCTGTTGAACACTCTGTGTATTGAATTGTATAATTAATTTTTTTTATTGAATGTGTAGTAATATTTACTATTAAAATAGGTGTTTTTTCTTCTTAGCTGCATAATTTTTTTCTGCTTGTCAAGAGTAAATTTCAATGGAAAAGCAAAAACAAAATTTGGCAAGCGAGTGAAATTGTAGGCACCTATAAATTAAGGTGCTTAGCTAAGCGGCGTTTATTCCTTTGAATTTCATAAAAAATTTCTTATTTTGACATGTTGAATTTTTTTGCCTTGACTGCATGAAGCTTCAGAATAAAAAACACCTAATATAAACTTACTGTGATTCAGAAGGCTGACTGCCTGAACTTGATTTTCTGAAACGCTTTCCCAAAGCTGTGAATTTTCTGTAGCACTGTACATGGTAACCTTCAATTTTATTTGGGGTTGACTGCAATACTACACTATCATAATTTAAATTATTATCACAACGAATACTTAATATTGCTTTGCATTTTGCAAGACTTTTCTCAACAAAAAGTATAACATTGTTATCTTTTTTCAAGCAAATAACGCAGATAGGAGGCATTTTACACGCACGAGTTAATTAAATAAAATAATAGGTACTAGGTAGGTGATAGGTAGCTAGTGAGATCAGGTGATTTGGCTGTTCTACCTAATCAGCTGATGTTTGTTGATTTGGCATTTCGTTTATATCTGATTTGTAAACCAGTGTTTTGTTTTTGTTGTACAACTAGTATGCATTAAATATTATTTTACATACTATGGTTACAGGTAATTGGTTTGCGGCTTGCTTATGCATACTTGCTTGTACGTATATACATAAGTAGGTATAACTACAGGTAAGTATATTATGTTTAGTTATTGTAATTAATAAAATATAATAAAGAAAAGGAATATGTAAGTACATAAAGTACGGACAGGATTTATTCATAACATGGGCAATACGCGTAGGGACATGGCTATTAAACAGAACATTTACATTGTTGTTAAGGTTTTCAAGTTTCTCATCTACAGTATCTAAGTACCAACAATCATTCCAAGATATGCGGGAACAATCAAGAAATAGTGCATTTGTGTCTAAAGAACGGAAGTCGCGATACAGGAAAACCTCTGGCTCTAAACGATTAAAAACAACATCAATAGTACAAAAAATTAAGTCATGGTCTGATACAAAACACAATTGGTCAAATTTAAGTACATAAGTCAAGTCTGATATAATAAAATAGTCTAATAAACTAGCACTGGAATTATTGGCATACCGAGTAGGTAGTGTGTCATTTACTACGGCGAAACCTGCTGTTGAAACTTGATCACGCAATTTAGCACAGTACGAGTCATTTGAAAGTAAATTTACATTGAAGTCACCACTAACAACATAACACTCATAATCGATTAGAAACGCGGACAATGCAGTAAAAAAACAATCTAACATATAACATTTATTCGGATTGTAGACACATGAGATTAGGACTTTGGTTACACCATCAGAGACCTCCGAAATTATATATTCTACATTAGAGTCAGCAGACACAACAAGTGGCTTAATACTAAGAGTTTTCTTGCAATAAATTGCAACACCGCCCCCTTTTCTATGGCCTCTATCATTCCTAACCACATTGTAGTTATTTATACAACAATGCAGATCAGGTGTATTTTGATTAAACCACGTTCCACTAACACATATAACATCTACTAACGATTCCTCAAAAATATATCTAACATAATCCATTTTTTCATAACTTAAGCTGCGCGCATTGAAGTGAACAATGTTCACACCTACATATTGCTTACATAAAATATCTATCATAATCCTATGATTTCCATCAGCACTGGTAGTAAGGTTATCCATCATGTTATCCTAACACTACGGGCTGACAGAGGCTCTCATTTCTGTTAACTACTTTTTGAATACTAGAATACGCAGTGCAACAAATAATCAAACTATACCATGCATAAATAGAGTGTGAAAGTAAAACAATAGCAAGAGAAAGGAGGGAATACGGAAAGAAAAGGAAAAGATTATTTAAAAGACTTAACTTAAGTTTTTCTCTTAGAGAGCTACAACTATACATTATTTAAAAACTTAGTCTTAATGCTATGGCGTGCCAACAATTTCATCAATACTTCTCTTGTCAAGAACTCGGATCGCTGCTTCACCATCTCTTTTTCGTACGAACACCTGACCACGTACAGAAAATGCTGCTGCTAAATGTTTTTGCCGCCTCAGTTGAGCAGCATAATGTATATAACATGGTGTATTATATTGATATTAAAAAAAATGTTTTCAATTACAATTTGTAATTTTATAAAGCAAAAGAAAACGCGAGGTTCGATATCCGCACTTTAAGCGAGTGCTGACTACCTCTGTTCCATTAATTTGTGATCTGACTGTTTTTTTATTAAATTGTATATAATAATAAAGCAGTAGGACAATTTTCAGTTATTACTAAGCTCTTGCACCAACATCGTTCCGGCGACAACTTATACAGGGTGCTGACTGGCAGCGTTCCACAATAATGCGGTCTGACCACTTTGACCACTTTTTTTATACTACAAACTACTTTTTTGCAAATTTTCAAATATTACTAAACACTTGTAGAGGATGGTGTAATTTTACATACTTCAAAGCGTGCCGCCGCCAGGTGTTCCACTACCTGACCTTACGAGTGGGTGCTGACTCATGTACACCCTCAATACTACGCCATATTAAGTTATGGGCCATTACTAAACTCTTGTCGATTTTTGTCGCCAGCTCTCCGACTAAAAGGGGAGAATACACAACAGTTTTTCGGGAGATATTTCACCAGCCAATTTACAGTGAACGCTGAACAAACAAAACAATTGAATCAATAAAATTCACTAAAAAGAGTTTTGTTAGCTCTTCCAATAATCCCGCAACTAAAGTGGCCTCGTATCATCACGCAACCTTCTTGTTTTAGACCTCTGTTACAATCCAGTGCTACAGAATCTTTCGTTTATACACATGCTACCATTGGAAAGGCAATACTATGCATTTTTATTCTTAATTTATCTAATTTAACAACTTTTTATCACAAATTTTTATATTTTGCACAAAAAGTAGTACCAAAATCAAGCGTGAAATGGCAGCACAGCTGATTTCGAAAATTCGAAATTCCTCTTCACCAATTTTTCTGTTCACTAGTGAAAGAGAATTGGCGGAAATTTTCCTGGCGAACAAAAATTTCCGCAAGGAAAGAAATCCGTGCGGATATTTAGAATCGAGCTGAATATGTTATTCGTCACTCAAGAAATCCTGAGTGATGAATAACATGTTATTTTTATTTTTGGAATTCTTGAATGACGATAAAACTTCATTTTTATTCAGTTATTTAAAAATAAAAAATAAGTACCCTGAGATCCCGGAAAATTATACCCATATGCATTATATTTGTCGTCATTTTCGGTATCATTTCGGAACTGTTTCGGGATTATTTCGAGACTATTTTCGGGATTATTTCGGGACTTTTTCGGGATCATCGGGATCATTTCGGGACTATTTTCGGGATTGTTTCGGGACTATTTCGGGATAATTTTCGGACTATTTTCGGAAATAATCCCGAAATGAACGCGATATGATCCGGAAAAAGTCCCGAAATAATCCCGAAAATAGTCCCGATATGATCCCGAAAAAGTTCCGAAACAATCCCGAAAATAGTGCCGATATGATCCCGAAAAAAATCCCGAAAATAGTCCCGAAATGATCCCGAAAAAGTCCCGAAACAATCCCGAAAATAGTCCCGAAATAATCCCGAAAAGTCCCGAAACAATCCCGAAATGATCCCAGAAAAAGGCCCGAAATAATCCCGAAATAGTCCCGAAATGATCCCGAAATAATCCCGAAACAATCCGGAAATGATCCCGAAAAAGTCCCGAAACAATCCCGAAAATAGTACCGATATGATCCCGAAAATAGTCCCGAAATGATCACGAAACAATCCCGAAATAATCCCGAAAAAGTCCCGAAATAATCCCGAAACAATCCCGAAAATAGTCCCGAAATGATCCCGAAATAATCCCGAAAAAGTCCGGAATCAATCCCGAAAATAGTCCCGAAATGATCCCGAAAAGGTTCCAAAACAATCCCGAAAATAGTCCCGAAATAATCCCGAAACAGTTCCGAAATTATACCGAAAATGACGACAAATATAATGCGCATATGGGTATAATTTTCCGGGATCTCAGGGTACTTATTTTTTATTTTTAAATAACTGAATAAAAATGAAGTTTTATCGTTATTCAAGAATTCCAAAAATAACTAGTAAGGAAGTCTAAGTTCGGGTGTAACCGAACATTAAATACCTAGTAGTGATCTGTTTTGGTATCCCAATTTACTCAGGTCTATTTTAATACCTGAAAAGTCGTTTTAAAGACGACTGATTGTTTTCGATTAAAAACACTTCTGTTGTAAGTGGTTAATTAAATTAGGTATCACTATGAAAGGCATGAAAATAAAAAAAATTAATGAAAAAAGGCAATAGGGTGTTGACTACTTTTCCGTTTTGTTTGTTATTCGATTTGCGTAATTTTTGGCAGGAGTATACTACATACTATTGGGAAGTATCTCACAAAATTTCATTGAAATACATTCTTGAAATTCCAAGCAATCGCTTTTGAAAATAGCAGAGCTTCTATGCTAAAAAGGGGGCCACACCTACTTCACCAAAATCCACAAAATTTTTATACAGTTTAGTTTTGCTTAAAAAGCTTATTATGTGTGTAAAATCTTATTAATATAACTTATACAATTATGGAATTATCGCGATTTTAATATTACGAAGAAATTTTTTAGAACTGTGTTCAAAAAGTGGGCGTGTCTGTTCACCAATTTTGCTTATTTTTACAGCAAAGAGTTAGCTTTATATCGTCCCCTTAATAAAACAATAGTGTATACGCACGTACATCATTATTTTTTTATTGCATAATAAGAATCTACATAACTGATTCTAAATGTGATAAAAATTTCTTGAAATTCTACTTCCACAAAGTGGGTCAAAAGATCAATTGAATTATTAGCGTATAATTGCGTGTTTGAAATTTTTCATTAATAATTGTGTAAGTGTAGGTATGCTGTTTTAATAAATTGTTACTCTAAATATAATTTCAAAGAAAAATAGTGTATAAAAAGCATACACTATTTTTATTACTAATTTTTTTTATTATTTCTATCAATTTTTAACAAAATAAAATCGTATATTGATATACACTGTTTTTTAACAATATATTATTTGGACTCAATTCGTATGACACTATACACTATTTTATATAACATACAAAATTTCTCTGTGTGTTCTACGGTTGACGTAAATAATAGTTTAAAATATGTTTACATTGTTATTGTCAACTTTTTGATAGATTGTAGAATTTTCTGAGAGAAGACATAGACAGGGCAATTGTGGGTTTGCTAGTGAGTTATTGTAAAAACATAATGGATGTATCTAGTCGTGGTAAGTATTTACTGTGAAACGATAAAAAGAATGTGCCGTATTACGTCTATGTAAATGGAATTTCGACAGGTTTTGGTGATGCTGAAGCCAAAATAAATTCATCTATGGATGTAGAAGAATTCTTCAATGATAACACGCCTGTCACGACGGACAAAGAAGATTTCTCCACAGGATCCTCGGACGATTATGTTCCAGAAACAGATGAAGAGGTAGAAGCAGATGCTGAGTCAAAAGCAGAGGAACTTGACATAGTCACTACGGCACGGGAAGAAAACGCTGAAGTTGACCAACACATGGAGGGTCTGATTGCAGACGTCAACAATAACGAGAACGAGCTCGAGACACTTACTCGGAAGAGGAAGGTAAAGTCAGGATGAAACGACTTGGGTTATTTATGATTAGTGACATAAATTTACATTAACGGTTAAATTAAATGTTGCAGACGGAGTCGCACGCATGGATGCAAAATATCCGGAAGAAGAAAAGGCAATCAGGAAAAGCATATGTGACCAAAAGGGGGAAATTGATTAAGGAACGACTACCAAAATCGGTGAGCTGTAAGTGTCGTCACAAATGCATTGAGCAGATTAACAATGAAGAACGTATTGCGATCAACGCCGAGTTTTGGGAACTTTCAGACTACGCAAAACAACAGTTGTACTTGAGGCAGTGCATACAATTAAATAAATGCAAGAGGGCTCTTGTTGGCGGCTCTCGAAGAAATAAGACTCTAATAATTTTGTATTCTGATTGTTGTGGTGGACAGAATAGGAATCGTTATATTGCAGCGCTGCTGCTTTACCTAATTCGTAAGTTGAATTTAAACACGGTCACGTTAAAATATTTAGAGAGCGGCCACACACAAATGGAGGCGGATTGTATGCACTCGACAATTGAACGGGCCAAAAGAAATATATCCATTTACTCTCCCGAGGAATGGCCAACGATTTTGCGATTGGCTCGAAGAAAACAACCATACATTGTGGAAAGAATGTTCTGGTATGACATTTATGATCTCAAGGAATGGTTCAGCAGATTAGGGCACACTTTCAAAAAGAATAACAAAAACAACTCAGTGAATTGGTTGAAGATTAAGCAAGTTAAAGTGGAGAAAATGAATCCTAATTTGCTGCTCTACAAAGAGAATTGGGACCCCGAGTGGCAAATAATTGATACAATGGAAAGAAAAAGAAAGAAACCAACCACTTATTACACTGATTTGTGCCCCAAATTCAAGCAACAGCTTACCATATCTTCCTTGAAGTACAATGATCTGTGTACCAAAAATGTCATTCCCAGAGAATTTCATTCCTTTTATCTTAACCTTCAACCCGGGGGAAATAAAAATTGTTTGGATGAGCCAGATGTGGAGGAGGATATTCCCGTAGATGAGTAATCATGAATATTGTCTTTCATTCATATACTTTACTTTATACTGAATCAAAACTGTGTAAAAATTGTATTACAAAATAGTAATCAACGTGTCATTTAAATACCAAAAAACAAATGTGAGTTACAAATAAAATGGATTGTTAAGCGTGACTACTTTGTTTTACTGCATGAACATTCGTCCAACAATTTAAAAGTATTTCGTGATAAATGGTGTAAAAGATTCAAATAAAATAGTGTATACCATACAAAATAAAATAGTGTATAATGATTTTCATACATATTGAAAAACAAATAAAATAGTGTAAGTGACATCATGGTACTTTGAATCTCATTTATTTGCAATTAAAGCACTTATAAATTAATGAAATATCATCTACCACTAGCCTGTATGTTCCACCACATATTTAAATCAACTCAACTTAAAAACATCGATTATTTTCTGAAATATTGCAGTTTTCCCCAATGTCTAATAAAACAAAAACTTTAAACTCCATTATCTCGAAATGTCGAAAAAATTATACGCTATTGTTTTATTAAGGGGACGATATGTTGAACACTTTCTCTAAATATCGTTTCAATAAGTCAATTTTTACCGGAGTTATGGCATGGAAAGTTTTGTGGAATAATCCCCCATAAAGGGGCGGGCCACGCCCATTTTCCAAAAATTTTGTGCTTTCGACTTTCTTTGCGCACGAACATTTTAGTGGTGAAATAGAAATGATATACAGCTAGTTTAAGCAAAGTTATAGCATATTCAATATATCTGTGCTCCTTTTCAAAATCTTTCGTATAAAATTGGGCGTGGACCTAGTCCGATTTCGCTAATATTTTTTCGAAATATTGCTTGTATTAATATAAATATGTGTGGTGAATTTTCTTTTGCTATCTTGCGCGGTTTTTGATTTATGATTAATAATATTTCCAAATTTGACTTTATCAAAGGTGGGCGGTACCACGCCCCTTTTTAAAAATTTCTTCAGAAATGTATTTGTTGCCTTAACGCTAAAGTGCACACCAAATATTGTCCTTATAGGTGTATTATGTACTGAATAATCACTCTTTTTGTATTTTCGAAAATATTATATGTATAGAAAGTGGGCGGTGCTTTTAACCGATTTTGCCTATTTTCAATAGCGCTCCGAGATAAGTGAAAAGGAACCTGCATACCAAATTTCATTGAGATATCTCAAGATTTACTCAAGTTATCGTGTTCACAGACGGACGGACGGACGGACATGGCTCAATCAATTTCTCTTTTCCTCCTGAACATTTTGATATATATAGGGTGTTTTTTTACAGGTTTGTTTTTCGAATAGAGATAAAACTGGCATTTTGTGGTCAAATCTGGCAACTCTAATGTCATTTATGTTCAGTTTGGTTTGCCATTTCATCATGAACAGGTTGACAAAAGAACAACGCTTGTAAATCGTGCAAATTTATTTCGAAAATAATGGTTCAAATTTTTTTTCAAATGGCAAAATTTTGATCAGTGATGAGGCTCATTTGGAGTGAAGAGAATCCACATGAGACCCTTGAAACGCCATTACATCCACAAAAACTGACTGTTTGGTGTGCTCTATGGGCTGGTGGAGTCATTGGGCCATACTTCTTCCGCAATAATGCTGGAGAGGCAGCTACCGTTAATGGAGACCGGTATAGAGCCATGATAACCGACTATTTTGTTCCCGAATTGGATGGCATGAATGTGGATGAGTTGTGGTTCCAACAAGACGGCGCTACATGCCACACAGCGAACGTCACAATCGATTTATTGAAGGAAACATTCGATGAGCGCATAATTTCGCGGAATGGACCTGTCAATTGGCCACCAAGGTCGTGTGATTTGACACCATTGGATTATTTTCTTTGGTGATATGTGAAGTCGCTCGTCTACAAACCAGAAACGTTAGGGGAATTGGAAGCCAACATTCGTGGCGTTATTGCCGACATACGGCCCCATATGCTCGAAAAAGTGGTTGAAAATTGGACCTGTAGAATTGGCTTTATTCGAGCCAGCCGCGGCGGCCACATGCCCGAAATCATATTTAAACATTAATGGCAATTCGAAGTTCTATACCCCTAAAAAAACACCCTATATAAGTCAATATCTATCTCGATTCGTTTATGCCGTTACATATTTACTACCGTTAGGCGAATGAAGTGAATATACCTTGTGTGCGAAGCACTACTAGGTATAAAAATAGCATGTTATTCATCACTCAGGATTTCTTGAGTGACGAATAACATATTATTTTTATTCAAGCAATTCTTGAATAAAAATAACATGTTATTTATCCCTTTGATTTTTTTGAATAAGAAATAACCACCATAACTCATCCCTCAAATTTTTTTGAATAATGAATAAAAATTTATTCTTCATTTTTTCGTCACTCGTCACTCAAATTTTCTAATATTGCCCATCCCTGGTTGATAAGTCTCCGAATACAACCATCTTACTCCGCTATCCTACTATTAAAAGGGCGTACATTAAATACAACGCACCTCTGCCAACTTCAGCCCCCGTAGAGAGACTATTTTCGTTTGCCTCAATACTTAATGCCCCACCTCGAGGACGTCTATCAGATGACACATTGGAAAAGCTGTGGCTTTTATAAGTTAATAATTCACTATAAGCCCTTTTGTTTATATTTGGTTAATAATTTGATTATATTTAAAATAAAGTGGTTATTATGGATCATTATAAGTAGGTTATATAATTTTTTCTTGTAAATAGTTAGTGACTTCACGCAAAAAATTAAGTCATTTAGTGACTTCACAAAATGACTTCAAAGTCATGACTTCAAAAAGACTTCAGACTTCATTTTTTTATTCTTTATTCAAAAGTGGAGTCAATGAATGCATTCGAAATTTGAAGTCATTGAATAAGACTTCAACTGATTTCATTCGCATATGAGTGCATTCTTTTACAACCCTGCTTCGTAAAGCAAGCACAAATGAATGTAATTTATACAGATTTCTCCAAAGCTTTCGATAAGGTGTGTCACTCTATGCTTTTGCAGAAATTGAGAAGTTACGGTGTTGGCGGTCTTCTTATCGACTTCTTTGCCAGTTTTCTATCTGACAGGAAACTGTTTGTTAAGTTAGGGAACACAACTTCTAGAGCTTCTGTCGAGGATTGGTCTGGTATACCGCAGGGTACTCACAGTGGCCTTCTTTTATTTCTTTGATTTATTAACGACTTATATAATTGCTTTAAGTTCGCTAAGTGCCTAATGTTTGCGGATGACGTAAAAGGTTTTTGCACTGTACGAGACGCGTGTGATAGTCACAATCTGCAACTGGAC
Source organism: Sphenella marginata (assembly GCA_951509765.1). Lineage (NCBI taxonomy): Eukaryota > Metazoa > Arthropoda > Insecta > Diptera > Tephritidae > Sphenella > Sphenella marginata. The sequence goes on from OX608079.1 coordinate 72,663,703, forward strand.
CTTAATTCTCTAACACAGTGGTGCACACTTAACTGCCTCAAACTGAATTTTAATAAATGCTGTGCTGTCAGCTTCTCCAGGAAGCCAACCAATATAGTGTATGATTATAACATCGAAAACTGCCCCTTAACTAGATGTACCGAAAATAAAGATCTTGGAGTTATTTTCGACTCTACAAACCAACAAAGCCAACATATTGACTTTATTGTATCCAAATCATTAACCATGGTTGGGTTCATAACAAGAAACTCGATCGAGTTTAGAGATCCTTACACACTTAAATTACTTTTCCTATCGCTGGTGAAAAGTCGTCTTCAGTATTGCTCAATTATATGGAGCCCTTACTATGAAGTACACTCATACAAAATCGAAAAAGGCCAAAAAATGTTTACTAGGATCGCTCTTAGGAAGATACCGTGGCAGGGAGATCATCCTTCATATACAAGTAGACGAAAACTTCTGGGATTGCAGTCTCTGCATGAAAGGAGAATCTATTTCTCGATTATTTTTATTTATAATGTCGTGAATGGCATCATCGCTTGTGAGGATTTAGCAAATTTAGTCAACTTGTACGACCCGCCTCGTAACTTAAGGAGTAATCGCCTACTGGTAGATACAATCCACTCTACTAAATATGATGAATGAGCCGATTGCTAGGGCCGTTAGATTGTGTAATACTTATGCAAGCGTTAATGATTTTAACGTTAGTTAAAATACGTTTAAAATAAATTTGTTCAAAATTTTTAATTGATTTATTTTTAATCGATTAATTACATTATTATATCTAGTCTGTAAGAAATAAATTCTGTAGACTGAACTAAATAAATAAACATTAGTGTTGTGATAGCTAGGTATGATTTTCATAATAATAATTCAAGATTCCTTCCCAATTCGTGTTTGAAACTTTCACGGAAATATATGCAAGACCTGGATGTTTCATAGCGACTCTTAACGGAAAACCACTTCATATGGTACTTAAACCTACGAACTTCGCTATGGTAGGCAGGCTTACTTGGGTTTCAAAACTTTTGCAACTTACTTCTGTGTCTTGAAACATATCAGACGAAAGCAATATTAAAAATCTTCCTACATTTTTAAATAAATTTTATGTAAAATATATCATGGTCATACAATTACAAAATAAGGGAAATATATTATATGGATGTTTATTTTTGAGCCAGTCCACCAGATCCTGGGCCTTCAGATAACAACACTGTGCATTGCCTTTTGACGTCTACCACTTTTGCCCACTTTCACTGCACTTCACAATATTCCTTTTTTACGTGACTATTTATACTTACATGAATGTCAGCACATTGAGTTGCCCAAGCTATTAAAAGGGCAAAGCAATATTGGGCATTTTTATTTCGATCAATTTTGATAAAGACAATACCATGCTTTAGATCATTTTGAAACAGCAAATATTTGAATAAATCTTAGTTTCTGAAACATTCCTATAAGAACTGAAGCTAATCACATTAAATTCAGCTGCATTGAATCAAAATCCATGAAACAATTTTATTGGGTTCAATACAAATATTTAATATGATATGTGGCAGTCTCGAATTTCATTACTATTTTGACAGTTTCAAATCAATCCCACACATGTTAAAGACTTTATGTACGCATATATCAACCCTGAATGTATAAATTTCCATAGTACCGATTGCAAAAGTGATTTAAATCACGCAATCAAAATGAGTAATTGAGTTTGATATTTATAGGCATATTGTCACTTGCGAAGCGAATACATTTGGCGAGTCGATCAGATTGGCGAACTCACCTAAAATTAGCATTGTGAGTGGCGAATGAACTTTTCCGCCTATTATGTTATGTTGCCATTCAAACAAATTTAAAAAGTTCATCCGAATTTGACGTTTCTGTCATTTTTGTGTAATTTGCATATGTTATTTATTGTTTGTGCAAAAGAAAGCGATGTTTGTGTAATTGTAGTAGGTAGCGAGGATGATGTGCGTCAATTGGAAATGGCAGCTCATACCGAGATCATAAAAAGTGGTGCTAGTTTGGATACAGATGAGTTGGATGTGGAAAGTAGTGGTTCAAAGAAACGTAAAATCCTCAGTGGCACCAATGGTGATTTAATGGTAGTAGAAGACGTTTTGCAATCACATCCACTTGAAGCGCGTATAACAATTGGCAATAGGGCAAAAGGTGCGGATAAATACATGGTGGTGCGCCTGCCTTACTTCAAAGGTTTTGGTTTTGCCACTGCAGCAACATTACAAAAAATCATACCAGATCCTATTAAATCCATCTAACAAATGTGGAACTCTCGCTTGAATTTAATGAAACAAATACGGGCTTTGGCTCAAAAACAAATTGATTTACATATATTTGAAAAAAGAATGTTTACCCACTACTCGCCCCTCATGCAGTCTTGTACAATGGACTTCACTTACTGAGTAGTATGTTGCATCTGCACCGAACGTTGGCCCAGAGCTTGTCAGTAGTAATCATCTTTTTTATCGTGCCATCGTTTCCCCACATTGACCTAGAGGAACTATCATTTAATTAATTAAAAAACACACAAAAGTTGTTTACTCACTTCTATGTTGTTTTATTTTCGGTTAAAATACTTATACACTGAATAAACACAAAACTTGGCGCTTCTTTTTCTCAAATGCGAATGAAATAAGCATTCGTCAAATTTTGACACATTTGGCGAAGCGAATATAAGTTTTTCGCTGCTGGCAATTCGAGAAGTTCATTTTCGTCACTCATTCGCCACTTTTTGCCGAATCCGCCACAGAGTCGCATGCCGCAATTCGAGACGGCGAAATTCGACAAAATTTTCATTCGCTTCGCATGTGACAATATGCCCATTACAATAAAGCAATCACCTTTGAAAAATCAATTTCTGCTGATTTATAACTGTATTGATTGACTCATTTTACAGCTCTGGCAGTTAAGATAGCTCGAATATAAAGGCCCTATTACGGTTTACAACTCAACTTTACTTTATTTGAAATTTTGCAATTTGGTTTAGCGATTACAACCCAACCTGTCAAAAGTTGTAATTTGGTATTATCGATTACAACCCAACCTGTCAAAAATTATTAGTTGAAATTGATAGTGTAACAACTTTTGTGTGGCATTACTATTTACAACCCTGTGCTAGTTTGGTTGTCTACAATATCGAAAATTGACAACTGCTCACTAGCAGTTGTATTTGGATAGCGAATATACACTTTTGTTGTTATTTTGGAAAATATATAAAGAAAAATGGAGAACGGGCTAGCAAATCTTTTAAAATTATTGCAGACTAATATTTAATCGAGACTTTTGTGCAGATTTATAGAAAAAACAAGGTTACAACAAACCAGCAGTTTGAAAAACTTGCTGAATAAATGGAAAGGCGGATGCTGGACACTGGACAAGGCAAGGCGCAATTTGGGTGCACCAAAGCCAAACGAAGGCATTGTGGGAGGAATTTGACCTACAGCTCAATAGCTTAGGACCACCAACAAGAACTGCGGCGGAGTGTGAACGAGTAAGTAGTAGTCATGGAACTAGGCCAATGCAATGAAAGTGCAATGATAATGATTTGATTGGTCACGAAGCTGTTTTCGAATGCGCAGCACATCTGTTTTAGCACCAACATTTTGATCGTTATAAATAAATCGAAACTTATGTCCATTTTAAAATAAATTTATAATAATAAACACTTTCACAATTATTTGTTGAATTGTATAGATTTGATTTTTCGTAACAAAGTAATCAGCTGTTGAATTATCTGTCAAAATGTCTCTTTCTAGGTTGGCAACATCGATTCAACTTCAACTAAAAAAGTTTGCAGTCCATAATGCCAAAAAGGAGTTGAGTTGTCTTAAATACAACTCAACTCAGTTGAGTTGTAAACCGTAATAGGGCCTTAAGGCTTTACTGTCAAAGGTAGAAAAATTATCTGTCAGTTATTAAAAAAAATTATGCAAGTTTACGTAGATTGAATTCAAATTTCTTTTATATATACATACATATATATTCATATTCATATATGTATGGCACGATATGCAACAGTTATATCATCAACCTCCTAGAAGATTTTTGCGCCGAGCTTCTCTTTCAATTTGTGGTGTGCCGCTTTGTAATTTTTCCTACAAATTGGCGGGACCTACGGTGTTTGCCGACTCCGAACGGCATCTACAAAGCAGATGAATTTTTGCTGAGAAGCCTTTCATGGCAGAAATACACTCGGAGAGTTTGCCAAACCACTGCCGGGGGGCGACTCCATTTTGAAAAAACTTTTTCAAACCACTTTTGGATGTAACGTTTACCAGGGCTCGAACTTGGACCTTCGATATGGTAGGCCGGAAACACCACCTCCACACTACGGTGGCCGTCACAATTAAATTATTTATATTCACAATTACGACACCTCCTACACTATCAAACACGGATATAAACAGACAAAAACAATTCATATAGAAAGTTCTCAACCTGGGGGGTTATTCTGTATCGCGATGCGAAAGAAATTTCTTTCGCATTTGAAAAAAAATGTATGTGATTTGACAGCTTGCTAATAGCATTTGCTTTCGCATCGCGATACAGAATAACCCCCAAGGATATATGAATAATTTGGAAAAAAAAACTTTTTGGCTGTTTTCTACACTAGCTAAACTGATAGGGTCCAAAAATACAGACAAATTTATTGGCTAGATTTGCTATAGGTCGGAAAGGGTTATGATAGTATACATATTGGCCACACATTAAACAGAACATATCTGGATCGTTATTACACTCAAATTCTCGCGTCCTTTTACTCATAGATTTTATCGCGGGGACCGATATTTGGCAAAAAAGTTTCGATATTTCAAAAAAGTTACGAAAAAGGTTCGGTGTTAGCAACAGGCCGAATACATAAAACTGGATCTCTGTCATAAAGTTAATGTGAAAGTTAAGGTTATAGTTAAAGTTAAAGTTAAAGTTACAGTTAAAGTTAAAGTTAAAGTTAAAGCTAAAGCTAAAGTTAAAGTTAAAGTTATGGAAAACCTCCACCGCTGCGTACGGGCCTGGCATAAGTTGATAATATGCAATAGCTTTACCGCGGCAGGCCACGGTTTTGAAATTTGGCTTATGAACTGAACTATCTCCGGCGAGCCTTGCAGATGAAAATACTACCTGCTTTAGATGTAGGCTTTACAAATTTTGAACATCGACCTGTATACTTACCCATAAGTGACGGAAATACATCGCTCGTTCCATTGTAAACAGGGTTAACTCAAAACTCTAATTTTTTGGGAAAACGCAAATAAAGTTTTGTCTAGTTGGTACTAGAAGGGTCACGTCAATTTATAAGGTATGACGGCAAACAACAAATACTAAGCTAGTATACTGATAAGCAAAATATTTATATTAATGTGAGGGAGATGCTAAATTCCATCCAAACGTTTTTCATTCTGAGATAATTCACTATACAATAAAAAATTTATTCAGAAAAAACAAGCTTCATATGGAAATTGTATCATACAAAAAAGAAAATTGGTTTTTTGAAATAATGCGTTTTTAATTTCTAATAGAGTGAATCAACTCAAAATCAAACCACTTTTTATCTAACAAAACCAGAGAACATGTTTGTCTGTTGGTGGAATATAGCTTTTTATACCTTTCATGAACATGAAATGGTATTATAACTTTGGTCCGATGTTTGTAAGTATGAGAAGAAGAAGAGATAGACCCACTATTAAGTATATCGAAATGATCATGGCGATGAGGCGAGTTGATTTAGCCATGTCCGTCTGTCCGTCCGTCCGTCCGTCTGTTTGAACGCAAACTAGTCCCTCAGTTTTAGAGATATCTCGATGAAATTTTGCAAGCAGGCGCCATTTTGCAAAGGATTAATCATTTGTCGGAACCAGCAAGATCGGACCGATACAAGGCATAGCTCCCATACAATCGATTGTTCCGATAAATGGGTTTTGGCCTATAACTCTTGCAATTCAAAAGCTAGGAACGTAAAATTTTGCAAGTTTAGTACACATTGTATTTGTTACGTGTGTAGTGAAAATGACTCAGATCGGACCAACATGACATATAGCTCCCATATAATCGATAGTTTCGATAAATGGGTTTTTGCCTATAACTCTTGCAATTAAAAAGCTAGGAACGTTAAACTTTGCACGTTTGCTACATATTATATATGTAACATATGTAGGCAAAATCAGCCAGATCGGACCAACATAACGTATAGCTACCATACAATCGATTGTTCCGATAAGTGTGGTTTGGCATTCATGAAAGGTATAAGAGCTTCTTGAAAAACATAAATATGAACACATACATGAAACATATTATTATTACATACTAACTGACCCGGCAAACTTCGTTCTGCCCAAAAGAGACTTTACTATTAAGTTCATTCAAAAAAAATATCCAACTGAATGATAAACTATGTATCTATTCCAATGTACAAGTAAGTTGATATTCGCCGACACACTAAATAATTTTCACCAAATCACTCACATATTGATAATCTACACATTCGAAACTGTTCATTTCGTAAATATAAACTATTTAACACGTAAATCTACCGCTACCACTACAATTACTAAATTAGAAATAATATTGTAAGCTGTCTTTTAAGAAGGTAAGTGAGAATATTGGTGTAGTATATCGATACATTGGTTTCGGGTTCCTACCACCAACAATTTAATATATAAGGTAAATGTCCATAATTTCGTGGTAGTACGTTATTTCGTGGTATTTCGATTTTATCTTTCAAACAAGGAATTTGGGGAGTTTTTTTTAAAACTGAAAATTTCATAATAAAGATTAACTTTTCGGGTGTAATAATGGATATTTTACAAATTTTTTAAAATTAAACCTATTAAATAACAAGCATTATAAAGTTGGAAGCTCAGAAAATGAGCCTTTTGTAGGGAGGCCTCTTAAGGAAACTGTTAAGGGGACCAGTCGATTTTGTTAAGCCTGTAAAAATTGTATCTTTAAATTTTTTTTTTTATGATAATTTTTTTGGTTTTATTTAACATTTCTTAAACGTTTTTATTACTGCAAAACTTATTTCAATAACTTTTCATTTACATTTTATTTAATATTTAAATACCATGAAATTAGGGACACATGTTTTTTGTGATGTACCTAATTTCGTGGTACCCACGAAATTATGGGAATATAATACTTTATGTTTTCCTTATTTTCTTTCACATTTCATAAGATACCCTATTATTTTAAGTATTTTAATTATTAAAGAAACCCCTGAGGAAGATTTTGACGTAATTTCGTGGTACACTTTTATTAACCCATTCGTCAATATTTTAATCGAAAAGCTCTGCGAAGCACAACATTTTAACGAAATAATGGCATTATAGAACTTTTGTTTATTCAATAATTTTTTATTTAATTTAAAAAAATATGTCAAGATTTATACTTTTTTGCTTTTGTTATGAATGAATAGCGATAGTAAACAAAAAAATTTAAATATAAAACTCATATTACCGCTTAGAGCGATACCACGAAATTACGTACATCAATTTTATCGCATGCCCCCTAATTTCGTGGTATACTGCGCATTTACATACATTGTTAACAAGAAATCAAAAATAAAAAAAAGGAATAAAAAAACCAAAAAAATTAAAAAAAAAAAAAATATTATGAAATTATAAAAAAAAAAAGTTACATCAACTGCATTAATTTTTTTTTATTGTTTATTTTTGTTGTAAAACTTAAAAGACCAAAAAACACAAAAATTAAAAAAAAAACATTTTTAGTAATAATAAATAAAAGTAATTTTGAGAAAAGTAACAAATTACATCAGTTAAATTAATTTTTATTGGTTTTTTTTTCAATCGTAATCAATTACTAATTGCCTTTTCTCGAAAACCAATTGAAATAATCATTAACAATTAAAAAATCCGTCTAATCAATTGATTACTAAGTACTAATCAAATTTAACAGGTCTGCTTACAAGTAATTTTTTACTTACTTACTTGGTCTTAAAACGCTTTCTTTTCATAAATACAATAACAATAAAAAATTATTTAAAATTTTTGAACTTAAATTTTTATAAATAAATTTGTGTATCTTTAGGAATTTGCGTTGAAAATAACTTTTATTTTCCACAAAATTAGAGTTTAACCAAATACCACGAAGTTAGGGACACTTTACCACGAAGTTAGGTACATCAGAAAATTTTTGCCACGAAATTAGGGACATTTGAGGTACTCACACATCTTTATTTATACAAAAAAAAACATTTGTTAGTTTTGTTTGAAATTAAGTGGAAAGCTATCTTAATAGATCAACTCAATGGGAAAAATTTACTTTTTTAGTTTTCCTTCATCCGTTTTTACTCAAGAGAGGTAGAAAGTCAGAAAATTCCTTAGTACCACGAAATTATGGACATTTACCTTATTCAGCCTTAAAAGTTTAGTACGTATGGGAGATGCCACGCCAATTCAGTACTTTCTTGAGCCAAATTGTATCGAAAAAGTACAATTGTATCGAAAAACCCAACCCTGTCACAGGCTAAAAAATATTTTGATATATATAGGGGAGTGGCACCTCCCATACAACTGGAATTTTTCATTGTCCGTATCTCTGGAAGTATTTATGTTAGACCATTGAAACTCGGTGAGGGGTTGTATGGGATCGATCCCTATCACCTCCAAAAAAAACTGGGGATAACAAAAAGTGGGCGTGGCATCTCCCATACGAATGCAATACTTCTTAGTCGATATCTCTGGAAGCATTTAGGTTAGACCACTGAAATGTGGTTAGAGGTTATATGAGATCGATCCCTACCACCTCCAAAAAAACTGGGGATAACGAAAAAGGGGGCGTGGCATTTCCCATACGATTGAAATACTTCTTAGTCGATATCTCTGGAAGTATTTAGGTTGGACAACTGAAATTTGGTGAGAGGTTATGAGATCGATCCCTACCACCTTCAAAAAAACTGGGGATAGCGAAAAAGGGGGCGTGGCACCTCCCATACGAATGAAATATTTCTTAGTCGATATCTCTGGAAGTATTTTTGTTAGACTACTGAAACTTGGTAAGGGGTTATATGGAATCAATTCCTACCACCTCCAAAAAAAACTGGGGATAATGACAAAGTGGGCGTGGCACCTCCAATACAAACCTAATTTTTCAAGCTGAATATCTCTAAAAGGATTTAAGGCAGGGACCTGGAAATTGGTACAGAGCTATATGATATTAAAACAATTTTTGCGCATTAAAGTGGGGGTTATCGGAAAAGGGCGTGGCACCTGCCATACAAACTTAATTTTTCAAGCTGAAAAGCGTTTAAGGTTGGGACCTGAAAATTTATCAGGAGATTAACGATATCAAAAGCTCTATGTGGCGTGTTTCCGTGTAGGAAAACCGTCATTGCTATTTATTTACGCTCCGGGACAGAAAATTAAAAATTTTGTGTATCGTGCAGCCTTAATTTGAATACTAAAATTATATATAAAGAGTTTAGAACCAAATGGATCTAAGTGACTCCGAAATTGATTTGAGATATTCAAGTTTAAAGTTTACTGCCTTTTGAAAATTCTATGTAAAATCTGGGTAGGGCGTTTATTGTATGGAACATAGATGACACTACAATGTCCGAAATGACTGGGATCTCTTTGCCAACGAATAAACACCCTATTTAACTATACAAATATGGGTATAACTCAATTTCAAAAAAAAATGTCACTTAGATCCTTTTAGTTCTGAGCCCTTAATATTATAAGTTGTATACGCAATGAAGTGAAAAATCGTTAATTTTCTGTTAAAAAAAATACCGGTGTGATAAAAATTTTTGAAATGTAATTAATAAAAAAAATCTATTTGGGGCAGAACGAAGTTTGCCGGGTCAGCTAGTACACAATAAAAATACTGCAACTCAAAGTTAAGAACTTTGTGGAAAATTCATGAAAAATCAAGAGAACTCAAAAATTTTCCTCAAAATGTCTACATTTTTACTAAAAAATAATGAATTTAGTCTAAAGAAGTTAATTTTGCTGGAATTCCAAAAAACCCTTTGAACGCAGACATATTGGCCTAGGTGTATGTATGTATACAAGTTAAATTATATTGAGTTCAAACGATTAAAAAAATATATTTTTTGGAGCTATGCTCTTTATTTGTTGTATCCCTTCAACTTAGAACTAACTTAACAAAATTATTTTACTTAGCTCTAAACCTAAATCTCCTAAGCTGCCAAAACTGCTGATGACGCGCTTCCCACGATTTGTGTTGCTTGATGGTTAGCGTATTTGCCGTCTGCAGGTGTTCATTTGTAAATATGCAATCGGGATCATGTTGCCTACAGAATGGTGGGAAAAATATTTCCTATGTGTCGATATGTTGTCAACATCATGTGATGGTACGGATATTGTGCTAACAACTCCCCCCCTAAAATACAAACGTCCGCGTTTGAGGTGTCGGTTTTTTGAAAAATCTGATTAAGCCCCTCTATAGCTTCTGTCAATTCGATAGGCTTTTGTTGTTTGATCTCTTTTTTTAGTAGCATTATTTTTGCTATGAACAAAAAAATAGCTATTATTGTTATTGTAGTAAAACTTATATTGATAGCATGTTTTAATTGGCTTGCCGATTCTGCGTGATTTATCTGTTTAGTGTTGTTAACATTCAGTTGCTTTAACATCTCTAATGAAAGTGTCTCTTCTCTTCTATCTGATATTGAAAATGGCTGAAGTATAGCGGGTAGGGGTTTCTTTGATGATATTTCTTCATTGGAAAATTTATTTCCATTGATTTTAATCTTGGCGTTGTTATAATGAATTATGAAGGTACCATTAAGGGCTGTAGGTTCTTCATTTATTTCTATTTCTCCTCTAAAATCGTTTAGGAATAATATGTCTGGTGATACTGCTTCGAATTCCGGGATGTGCTGGCTGTTGGTCACTGTGCAGTTTGGCGGGCGGCTTTTTAAAAGGTTACTCATACAGTACTCGCTACTTAAATCTACTAAATTACTTTTTGAACATATTTGTAATGCGTTATAATGTTTGCAATTGATCTAAATACCGAAAGTACGATTTTGACAACTGAGGATGGAACTAAATTTTATCTTATTGATTTTGTTGTTCTTGTTTACTGGTCTAATCTCAACTGTTTTACAAATTTGGTCTTCAACAGTAGGTAGGCTCATGATATAGAGTATTGTTTTTCCATTTGTTGCTATTTTAACCTCTGCAAATTCTAAAGCTTCATCCAGATTAACAAAAGGAATATTATCTCTGGGTATTTTTATTTTATCGTTTATAACTTACGTAGTTTTGCATCGATTTTCTTTGATGATAGCTTATCTTTTTTCTAATTAAACAGAGCTTTACTTTAAGAAAAAATATCTGGCAAAACAGTTGTGGGTTTAGAATGATGGCTCGCAAAGAGTACATTTTTCTTCATATTTTTTCATGAAAAAAACACAATAATCTGAAATGATAAGCTAATATCTCGAAAACTATCTGGTTGAGCAAAAAACAGTGTATGATGCATTTATAGCAAATTTTATCTTCTTTTTGATTCTGTAAACCTTTTGTAAACTTGGGCGGCAATGGCATAACCGTAATCGCTTTCACAGAGCCAAAGTAATTTAATGCCGTACTTAGCTGGTTTCGATGGCATATAGTGAATGAAACCTGCACGTCCCTAAAACTTAATAACTGATAGTCAATCGTAACAAATGCTTTTGGAACCACTTCGGTTCCACACTGCTGTAGAAACAATTCCCATATATGACGAATAGGCGCAAGTTTGTCTGAAAATATTCGAAAGTCATGAGTTCTTTTATCATAAAAACCAGGCATCATGCATATGTTTTCGAATCTGATTAATTTCAATTTCAATTTATTTAATCAATTTTGTACGGGTGAGACTATTGTCTCTTAAAGTACATCAACATTGGATATCTAACATCTATAGTATTAAAATTTAATAGCAGAGGCGTTATCGAAGTTGGATTATTTATAACTGGCTATTGTGCTATAAACGAACACGATAAAATGAGAAATTTTATGGTCAAAAGCCTATATTGATTACTTACTTAAATATCTACATATTTGATCGCAGTGACAGTAAGACTACCTCAGTAAACAACTGTAACGAAACGTTCAGGTATAGATACGAAGCTTGTATTGAAACCACAGGAACGTAATCAAAGTGATAACAGCATCGTATATCGGCGCCTGAGTGGAAGCTCAGAGGCTGTGTTTGCTGGGACCATATCTTAAAATATTTTTCAAAAACGCCCCACGCTTATTTTCAAATCCGGTTTTAGAGCAATTTTGGGGGGCGAAATGCTCAAAAAAGAGTTAATAACTAAAACAAGTTTGCAGATATTGATTGCAAATGTTGTCAAAGGGCAACTTCTCCGTTTTCCTTCTAGGGGTGAGCCCGCCTCCACCTCTTAAAACGCCTTGACTATAGGCGTGGTTAGTCATTTCCGTAAAATCTGAACCTCGTTTTAGCTTATTTGGATGAAGCAAAGTTCTCCTACAATCTAGACTTAAAATTCGGATACCATATTTTTTTTTGTCTTCTATAACTCGGTAATTTGCAGCAAAATGTATGTTTAAGTAGTTGAATTTGAGAGCTCGAACATTTCCCTTTATCATGCACGGGCAGTGAGCGACTATTCACTGCAAATAATTAGGAGTAGATTTTTTTGCACAACTTTTGACGAAAAACGACTTTTCGATCGGCCTTCATGAGTAGGCAAGTTAATGTGATATTGAGTATTTAAGTTACAGAAGATAGCCCAAACATTACTGTCCAAGGTCAAACAACAACAACTCAGTCAGTGGTCAACCAACCTCAACAACCCAGTACATCGGGAGCAACAAATAAGCAAAACTTCTCTCTTGATTGCGCGCCACCTACCGCCAAAGAAGATGAGCGCACAAAGCAACGAACAGGTGAGCAGCGCAAAGCAGCGAACGCAGCAGAACAGACTGGCACTGTTCATTTGCTTGAGCTGACCAAAGATAAATGCGATAATGATAAGGAAATAACTCTACAACAATTGTACAAAGAGATTATCAGCCACAAACAAATAAACATTGACTGTTTAAGCGCAATGAAGCAATTAAAAGAGGAAAACTAAATGTTGCTAAACAGGGTAGATAATCTGGAGAGTAGGCTAAACTATATGGAGCAAAAACAATTCGAAAACTGCATTGAAATTGTTGGAGTGCCAAATGTCAACAACGAAAATGCAAAAGAGTACATAGGCAAAATTTTCAGGGATGCATTAAATGTGGAGGTATTGGACAACGAGATTGATGCAATAAACGTAAAGCACATAATTCGGAGCGAGGTGCATTAAGCTGAAATCGTCTTTTACAAAGAAAAAAATTATGCTAGCGAAGAGATCTGCAAACAAAAAACTTAATACTTCACTATTTTCTGATGACAGCAAGAAAAATATATATATTAATAATAGTTTTACCTACTATTTTAGAGGTTTGTTTTCAGCTGCTAGTAAGGTGAAAAAAGAAAAAGGTTATAAATATTTATGGTTGTCTAATTCCAGAATTTTTATGAGAAAGTCTGTTAATGATAGGCCTATTATTATAAAAACGTTTGCTGACCTTAATGTTATTTCTTAATTTAATTTGTATTTTAGTATCTGTGTACTTCAAATAATGAACTCAAGATCCGTTTTTATAAATAACAGTCCTACCATAAATGTTATCACAGATTCTTCTTTACTGGCATCTGAAGACAATACGTTTGCTATCTTGCATCAAAATATAAGAAGTCTAAGGCGTAATTTCGATCCTTTAGTATGCAATCTTGAAGTCTTTAATAAGCTTCCGGATATTATATTCCTTTCAGAGATTTGGATTTTTTCATATGAAGTTAATGACTACTGTATTCCTAATTACAACTTTTATGCAAATGCAAATGATACTTACTCTGCAGGTGGTGTTGGAGTTTTTATACGAAACTGTTACGATTGCGAAGTTACGAGCTTAAGTCTAACAAGTGCTGTAGCGCGATTCACTAACTTTTAACAATTTCGCAATAGAGATATTTATCATTAACGTATACTGTTTAATTTAACAATTGTGCGATTCACTAACTCGGATTTAACAATAACGGTTAAATAATTGTTTAAAATGATGACATGTGGCATCTCAGTCGAAATTGACTAGAACGTTGCTTAAATGTTAAGTGCAGCATTTGCCAGCGCCGCCATTGGTATCGCAGTAGCGCAGCTGACAATCGTCTGGATAACAAAATAGACGTCGCAAGCTCGATACCAATAACTAGGAGACATTTTTTCTAAAATATATTTTTTTTTAAATATAGAAATACTTCTTGCTCAAAAAATTTGTTTTTATAAATAACCCTGGGCTACGCCATGCCAACTCCGGGTGGCGGCAACATGCCACCGTTCCCACTCTATGGGCGGGATCCATGGTATTTTTGTGCCAGCTCAATCTAGATCCTGCCATTTCATTATGTTAGATTAATACGTTCCGATAAATTAACGATTGAAGAGTTGACAAAAAGTTAGTGAATAGCATAGATAGTTAAAATTATTGTTACGTTAATGTGCACGATAAACAAATTGTGTTAAAACAGTTAGGGAATCACAAAGTTGTTTAAATTATTGTTAAGTTAATTTATCGTTGACAAATTATGTTAAAAAGTTAGTGAATCGCGCTACTGATGTCTTAAAAATGTCGTTGAATTTAAACAATATATCATTCTCTTTTGTATGCGTATATAGGTTTCATACATATGATTTTAAATTTTTTCACGACGAGTTTTCTACTTTCCTAAGTCAAATAATCCTTTTATTTTAGGAGATTTCAACTTTGACCTACTGTCTACTAATCCATTGTTGGACAACTATCTTTGCCTTCTGGCAGACAATGGCTTAACATCCATTATCCAAGAGTCCACCCGACCAGATTCAGGGACCTGTATTGATCATGTATACGTTAGGTTAAATAATATGGTAGATCATTTGCTTGCCGGTATAAATCTTAACTTTGGCATCTCTGACCACTGCTTGACTGGCCTTCAACTCGTGAACTTGAATAAAATAGGACATTTAAAGATCAAAGTACACCATTAAGTTCTAAAAGATTGAATTATAAGTTGCTCCAAGAATCCCTTCTCTGTGAAAACTGGGGAACTGTTTTCGATGAAACGGATGTAAGAAAAGCATAAACCCTGTTTTTAAATACGCTTTCAGCTCACATCAACAACTCTTGCCTCACTATTCGTCCGAAAAAGTCGCTTTTAGCTCTGAAGCCATGGATAACTCACCAATTACTTCGAAAGATTAAAGTAAAAAACAATTTACGTCTGAAATCCAGCAAACATCCAGCGGATGCCAAGATGAAAAAACCTCACTTATGCGCTAAATAAAGAAATTCGATCAAATCGTGATAAATATTTCCAAAATTTATTTTTTTCAGCGCATGGTGCCCTAAGGAGAGAATGGGATGCTGTGAACCAAATTATTAACCGCAAATCAGAAACCAAATCTGATTCGCTTGTGTTAAGTTTGGACGGCACTGATGTTTCGGATCCTCTGAAAGTTGCAAATGCGCTGAATGATTTCTTTGTTAACGTTGGTACTGGTCCCGCTATACTTGATGCAGTGATATAACGCCCAATGGGAATTTAAATGGAAATATCGCTCATCTGCAAAAAGAAATAAAGCCCATGGCTCTTATTTCCTTTTTAAAAGAGAAATAACGCCCATAGGATTTTACGCGAGCAACACGAACTGATTTTTAAAATTTTGTTTGCATTGGATAGGTAACTAAATTACCTTTCATTTGAGATATTACTTCTATGGGTGCAAAACCGCCTATGCGCAAAATTTAAAATTTAATTTTAAACAACCCTTAACAACACCATGCTAATTCCTTCTGCGTAGTACACCTTTCTGCGTTGGCGGCCTTCGGCCGCGCTTATTATAAATAACCCTGGGCTACGCCATGCCAACTCCGGGTGGCGGCAACATGCCACCGTTCCCACTCTATGGGCGGGATCCATGGTATTTTTGTGCCAGCTCAATCTAGATCCTGCCATTTCATTATGTTAGATTAATACGTTCCGAAAGGATCGAAAAACACAAAAGAATACCCCGAATACATTCTTTGTAACAGGACCCAAGCCAATATCCCTAGAAAAATACCGGCAAAGGCAAAACCGCTAAAAAGCCAATTTACAGGAGTTTAGGCAATGAATAAGCTGCGAACATTACGTGGAGGTAGAAGGCGAAAATAATGTGCAGAACTATACCGAATAATTAATATCAGGCGCGGGCAACAAAAGAAGGACTTGATAACCAAACTAAAAGATCTGCGCAAAAAATGGGTGGAACCCAGTAACAACAATAACGACGCAGCTCCCAAAGGACCATTAAGAAATTTATAGTATAATTTAACATGCCAAAACAGATACTAAAAAATATATTTTTTTTCCCAGGTTAAATGAAGATTTTTAAAAACAAATGCTAAAACATATAAAAGAATAAATTTTATTAATAGAAAAATGATCTCATGGTGGAAAATTGCTTTAAATAGCATTTTAGTAGGATTAGCAGCATATGAAGTAGGTAAGGAAAGTTCGGTAAATAATGAAAATAGGGTAGTTAAATACGAACCACGTCCTATTATAGAAAACAAGGAAGAGCTTTCTGATAAATGGTTGACTATTTTCGCATGCGTAGCTACATATTTAATTGTCGCAATTGAAATTTTAATAAAAAATTATATAAATAATAAACTGAGACAATTAAACAATGCCCAACAACGCATCTAAATGGCAAGAAGTATATGACAAACTAGACGCTCTAAATAGCATAGGACAGATGATTAAATCAGGAAATATCTTGCTTGCAGAAGAACACCAAAAAGAAGCTTACCAATTTTTCTCCGCTGTACGAGATATACTAGTATCTTCTCTAGCCAGATACAATATAGAATTTGACGTATCAACCACAGTAGAGCAAATAAATCAAAATATTTTCACTCACTCTTGTCAGAACGTCCTCAGAGTCCGACTTCAACACATTTTGCGAGTCAGAGCTCACCGATAGAAAAACAAGCCAAATATACAACCAGTAAACATTTCAACCATAAACGTCGCAATGCCACACACCGTAGTTTAATTCATTAAAACTTATTCGTTAGTACTACCAGAGTTTGATTGTAAGCCTGAAAATTTGCACAGTTTCTTAGATGCTCTTGATATACATACTTGATAAAATCAAGGATGTACACGAAGCCATAGCAATAACTATGATAAAAACAAAGCTAAAAGGCACGGCAAGAAATTTTATAAAGACCGAAAATACAATTTAACAAATAAAAGTAAAATTGAGAAACGCTATAAAGGGTGAATCAGTAGAAGTTTTAACCGCTAAACTCCTGAACATCCAACAACGTAGTAAAACTGCTAACCAATACACAGCGGAAATAGAACAAATTACCAGATCACTAGAAGGAGCATATATCTCGGATGGATTAAACCCAGACTTGGCAACGAGATATTCAACACATGCAGCAGTCAAAGCTATGTGCAAAAACTGCTCTAATAACAAGGTCAGAATGATTATGCAAGCGGGAACGTTCACAACAAAGAACGATGCAATCTCTAAGTTCACCAACAGATGTACCGAAATAGCGGGCAGCTCAAAACGATTTTGAATATACGCCAACAGAGTCAGTACCGGAGTAATTTCCGCGGGGGTTACCGAAGTAATAATTATGGGAGAAGATTTAGACCGCAACCCATATACAACAATAACTCGAGATCCGACAACAATAATAACTAGTAAGGAAGTCTAAGTTCGGGTGTAACCGAACATTAAATACCTAGTAGTGATCTGTTTTGGTATCCTAATTTACTCAGGTCTATTTTAATACATACCTGAAAATTTGTTATAAAGGCAACTGATTGTTTTCGATAAAAACACTTCTTTTGTGAGTGGTAAATTAAATTATTACTAAATAACAAAATATAAATACCTTTCCTTATGTTCATGAAAGGTATGAAAATAAAAAAAATTTATAAAAAAAAGGCAGTAGGGTGTTAACTACTTGCCCGTAAATTTTGCTTGTTTGTTATTCGATTTGCGTAATTTTTAGCAGGAGTATACTACATACTATTGGGAACCCTCTCACAAAATTTCATTGAAATACATTTTTGAAATTCCAAGCAATCGCTTTTGAAAATAGCAGAGCTTTTATGCTAAAAAGTGGGCGGCGCCACGCCTACTTCACCAAAATCCACAAAATTTTTGTACAGTTCAGTTTTGCTTAAAAGGCTTATTATGTGTGTAAAATCTTATTTATATAACTTATACAATTATTGAAATATCGCGATTTTAAGTTTACGAAGAAATTTTTTAGAACTGTGTTCAAAAAGTGGGTGTGTCCGTTCTCCGATTTTGTTTATTTTTACAGCAAAGAGTAAGCTTTATATGCTGAACACTTTCTCTAAATATCGTTTCAATAAGTCAATTTTTACCGGAGTTATGGCATGGAAAGTTTTGTGGAATAATCCCCCATAAAGGGGCGGGGCCACGCCCATTTTCCATAAATTTTGTGCTTTCGACTTTCGAACACTTCAGAGGTGAAATAGAAATTATATACAGCTAGTTTAAGCAAAGTTATAGCATATTCAATATATCTATGATCCTTTTCAAAATCTTTCGTATAAAATTGGGCGTGGACCTAACCCGATTTCGCTCATTTTTTTTCGAAATATTGCCTGTATTAATATATATATGTGTGCTGAATTTTATTTTGCTATCTTGAGCGGTTTTTGATTTATGATTAATAATATTTCCAAATTTGACTATATCAAAAGTGGGCGGTGCCACGCCTCTTTTTAAAAATTTCTTCAAACATGTATTTGTTGCCTTAACGCTAAAGTGTACACCAAATATTATCCTTATAGGTGTATTATGTACTGAATAATCACTCTTTTTGTATTTTCCAAAATATTATATATATAGAAAGAGGGCGTGGCTTTTAACCGATTTTGCCTATTTTCAATAGCGCTCGGAGATAAGTGAAAAGGAACCTACATACCAAATTTTATTGAGATATCTCAAGATTTACTCAAGTTATCGTGTTTACAGACGGACGGACGGACGGACATGGCTCAATCAATTTCTCTTTTCCTCCTGAACATTTTGATATATATAAGTCAATATTTATCTCGATTCGTTTATGCCGTTACATACTACCGTTAGGCGAATGAAGTTAATATACCTTGTGTGCGAAGCACTACTAGGTATAAAAAGGCAGTAGGGTGTTAACTACTTGTGCGTATATTTTGCGTGTTTGCTATCCGATTTGCGTAATTTTTGGCAGGAGTATACTATATACTATTGGGAAGCATCTCACTAACTTTCATTTAAATACCTTCTTGAAATTTCAAGCAATTGATTTTGAAAATAGCTGACCTTTTATGCTAAAAAGTGGGCGGCGCCACGCCTACTTCACCAAAATCCACAAAATTTTTATACAGTTTAGTTTTGTTTAAAAAGCCTATTATGTGTGTAAAATTTTATTTATATAACGTATACAATTATGGAAATATCGCGATGTTAATTTTACGAAGAAATTTTTTAGAACTATGTTCAAAAAGTGGGCGTGTCCATTCACCGATTTTGTTTATTTTTTCAGCAAAGAGTTAGCTTTATATGTTGAACACTTTCTCTAAATATCGCTTCAATAAGTCAATTTTTACCGGAGTTATGGCATGGAAAGTTTTGTGGAATAATCCCCCATAAAGGGGCGGGGCCACGCCCATTTTCCAAAAATTTGGTGCTTTCGACTTTCTTTGCCCACGAACACTTTAGGGGTGAAATAGAAATGATATACAGCTAGTTTAAGCAAAGTTATAGCTATTCAATATATCCATGATCCTTTTCAAAATCTTTCGTATAAAATTGGGCGTGGACCTAATCCGATTTCGCTCATTTTTTTTCGAAATATTGCCTGTATTAATATAAATATGTGTGCTGAATTTTATTTGCCTATCTTGAGCGGTTTTTGATTTATGATTAATAATATTTCCAAATTTGACTTAATCAAAAGTGGGCGGTGCCACGCCCTTTTTTAAAAATTTCTTCAGAAATTTATTTTTTGCCTTAACGCTAAGGTACACACCAAATTTTATCCTTATAGGTGTATTATGTACTGAATAATCACTCTTTTTGTATTTTCGAAAATATTATATATATAGAAAGTGGGCGTGGCTTTTCACCGATTTTGCCTATTTTCAATAGCGTTCAGAGATAAGTAAAAAGGAACCTGCATACCAAGTTTCATTGAGATATCTCAAGATTTACTCAAGTTATCGTGTTTACAGACGGACGGACGGACGGACATGGCTCAATCAATTTCTCTTTTCCTCCTGAACATTTTGATACATATAAGTCAATATCTATCTCGATTCGTTTATGCCGTTACATACTACCGTTAGGCGAATGAAGTTAATATACCTTGTGTGCGAAGCACTACTAGGTATAATAACCAAAGAGCCCGAAATAGCAATAGACCTTACAATCAGAGCCGTAACGTGGGCAGCTCCACTTCAAGATTAATAAAGAGAAAAATATGCGTACTAAACCTAAATCTAAACAACTATATATCCACAAGGACATCCCTAAATAGTTCGATTTCAAATTTCTTCAGATTTAAAAGGCGATGACCTTCTAATTTACCATAAATTCCACGTCGTAGAAGACGACTTTCCAATACCATGCGACGGAATAATAGGACTAGATTTCATAAAGATATATAATTGTATTTTAGATACAGAGGATAAACTAATCCTAAGACCATATGATTTTCCCCAAACAATAACAATGCATCTAACAAATTGTCTGTCTGCCATTACAATTACGATCCCTGCTAGATCTGAAGTCATTAGACAAGTTAAAGTAAACACCGATAACAAAAACATCTCCATACCACACCAACAATTATCTAAAGGCATTTTCATAGCAAACACTATCACAAATAAAGATCAACTTTTGTTAGAATTATCAACACAACACATAAAAATACAGCATTCAAAATTACACGATTAATACCGAAACTTTAGATGATTACACACTAATTGAAACAACCACACACAATAAAAATTGCAACGATACAGAAAAATTACACGATTATACCGAAAATTTAGACGATTACAAACTAATTAAACTTATTTGCACTAGAAACAGAACCAATTTCTTCTAATAACTTTTACAAACAAAAATTATACATGAAGGAGGACACTTCAGAATATGATAGATTGCCTCAAACGAAAAAAGGAGAAATAAGTAAATAGAAGATGACATAATAGAACCCTCCATATCGGAATATAATCCCAATCTATTAGTCCCTAAAAAATCACTCCCAGGCAAAACAGAAAAAAGATGGCGATTAGTGGTAGACTACAGACAGGTAAACAAAAAGCTAGCTGCAGATATATTCCCACTTTCAAGAATTGACGACATTTTGGATCTACTTGGAAGAGCAAAATATTTTTCATGCCTAGACCTTATGTCAGGTTTTCATCAAATCGAATTATACCCTGACTCCAGGGATATAATCTCATTTACAGCCGAGAATGGCACATATAGATTCAAAAGACTACCCTACGGATTAAAAGTAGTACCGAATTCATTCCAAAGAAGGATGACCCTAGCATTTTCAGGCCTCAGTCCATCTCAAGCACTTCTCTACATGGATGATTTAGAATGTCAAAAAGCTTTTCTGCACTTAAATGAAGCATGATTTACTACAAAACTTTTGCAATACCCATAATGCATAACAACAGACGCTAGCGGGTACGCTTGTGGGGCAGTCCTTAGCCAAGAACATGATGGCAAACATTAACCAATTGCTTACGATAGACGAAAGATAGGTCGTGGAAGCAAGTAAAATGTTAAAAATAACAAGATCAGCAGCGAAACATACCGCTAAATAAATTTCAAGTAAAAAGACATGTCGAGCTCGTTTTCAATCCTCCGAATTTATACTTCAAAAAAGGAAAAAAAATTTGTAGCTATTTAGATACAAGCAACCTAATTGTTGAGGATAAGATTGACTTAAGACAACTCTTTACCAGGCTTGAAAGAGAAGCCGGCAATTTAGGACTTGTACAAATACAGTTGTCCTTAGGGGACAAATTGTTTAAAAGAAATTATACTGCAGTAGGCAAATTTATAGAAATGGGTAACACAGTTCTCAAAAAGCTAACAATCACTCTAACACCAGAGGTTATATATGTGACAAATCCCAGGAAAATTAAAGAAATTCTGCACAGACGTCATGACGTTCTTATTAGTGGTGGCCACCCAGGAATAAATCGCATGACAGATAAAATCAAGCAGAAAAATAGCTGGCTAAATATGAAAAATTACGTAAGAAAGTTGTGAGGACCCCGATCCCGAGGCTCTGAAGACCTCACAATAATTACACATATATATATATATACAGATACGCATATGCACCATAAACTTATATTATGAATTTGAATAAAACTGAATTTTTATATTTTTCGAGAAAGAATATCAGACTTTCAAATTTTGCACATACGCCTATATCTATATATGGACACACTTCTCTCCTAAACGAATAAGCCGATCGTAACCAAATTTTACACACCCACTGGATATCTTCCAGGGATGGTCACAGGCCAGGGTTGGGAAATGACATTTTATGAATTGTACTAAATCTACTCAAAAATCGTACTTTTTTCGTTCAAATTGTACTGAATTTTTTTTTGTATGGACTCGCATATATTGCCCTATTACTCATTACTTTTTTTTTTTTAGTACCGCAATAAAAATACAATTGAAATCAGTTTTTCTTTTTATTTATACGGAAACATTTTTCTTAGTTCAATAAGAGCTTTTTGAAAAACATAAATATCAACACATACATACATGAAACATATTATTATTACATACCAACTGGCCCGGCAAACTTCGTTCTGCCCAAAAGAGACTTTACTATTAAGTTCATTCAAAAAAAATATCCAACTGAATGATAAACTATGTATCTATTCCAATGTAAAAGTAAGTTGATATTCGCCGACACACTAAATAATTTTCACCAAATCACTCACATATTGATAATCTACACATTCGCAACTGTTCATTTCGTAAATGTAAACTATTTAACACGTAGAGTAATGTTAAGTTTTTTGGGCAATCACCGATAACTCATTTATCGATAAATTTATCGAAATATATCGAAGTCCAAATGAAACCTGGAGCTATCCCCTTTCGTTTGATACTCATATTGTTATGTAATATAGAGGTTTTCGGGCAATCGCATTTTGACCGATAACTCAGTTATCGATCAATTTATCGAAATATATCGAAGTCCAAATGAAACCTGCGGCCTTCTCCTTTCGTTTTATACCCATATTATAGAGTAATGTTAAGTTTTTTGGGCAATCACCGATAACTCATTTATCGAAGTACAAATGAAACCTGGAGCTATCCCCTTTCGTTTGATACTCATATTGTAATGTAATATAGAGGTTTTCGGGCAATCGCATTTTGACCGATAGCTCAGTTATCGATCAATTTATTGAAATATATCGAAGTACAAATGAAACCTGGGGCGTTCCCCTTTCGTTTGATACCCATATTGTAGGGCAAGTTCAAGGTTTTTGGGCAATCACATTTTCACCGATAACTCATCATCGATAAATTTATCGAAAGCTATCGAAGTCCAAATGCGGCCTTCTCCTTTCGTTTTATACCCATATTATAGGGTAATGTTAAGTTTTTTGGACAAGCACCGATAACTCAGTTATCGATAAATTTATCGAAACATAACGAAGTCCAAATGAATCCTGGAGCTATCCCCTTTCGTTTGATACCCATATTATAATGTAATATAGAGGTTTTCGGGCAATCGCATTTTGACCGATAACTCAGTTATCGATCAATTTATCGAAATATATCGAAGTACAAAAAATGGGGCCTTCCCCTTTCGTTTGATACCCATATTGTAGGGCAAGTTCAAGGTTTTTGGGCAATCACATTTTCACCGATAACTCATCATCGATAAATTTATGGAAACCTATCGAAGTCCAAATGCGGCCTTCTCCTTTCGTTTTATACCCATATTATAGGGTAATGTTCAGTTTTTTGGACAAGCACCGATAACTCATCATCGATAAATTTATCGAAGTCCAAATGAAACCTGGGGCCTTCCCCTTTCGTTTGATACCCATATTGTAGGGCAAGTTTAAGGTTTTTGGGAAATCATATTTTCACCGATAACTCAGTCATCGATAAATTTATCGAAACCTGTCGAAGTCCAAATGAAACCTGGGGCCATCCTATACCTACATATATGCGAAATATCATAAGTATAGGTCAAGTATACTCAGAATTGTATGGGGAAAAAAATATCAAAAAGTAATGGTTCCTAGAAGCGTCCGAACCCCCAAAATTAATAAAAAGAAAATAGCCTATAACTCCTTCCAGACTATAACCTGTATGCGTTCCTAACTTCATCAAAATCCGTCTTGCCATTCTCACGTGATTGAGTAACAGAAGCAAACGTCTGGACATCCACACATCGCTACATTCACATTTATAATATTAGTATGATTATTGCCTACTGAAGAATTTACCAAATTTTGAAAAAGAATTTCGTTTGATACCCATATTGTAGGGCAATTTTAAGGTTTTTGTGCAATAACATTTTCACCGATAACTCAGTTATCGATACATTTATCGAAACCTATCGAAGTCCAAATGAAACCTGGAGCTATCCCCTTTCGTTTGATACCCATATTGCAGGGTAATATTAAGGTTTTCGGGCAAACGAATTTTGACCGATAACTTAGTTATCGATAAATTTATCGAAATATATCGAAGCTAAAATGAAACCTGGGGCCTTCCCCTTTCGTGTGATACCCATATTGTACGATCTTTCTATACCCATATGCGAAATATCATAAGTATAGGTTCAATATACTTAGAGTTATATGGAATAAAAAAATGTCGAAAAGTAACGGTCCCTAGCAGGGTCGGACCCCCAAAATAAAAAAAAATAGCCTATAGCTCCTTCCAGACTATAACCTGTAGGCGTGCCAAATTTCAACAAAGTCCGTCTTGCCATTCTCACGTTTTTAGGGCACAAAAGCAAGCGTCTGGACATCCAAACATCCAAACATCGCTACGTTCACATTTATAATATTAGTGGGATTTAACGTTATTTTTCCGCCCTGGATCCTTTTAGTTCTGAGCCCTTAATATTATAAGTTGTATACGCAATGAAGTGAAAAATCGTTAATTTTCTATTAAAAAAATACCGGTGTAATAACAATTTTTGAAATGAAATTAATAAAAAAATATATTTTGGGCAGAACGAAGTTTGCCGGGTCAGTGCGCGAATTCTTCAAGAAAAGACTGAAGTACTCGTACTTAGGCCATGTAGTTAGCGAAGAGGGAGTCCACACAGACCCAGACAAAGTAGCCGCTATAAAAGAGCTCACACCCCCCAATAATGTAATAGAATTACGGCGCTTCCTAGGAATAGTGTCCTGGTATAGAAGATTCGTCCCCGATTTTTCAAAAGTGGCAAATCCGTTGACATCCATGCTGAAGAAGGGCTGTAAATGGAAATGGGCCGAAGAACAGCAGGTAGCGTTTGATGGATTGAGGAATGCGATTATACAAGCACCCGTTTAGAAAGAGCACCCAGAGAAATTCTCAGACTATGTGATCAAAGCGGGAAACTTATATAGACGAATAGTTGGCCAAATGGATGGAGAAGATCACGTTCCATGGAAGTTGTGCATACTAGTGTACTAAACGAAATCCACGACACGTCAAGCGCAGGACACATGGGAATCCGTAAGACGATCGCACGGGCAATGGCACGATATTATTGGCCAGGCATGTTCAGAGATGTTACCAAGCATGTTCAGCAGTGTTACGTTTGCCAAATTTATAAACCAAGCGGCTGGTAAGATGCTGACAAGAATCCCAAAGGAACCATGGGTAACAATATACGCGTATTTTGTAGGACCACTCCCACGCTCGAAGCATGACAACACAATGGCGTTAGTTTTCGTAGACAGATTTTCGAAGTGGGTAGAAGTTGTGGCTATGCGAAAAGCAACAACAGACAACTTAATCAAAGGTCTAAGAGAAAGGATTTTAGCGAAGTTTGGAGCGCCAAAATTATTGATAACCGACAAAGGAGCGCAGTTTATTAGTAGAAGTTTTAAGCGGTTTTTACAGGAGCTTGGCATTGAACACCAGCTGACAGCACCGTACACAAAATTAAGACAAGTAACAAACGAAGAATTATTCTCTGCATTACAGATATTAGGTTAGGCTTCGAAAAATAAACACTTCTTTCAACTGAGCCTCGCATATAAAAACCGCCGTGGTATAGTGGTAGTGTGTTGGCCTACCCCTGCAAAAAATAGTGCAATAGTCTCTAAAGAGAGTTGTCCGCGATTCAGTTTTAGTGCCTATAGCATACTTATAGGAGTTGAGAGCAAACTTGTCCAACTGTACCCGTAAAAGAATAAAGGGTATGTGCCCTACACTACCCGTTTGGCCACAAAGAATACAATTTGTTTCTTCATAGGACATGTTCAAACAAAAGGGATCAGTTCAATTCATACAAAGTGTTCAAACTTGGCATTGGTGGCATGAAAAAAGGATAAAAGCTGTACATTAGAAGGTAGAACCACCCGGAATAAATATCACACGATCTTGCCGAAAATTTTACTTGAAAAAAATTAGAAATATTGTTCGTAAGGGACCAGCATATTTTAAATATAAATAAATTGACTTTTCCGATGCATCCAGACCCTACAAAGATGGTAATAAATCAGTAACTATGTATGTATGTAGGTATTTTAACAAAGTACTGATTATTCGAAAATTTAAGAGCAATGGATTAATATAGAAATACACTTAAACAGATTGTTCCTATTGTAAAACTTTTGACATCGGGAGGGTTTTCGTTTCGCGGTGACAATGAAAACCTAAGACCTCTCGATAAAGGAAATTATTTAGGATATGTAGAATTATTGAGTGAATTCGATACATTTATAGCAGGAAAAGGTAAAATTTCTTAAGTACAATGTTTCAAGAGAGATTAACCAGCTTGTCGAAGAAGTCCATAGCATCGGATATGCTAAAAAGCAATGATTTTGAAGGAGTTACTAACGATTTGTCCCATTTGAGATCTAGAAGGGTTCCTCTTCAAATAACCTAGATAGTTAAGCACTAACCTATAAATGCTAAAAGAGTTCATTTTGGGGACTATATAGCATATATCTATTCGTTTCATGTGACTGTTAATAAAAATAACTATTTAACCTAGTTTGTCATTTCTAACAAAATAGTGTTCTCTCAAAGTCATAGGGACCCCATTATTGTAACATGCCCAGGGCCCCAATAGGTTAGGGACGGTTTTATTATGCGAGGCTCACATAGAAGAAGTTTTTATATTTCGAATCCCAAGCCTAACGTAATATCTGTAATGCAGAGAATAATACTTCGTTTGTTACTTGTCTTATTTTTGCTTTTCCATATACACATCCTTACATAAATATGTCTTTCGGATGTAAGTATAGCAAAAAGGCATATGGGTGTTTCCATGAGAAGGTCAACCACGACTGAAAAAATTATATGACCAGAAAATGGGTTTTAAGACGAATTATTAAGGGAAAAGGAATTGAATTTTTATAAAATGGAAGTATTTACAGCTTGTTGGTATCTTAAAACTCATAAACGGAAGAGTAAAACTGAGATTTTCTTCAACTCAGTTTTCGCAAATTGAATCAACTATTTTCTCTTCCGAATTACTTAAATTAAGAGATTTGAAGTAGTGCAAATACATTTTAAAATTAAATTAACAATGCCAACTACTTACAAAAATGAGAAAAAGAGAAGTTTGAACTCGAATAAAGGTATTTTTTTAATTTACTTTTGATAGTATACCTTTGTCGCGTACGTTATGCAAAAACATTATTTGTCTATATCATTTGTGTATTGACAGTCGCAAGTAATAGAGATTACAACTCCAAATCAAGAGATCTTCTAGTTAAATATATTCGCTGAAATTTTCTTTTGAATCGAAGTAATAAAAATTGTATTACCCTTTAAAGTTTGTCGCATACGTTATTTTAAGTATGAATATTTTATTGTAATACATTAAAATCGACGTTAAAAGCAATTTTTTCAATACCATTATCCTGAATACATAGGTGCAGTTTAAAAATAAGTTTATTTTAACAAGCATCCCTTATTTTGTAAATAAATTTAGCTGCAAATATTTTGGATGGAATTTCTTTGCCACCTCGCATGGCAAAGGCGCTGTGGATGGAATAGGTGCTGTTATAAAGAGAAAGGTGTGGCAAATAGTAAAAGCTAATAATATAATTTTACCAGATGCTTTTTCATTTTATAAATACGCTTGTGAATATATCGATATATTCGTCGACAGTCAACATACATATAAATACTGCTCGAACGGCATACTCCTTACGAGAAAATATTAGAGTTTATGTAAATATATAAATAATGTATATCAACAAATACATATGTTATGAATTCGATTTTATTTTCATTATCATATAGTTTTTATAATAAGAATACATTTTTATTTTGTTTCCTAATTAAAGTGTAAATTTCAAACAAAAAACATTTTATCAGGAACCGAAAATAATTGTTATTTTTTTCTTTCAGAATTCACATTATCATTAGATTTATTTTATTTTAGTCATCGTATCCAATATAAATGAGAGATTTATTTTTTTGGTTACGAATAACCCTTATCGCAAGTAATACATTTTTTGGTTATCGGTGACCCACTCGACAGCAAACTATTTTTGCTGAATAGTGGTAAATTTTTCCTCGAGGAACTTGCAGACATTGGTCATGCCACTCCAGCAACTCAAGTTGTTTTATATTGTTTGCATTTTTTTGCTACCGATAACCAAAAAAATTATGTTACTTACAATATTGGTTATTGTTAACCAAAAAATGTTTCTCTCATTTATAATGGTTATGTTGACCAATATAAAATATGTCTTACGGTAATGGTTAATTATAACCAATATTTGAATACATCAGTATTAATGGTTAAATGGGACCTTTTTATCATATTTCTTATAACAGTTACGTCCCTGCATTTTATTATTAATATACTAGAAAAATTGTCGCGTACGTTATGTCACGTACGTTATTTAGTTTTTTT
The DNA here is from genome assembly GCA_951509765.1 of Sphenella marginata. Lineage (NCBI taxonomy): Eukaryota > Metazoa > Arthropoda > Insecta > Diptera > Tephritidae > Sphenella > Sphenella marginata. Next base: position 72,692,928 of record OX608079.1, read on the forward strand.
TTTTAAATAATAATATAAAGAGACGATTTCTCTTTAAATATGAGAGGATTGTAAAGGTGCATTATTTAGCTTAGGTTACGAATATTCAAAGAAATTAAGAACTGGCTTGATTCGCAGACTTTCGCATATATGTATGTGCACAATATAAGCACTTCCGTTTTTGTCGCGTAAGTTATCACCTCATTTTGAACGGATATTTTAGACACCAAAGCTTTCAGGGCGACCAATTTTTTTCCAAACATACTTCTTTTTAATTGCAACGTAACTGTATTTTTATTTTCCCGAAAACTCGTTTTATGTGAGATTTATATTACTCCAAAAGTGTACGAATGTCGCATACGGCTGCATGGAAACACCCATATAGCAATTGAAGGATTTGCACCAGTACGATCAGAATATCGTACGATTATTTGTATTTCCCTATAAATTTTTAAATAGCTGCTGAAAAAAAGCTAAAAAATTTTAGTTTTACTATCTTACAGTCAGCAATTCGAAACATAAATTCTTCTGTGAAAAAACTGAAAAATATGAAAACTGAAAAAACATGAATACAAAAAGCTAAAAGCTTAAAGCCTCAGCAAAATTCTCAAGTTTTTTTTTTCTGCTGATTGCTGAAGCTCGTTTCCGTTCAACTTGCTGCTGAAGTAAAATTACTTTGCTTATTTTTAGCTGATGAAATATTTTTAAACTATAGATATAGGCTACAAGCAATTTTTCGAATCTGACAAAAAACTGATTTCTAGTTAAGCTAAATATTTCAAACTTTTGCTATTTTTCAGCCAGCAATTCAAACCCTGATGCGAATCAACAGGGTATAGCCCTGCGTATGTAGTACAAGGTATAGAGCCGAGGATTCCGGGCTCCCTGTATGACGAACAGACGTTTGGCACGGGCGAGGAAAGATTGTTCTAAGCGAAAAGGCATCAAGGATGAAGGAGGTGTACAGCATGGCACGGCATAAACAGCAGAGCGCATCGACGGATCAGGCAAGGTACTATAACTTGCGCAGGAGGCAATGGCAACCGGCTATAGGCGACCTAGTGTTGTTGGAAGAGCATCAATTGTCCAAAGCAGTAGACAATTTTGCGGCAAAGCTAGCACCCAAATACAGTGGCCCACACCGAGTGATGAATTTTGTGTCACCGGTAATAGAAGAGCTGGACAAGGGAAAGAGAAGGACAGGTAAAACCCCTACCGGACGACGAACGAACGATCGTCGAAGAAGAATAAAGGGTCAGGCATCGAGCATGGAAATAGGAATGCAGATGGCAGCGGATTACTCCAAAACATGGCCAACCAACATAGCAATAACATAATAGAATATTCCGTCACTTTCAGCTTCACGACGAGAGGGGAATCCGAGAACAACTATCGGCATAAATGATAACCACGGCACAGAGGAAAGGAATTTAGCAACACCCTACTGTGGTAACGTAGCGCACACGCGCAGCAGCAACGACGATCATCTGACTGACTAAACCAATGAGAGCACGCAGCGGCAAAGACGTTACGAAAGGATGCCCTGTTACCATCGACCAAAGAAGCAAAATACACAACAACAATAGAATAGCCCAACAGCAAAAGCTCCAAAGCAGAGTTCTGCCTAGGAAAACCACAGTTGACTGCGCCACGGAAAAACTAGTATAAATACTACAGCGACAGCGCTTGTACCGAACCATTCGGACAACACGAAAGCGAGAGCGAAACCGATGGCGGGATCCGCAGCCCGAGCCCCAGTGGCGATGAAGAATACCGCAGCGGGCCGATGGTACGTGAGTCGACACCCATATCGATATCATCGGAGAGCGAGGCCGACGATAATGATAAGGGCCGATGCAAGGCGAGCTGTCTTTCAGACAAGATTGTGAAAAGCAGTACGGCAGGGGGTACATCGACTACACCTGCCGAGTCAAAATGCGCTTTCGGGTATACTAGGGCGATGTTATGGCAGAGGAGAAGGCCCCACGTGCCACGAAACACAAGCAGGTCTGCGACGTTCCGCACAAAGGCGACGCACCTGCCAACGGAAGCGACGTCGTCAGTCTGACAGCCAGCGACGAGCTGGTGCCCGAGGCTGACGGCATGGCCGAGGATATTGAGCCGTGGTTGGGCGAGGCCGTAGGCACAACCCAAAGCACGTGGGACAACCAGTCTCCGTGCCGGACTCTCTCCTAGAAGCGCTAGTCCGGGACATAGAGGCGCATCTGCAACAGGGGCACGAAGAGGACGTTCCGTCGGGACATAGGCGGCCAGCGTTTCGAGTCCGCATCACGAAGACGGGCCTCGTTTCAGCAGGTGAGGGGAGAGTGTGAGGACTCCGATCCCGAGGCTCTGGAGACCTCACAACAATTATACACATTAAATACATATATACAGATACGCATATACACCATAAACTTATACAATGCATTTGAAAAAAATGAATTTATATATTTTTCGAGAAAGAATATCAGACTTTCACATTTTGCACATACGCCATGCTGCAAAATCGCCGACATAGCCGGTTTTACTAGAAGGCATACCATTCGTGAAGTAGAATATTTCAGATATAATAGAGTTAGTTTCACACAACAGCTAGAAAGACACGACACATCATATAGATACGCAATTGGTATTAACGAAAACGTAGAAAAATTTGAGAGATGCTTAACAGACAATATAACAAAAAATATCGGTACTAAAAGAATTAATACCTCCAACAACTCACATGGATGGTTTAGCAATAGCTTGAGAAACCTAAAAACAGCTAAAGTTCAAGCATATCGTGCTGCAAAAGCTCAAAACGTAAATTATATGTGGGCCCAGTACAAAGAAATAAGAAACACATATAAAGCTAGCATTACCAGTGCCAAGACTAGATATGTTATGAATAAAATAAGCAGTTCGAAAAGCCAAAAAGAAATGTGGAATAATATAAAATGCCTTGTGCTGAAACAAAAAATTAATACAATAAAGGAAGTAACATTTGATGGTGAAACAATAAATAATAATTATGATATAGCCAATAAATTTAATGCATATTTTGTAAATAGTGTAATTAATATAAGGTAATCTATACCTCAGGTGCAATATGCGAACGTGATAACGAGAACCCAAGCCAAATTCAGATTTCAAGAAGTCTCCAACAGCGAAGTGCTTGAGACATGCAAGAAATTAAAAAAATAAAGCTGACTGTGATAAAATAAGTCCAAATCTTATTATACATAACTGGCACATATTGGGCGAAACCATCACAAAGATTGTAAATGAATCCATAATGTCAGGCCAATTCCCAACAACATTAAAAACGTCGATTGTAACGCCGGTCTAAAAAGTAAAAAATACTATAAAGTGCGAAGAATATAGACCAATAAATAGTCTTAAAACAATAGAGAAACTCCTAGAAAGTATAGTAAAGAAGCAGTTGCAGAATTATATTGAAGAGAATAACCTGTTCTCGAAATACCAATCAGGTTTCCGAAGGAATCACTCGTGCGAAAGCGCGGCACACTACGTAATTGATGAATTAAAAGGTAATGATTCCAAACAAAATGTTATAGCGATATTCCTAGACTTTAAAAGAGCCTTCGAAACGATCGACAGAGATGTTTAGTGCAAAAACTATATATGTACGGCATAGAGGGGAATGAGCTCAATTGGTTTAGGTCATTCCTATATCAGAGATTTCAAAAAACTAAAGTAAACGGAACAGTCTCTGAAAGTCTTGAAGTAGAATTCGGTGTTCCGCAGGGCTCAGTCCTAGGTGCATTACTATTTATCATATACATAAACGATATGCCACTAGTTTATCAAAACTCAAAAATTACAATGGGCGGTATTTCCCACTCAAAAGAGAGAAAGTGCCCATGGGCTTTATTTCCTTTATTTATCACCTTTTGCTGATGGGTGTTATTTCCTTTTTCGAAGAGAAATAAAGCCCACGGACGTTAGAAACGAATTAAAACAAGCTGAATTTGGAATTAAAAAGTGAAAAAGTGTGCGTACCGTGGCACGTTGCCACGGTTCAGGGTATAAATGCAGAATACCGCAACCTCTAGAATTAAAAATTATTCCCTAATGTTTTATCATGCCTATTCAGAAAGGTGTTCTGCACAAAAATACCATGGATCCCGCCCATAGAGTGGGAAGGCCGCCAACGCAGAAGGAATTAGCATGGTGTAGTTCAGGGTTGTTTTTAAAATTAAATTTTGCACATACGCGGTTTTGCACCCATAGAAGTGATATCTCCAATGCAAACAAAATTTTAAAAATCGGTTATATAGTATTGAAGATATTTTGATTTAAAAAAATGCTAATCAACAGTTCGTGTTGCTCGCGTAAAATCCTATGGGCGTTATTTCTCTTTTAAAAAGGAAATAAGAGCCATGGGCTTTATTTCTTTTTGCAGATGGGCGATATTTCCATTTAAAAAGGAAATAAGGCCCATGGGCGTTTTATACATAAAAAACGATACTTTTAGCGTTTTTTTAACGCGGTTTAGCTCCGGTAAATCTTAATATTTTTTCGAAATATTTTAGGGGAGCCCTTAGAAAAGAGTGAATTTTGAAATTCCGGTGGAAACAGTGCAACTTTTTTTGGCTAGGCACCTCAATGTATATGCAAAAAAACCGTTAAAAAATTGGCTTCCTAAAGAGAATACGTAATCAGTTAGATACCGTGAGAGCAATAAATATATATAATGTTGTAATAAAACATTTCGAGTACTGTGCTTCAATTAAATTATGCGGTGCATACTGTACAGTCGCTTTACACATACACAAACAATGCTTGATATGCTGAAATGGCTAAGCATTAGCCAGAGGCTTAAATTATGCACACTTATAACTGTCTTTAAAATAAGACACAAAATGGCACCACTATATTTAACTGAAAATGTCGCATATGTACGAGATACTCAACAATTTCGCACACTACGCAACGCAGATGACTTTAGACTGGATTTTAGAAGAACCACAGAAGCGAGAAAGTCAATATATTACAAAGGGCTAGAGCTGTACAATAGACTACCGCAAGAAGCAAAAGAGGAAGTGAATATAAATTCATTTAAACGAAAATGTATAGAATATATAAAAAGCAATATTATTTAAAGAATGTTTAATTTTTTAATATTTAACTCAAAAATGTAAAAGAGTATTGAATTATACTAATAAATACTACTACTACTATACATAAACTACATATGTACCTATATTATATTCAGATATAGGAAGTACACCGAAATTTGACAGTTTGCACATACGCCCTTTTACCCCTCAAGTACGCATGCGGTTGCCCAAAACATATAACAAATATCCATATGCACATACATACACACATATTTCAGAACATGTTCATTCGAGTGGGTTGATTTGTAGGGGAGGGAAAAAAGTGAAAAATCGCCATAGCTGAAACTATTCTAGGGGTCATTTTAAGCAACTTTGCTAAAGAAACTTTAGGTCTAAAGTTGGCTTGAAACCCCCGGAAATCGCGTTGAAGTTTCATAGTTAGGGTAATGAAAAATTTGTAAGCGACCTATCACACTGTGTGACAGCGAGCATTAACTTTTTACGGGACATACCTTAAGTTGTAGTTCTAATCAAGCACACAAAAACTACTTAGCGAGAATTTCAAATACATGGTCAACATCTGGAAATAGGGAGCAAAAACCACTTTTTATATCTGAGACTTTAACAGGTCGATGTCTGTAAATTGCAGATATTCCAAAAAAATCATTCATTACTAAGCCAATAGAATCCAAATCAACTATTTTTAGAATTTTTGTCTGTCTGTCTGTCTAAATGTTTGTGGTGGCATTACTCAAACACTGCTCAATGGAATTAAATGAATCTTTAGTCATTTATTAGTAGACGTTCAACTTAAAATTTAAGGTATCCCTTATTTCAATAACTCTACCAGTTTCCGAGTTATCGACCAATAAGTGGACCAGGGGTGACCAAAAATGTGTAAGTACAATATGGGTATGAAACGAAAGGTGCTTACGAGTGATTTTATAATCAATATGATAAATTTCAATATCTCAGCTTTTTTCGGAGATATCCCTAAAAATGTGAAACGGAAAAACGGAAGGGTGTAAGGCTCGCGTGGGTCTACTTTGGCACTTCATTTTATATAAATAATATAAATTACCAGAATGCCTTTTGCATTTCAATGAACTACCTTTTATACACCTTTTCGAATTCCTCCATAATTCAAAAACTAGCGGACCAAGAACAGCCAGCGGTGCCCTTGCTAAGCAAAGTGCGTGTTGTGCTCCGCATATATTAATATGATTGATTTGTATGATGATAACATTTTAAAAGAACCACCGATTACTAGAAACATTCCTTACAACCATTTGAAGGAATATCTAGAATTTGAAGACCCACCACTTGCTGACCCACAAGTCCCATGCCACATACAAGGAACTGAACGATACGTGCAATTGTCTACTAGTGTTTCTCTGCGTGTATCGGAGAAATCCCGTATAAGTGTCATGGCTGTGACTGATGTAAGTCGAATGAAAATACCACAACAGCAAGCAGGACTTAGAAATTTAGTTCTTTATACATTTCCTAAAAAATGTAGTTAAATAAAATTATTTGTACAGACAATAAATGTTATTTTGTTATCCTGAGATATGTCCGCTAGTGTTTGAATTATCGAGGAATTCGAAAAGGTGTATAAAAGGTAGTTCATTGAAATGCAAAAGGCATTCTGGTAATTTATATTATTTATATAAAATGAAGTGCCAAAGTAGACCCACGCGAGCCTTACACCCTTCCGTTTTTCCGTTTCACATTTTTAGGGATATCTCCGAAAAAAGCTGAGATATTGAAATTTATCATATTGATTATAAAATCACTCGTAAGCACCTTTCGTTTCATACCCATATTGTACTTACACATTTTTGGTCACCCCTGGTCCACTTATTGGTCGATAACTCGGAAACTGGTAGAGTTATTGAAATAAGGGATACCTTAAATTTTAAGTTGAACGTCTACTAATAAATGACTAAAGATTCATTTAATTCCATTTAGCAATGTTTTAGTGATGCCACCACAAACATTTAGACAGACAGACAGACAAAAATTCTAAAAATAGTTGATTTGGATTCTATTGGCTTAATAATGATATGATAATGATTTTTTTGGAATATCTGCAATTTACAGACATCGACCTGTTAAAGTTTCAGATATAAAAAGGGGTTTTTGCCCCCTATTTCCAGATGTTGACCATGTATTTGAAATTCTCGCTAAGTAGTTTTTGTGTGCTTGATTAGAACTACAACTTAAGGTATGTCCCGTAAAAAGTTAATGCTCGCTGTCACACAGTGTGATAGGTCGCATTCCAAAATTTTCATTACCCTAACTATGAAACTTCAACGCGATTTCCGGGGGTTTCAAGCGCACCTTAGGCCTAAAGTTTCTTCTTCAAACTTAGGCAGCGGTGCTTTGCTACACCCGCGCGCACGCATAAATATTTTGGCAACCCAATGTTACCGGACATATGTAGCATAAAGGTACAATAGGCGATTACAAGTATTATATTCAGTGGTGGTTTCCACCTCCGCTGACGGTCGGGTCAAGCAGGGGTTTTCACCTCAGCTGCCTTTATTTAGCTAGCCATAAACATTAAGAAAAGAAGGATAGTGCCCAATTAAAATTAAGATTGTAGATTTGCGAAAAGAGGAGTATATCTCTGAAATAAAAATAAATACTTTTAAATTAAAAAAACATAATCACAGGGTTGGACGGACTGAGCGTACTTCGGCACACAAGGAAAAGTCCGTCACAAAATATGTAAAGAACTGCATCCACTGTAAAAAAAATACATATAATAAGCATATAAAGGAACCAATGACAATAACGGAGACACCACCGAAGTCATTCGATATTGTATAAATCGATACAATCGGACCATTGCCGAAGTCGATAAATGGAAACGAATATGCAGCTACCATTATATGCGACCTAACCAAATACTTAGTAGCGATCCCAGTACCAAGCAAACACGCTACAACAGTCGCTAAAGCCATGTACGAACATTTCATTTTGATCTATGTAAGCATGAAAACAATCATGACGGGTATGGGCACAGAATACAAAAATAACTTATTCAAAGAACTGTGTAAACTGCTAAAAATTGAACATAAAACTTCAACACCGTATCATCATCAAACTTTGGGTACTGTAGAACGCAGTCACCGGACATTCAATGAATATACCTATACGTTCATACATATCTAGTGACAAAGATGATTGGGATGAATACCTTAGGTATTTCGCGTATTGTGACAATACGACGCCATCAACTACACATAAATATTGTCCTTTTGAACTAATATTTGCAAAAAACCCACCGAATTACGATTTTTTAAAAGAAAAGAAAATAAGCCCATTGTACAATCACGAAGCTTATGACAAAGAAGTAAAATATAGACCTCAAATAGCACATCAAAGAGCTAGGAAATTAGTCCAAGTGGCTAAAGAAAAACAAATTATGATAAAAGTAGCTATAGTAAGGAAATAAACATTGGAGATTTCGTATTAGTTAGAGAAGAGGCCTCCCATAAGTCAGAAAATAGATATAACGGACACTACAAAGTTGAAAATATTGATGAAAACAACAATTTTCCTTTAATACCGCATAGCATAGGAAATAGCAATAAAAACAATAAAGAAATTATAGTTCATAAGAATACACTTAAAGCAATATAACTCCAGTAGTAATAACAAAAAAACAATAAACACTCATTTATCCATTTTGATAAACAGGCAAAATACAACATATGTTCAAAATACAAAAAAAAAGTCAGTACAATAAAGAAACATGTGAAACAAATGTTAGCAAAATAATGTAAGAAAACCTTTTTCCGATGGCATAACAATGAAAGATAAGCTAAGTGAGCCAAACATTTTATTACCTTATAATAATTATTATTATAACTAGGGCTGTGCCTTTATTCGATTAATCGAGTAAGTTGATTAATCAAATTTTCAATTAATCGATTACTTGATTAATCAAAATTCTGAGTAATCAAAACGAGTGTTACTCGAGTATTTTCAAAAATGGTTAATCAAAAACTGATTAATTTACTCATTTTTTTATGTGAAAGTTTGCCTTGAAATAGTTGAAAATAAAAAAAATTAAAAACCAAACATACTTCAAAATGTTAAAAAATATAAAAAATTTAGAAAATTTTGAGATGTTGTCCGATCGCGAATGGGCAATATGTCGAAGATGCAACAAATGGTTGAAGTATTAAGGAACTTCTAAATTTGAGCCGTTTTAATATATGATTAATCATTTTATTCAAGAAATGATTAATCAAAAAGGTGATTAATCAATTAAATTTCATTTTGATTAATCAAAATCTTGATTAATCGAGTAAACACCCTTTTTGATTAATCAAAAATCATAATTAATCGATTAATTGAGTAATCGAAATTATGAATAATCAAAATTTTGATTAATCAATTAATCGCACAGCCCTAATTATAACCCAAATGTATGCGCATTCCTTTAAAGCGAGGAGGTGTAGCATGACAGCTAAGCAAAACAAAATGTTCACACAATATTAAGTAAAAAGTTCAATATACTTATGGTAATAACTAGGCCAAAGTACTCGAATCAATTTAGCTTGCGCTGCACTTCTCCAGTAACATAAACTCGATTGAACCCATACACATACGTAGAATCATAAGCATGACTAATAACACTGTCTTACAATGATTTTGCACCAAAGCTGATATATTTTTTTTCGTGCTCAAAGCATCGAAAAACATAGAAAAATGTGAAAAAAAGTGGGGGTAAACCGGACAAATTCTGAGTTATTTCAATTTGACTGTATTTTGAAAAATTTGCAAAATTTATCCCTGTTTTCTTACATTCAAACCTAATTATCTTCTTTGGTACATCTGCTATATCAACAATCTTTACTTTTCTTCAAAAGGGAAAATTTTGCGCAAATTTTGTGCTATCGCTCACTTTTTTTGACTTCCCCATTTAAAAGATATCGTCGAAAATGTCAACAGTCAAATTTAACGAAAACCTCATTTTCGTTATATATACCGAACTTTGACGTCAGAAATCTATAGAACCGCTTAAGACACGACCAATTTTTTCCCTCCTATCTTGTAGGAAATTTTATAGCAAAAATTTCGGTATATATAGATCTTGAAAAATATGCAAACTAATTGTCAATTTCGGCCATTACAAAAAAAGGGCAAGTTCAGAAAAAATGAGAGTTTTTTCTAAAATACAGTTTTATTGTCTTTTCACGTAGTATAACTTCGTTTCTTTTAAAATTCATAATATTTTCATATTTTAATCAAAAACCCCCACTCACTGAATGAATTTTGCAATGTAAGTCTAGGACTGGACACAACCATTTATTTGTTTACTAAAATCAGCTGTATATGCCTATTAACATCTCTCATTTTTGAGGTGCCAAAATCGAGTATTGGCGAAACCCAAGAAAGTTAAATACAAAGTTAAATAAAAACAAGTCAGGAAAGGGCTGTCTTCGGCTGTGCCGAAGGCTTTATACCTTTCATGAATGCCAAAGCACACTTATCGGAACAATCGATTGTATGGGAGCTATACCTTATGTTGGTCCGATCTGGCTGATTTTGCCTACATATGTTACATATATAATATGTAGCAAACGTGCAAAATTTTACGTTCCTAGCTTCTTAACTGCAAAATTGATAGCCCAAAACCCATTTACCGAAACTATCGATTATATGGGAGCTATATGTCATGTTGGTCCGATCTGAGTCATTTTCACTACACACGTTACAAATACAATATGTACTAAACTTGCAAAATTTTACGTTCCTAGCTTTTGAATTTCAAGAGTTATAGGCCAAGACCCATTTATCGGAACAATCGATTGTATGGGAGCTATGCCTTGTATCGGTCCGATCTTGCTGGTTCCGACAAATGATTAATCCTAAGCAAAATGGCGACTGCTTGCAAAATTTCATCGAGATATCTCTAAAACTGAGGGACTAGTTTGCGTTCAAACAGACGGACGGACGGACGGACGGACGGACATAGCTAAATCAACTCGCCTTATCGCCCTGATCATTTCGGTATACTTAATAGTGGGTCTATCTCTTCTTCTTCTCATACTTACAAACATCGGACCAAAGTTATAATACCATTTCATGTTCATGAAAGGTATAATAAAAACAAGTAAGGAAGTCTAACTTCGGGTGAACCGAACATTAAATACCCAGCGTTAGTTTTCAGAAAAAGGGGCGTGGTTTTCATCCGATTTCGCCCATTTTAAAAGTAAATCTATTTTAATTTGGTGGGCGCAGCCGCGCCCCTTGCTTATAAAGCATTAACAACTTTCATGAGCCAAAAGTAGTCAATCGATCTATTCAAGGGTTATACCATGTCCTATATATAACTTTGGAAAAGAAGGCGTGCCATGCCCATAACTTTTAACGTATTTTGTGATATATGTTTACATTAATCAATATTTACATAATTTTAAAAAAGTGGGTGGTGGTGGCACGCCCACGGATTTTATTATGTTGTTTGTCATTGCAGATCTTTATGATACTTTCACAGTGGCTTGTTAATAGTAAAATGTTGATATTTCGTTTATTCACTTGTGGGCGGTGCCACGCCCATTTTCCAAAATATTACCAAAAAAAATTCAAACAACACTAATAACATCATCAAGTGAATGAGTGTAGTAAATTTTAGCATCATATCTTCATCAGTTAAACAGATATTGCATATTCCGGTTTCATAACTAAGAGAACTTTAGTCCAAAAAGGGGCGTGGTCGTTCACCGATTTTTCTTATTTTCTGTGGTACACGGTAGGTTTGAGACTAGCCGATAAAAAAAAGTAAAATGCCCGCAATCTGGCTATGGTACATGATATCTGAAGGCTATTAGATAATATAAAAGCTTAAATGAAAATTATCCGATCGGCCGTTTTTTTCTTAGGTTGAAAAAAGTAACTTTTTTTATAATCGGGTTCAAAATAGTACATAAATAACAATTTTTAGTTCAAATATGTAGAAATATACATTGTTTAAATATTATTTTTATAAAGATAACACTAATCCACGAAAAATTTGCATGAGAAAACAACAACACTGTTGCCAGGGTTGCATCGAGCAAAGAAATTCCGAGCAGAGAAATGGCAAATCGAAATGGCCTTATGTAAACAGTAAGCTTGGAGCATTAGTTTACGTTTATTTTAGTATAAGCCGAGCTCCATATAGTAAGATGCTACATTCAGTGTACTAATTGCTTGCTTATCCATCGTATTAAAATGAAAGTAATCACGCATAAAAAAAACTGTCAGTTATCGCACTCTGTAAATCGGTTTAAACTGTGGTTATTGTGTAAAACAATTAGGGGATTCACAAAACTGTCATATCAAGTCATATCGTCATATTGTCATAACTGTTATAACAGTCATAAACATTTTGTTGCTACCTTCCATGCTGTATGCGTACTAAACAGATAAAACTCTGGACGGTATGTTTATGGCTCGCTGTATTTGATCAGCTGTTTTGTTTACCTTCTTATTTCACAAATTCTTATTGTGATTCTTATTTTGTAGCTGCGAAATTCAGATTCCCTTGGCATTTTTAATGTTTTCGGGCGATCAGATGATCAAAATGGAAAATATCACTCAGATTTATGAAGGTGTGCTCACAAGTGTTATATATTTGCGTTGTATTGTTATATGACTTTATGACACCTTGTGAATCCCCTAAATGAAAAAGAATTTGTTTGAAATAACTGTTACTTTGGAACAGAAAATAAACGAACATGTAGTGTACAGGAGCAGTGACGAGCGGTTGCCGAAAGCATTGTGTGGAAATTGTAGAAACAAGTTGTACCTGAAGAAAAAAAAGTGACAGTGAAGCATCTATTAAATTACCCGCTTATTCCGACTACAATATTCCGCGTCACACTCAGTTAAGGCCTGGAACCTCATGTGAGTGCAAATTGTGTAAGACAGTAAGTTGTTTTAGAAGCAAGTTTTCTAGTCAATCAAAAAAAGCAGTAATTAAACAAAATTATTTGAACCGTAAATGTGCACGTTGTTTATCAATTATTGGGCGAGGTAAAAATCACCGATGTTCAAAAATACGCTTGTTGATAATTTGCAGTTAAACATTGAAAATTATTTGAGCAATAAAAAGAAAGAAAAACTTGCAGCAGATATTATTACGAAAAAGTTGAATAACCAGGTCTCAAAAAGCACAGGTTTTTCTCGGAACAAGCTGTCGAATCTGCTCATGCTGACTTAAAAAAAATTTGGAAGAAATACAATGTTTAGAAAACTAATGATAGGTATTCTGAAAATTTGTGAATATAATAGCAGACATATGCAACGTTATTTATTGCCTACGAACTGATGTAAAATATTTTCAATAACGATACAATATATGTACATATGTATATGGCTGATTCCTTGGAAACTGATATATTTGTGTTCACCGACTTTAATGTCAAAAATTTATAACAAACCGAAATTTTTTTAAATAAACTGATATGCAGTCTTATTAATCTCATCGAGTAATATAAATTAAGTGCAAAATTTAATTTTTTAATACCATGGACTACTTTAAAACACAAAAAATAAAAAATAAAAATTACAATTTATAGTGTCCCTTTGCTGAGGTCATGTACTTTTATTGGCATTATATGCTATAAATTGTGATCAAAACAAAATTTGCATGAAGAAGCTTTAAAAGAGGATAAAGAGCGTAACAATATGCCACAATTGTTTTAAAAATAATGTGCTTGACTAGGGTCCTATAGAGGACTAAACTTTGTTCTCCAGTGAAACACTTTTTTTTTTGGTATGGGAACCGATCCGCACTAATGTACATTTCTGCATATTTAAACTAAAAATTGTCTTTTATGTACTTTTTCACATTTATATAGTGATATGTAATCACAATCGATGGAAATTTTGAAAAAAATTAATATTTTCTACTCGATTATAAAAAAAGTTACTTTTTTCAACCTAAGAAAAAAACGGCCGATCGGATGATTTTCATTTAAGCTTTTATATTATCTAAAAGCCTTCAGAAATCATGTACCATAGCCAGATTCCGGGCATTTTACTTTTTTTTATCGGCTAGTCTCAAACCTACCGTGGGTAGTACTCTACATAAACATAACATGTCTGGTACCTTGTTTCGTAAACCTATCTCACACCGTTCTGAAGTTATTAGCAGTCGAATTTGAAAATTGCTTGACTCATAAGTGGGCGGTGCCACACCCACTTTCCAAAATTTTGCAAAAATAATGTAAAGAATTTGAAAGTTGATGTATGTTCCACATTATATTATTATAGCGGTATCAGTTAATTAGATATGGACTTTTCAATATTTCCACCTCCTTTCAATACAACTTTTATGAAAAAGTAGGCGTGGTCGTGAAGCGATTTAGTTTATTTTCTATATCTGAATTTAACACAACAATAGTATGCCCTCTTCAAAATTTCGTTACACTAGCATAAACTGTTCTGAAGTTATTAAGAGTCAAAGTTTGAAAATTTCTTCAAATATGAGGTTTTCGTTAAATTTGATTGTTGACATTTTCGACGATATCTTTTAAATGGGGAAGTCAAAAAAAGTGAGCGATAGCACAAAATTTGCGCAAAATCTTCCCTTTTGAAGAAAAGTAAAGATTGTTGATATAGCAGATGTACCAAAGAAGATAATTAGGTTTGAATGTGAGAAAACAGGGATAAATTTTGCAAATTTTTCAAAAAACAGTCAAATTGAAATAACTCAGAATTTCTCCGGTTTACCCCCCACTTTTTTCACATTTTTCTATGTTTTTCGATGCTTTGAGGAGGAAGAAAAATATCTCCGCTTTGGTGCAAATAATTTTTAAAATTTTGTAAGACAGTGTAACCAGCGGTGGGCGCCACTACAAACAAATGTACAGCACCTCTTGTGCTTGTATGAGTGTGCTTTTGAGAGGACAGTGGGGCCAACCCCGATTTTCACGAGTAACAATTTTGTTTTAGTTTCCATTTTGGTTTGGTTTTAGTGTATATTTTGCTTTTTTTTATTAAGTTTTCAAAATAAAGCATATATTTTTTTTTTAAATATTAGTTCAGGTTTATATTTTTTCATATTGTTTTGATCTGTTTTTTGTAACAAGAAAATACTTTTTTATTCCAAAGCAATAGTTAGCTTTTTTTTTTTTGAAAATATACTCTTTCTTTGTTCAAAAGTAACAGGCAATCTTTTTAATTCTTTTATATTTTTTTATTTGCAAGTAAGTAAGTTTGCTTTCGAAAGAACATATTTTTCGGTCATTTTTGCTGAAATCAGTACTTGAACTCTTTAATAAGATTTAACAACCTGGAGAAATTATGCATTGTGGCTTTTAGAACTACCTATGTATATAAAAGAAAATAACTTCAATTTCCCACCCAATTTCAAACATCATACAACTTTCATCAATATAAAACAAAGTTGCCCACGTATAGGCAGAAACCTGTTTCTTGTACTCTTCATATTGAATTGAGCGCATTTCATTCTCACCGCTTTTGTATACGTACACACGATTTTACTCTCGCAGCTCTATAGAACTGCTCTGCCCACCATTGCTAATAACTTAGAAATGTAAGTTTGTAAATTAGATTACTCATAAGGTAGATTGTAAACATATAAAAGAACGGCGATGAGCCGAATAAAGTATTCCAATTTTAAGACTGAACCATTGCCTTTTAATATTGGGATCTTTGTGGGGCATTTTAATGCTCACTCAAATGCGTCTGAAGAGCTAAGACAATACGCGCAGCTCCAAACATTACAGGTGTTATCTTTGTGTATTTTTCGTAGGTCGTATAGTCTGGGGGCTGTAGCTGCAGTATAAGTTAGTTCTTTAAACTGAGGTTAATTTTCTATTGTGTGTATATGTCGTTTATAATGTTATTATTATACCTTTCATGAACATGAAATGGTATTATAACTTTGGTCCGATGTTTGTAAGTATGAGAAGAAGAGATAGACCCACCATTAAGTATACCGAAATGATCAGGGCGACGAGCTTAGTTGATTTAGCCATGTCTGTCTGTCCGTCCGTCCGTCTGTCTGTTTGAACGCAAACTAGTCCCTCAATTTTAGAGATATCTCGATGAAATTTGGTATGGAGCCGCCTTTTTGTATTATATTAATCATTTGTCGGAACCAGTAAGATCGGACCAATACAACACATAGCTCCCATACAATCGATTGTTCCGATAAACGGATTTTGGCCTATAACTCTTGCTATAGATAGTTTCGATAAATGGGTTTTGGGCTATAAATTTTGCAGTTAAGAAGCTAGGAACGTAAAATTTTCCAAGGCTGGTACTTATTATAAATGTGATGTGTGTAATGGAAATCATATAGATCGGAGTAACATAACATATAGCTTCCATATAATCGATTGCTCCGATAAATGTGGTTTGGCCATGTAGGACACTTAAAAAAGATATGCGTATTCATAAAAGGTATAAAGCCTTCGGCACAGCCGAAGACAGCTCTTCCCTTACTTGTTTGTCCTGTAACAATTATTCCATTTTATTTTTGTTGTCCGCCTGGTACATCATAACCGTTTGGTTTTCTTTATCCGCGTTCGTGATAATAACTCTGTATTTTTGTTCTTTAACGATGTTTCTCGTATCTTCGTAAACTTTTAACATTAGTTTTTCTTTGGCGTTTTTGTGTATCTTATTTTTAAACAGGTTTATTTTAGTTGCTACGCTGCACTGAAATGTGTCTTTATCCTTGTCATCACCTATCGCCTGGATGGCTTGTTCAACGTCTGCAATTTTGTGTATGGGGGGGAAAGATTTTGCTTGATATTGGCAGTGCACACTTTTTCCCCATTGATAATAGCCAACGACTCTCTGGTTGTACAGTTATGTCTTTTTTGTTCACAAACCATTCCTCGTTCGTTTTTAGTCCAAAAGCTTCGAATCTTTTTTTAACGTGCGTTCGTATTTTTGAGTTTAGTTTTTGTTCCGTAGCCGTAGTTATTATTCTTGTTAATTGTGTTTGGCATTGTAAAACTAACCCTAAATCTCGCTCGTCTAATCTTTTTTAAAGGTCCTCCCTAATTGTGTTGATAGTTTTGATTTGGATGTTGGCTTCTTTTATTTTCAGGATACGCAAAATTATGTCATTTTAATATAACCTGCACGTGCAATAATTTCTGTTACAGAAACACACTTGATTCCGATTTTTCAATTTAAACTTAATTTGCTGTAATTGTGATAACACTTCTTTCGACTAATTTTTGCAAATATTTTAATCAGCAACACCAAAACAGCAAAATTCGCGAACATTCACTAACACCAATAACTGTCCGTTGTGTTTTCTATCAAGAAATTAACTCGTACATATGTATACGTCAGTTTATTTTACTCTACCTCAAGTATTTGTGGAAATATTAAGACTAAAACCTACACGCACAATTGTGCGTATACGGTCGGAAAGGGATAAGGCGACGAAGAGTGTTCTCAGATCGTATAAAAACTTTATACTCCAAGTATTTTGGCATTGAGCCTAAAAATGCTGAATAACCATGGATCGTATAAAAACTTTATACTCCAAGTATTTTGGCATTGAGCCTAAAAATGCTGAAAAACCATGGACACACACTTTGTGTACATCGTGTCGAGTAGAATTGATTCAGTCGGAATCAGGACAACAAATAAAATTTGATACAGAAATGATATGGAGAGAACCTACTTGCCATTCAATAGAGTGTTATAGTTATTTGTCAAACAAAAGTACTTAAGTATATTTAGAGATTTTTGGTCGTTCAATTTAAAGCAAAAACATTCGTTTTTCTTTTCTGCCTCCGACGCATTTCGACACGTTATTGTGTCTTCTTCAGGGAGTTCTTTATTTGGACACCATGCAATGAACTACAAGGAAGATGTAGATAACATCAGCAGCGCCTACAAAAACATATTAACAAACAATTGACGAGCAGCTGTAACCGAGTAGAGTTGCAAAAGTTGATGTGAAAGCACAATGCACCCCGACAACCCGCAACCCGTCCAATAGCAAGGGCCAGGACCAAATGGAGCGTCAGTACGACGACGGAGCAGCACGACCGTTCCATTTGGTCAGTCAGCGGAGCGAAGAGCCCTAAGGCGACTACTGCCGCTGACTCACCTGGAGTGACTGATTTCAAATTTGTGAAATCACTCCTTTATATGGGGGCGGCATTGAAGTGAGTGAGAATTTCACCGCTTGCCATGGTGTGTTGTTCGCCTGGGAAGGAAACTGTGCTAGCCACCGGCGATCGCCATGGATCGGTGGCGCGAAATTATTGCATACTTTTAGGAGTAGGTGAAGTTACAGTGGGGGTCGTATTATTGTAACGCTACGTTACATATGTATTTTCAAAGTGCCAGCATTCACCTATCCAAAACCGTTGAAAATTTTGAAAGCGATTGAGAATGTGTTTTTTAAAGAATTTTGTAACACGAGAAAACTGAAAAAAAGGGTTTTTGACTCTAAAACAAGGGTTTGGGGGTGTTAGGAATTGTTTTAACGTGGTTTCGTGTATTATTCCATTAGGTGAACAATCTCTACTAGGTCGTTTTAAAAGTAAAAAATCACTGTAGCCCTGTGTTATTTTTCATCTCTACGGAGATTTATCTATTTATTTGTTACAACAAACAAAATGTTAAACTTATAAAGACTTCTGTATTTTTACAGCGCATCAATTGTTATATAAACACAATATCTTCAAACGATTTACATATATTCTAAGACTATCAATTAAATACACAATGTTTTTGAAAAGCGGTGAAAATAGAAATTTTATTAAGAGATAAAGGAGAGCTAAAGAAGGTAATGGAAATAAAAAGAACGAGAAAAAGAAAAGAAATTTTTATTTAGTTATGACGTATGCACCATTACATAGCACCGAAGTAATTGTTTATTTCTGTCCTGAAGTTGCTGGCATTTAACTTGCTTTTTATTGTATTTGGAATCGCTTTCCAGAGCCTCATAGCGTTAATAAAAAACATTGTAGACGATGTCAAGTGCGTATACCTAGGAGTAAGTAGTGTGCGCCCAGCTAGTCCTTGACCCCCCATTAACTTTTATCCCCCTTCGCATTTCCGCAACGGTTATAACATCCACCATTGTGATTGTGCGAGAGAACTTGGGGGTGGTCTTGCACTCATCACGCATCAATCAGTGCAGTATCGTATGTTTGAGCCTGACACCGACCCGACGGACATCCCCTTAGAATGTCAAGGTATGATTGTCCGGTCAGGCGATGTCGACCTTGAAATCATTAACATCTGTACGCCTCCTGTCACCTGCTGTCCCAGGGATTATCACCCCGACATTCGTGCGTTACTCAGGGGTGAGAATCGTGTTATCCTTGGTGACTTCAGCGCACACCATGACCTATGGCACTCTACTATACAGGTCGATGGTAGGGGACAGGAGCTGGCTGATCAAATCGACGATTGGACGTTCCGCAATGTAAATGGGGATGCCTCCACTAGAGTGGCGGTAAACTGCTCTAGCTCGCCAGATATCACGCTTGCTTCAGATCACCTACCCATAGTGGTCTCAATCGATCGACCCAACTTCAATAAGGCCGACTGGGATGGTTTTCTTATTACCACAGAGAGCGCCTTCGCTGCTCTTCCCACCCCGTCTGACGTACGAGAAGGGGAAAAGACGTTTCGTATGGCCCTAATTTCAGCCTCCCATCAACAAATTCCGTCAGGTAGAATAAAGGAAGTGCGTATGTACTTCCCCGCAGAGGCAGCGGCCATGGCAAATGTACGCGACCATGTTAGACGCTTGGACCCTACGGATCCCCAATTCAAGGATCTCAATGCGGAAATCAGACACCTTGTAGATAAACACAAACGTGCTAAGTGGGAGGAGCACCTAAGGTCTTCTAAGCTCTCTGCTGGAGTTGGCAAATTATGGTGTACGATGAAATCTTTGTCCAACCCGACTAAACCCAATGACAAAATATTCATCGCCTTCGCGATAAGGTTCAGTCGAAACCAAAAGGATGCGAGGGCGCCTTCTGCCGACAATTTGTACTGCTACAAGTTAGTGAATTCCATTGCAGGGAAGCGAACAAACTAAAAAATAGCGAAGCGCACATTGCCGCCTCCGCCAAGGAGGTTGAAGAGGGCATTCGGAGATCTAAAAACACCAAATACATAGGCCACGATGGCATTTCCATTCTGATGCTGAAACATGTCGGTGATGAAGGAGTAAAAACCTAACACACATCTTCAACCTTTTCTTTGTCATCCTTTGTCATTCCTGAAAGATGGAGACGGGGAAAGGAGGTCCCACTACTAAAGCCTGGCAAGCCAGCAGCCGTCCGATATCACTCCTCTTGCCAGTAGTGAAAGTGTTGCGGTCTGTCTTACTCCTTTACTACACCGCAAATTTGCGGCTCGCCGAACATCGCCATGGTTTTCCCAAAAAGCACAGCACCACCACCAGAGGGTGTCTCGATCGTCTCATACGCCGAAGATTATACGATACTGGCAACAGGATCCTCCGGTGAAGAGCTCTGCTCTCGCATAAAATCATACCTCCCAGCCCTGTCCGAATTTTTCGCTGGGAGAAACCTGACATTATCTCCGACCAAGTCCTTGGCCACCCTATTCATGACGTGGACAATGCAGGTAAATATGGAATTAGACGTTGGTGATGTCAAGCTACCAACTGTCTCACACCCCAAAATCTTGGGGGTCACGTTTGATAACATGTTCAAAAAAGGCACTCCGCAATTGCCAATAAAGTCCAAAGCCGTCACAAAATTCTCAAGTCGCCAGCTAGCAGCACTTGGGGTAAAGACAAAGAAACGTACATTCCCACGACAGCCGGTTCTACGTACCGGAATGACTCGGGGTTCCCCGACCAAGGGCTGTTATTTCACTACCCCCCTGCCTAAACCGTCAGTTATCCCCCCCCAATAATGTCATCCTCCGAGCAGCTCCTTGCAGCGGGACTGCTCAAGACTCTCCTGCTCCGGGCTGGTATTGAATCCAACCCCGGACCTAGAGAATGGATCTGCTGTATGTGCTGGAAGAAAATTTGTGTGAAACGTTCACATGCTGTACAATGCTCTAATTGTAGCAGATGGTTGCATCTAACTAGTTGCTCCAGACTAAATCCCTCTACTCATAGACCCGCTAGTTTTTATAAAACTTTTGTGGCCCCTTGCTGTTACCGTCCTATGACGTCCAGTCGCCGTCGTCGATCAAGTATCGCTCCGCCACATATGTCTGACTCTGTCACATCAGTCTCCACGACTAGCACTAACAATGCACATCAGCAAGTAGACCTTCCGAGCGGCCGCTCACGCCCACGGGCGTCAACATCTCACACAGCAGCTCACAGCTACTCCCTACTTAGCACTTCCCAAGTAGATTTGAGCAATGCTGAGCGTCCGCTCTCTCCCACCCCCTCGGTCAGCCCCTCTTCTTCCAGCATTAGCACGAGTATAAGCCACAACCATCAGCTCCTGGTTCCTTATACTACGTGCACTGTTTGTCGGTTAAGATTATATACGCCATTGGCATCAGTCAAGTGCAATAACTGCCTTGGCCTGTGTCACCTGCTCATATGCTCTGGACTCGCGAACAGGAACCTATGGACTGATACGTACGTTGCGCCATGCTGTCGAGCTACGCAACCTTCATCGTCGTCCGACTCGCCTCTACCTTCTGGTAACGCGATTCCTTCAACTTCAAGATTGCGCCGTAGTGCGCGACCCAGCCTATTACGACCTAGGCATACGCACCAGTCCTTGACCCCCAGCATCAACTCTGCTCCCCCTACACATTTCGGTATCCTGCAATTTAATTGCAACGGCCTAACCGGCAAAATTGTTGAAGTGACAAATTTAATGAAGCGACTGAACATCAAGATCGCGGCGATTCAGGAGACAAAGTTAGGTGGAAGGTCGTCTCTTCTGACCTGCAACGGGTACAATGTACACCGTTGTGACCGTGCGAGAGGGCTTGGGGGTGGTCTGGCATTCATCACGCATCAATCTGTGCAGTATCGTCTATTTGAGCCTGACATCGACCCGAGGGACACCACCTTAGAACGTCAAGGTATGGTTGTCCGGTCAGGCGATGTCGACCTTGAAATCATAAACATTTACGTACCTCCTGTCACCTGTTGTCCCAGGGATTACCACCCTGACATTCGTGCGTTACTCAGGGGCGAGAACCGCGCCATCCTTGGTGACTTCAACGCACACCACGACCTGTGGCACTCCAGCCTGCAGGCCGATGGTAGGGGACAGGGGCTGGCTGACCAAATAGATGATTCGACGTTCTGCACGGTAAATGGGGATGCCCCCACTAGAGTGGCGGTAAACTGCTCTAGCTCGCCAGACATCACCATAGTCAGCGCTGGCCTAATAAACTGCGTTGATTGGCGACCGATGCTGACGCTTGCTTCAGACCACCTACCTATAGTGCTCTCTATCGATCGCCCCACCGACTTTGTCACCGCTGAGAAACGCACTTACACTAACTTCAATAAAGCCGACTGGGAGGGTTTTCTCAACACCACAGAGAGCGCCTTCGCTGCTCTTCCTACCCCGTCTGACGTACGAGAAGGGGAAAAGGCGTTTCGTATGGCCCTAATTTCAGCCTCCCATCAACACATTCCGTTAGGTAGAATAAAGGAAGTGCGTCCATTCTTCCCCGCAGAGGCAGCGGCCCTGGCAAATGAACGTGACCATATTAGACGCCTTGACCCTACGGATCCTCAAATAAGGGATCTCAATGCGGAAATCAGACGCTTAGTAGACCAACACAAACGCGCTGGGAAGAGCACCTAAGGTCTTGCAACCTCTCGTCTGGAGTTGGCAAATTATGGTGGACGGTGAAATCTTTGTCCAACCCGACTAAACCTAACGATAAAATATCCATCGCCTTCAGTGATAAGGTTCAGTCGAAGCCAAAAAGATGCGCGAGCGCCTTCTGCCGACAATTTGTAATGCATCCTACGTTGAACAAAGATATTCGCCGAGCCACTAGGGAAGCGCACAAACACAAAAACAGCGATGCGCCCATTGCCATCTCCACAACAGAAGTTCATGAGGCTATTCGGAGATCTAAGAACACCAAATATATCGGCCCCGATGGCATTTCCATGCTGATGCTGAAACACCTCGGCGACGAAGGCATAAGATACCTTACACAAATTTTCAACCTTTCCCTTTCCACCTTTGTTATTCCTGAAAGATGGAGACAAGCCAAGGCGGTCGCACTACTAAAGCCTGGCAAGCCAGCTGCCGTAGGGGAGTCATATCGCCCGATATCTCTCCTCTCGCCAGTAGTGAAAGTGTTGGAATCCATCTTGTTGCCGTACTTCACCGCAAACCTGCGGCTCGCCGAACATCAGCATGGATTTCGCAAAAATAACAGCACCACCACCGCGCTGAACGCCATAACCACTCAGATAGGGGACGGACTAAACCAAAAGCGTCCAAACCACAGGACAGTGCTAGTTGCGCTTGACTTGGCCAAAGCTTTTGACACGGTCAACCATGCGCAACTAATGAAAGACCTTGAAGATTCGTCCCTTCCTCCCTGTCTTAAACGTTGGACTGCCAACTATTTGAGTGGTCGTCAATCGTCGGTTGAGTTCAGAGGCGCAAGATCAAAACCCAGAATAGTTAAACAAGGGGTGCCACAGGGTGGTGTCCTATCCCCGTTCCTGTTTAACTATTATATATCGAAACTTCCCCCCCCCCCCACCAGAGGGTGTCTCGATCGTCTCTTACACCGACGATTGTACGATTCTGGCAACAGGCCCCTCCTTAAAAGAACTCTGCTCTCGAATAAACTCATACCTCCCAGCCGTGTCCGAATTCTTCGCCGGGAGAAACCTGGCATTGTCACCGAATAAGTCCTCGGCCACCCTACTCACGACGTGGACAACGCAAGTGAACATGGGATTAGACGTCTACGTTGATAGTGTCAAGCTACCAACTGTCTCACACCCCAAAATCTTAGGGGTGACGTTTGATAACATGTTCAAATACGGCGCTCATGTAACCGCAATTGCCAATAAAGTCCAAAGCAGTAACAAAATCCTCAAGTCCCTAGCTGGCAGCACTTGGGGTAAAGACAAAGAAACGTTACTAGCTACATATAAAGCAATTGGCCAGCCGGTACTGAGCTACGCGACGCCTATATGGTCGCCGGGGCTAGCTGACACACACTGGACGAGGCTACAGGTCTGCCAAAACACTGCCCTTCGTACCGCCACTGGGTGTCTTCTTATGTCTCCTGAGCATCACTTACACAATGAAGCGAAAATGCTCGCCGTTAAAGAGCATAGCGAGATGTTGACCAGGCAATTCCTGTTCAACTGTTGCAAACCGCAGCATCCGAACGGACGCCTGATCAACGAGGATCCGCCCCCCAGGAGCAAAAGGAGCCATCTACGCAAACACTACGATGAGATCCGGCACCTGATTTCCACGCCGTTTGATCCTAAGGTGCACCGGCAGGCCCTCACCCTCATCCACACGAATTCGGTAAATTCCTATGTTGGCTCTCTCCCGGTGAACGCCGTTCTTCAGGCAACAACACCACCCGTTGGCGAAGAGGAGCGCGAGCTGCCTAGGGAGACTAGGGTGATGCTGGCCCAACTCCGGTTTGGATATTGTAATAGGTTAAACTCTTACCTATCCAGACTGAACCCCACTTGCCTAATGTTTGTCCGGCATGCGGCTTGTAACCCTATACTACTAACCATCTTTTTGTCTGCTCATCCGAGCCTACTCTTCTAACACCCATATCCCTCTGGTCCTGTTGAAGCCGCTAGGTTTCTAGGACTTCCGTTAGAAGAGTTCGATGACAATATTGGGTAAGGTTGATACTGACTACCTAGGCAGGGCAACGTAGTGTTAAAACAACAACAACAACAAAAAAACGTTACTAGCTACATATAAGGCAATTGGTCAGCCGGTGCTGAGCTACGCGACGCCAATATGGTCACCGGGCCTTGCAGACACGCATTGGACAGGGCTTCACTGCCTAGGGAGACAATCCCTAGGCCAATTTTTAGATCCCTATCTTGGATCCTTTTGGGAGATATTAAGCTTGCAAAGTCAAGTGTATATCTGAGTTGCCACGTCCCTTTTCCTATAACTTCCATCTGTTTTCTCGTGAATATAGTATTCCATTCATATCCATTCACTTCGTTAAGCCTATGATTATAATAATCTTACTCCAAAACTTGAACTCGAGAGTGCTAAGTCCAGACCAAGACTACAAAATATTTTATTAAATTACGTGAGGGCCCTCAGGTAAAATAAAACTTCCAAAAGTAAAACTTGAGCCAAACATTACCCAAAAATCCACAAATTCACTGATAGTAGAAAGGTTGATTGAGAAGTTTATAGGTAGACATACGCATACCCTCTCACGAAGCCACTGTGTAGGATGTAAAACTTTGGAAGAATTTGGGCCTCAAGGATATCAAGTTATCCCAGCAAACATTAAGGTTAGAGGACGATTAGAAAACGAATCGAATTCTAATGTTATTCTCTAAGGTAGATGGTTAGAGAACGATTTGTGAAACTGTCGCGAATTATAGCATTCTCGACAAAAAGGGGACTTAGTTCTCGATATCGAGAAAAAGGTTAGTTATCGATTCGAATTCTAACGTGAAATTCTAATGGGATTCTAATGAGAAATTTCTAACTGAAATGAAATGAAATCCAATTGTTCTTGTTTAATTCTATTTCGATAAATTTATTGCTTTAAATATGTTTCGACATGTTTTAAGCTTAAGTATCTAATGGGAATAAAATTCAAAGTTTTTATACCTTAGTTTATAAATACAATACTTGACAATACACGCATCTTCGCTATTCGAGTGTTTCTCTAATCGTTCTCTAATCGTCCTCTAGCCTAGTTCTCTAACGTGATTTTCGATTAGAGATACATTAGAGAACTACATTAGAATTCTAATGTAAAACTACAGTATTTCTCTAACGTTAGAGGCTGTGTTTGCTGGGATGATACATCCCCTATGCTTGATATATGGAAATTCGATAGTGAGTAATCACCAAAGGCTTGCGAATGTATATGAATCATATATACCGACATATAGCCTCTGTCCACACCAGAATATTTAGAGTTAGCTCATAATTAGCTTCTTCAACGCTCATATATTGTATGCTCTACTTCAGCAGAGGTGGAGCTAAATGACCCTCTTAGCAATACCTGGCAAGTGGAAAAGTTTCGAAACTCCTACATATGTCACCAAGACAAGAGCTCAAATGATGGACCCTGAACTGTTCTCCTTTCTATCTACTTTAATCAACTTTTCAAAAAAAAAGAGCAATACGTGTTCCAATCAATCATCTTTCCGATAAATCCCATTACTTTAATTATTAATTAGATTCTATACTGTAAAGATGTATTACAATTACAATTATTCCCTTAAATCTAAGTAATAAATGACGTACGATAGTTTCGAAAACAAAGTAAGCGTTGAAATAAGAAATAACTAGTTTAAAATGTATGTATTGTTTTGTATGTTCACATAACTATTAGTTATAAAAAAGATTTAAAAGTGAGAAAGAGAATAAAAAGTTATGAGATTCAATAAAAATGTATGTCTGTTATTGGAGAAATTCAAATAAAGCCAGTTTAAAGCGCTTAAGATTGCGTCCATTTTTAATTTTGTTGGGTAATGAGTTCCATAGTTTGATGGCACTGACAAAGAATGTCGTGGAAGATGTAAGGTATTTATACCGAGGTACAATAAGGTTACAAGTCCTGTCTGATTTTGAAAAGCATAACTTTCTAAAAAGGTATTCTGGCTGCCGTCTATGTATTAATTGGTTTAAGAACACTAAATTACGGTAATTTAAAAAACTTACAAGGCTGCAGTTAAGTATTTTGGCGGAAAATTCTGAAATATGCTCAAATTTACGTTTGGAATATATATATCTTGCACAGTTGTTTAATGATAGTTGCAGCTTTTTATGTGATTCGAAATCTATATTACCAAATACGGTTACCCCAAAAGATATTAGTGGAACTATAAGGGTTCTGACCAGCTTAAGTTTCACATTAATTGGAATGAAGTCAGCTGTGTACCACAGCTTCCTTAACACAAAATAGATGTTACTTAAAATATGGTTAATATGGTCCTTACATCCAAGGTACATATGAGTTTAACTTAAATCCAAGGCTAGTTACCACGGGCTCATAACTGATTGTTGTGCTCTGCAATGACAACAACGGCAGCGATTGTACAAGCCACGAATAGGTAAAGCACGTGGCCTTGGTCTTTGTTGCATTTAAACTCAATTTTTTATCCTTCGCCCAAAAAGAGATGCGTTCAAGATCTTCATTCATCCTGAAAATCAAGTCCTCTGCTAGACCAACGGCATACAAATGTATGGATACGCTTTTGCAACAATGGGTCATATCATTAATGAACATTGTGAACAAAATTGGGCCAAGTATGGACCCCTGTGGCACTCCCCAATCAAGGAGCCTCATCTCCGAGCAACTGTTTTCAACCACTACTTTCTGCCACCGATTTCGAAGATAGTTTTCAAGTAACCTCACGGCACTTCCATAGAATCCAAAGTATTAATAAATCTTCAACAAAAGTATAGAATGTTCCACGGTATCGAAAGCTTTAGAGAATTTCAAAAGCGTTATTACAGTTAGATCACCTCTGTCGTAAGCTGGGCGAATGTCTTCAATAATTTTAAGAAGTGCAGTATTGCAGCTGTGGAAGCCTCGGTATGCAGATTGATTTTCGTTCATTAGCCTATTGGTATTAAGGTATTCGGTTATTTGTGTAACAGTCAACTTCTCCCAAACTTTCGATAAAACTGGGAGAACGCTTATGGGTCGAAAATCTGTTGGTAAAGTGGCCGAAGGTTTCTTAGCAACTGGAACGACTTTTGCTATCTTCCATGAATCAGTAAAAGTTGAGGTTGTGATGGAAAAATGTATTATATGTGTCAGAGGTGGGACTATCGTGTTCGATTTAATCGAAAGCACACTTCTTAATACGTCACTCTCTATTACTGTGTTAAATCTAAAGGCATTTTCCGTACTGTTTACAAGATTTTCATTTATTTTAAAATTACCGGAATTTGTAAGCTTACATGACTGTATAAAAAAGTCATTCATGGAATCTGGGTCTCGATTACAACCAGAGTTAGTTTTACCTCCAATACCAAGTGATTTTAAATTTTTCCACATACTTTTAGTCGGCAAGTCAGTGTCAAGCTTCGACTGGAAGAAACATCTTTTCGAATTTCTTATCAACAAAGTAGTATGATTTCTGGCTTGACGATAAAGACCTCAGCTCGCCTCTGTAGGATTACGCTTCCAGCAGTTATATAACTTGTTGCGTGACTTGATAGCCAACATCACTTCCCGAGTAAACCACGACTGTTTCCTGCCTCGAGCTCTTACTTTCCTTAACGGTACATATTTATGAAATAGATATTGGATTTGGGTAAATAAAAAGTTAAGTTTATCATTTATATCAGGAAACATCCATACGCCGTTCCAGTGTAACATACTTGCTTCATGTGCAAGATCAGAAAAGTTAACTGCTGTGAAATCTCTATACGAAAACTGGGTCGAAGCAGTGCAATTGAGGTCAATGTTATAAGAAAGAAAGAGAAAGTCGTGATCCGATACTCCAGCAAGCGAAAATTGGTCATAATGAAGCACTTCGGAACTGTTGGATGTGCCCATCAAGTCTAGCAAGCTGGGCTTGGAATTTGGTGAAAACAGCGTGGGAAAACTATTAACGACATCTAATCCAATGGAATTTTAGCTATCTTTTAATTTAAGGGACCGTGAATCATTGTTAGGAAGGTCAATATTTAAGTCTCCACAAAGTAAAATGTGCGCATACGTGTTATATACGTCATATTGGGAAAACAAAGAATCCAACTCAAAAACTCTACTGGGGTTGTACGTGCATATAATGAGACACATGTTAGAGCTATCTCCGACTTCCATGATTATGAATTCGACTGGCTCATTTACATTTGATTTATAGACAACATTTTGGGAAATATTTTCCTTGCAATATATAGCAACACCCCCGCCTCTAGCGCCAGTTTTCCTATCGTTTCTTGTTACCCTGTACCCATGTAATTCATAAGCACTATCATCAATATCTTCGTTGAACCACGTTTCTGTAATGCATATTATAACTATTTTAGAATTTTCCAAGATATAGTTCATATAGTCGAGCTTTGGCATATTAAAGCTACGAGCATTAATATGACAGAGCTGAAAACTTGGGTGACTGTTGCTTACAGTTTTCAACATAAACCTAACACATCCGTTGTCAGTGTTCAAAACCTCACTTAAGTTAACCATGACTATAAACGCATCTAGCACTATATAATTGGCACTCAACAATAACATCACTAAAATCAAAACAAAATGATAAAAGTTGCAGTATGGTATACATGCTCATACAGACATACATAGGTATTCGGAAGAGAAAGGTATTTAGAATAAAAACTAAGAAGAAAACGAAAATAGTAAGCATGCCATAAAAACATAAGTAGATATGTATTATAGATTCTGCCTAGTTGCTGTTGTTTTCTTAACTTCGCTGACAATGGCATCAATTTCGTTCTTACTGTTGACACTTATCGAATTGTCACTTTTTCGCACTCTTACATACACTTTGCTTCTTATGCTAAAAGCTGATATAATTAAACTCTGCCGTTTCTGTTGTAAGCTCTCATGTATGTATATATACCTTACCATAGCCAACTTCGCCGAAGTCGGAGAGTATTAATGATCTCTTTTTCGCTTTGCAAAAATCAGCGATAGCAGTAAGTAGTCGAACTCTGTCATGTGCTGTGTTTAGTTCGATAAGAATGGGGGTGGAAGTTGGTTTGTTGTTACTGTTAGCGCTGCGGTTGTTGTTAGCGCGCATACGAAAGAATTGCCGCATACAAGGAGGATCAATACGTACAGGGCGGCACAGCTTTGAAAACATTTCATTAATAGTTTCATCCTCGGTAGGTGGAATTCCCATGACGACAATATCAGTGGAGACCGCATTTTCTTAAAATTTTTCCATTTCCTCGCGCGCGGCTTTCCTTTTCTATATTTCCAATTCTGTGTATATCATTTCCACACCTTCCACTCTCTTTTCCATCTTTACAATTCTTTCTCTTTCATCTGCCAACTCACCAGCTATCTCACTGACCTTCTGCATAACCCTATTCTCCAAGTTCTTCATGGAGTCGTTAAGGCGCTTTATTATGCTCTCTTCGTGCATTTTTAATTTTTCCTCCCACATATTAAGAAGCTGCTCACTCGTAATGTCTCCCTTCACCTTCCCTTTCTCTATAGATCGAGAAGTGTTGCTTGTATGAGGCGACGGCATATTATTATTATTCGTCGTTCTAAGCATCTGTTGTTGTTGTTGTTGTCTTCTGGTTGTCATATTTCCAGATTCGGTAGACATTGTGTGTATGTGTGAATATGTTTGTTTAAGAGAAACTGTGGGAAACGACCAATGCAGAAAAAATAAGATTGTTTATTTATATTTTAACTATTTTAAGTAATGCCGGCAAAAGCACAGAAAATCCAATTGCCACAGATGACGCAGGTTTCATTAATTTCGCATATCAGCACAGATTCAACTTGATTCAATCACGTATACAGCAGAAAACTTTCATTTTTCGTCAGAGAAAAATAAACACGTCTACTCTGCTTTCATCTTTTATGTATGAAAAATCGGCTTAGATGCAGAATAGCCCCAACTCCCAAATTAAAAATATATATACTTCATTAAATATATGTATATGTGAGAAAAAAGGACACTAATGTGAAAAGAAAATTAAAACAATTGCTTAATCTTATTTTCCAGCGCCGGCTAAGCGATCCACAGTATTTCTGTGCAGATAACTTTTCGCGTTGGCGGCCTTCGGGCACTCTTCAATAAAATAACTCCTAGCCGATCCGACACTGACTTCGCGATTCCGAGTACTATTCAAATAACTAAAATTTTACAGGAGTAAGATACACCGATTTTACATAAGTCAATACGATGAGCTGGAATACATTCTGGAAAAATTAAATAAAACTGAAGCTTTACCAGATAGGAAAACTTTAGTGGACGTCATTAATTGTTTCGATAATATAAAACGCCTTTCTCCACATTCAGATGTTTTGAAATTCTGGAAAATTCAAGTTAGAATTAAAAAAATTGCTGAGATTGTTCTGTAGCTCCTGCCACACAAGTGTCGGTGGAAAGATCATTTTCCACTTTAAAATTTAGTTTATCACATGAGCGAAAATTTAGATGAAGACTTGTTAGAATACATTCTTTTGATAAAATTAAATACTAAATAAGCTGATGGTTTTTGCAGTTTACATTCTGGGACATTCCAGCCAAAAGAGGAAAACGACATAAAATTTTAAATGCTACTAATCATTCCTATTTATTCAGTTATCTGTAACTAAATGTGTATATTTTCCTAATATGGTAACAGAAATATAGAAAAATATGTAAAAACCCAAAATTTTTGTCCTTATAACTTTGACTTCACATCTTACTATTTTGCGGAAAAGGTTTGGTCATGTTTGCATTGCTGCATTAGCTATATTTTCATTTATAGAAAATAATTTGCTAGTCGTTCAAGTAAAGCAGAGAAAAATTAAAATAATTGCATAACATAAAATAAAAAAAGGTATGTAATTTTTGTGTATACCTTCATTAAATTGGTTCATATGGGGTGTCCCAGGAGTCACACGAAAAGGCATACAAATTGGTCTGGTAACCTTAGGAATGACCCTACGAAACCAGATATTTCTGACAGTAAGTATGTGTCCCAGGAGTCACACGAGTCTAAACTCTCATGTATTATTCAGATGAATTTTTTTTTTAATTGTTTTTAGTTTTTATTATATAGTTTTAAATAATTGTTTCGAGAGATTTTGAATTCGACTTGTTTTTAATAAATATTTAATCAGAATTTTGAAGTAAATATTAATATTATTTTGCCTTCACTTTGTTTTATTTCATTTAATTGGCTTGGTTTCAATTCTGCTGGGAGAAATTTATAAATAAGGTGGTCAAAAAGGGTTGAAACAATAATAAAACTGATTTAAATAATCTGCTATATTACCACCCCTATCATGCATTTCGACTTGGATCGAAATTTTCTCCGCTTGGCAACTTTGGTATCATGCGTTCCGTTTCCGTTCAGTTCAACTTCGAAACTTACAATTCTGCCTATCATGGACTTCGAGCGTAGCTCCGTTTTTCTCAGTTGCAATTTTGTTGACGGATAGCTGCTTGTTTTTTATTTTGCAAACAATATTAGATTAATTTCCGCGATTTTTTGTTAAAACTCTTAAAATATAAGTAAAACTCGTATATAAAAGTTGTAAATCGCTTGCTATATTTTGTTTTTGTGCTCTAATGAGGTTTTTTGATATGTTTGCAGGGTAATTGTTTGCGACCGGTGCTGAGTGCTAATATTTGTCCAAATTGTGGGAAGGGGTATCAAAAGACGCGTTTCGATGCACGGAATGTGAATCCGACTCCGGAGATCTAATATTTTCAAAATTTTTGGACGCGCATTAGCAATCGCCACCGGCTGTAAACAATTACCAAAAATTGGACTAACATTCAAAACACCAATCTAACAATTTTAGCAACACCATTAAAACTAACCAAACGTGCACCGGCAGCCACTCCACACCGCCAACACATACTCGGTAAACTCCTTTGTCAGTTCCGGGGCCGCGAATGTATTTATCCAGCGAAAAGTACCATCTGTGGTCAGACTTAATTCTGACATGTCTAATGTTTGCTCGGCGTATGTGTGTATCTGCGTGCCTGGTTGGAGAAGCAGACTCTTCTAGCACCAACTCTATTGCAAATGCCAGATACCTCCTACTGACGACATGGTAACATCCACCAACAGTGTCCTCTTGCTTTTTGTTGGTCCTCCGACGTCTGCTATAATCAATCAATTGATCTATGTATAAATTTTCACTAAATTTATTACATAATGCCCAATACATATGTAATTAGCTAATTTATGGAATTAAGTTAATAAATAATACAATTGTACTTTTAATTCAAAAGCACTAAAAGCTTTGTTATGTTCCAATTCCACACATTTCAAGGCAAACAGCTGATTTCGAAAGATTTATAGCTCTTCCTCTTCTTCTTTCAATCCAATTTAAACGCATGATACCAATTTTCGATTTCGGCGGAGCGTAGAACGGGAACGTAATTGAAATCCATGATAGGGGTGTACATATTTCGCACTTGTCCCAGGGGTCACAAAGACTTGTCCCAGGAGTCACAATTTAAATATTTAAAAATAGTTTATTGAATTTGAATATATAAAATATTTTTATAGAATATGGTACTATGCAGTATGTATTTTCGACCATATACAAATTGTAGGTGAAAGTTGAATAGTTGAACTAAAATTCGTATTCGTGCTCACAAAGATGCAACAAAGGGATTTTTCGGTGTCCCAGGAGTCACACTCAGTTTCTTAGTAGTTACAAAGGCACTTGTTGTTATTTGGCCAATTCTTTTAATGCATTAATTGTATTGGATATTTATCCACGCCGATAAATATATTTCATATCAATTTAAGTCCCGATGTCAGTTTTTCAAGGCAAAGTTGACTCAGCTCTGGAGTCAAATGTCCCAGGAGTCACGATGGAATGTCCCTTCTAGAATTTTTATTCATTTCATTTCATCAATTGATCATTACGTGTGACGAAAACAAAAAAGAATTTTTATTTTAATAGGCTTTTTTTCAAATTTTTTCTTTTTAGTTTTTGGCTGGGTTGATATATGGTTTGAACCGGACCACCCAGATTTTTGGAAAGTGGTTCGAACCACTGAACCGAAATGCAGATATTTTCGGAGCGGTTTGCATCCCTGCTTTGTACAAAGAGTTTGCCGTTTTGCCAAGAAATAACTCACGGATCAGTGTATCGCAATATTTTTCAACACCAGCCATCAGTAGTAAGCCAAAAAAGGCCTCAATTTCGTCATGCGTTAATTGTGGCTATATTTTCCCCTGTGCTTCAAAACATCGGCTTGCCTCTCACGGTAGGTTTGAGACTAGCCGATAAAAAAAAGTAAAATGCCCGCAATCTGGCTATGGTACATGATATCTGAAGGCTATTAGATAATATAAAAGCTTAAATGAAAATTATCCGATCGGCCGTTTTTTTCTTAGGTTGAAAAAAGTAACTTTTTTTATAATCGGGTTCAAAATAGTACATAAATAACAATTTTTAGTTCAAATATGTA
This sequence comes from Sphenella marginata, assembly GCA_951509765.1. Classification (NCBI taxonomy): domain Eukaryota; kingdom Metazoa; phylum Arthropoda; class Insecta; order Diptera; family Tephritidae; genus Sphenella; species Sphenella marginata. Next base: position 72,727,251 of record OX608079.1, read on the forward strand.
GAAATATACATTGTTTAAATATTATTTTTATAAAGATAACACTAATCCACGAAAAATTTGCATGAGAAAACAACAACACTGTTGCCAGGGTTGCATCGAGCAAAGAAATTCCGAGCAGAGAAATGGCAAATCGAAATGGCCTTATGTAAACAGTAAGCTTGGAGCATTAGTTTACGTTTATTTTAGTATAAGCCGAGCTCCATATAGTAAGATGCTACATTCAGTGTACTAATTGCTTGCTTATCCATCGTATTAAAATGAAAGTAATCACGCATAAAAAAAACTGTCAGTTATCGCACTCTGTAAATCGGTTTAAACTGTGGTTATTGTGTAAAACAATTAGGGGATTCACAAAACTGTCATATCAAGTCATATCGTCATATTGTCATAACTGTTATAACAGTCATAAACATTTTGTTGCTACCTTCCATGCTGTATGCGTACTAAACAGATAAAACTCTGGACGGTATGTTTATGGCTCGCTGTATTTGATCAGCTGTTTTGTTTACCTTCTTATTTCACAAATTCTTATTGTGATTCTTATTTTGTAGCTGCGAAATTCAGATTCCCTTGGCATTTTTAATGTTTTCGGGCGATCAGATGATCAAAATGGAAAATATCACTCAGATTTATGAAGGTGTGCTCACAAGTGTTATATATTTGCGTTGTATTGTTATATGACTTTATGACACCTTGTGAATCCCCTAAATGAAAAAGAATTTGTTTGAAATAACTGTTACTTTGGAACAGAAAATAAACGAACATGTAGTGTACAGGAGCAGTGACGAGCGGTTGCCGAAAGCATTGTGTGGAAATTGTAGAAACAAGTTGTACCTGAAGAAAAAAAAGTGACAGTGAAGCATCTATTAAATTACCCGCTTATTCCGACTACAATATTCCGCGTCACACTCAGTTAAGGCCTGGAACCTCATGTGAGTGCAAATTGTGTAAGACAGTAAGTTGTTTTAGAAGCAAGTTTTCTAGTCAATCAAAAAAAGCAGTAATTAAACAAAATTATTTGAACCGTAAATGTGCACGTTGTTTATCAATTATTGGGCGAGGTAAAAATCACCGATGTTCAAAAATACGCTTGTTGATAATTTGCAGTTAAACATTGAAAATTATTTGAGCAATAAAAAGAAAGAAAAACTTGCAGCAGATATTATTACGAAAAAGTTGAATAACCAGGTCTCAAAAAGCACAGGTTTTTCTCGGAACAAGCTGTCGAATCTGCTCATGCTGACTTAAAAAAAATTTGGAAGAAATACAATGTTTAGAAAACTAATGATAGGTATTCTGAAAATTTGTGAATATAATAGCAGACATATGCAACGTTATTTATTGCCTACGAACTGATGTAAAATATTTTCAATAACGATACAATATATGTACATATGTATATGGCTGATTCCTTGGAAACTGATATATTTGTGTTCACCGACTTTAATGTCAAAAATTTATAACAAACCGAAATTTTTTTAAATAAACTGATATGCAGTCTTATTAATCTCATCGAGTAATATAAATTAAGTGCAAAATTTAATTTTTTAATACCATGGACTACTTTAAAACACAAAAAATAAAAAATAAAAATTACAATTTATAGTGTCCCTTTGCTGAGGTCATGTACTTTTATTGGCATTATATGCTATAAATTGTGATCAAAACAAAATTTGCATGAAGAAGCTTTAAAAGAGGATAAAGAGCGTAACAATATGCCACAATTGTTTTAAAAATAATGTGCTTGACTAGGGTCCTATAGAGGACTAAACTTTGTTCTCCAGTGAAACACTTTTTTTTTTGGTATGGGAACCGATCCGCACTAATGTACATTTCTGCATATTTAAACTAAAAATTGTCTTTTATGTACTTTTTCACATTTATATAGTGATATGTAATCACAATCGATGGAAATTTTGAAAAAAATTAATATTTTCTACTCGATTATAAAAAAAGTTACTTTTTTCAACCTAAGAAAAAAACGGCCGATCGGATGATTTTCATTTAAGCTTTTATATTATCTAAAAGCCTTCAGAAATCATGTACCATAGCCAGATTCCGGGCATTTTACTTTTTTTTATCGGCTAGTCTCAAACCTACCGTGCTCTTTGTTTTCAATATATCTTGCGACCAAAAAATATATAACTGAACTATGTACGTCCTGACTAATTGAATATTCTGCCCCGTGATCGCTCACTTCATATATAAAAAATTTAATTTTTAAAAAAGAATTTGCATTGCTTACTTCGTTAACACACCGCTTTGCTGGCAAGAATAGGTTCAACAAAAATGGGCACAAAACTGTGAACGAGGTGTTGTCTGGGACCATCCTAAATGTCGAACTACGTTTTCAGTAAAATCGAGACTGCTCGTTTTCGCGAAATATCCCACTTTAACCCTTTAGGAGCTTCAAAAATATACATTTGACCAAGAAATCTTCCCAAAAATAGCTTTTGTATGTTTGTTCGTGTAGGTGTTTTCTATTACTCACATAAATTGACAAAAGTCACACTTTTCTAAAAAAATTGCAAAACTACTATTATATAAAATTAATTATTCATTTTTAGGGCACTAGTTACAGCACCCTGTTTTTGTAATGTAAGAAAAAAACCAAAATACTCCTTATGATTTTTTTTAAAGTGGAACACGAATCCGTGGTCCAAAAATTTCCATCATGTCCCGTTTCCGAAAAAAAATGTTTTTAGACCTCAAAATTAGTATAACTTGAACAAGCCTCCTGTGCTCTGGGTGCTTTTATATGATTTGAATATCAGCTCATATATAAACCAAGGTTTACGGAAAATTATCTAAGATAAGAAAAAATTGTGGTATGTCACAATTATTTTATACAGATTTTCGAAGTCGGCCGAAATCACAAAATCGTGTTTTTCGCACATTTTTGAAAAATTATATATACCCCGATCTGGCACACATTTTCTACATACCAGAAAATATTGCATGGTTTCTAGTCTGTCAACAGTAAGAAAAACTTTGTATTACCACTTACCATGAAAATAATATCTTCATTTTTTACCACCTCGCTTCCGTTACAACTACACAAAATTTCTATGTAATATTTTCAGTAACAGCATTCATTTTGTATAGAAATTAAGAAAAACCAAAAACATCCAAAAATGGTTTCAAAATGATCCCGAAAAAGTCTCGAAATGATCCCAAAATAATCCCAAAACAGTCCCGAAATGACCCCGAAAATAGTCCCGAAATAATCCCGAAACTGTTCCGAAATGATACCGAAAATGACAAATATAATGCGCATATGGGTATAATTTTGCGAGATCTCGGGGTACTTAGTTTTAATTTTTAAATAACTGAATAAAAATGAAGTTTTATCGTTATTCAAGAATTCCAAAAATAAAAATAACATGTTATTCATCACTAAGGATTCAAGGACTTCTTGAATTAAAATAACATGTTATTTATCCCTTTGATTTTTTTAAATAAGAAATAACCAATCACTCATCACTCAAATTTTTTTGAATAATGAATAAAAATTTATTTTTAATTTTTTCGTCACTCGTCACTCTAATATTGCCTATCCCTGGATAATATGTGTAAAAAAAATTTCATTCGTTGGGAATTAGTGCCAAAAAAAATGGCGTCAAAATCTAAAAAATTAAAATTTATAAAAAAAATTCTATTTTTCGTGAAAAAAACGTGCCATTCTCTTTTCAAATGACCATTCACTATTTCTCTATCCAAACCTGTTGAGAATTCTAAAATCAGCTGAAAATTTGCTTTTTAATGAATTTTGTAACCCGAAAAAACTAAAAAAACAGTTTTTTTTAACGGTGTTTCGATGAACAATCTTTACTAGGTCGCTTTAAAAGTAAATTAACTTCTTTTTGAGCACCGTGTAACAAGTATTGAGCCCCGGGCACGGGTAAAGATTACTACTGCGTGAAGTTTAACTATAACTTTTCAAGAAATCTTTTGTGAACACAATTGAATGTTACCTAAACGTTAGTTATATAAACTTTCCCTAAGTTAATTATTAAACCCGGATCACCCTGGGTTGCCATATGGCAAAGCGGGAGAAAGATGTTTTCAAATGACTATAACGTTGAAAACAATGCAGATATAGTTAAACTCTCTCCTTATTTTACTCTTATTTAAATGGACTTATTGACACTTTTAGTGTCTTTTGGACATTAATAAACATTGATAAATTAAAAATTATTTAAAATTGAGCACGTGTTAGAAAATAAAGTGAATTGGGTAAAAGTGTTAGAGCTTTTGCCTAAAGTAATCAGCATTGTATTGCAGGGCTAATATTTTTTTACTTACAATGACACATTTCATAGACTGCGTGTTAGTACCTGTGCGGAACAATTTAGTCGACTTAATTTGGATGGCCGACCAACCTGAACGGACTTCGAAGCCAATAATGCATTTGGAGCAAAAGTTTTGTGGTTTAACAGTTGCAGAAAAATGGGACAATATTAAGAAACAAATGCGGGATAAAGTGGCAGAGGCGCTTTTGGTAACTTCTTTGGATGAAATTGCATGTGAGTAAAAGGCAAAAATTTGTACATATATATTAAGCGATTACAATACCAAATTTTATATTATGCTTAGTGGATTGTTCGTTCGATGCTAGCAACTTGTACTTGTGCTTTGATGGGCCACTTAAAAATATTTATGTATGTAAACCTCTCACCTTGGCACTCATTAGTTTGAAGAAGTAAAGGACTTGTTATCTCGGAAGCAGCCAGTGTTGCCAGGATACAATTTATTTTGGAGCTAGATTTGAGAAAAAAAAGAGCTAGAAAAGAGATAGATTTATTCAAGAAAATCCAAAACATGTAAAAAATGAGCTAAAAGGCACTTAAGTATTGTATGTAAGTTTTTACATTTATTTCATACTAGCAGGGTACCCAGATTTGTTCGGTATGTACCTAAGTAGTTAGTAAATTCCTTCTACCTTCAATTGCGAAAACAATTTACAGGCTGAGAAGGTTCAGAACAATATTTATTTCCCCACATTATATCTCCTTTATGTATGTCTACAGCAACCAACAAAAGTAAAGCCGTTTTTTAACAGTCTAACTTCGACATTTTGTCATCTCCCCTCTATTTGACTCTTTAGCTTTGCCCAAGTCATCCCAGTCATTTTTCAAAGAAATTTCAAATATACAGAAGCAACTTATCTAGAGTTTTATTAAAGATATGCTGACACCCGCATAGGACGGCAGTGTACATATGTATGCAATTGATTTTTGATTTAGCTAAAATTGAAAAAAATTTTACAGAGGCGCGCTCAGTTTTTTTTTTTGACAAAGTGCATTTTTCTCCATATAAATTTATGTAAGAAAAAAAATTTCATAGGTACATACCTCCATAAAAATCAGTATATCTTTTTCGTTTGTCGTTCGATTTTGATAGTGCAGGTCCCTTTCTAAGCTTCAAGCAGTCCATTAGTGAAACTCTCATCAAAATTCCTTAGTTTAAATTTTAAACTTTAAAATATCCTTAAGTTCAAACAGACAGACAATAATTTTAGAAATGGATCAGATGAACTCTATAGCATTCCCCAAGCCAGTCATTTTTTCAAAGAAATGTTTAATGTGCGACTTTTCTAGAGATTTATTATAGTATAGATTTAACTTAAACAATGTTTAAAACGTATAAAAAGTATAACTAAGTCAACAAAAAAAAAATATGTAAGTGTGTTTTTGAAAAATTATCAAGCTTGATAAATAGTTAAGAAAAAAATATTTCATTTTTAGTAAAACTCAAAAATTATTTTTATTTTTGCGTCAAATCCAAATGAAGTCATTTTAATTCTGACTCAGAATTCAAAACGCTTGAAATATTTTTTCTGATTATTTATCATGAAGACAGAATCAGGGTGTAAGGTTGTTCAGAATCTTTAGTAACTTAGGAAAGTGTTTTTTACACACAATTTACTTACCTTTCCATTTCGATTCTTGTTCGCAAAATAAACATATGGTTAATCATAAGTTAACCGATTTAGGTATTTTTTATCGGTGAGGGAAACTAAGTTGCCACATGGTACACAATGAAACTAATATAATAATATCGACGTCGATTATAAAAGAAATAAAAACTTTCTCCATTTTACAAATAAATTTGGAGCCAAAAAAGAGCTAAAAATGAAAAAAAGGACTAGAAAAAGAGCTAGGAGCTAAAACAGAATTTTGGAGCTAAGCGCCAAAAAAAGAGCTATATCTAGCTCTAAAAGCACCAAAATGGCAACACTGGAAGCAGCATTAAAATTAAGAACAATGTCAGCTTAGAAATCCAGCGAAGAAGTCGCTTATAATACCCGTCCTGCTATATGGAGCAAAAGCAAGAACGATGGCAGCCGCAGATGAGTCGGCCCTTGGAGTATTCGATTGAAAAGTTCTTCAAAGGATTAACGGTCCTCTACATAATGCCGACGGTTTTACCGAAGAAGATAGATTTAATGATAAGCTCTACGCAGACATTGACAATTGCCCAACGAATAAAAATGTTGGCCATGTTATGTTAATTGAAGAAGATGATCCAGCCCGGAAGGCATTTTTGTCGGAACCCACCTGTGGGTGGAGAGGAAGGGAAGGCCACTCTCCCCTTTGAAATGACCAAGTGGCAAAGGATATATTCAGGGGGCGTTTATTGGAAGGCAAAATATGTTTAGACGGTTAAACAAACAATCCGCTGCGTTTTAATTTGTTGTACATTGTCAATGTCTGCATAGTGCTCATACAATTCATCATTAAGTCTTTTTCGGTAAACACCGTATTTACGTAGAGGCAGGTAAATCCATCGATGGATTTTTCTCTCGAATACTCCAAAGCCCGACTCATCTGCGCCTGTCATAACCCATGCTTCTGCTCCATATTGCAGGACGGGTATTATTAGCGTCTTGTAAAGCGTGATTTTTGTTCGTCCAGAGAGGCTTTTGATTCTCAATTGCGAACTCAGCCCAGGCCCGTGCGCACGGCTGGTTAAAACCCCCTCAGTTTATTAATTTTTGCATTGAATCTTGACTCATAATTTTTTACAAAATTAGTTAAAATAATTTTACGGAAGAAGAAATTGGGGAAAGTTGCAAAAAATAAGATTGGCCAATACATAAGTTCGGCACTTTGAATTGCGCTTGGAGCTTTCCGAAATTGCAAAGTTGTGTTTTAATTAAGAAGTACTGTAAACAGTACTATTCAGGACCTGGTAAATTAGGTTTTGATGAATCAGAATTATGATGAATCAAAATATGGTTTAATCGGTTCATCGCAAAAGAGTTTGTAATTGGAGCCTTTTCGGAGTGTTATTTAGTAAACAAAAAAAAAAACACTTTTTTATTAAAATTTACGGAGCGTTGAGAGAAGAAATGAATATTGTAGTGGGAATGAACTGCATAGCTCAATGATAGATAGAGATTTCAAGTGTTTTCTGATCCTTTTTGTTGCAGTGTGTGAATGTTTTCAAGCATTTTCTAAGGTTTTTTTTTTATTTTACCTAACAGAAGATAAAGATCGCATTTTTCATGGATGTTTATCAATAGTCTGTATAAAGATATAAACATAGAACATTTTATATTTTCAGAATTGTGTCCATAAAACGGAATTGTGTGTGTCCAAAAGGAATAAAAAACGAACTCAAATAAGCTTCAGAAAAGCATCAATAAAAGGCTCCGAAAATAGTCCAAGAAGGCTCCGAAAAAGTTTCAGAAAAGCACTAATAAAAGGCTCCGAAAAGAGTCCGAAAAGGCTCCGAAGTTCATTTAAAAAGAGTCAGAAAACGCTCCAAATTCATCGGAATCGGACTCATTTCGGATTCTTTTTTATGACTCCGTTTGGAGTGCCCGCGTAGAACGTTTTTTCGCTCCATTTGGGCGCAAATGCGATGACTCTTCCCATGATGACACCAGTTACTTCGTTTTGCCCTTGTTCACCTAAAAACCCAGCTTTTAATCTGCTTTCTTCCATTTGGGATAGATAAAACTTGAGACGGTTATTTGAGCGAATGATATCAATGCCATCGGCATACGCCAGCAATTTTACGATATTGGTATTGCTCAACGCCATTGTGCACAGGCGTTAAGGTTTTTCTGGGAAACCAAATTCAGACATATCGGCATATAGGCAACTAATTTTCTCACGAGTTTTCTCCAGGATTTGACCTATTGTAAAAATTTGTTCTATGGTAGATTTTCCAGTTCTGAAGCCAAACTGATAAGGTCCAATCAGTCTGTTCATGTCAGGCTACAATCTTTCACACAATACGCTTGACAAGACATTTTACGCGATATTCAAAAGACTGATTCAGCGATAGTTGGTGCAGTTTGCAGGATCACCTTTCTTGTGGATTGGGCAGAGAAAACTTAGATTCCAATCTTCAGGCATGTATTCATCGGACCATACCAGCTCCTCGCCACCATGCGTGTTTAGCTCAGCAGGCAAACCATCAGCGCCAGCTGCTTTATTGTTTTTGAACCGGGATATTGCTATTCGCACCTCATTATAGTCGGGTTGTGGGACATCAATTTCATCATCTTCGATTGTGAGTTCGGTTTCTTGCTCAATTTCTTCAATTAAAAGGGCAGAGAAGTGACCCTTTCATATACCTAGTATTCTGTGAACGTCGGTCACCAGGTCGCCGTTCTCGCTCTTAAAGGAATTTGCCACAGGTTTGAAACATTCCGTCATTTGCCGAATTTTTTAATAGAATTTTCGGGTATTATTCCCGTTGGATAGCATCTCAAGCCCATTGATTTCACGCTCTTTTTTTCTTACGGCTCCCTCTGCAACTCACGACAAACACTCCTGCTCTCAGCATTGCCTTCTTCTTAGAGCAGCACCACACTTTTCATCATCTTACCAGTTGTTTTTTTTTTTTTAGTGTATGCGGGATCCAATCACTTCCTCACGGTTCCTGACAGGGGCATCAAAAGAGGAGGCAACTGACGACGACGATAATGGCAGCTATTGTAATGTAGCAGAGTGTGATGTTGTTCATTGCAATACCTGCAATAATGTGCTAGACAGCTTGAGCAATATTCGCTTCAACAAAATAAGACGTAAGCGACCTTCGTAATTGGCGTCGAGGAAGCGCTTACCTTGTCGTAGGGGGTGCGTGCGATGGCATACTCTACAATTGGCGATGCCTTTCGACGATGTTGATGGGCGTTTCGAGAAGGGCCTCCTCGGTGGAGTCGGCATGGTGAGAGAGATACGCGAGGCGAGGTGGTTTTCGATGCGTTTACCGGGACTAGTTCCATGGTTTTTATTCTATGAAAAAGAGACGATAAATAAAGAGTTACTTGGGAAGGACCACTAACTTCACGATGGAGCACGTTATCAATCCCTTTTGGGTACGAATAGCACTATCTTGATAAACCTTAGTCACCCTGCCTAAGCGTCATTCATAAAGGGGTAGATATTTATGACGGACGACTACCAGGTTGTTCCTTCAAATATTCCTCCTTCCATCGCAACTTTCGCCAGCGATTGGCCAGGGGTTAGCGCAGCGCAATTACATACTTCGCTGAAGCCTGCACAAAGTGGTCGGCCTGTGGGAAGCGCTTGCTGGAATAAAGTACCACGAGACTTCTTGATGACTATAAATATTACACACAGACTTCTGAGATGCGAGAACGGATTTCGTGAAGTCTTTTTTGAGGCTAGTTGACTCGCCTACAAAGTTTGTGCCGTTGTCCGAAAAGATATTTTGTGGACAACTCCTTCTAGCAGTAAACCGCGAAAATACGCTAACAAATTTTTGCTGGTATTACGTTCTTCAGATATACTCTAACGCTCTTCATTTTAGTAGCTGCTGAGAGCGAAAAACCAGTTCCGGTGTTAGAATTTGAATGCCAGTCGCATTGTATAACTTTACAAGTAAGTTATGTATCATCTGTTCGTCCATAGCTGTGCTTGCCCATTTAAAAACTTGCTATTCAGAAGCTGCTCAAAGCAGAGTCGTACTCATTGGAAATAAATAAATAAGAGGAATTAGATGCCGCAAAGTATTGTTTAGAGCGGATCAACTCAATTAGAATTATTTTTGCAATAGTTCTACTTATTTAATTACCACTTTTTGATATCTTTGAAATCTTAATAAAAAATATCTGTGCTACCTATAAAAGCAACCATGTAGTCCATGTTGTCATGACAATTTTCTTGTTCTTCTTTGATTACAAAGAAATGCACGTGCCAATTTTAGCATTTTCTCTAAATATTTCTACGATAACAGTGTTTTTCGTATTTATGGTGTATCTAAATGAACTTCCCTGCCTTTTAAAGTGGTTCGCCTAAAATCCGCATGCTTATTTTTTGTTTTTCGTTTCTTGTTTACATGGTGTGTACAAGCGTACAAATAAGGGTGCGTTTACGTAAACATCCGCGCTGCTTGGGCGCTGTACTTTTATGTAGCCTTACTTTTTTAGAAAAAGTTATACAAAACTATCTTTTTATTGATATTTTAGAAAAACTTAAAGGATTTGAACAGTGAAGGATGGGTTTTCATGTTAGGAAGTCACCTCATTCTTAGCAGACACCTTTTAGACAAAATCACTATTTAAAAAAATATGGTACTGTTCAATGCCTAATATTTATCGGATTTTGCCGAGTGGAGTGTCAAACGGCGCGTATTGACCCCAGCATCTATAATCCGAATGCGGAAATTAAAATTTTTATTTCTGTGAAAAGTTATCGGCAAAAAACAAAAAAAATTGGCCTACATCACTCCAAAATCGGGGGCCTGATCCGTGGTATTTATGTGCAGAGCCAGACACTTGGACTAATTAAAAATTGATATGAAAAAAAAACTGAGAACTTTGGACCATGGCGGACAGACACTTGTAGTAATAGAGAATCGAAAATAGTTGTTGTTGTTGTTGTTTTAACGAAGGTTTTGGGAAGTGTTGTCGAAATAACAGTCCTTGGCCGGATATGAATCCAGTACGCTCCGGTACTCCCTCGCGGTACTGCCCGACTGTCGTGGGAGCGATTTGGTATGACCAGTGCAACCTTCTCGGTCATGTCATCCCTCCTTCCGAAAGGAAAGATAAGATGGGTAATGAGAGGTGGGAGGCATCATATCCGTAGATCAACCATCGAGTTGCACATCATTACCTTTGTGCATCGAAAATAGTCGGATAAGACAATTTATTGCAAAAAATCCAGATATTTTCTAACTGGTTAATCATATAATATGATGGAAATAACTGTATTAACAATGAATACAACATTTGATTATTGTTCATGCGCAAAATATGTTTATTTTTATTCAGCTTATTATTAGTAATTTTCTAAATTTCTAAATACATATTGATACTAAATTCAGTAAAAGAAATTAACTAACACAGCAACACATCTGCAACATTCAGTCCATTTTACCACTAAGCTGTTGCATCCCTTCATTTTTAATCGACCAGCAACCCAGCCACGAGTGAGTGTCAAACGCTTGTTTGGCATCTGAGTGAGTGTCAAACTCCCATGAGTTAGAAAGAGAGGGAAGAGAAAGAGATGCCGACATATCTTACTTGTAGATCTTTACAATGGCCAGTCGCTTCGCAAACATCAAAGGGGTAACACGTACCGTCGCTTTGCTGATTGCTTTATGGCTTTATCCATTTGAATGAATATATTAAATCTTATCATAAAGATTTAGACAAATACGAGGGCGTGCAAAGGGACAATATTTTTTGGGAAAAAAAGAATTTGCCTTTACAAAAGTATAAGCAATGGGTTTCCCAAAATGAAAATTATAGAAATGCGAAAACTATGCTAAAAAGGGATATGTCGAGTCTTATAAGGGGGCGTCCATAAATCACGTGATCAACTTTTAAACATTTTGTAACCCCCCCTCCCCCAATGGTGATTTATAAGAAACCCCCCCTCCCCCCCACAAAAATCACGTGATTATATACTATACAGGTTATAACAAATTCTTTTATTTCATTTATCACTTCAAACAAAAAAAATGTAAAAATTAAAGTAAAAAAATTCAGGTAAATTAAGGTACAAAAGTAATGTAAACTGTTTTTAAATAGCCTTATTATGCATCGATCCACGGGATTTCACGCATGTCAGCTACACTAACAATAGCAAGCTTCTCATTTATTGGTGCTGATGCTACGCCGTCATTAACAATATCGTTTTCATCATGCCACTCTACTACATTTGTTCCGTCATTCCCATTTAAGACACACAGTATTTCAGTTGGTCGGCGATTAAGAATCCTCAAGGAACGTATTGGTTCAAAATGTCTTTTCTTTTTATGCAAACTCTGTAGGTGATTATTCAGACTTTTTTTTGAACAGAAATATAGCTGACAGTTATTGCACATGCGTTCGGCAATTAACTCTTTTAGGGTTGGACAAAAGAAGTCATAGGCCATTTTACTTATATCGAAGTTTAAATTCGTTGATGCCAACGACAGTCTTATTAGTAAAGGGGCGAAATATTGTCCATCATGCGCGTCTGGTTTTGGGACAATTAAAACACTAGATGTTTGTAAAAGGGGATATGGAGGAGGCAGAAATCGGTTAGGTAAAATTTGAAGAAGGGAGCTCCGCATTTGTCCACAGCAATTCCTATTGGTACATTTAACAACCTGAAGCATATACTGACTCTCTCGAACGTGTGTGCTGTACCACTTACTACATGGTAAGGGTGGAACAAAACTTTCGGCTCTTGCATCTGCTTCAATGTATTCTGCAAAAATTTCGTAGGTGTCGATGACCATTCCACTCCATATTTCAGCTAACACCTCACCAGCTTTCCGAAAGTTAGCCTTCTCTAATATTGGATCAACAGTTTTTCCATTCCCATCTAGATGGTTACCGAAAGAATCATGAGGTAGTATTACCCCCGCCAACTCCCTACTAAGCGGAGCCATTCTGCGTTCAACCCTATTAAAAGCGCTTCTACCAGGTGCGTTTGTGAATATAAAAATAGCGTCGAGATTGTATTTTTGAAAATGATGAATTGCATGTGAAATTACTTTCGGGTATCTGGGGTTTTCGTCCGGGCCTCCGTCAGAAGACACAAAAATAACTGGTTTAATACCTCCAGAATTATCTATCATGACATTCCGGAATTGAGTTAATGTGATAAGTTTTTCGAAGTCAAATGCATGTGTTGATGCGGTCGATGACGAGTGCTTTCCACTTCTTATGGCAATGTAAGATGGTCCAGAGTAGGAAACTGCTTCCGGGCGTCCTATTTTATCATTTTCTATTACACATGCAGCATAAACGCTAGGTATCAACTTGTGTCTGGTGGCTATCACCCAATCATGGTCTGGGAGCGAAACCCGATACTCCATGTGCATTAAGACAGGTGCCTGCTTATTAGCAGCTGCTAAACCTATTGGTACACGAGCCTTATCATCCTGCGATAGAAAGCATGCCTGAAGCGGGCCTAGAATACTTGCCAGCGTTTCCAAAGATCTAATTGTAGCGACACAGAAGTGCTGGTCCAAATGCGCTTTGTGATGATCCGCCTCTGGTCGACTCAATTTAACAGGCACGGTACACCCAGAGAAAAAATGCTGTAATACCAACCAAATTACGGGTTAAACCAACAGATTTTACAGGCAAAAACCATCCAAACGTAAAAATCGTTGAAATAACAGATGCTTTTCGTTTATTAAGATTTGAACGGTTTTACTGTTGAATCCGACGATTTTCTGTCAAATCAACTATAACTAATTTGTTGCTTCAACAAGTTTGCTGTTAGTTGTTAACAAACGTGACAGTTGATTTGACATATTTTTTCAACCGTTTCACTGTTGAATTTACAAAATTTCTGTTCATTTGACGTTCTTCAAATTGGTTGATTCAACAGGCAATCTGTTAATTTTCAACAAGCGGGACTGTTCAAATGCCATATTTTAATGTTCATATAACAGTTCAACCTGTTTATTCAACTACAAAAAATGTAGTTGATTTAACAGTACATCTAGTACCCTTGACAGTCAAAACTGCCAATTTTAAAAATTTTGTTACCTAAATAAATAAAAACTCGTAATTTAATAATAATTGAATAATTTAATATATATATAAAGATCATTTATTTCACATTAGTACAGGTATTAAATGAAGACAAACACTTGTTTTGTCACGAAACCTTATAAACAATACTTAGAGTCACTTAAAATAATACTCCATAGTAAACTGGGGCTATCCCCATACCAAGTTTTTAAGGTTTTTTTTTAGAAAAATATAAAAAGTAAAAATAATCGTTAAATAATGTTAAAATGAGGTATTGTATAACTTTGGTACACAAATATTTTTTTAGTGTTACAGAGTTGGGTTGCATTAAATTCAATGTTACAAAAGAGATAAAGTTTTTAAAATTACACAAAAATATATGGTAGTTTTCAAGCCATTTAAAAACAAAAAACAAAAAGTACTAATACAATTTTTTAACGTGAGGTGTTCTATAATTATGGTAAGCAAATTTTTAGACTCACACAGGGTTGTTGCATTGAATACAATGTTGGAAAAGAGATAAATAACATTAAAGTTTTCAAAGCATTTTATTTCGTAGATATGTAGAACCGTCAGTCATGCTATATATATGCAACGGAGGACTAGTAAAAAATTCAATTTCTTTCAAACACATTTCGTTAGTTTTTGTTCCAACAACAAATGACTGGTAATGTAAATCAAATTTTTTTAACTGGATTTTGGACGAAACTATAAAAAATTGGTTTTTCTTGTGGATGACTAAACCTTCAATTCTGTGCAGTTCTAAATTTTCTGAAAATCTAGTTAGATAAAACATTTTCTTGTAAGCAGTACCTCTAAATGTCACTGATTTAGCTAAAACAATTTCGTCTTTGGGCATATTTCTAGAATTCAAGAAGGAATCAATAGTATTATTTTCGTTGTTTTTATCGATATCTTCAATATAGCTTAAATATAATGATTCATTATAGTTCAAAATAAAGTGTGAAAACTGATAAGATATTTTCATGGCCAAAGAATAAGAAATATTTTTCCGAGAATAACTAACAGACGCATATTTTTTTAAGACCTTATGTTTCGCCTCAAACCTTAAGCACCACATATATTTCAATGGTCCAGCTGCCTTAATTGTAGAGGCATAGTGGACTAAGAAATGATGTTTTGGCTTGAGAAGCCCAAATATTTTCAAATATAATTCATGATGGGAAGATATGGTTTCCCTCAAAAGTTGAATGTCACTTTTAGTGAAAGTAGAATATAAGCAAAGATCAATGATTTTAATTAGAAGTGTAATCAATTTCCACACTCTATCAGTTCTTGGGACTTTATCTCCTATAATTAATGGCAAGAAATGTGTAAAAGTTCGAGTTTCACTAGCTGTCATTTTTAGATTTGACTTACGAAGACATTGCATTTTTAATGGGCAAGAAAAATTACCTATTTCAGTTTCACCGTACATAAAACTTTGTTTTCGTGTGTTGAAAAACTCTAATGAAAAATATTTATTTTCAATAAAGTACAATAGGGATTGGCATATTTCATAGCGACAAATCCCCTCGAAAATATCATGCATTACATCAACGCTAAAGTTATCGGTAACGTGAAAGAAGCTGATATCATTAAATATACTGTTTTCTATTATTCCTGTAACCTTGTAATTATTTAGCTCAAGGTCTTCTGAATAGTTGCGCATATTTCTAACGTAACTCTCTAATTCGACAGAGTCTTTCTGTATATCTGCCTTCCATCTCCTACAAAGTCGACAGAGTCTTTCGGAACAAAATGATTTGCAAAAACCTAGTATTGATTTCAGTCCTAAGTTATCACCTAGAATAAGCCCTAATGTAAAAAAAACATGATAGGTCTTCCCATCCGCATTTATTTCTATGCCCGTTTCTTCCAAATCTCTAATTTCTTGAACGAGACCATAAAAAGCTAAATTACTACCGAAATCTTTTACGTAACATGTTTTGACAAGTGCAGCAACGAAAATGAATTTCAAACTAGAAAGTAAATGTTGTGGGATAGTTGGAAAAGAATAATAGAAAGCGCATACTGAATCCTTAGCTGCATGACTTCCTAACGGATTATTTGTTTCGAAATCATCGGAGTAAAGAAAATATGGTATAATCAACTTTTCTTTACCAATGACGTTCACCTTTGATTTAAAAATAGATCCAATAACAAAATTCGAGTACTGTGTCTGATTTTGTAAAAAGTGAGTATTTTCTAATGTTTTTCGTAAAATAGATCCTAATTCGAATATTTTTTGAAATTGAAAGCGCAATGGCATTATATAGGCTTTTGAGCAACTTTCCGCCAAAGTAGGATTACCAAGTCGGATTCGTGGTACAATTTCATTGTTGATAGTATGCTCACGAAAATTTTTAAACACATCTTTGTTTTCAATAAATTTACGAAATTTATATTCCGTGTTTACATATTGTAATGGATCTGAACTTAATTCCAAAACTTCATTTAATTCGACCGTTATTGGAATATTAATTTCTTTTACGAGTATATCTTTGATATTAGTAACTAAAACTTGACACATATTTGTGACAGTTTTTTGAAGACTTAGAGCATCCTTCCGGTTAAAATTAATTTTTGAATACAGTTCAGACGAAAATAACAAAACTGAATCGATAATTTCATTTTTTGGACTACTAATTCTAGCTTGACGATCCATATCTTCACAGTTACTTGATAATAAGCCATTGTTGTTGGAATTCACATGAATTTCATTTTTTGGACTACTACTTATTCTAGAAATTCTAGCTTGACGATCCATATCTTCACAGTTACTTACTGATAAGCCATTGTTGTTGGAATTCACAGAATAAGATTTTGGCAAAACAACGCTAAAGTTATCATCACAATTATCTTTTTCATGTCTATTAAGATGTTTTGCAAATGCCCATTTACTCGAAAAATGCTGAAAACAATTTTTCTGCGCACATTTGTATACGCCAAAAGTCTTCAATTTATGTTTATCCTTAAAGTGAGATAATAACTTCTTGACCGCTTCAGTTTTAAATTCACAAAGGGAGCAAAAAAACATTTTAGTTTTTGTTTAATAACGAATTCAAATGGGATATTAATCCACTCACTTTTGGCTGATGGTCATCGTACTTTGTATCAATTTCGAAAAAAAACTTTTGAAGGAAAAGCCAAACGCCCTTGCAATATAAAGGATATTGCAAATCGAAGACATGAAAAATTTTAAAACATGAGTCTAAAGCTGCCAAAAATGATGAGAACTTTAGCTTAGTTCCATCTATATATACAAAAAAGTTATCTATTGCTGTAATAGGACTACCGGTAACTACAATAATAGGTTGCAAAGTATTTTTATCCTGCGAAAAACGTTCTCGTATCATATAAATGTGTTCTTCTAAAACTGATGCGGAGTTGACGTGGACTAAGAAACTGTCCATTCCTTCTTGAATGGTTACTCGTTTTGTCGTGCTTTTGTTTTTATATCTAGCGACGGGTGTAATAACGGAATTTAGTAGCAATGCAATTATATAGTTCTTACTATCTGGAAATAAGAGGGTAATATTTTTAGTATTAATACATATACATATAATACAGAGTTGTATATGAGTAAGTTCACGTCAACTTGATCAGAAAAACGATATCTAAGAAAGATAAATTAACGAAACTTTGATACAATATTAGGAACTAAAAATATCATTATCACATTTTTAATTAATTCTAAGATTTACAAACGTTTACTTTTAGTGATCAGGTGGTAAATATGGATCCAGTTGACGCGATCTAACTCATATTAAAGTATGGTATATTACCTTCACTCAATTTTACGTTTTCCAGTAGCAAAACATTTTCTCGGCAAGCTTTGTCCTTGACGTGTGTATTATAATAGTTGGATATTAAGGGCGCGAATTCAGTCCACTTTGTAAATAAATTATTTACTTTGTTCGGATACAATGCATCAAAATCGCAATCAATCTGGAATGTTAAGATAATTAAAGAGAATGTAATATATATTAAAATACATTCATATTGTATAAATTGAAACATGTAAGTAAAAAAAATTACCAGTTGTGGTCCAAGGATACAATGTTTGTACAGCGGCCATTCTAATAGAAAAGTGGAAATTGTTTCTCCTTTCTTAAGCGAATTTTTCAAGCAAATTTTTCTGTAAACATGTGTTTTCTTCCAATTATCTTTAACTTCATCTACTTGGCCATCATTGTATTTCAGCCAGGACTGAATTTTTTGGCACAAAGTTTGGTCGGTTTCCGGATTTTCGGCTATTGGCGGTTCATTAGTTTTTGTAGCAGTAGAACACAAAGTCAACGATTTTTTTCCTTTTCTATGATTAAAATAGCGATCGTACAGTTTTCCATATGGCTTTTTGGTTTCTCCGCGACGCCCAAAATAAGTTGACTGAAGTGGTTAATATAGAGGAAAATTTATATAAATCTCGGCTAAGGTTTTTTTTTTATTTAAGTAAATGGGAATACCTCACAATACCGACAAGCCATAATCCAGAAAATTTTATGAATGAAAGAAAATGTCAAAGTCTCCGGGAAAAGGTGATGCATGTTGGTCTTCCACGCAAATAACTAACTATGCTAGTTTTCCATGGAACCGACGATTGTGGGCCTGTGATTCGGCATTTGTTAGTATCTGGATTATGGTTCATCGGGATTGTGTTGTACTCTCATTTTAAACATACTGTGTGCTCTCCAGGAAAATAATTGCATATTCTGATAGAAATTTTATCCAAATCCTTTAAAGAAAGCTTAGTTCGGGAAGCCAAAAAATGGTCAATGATACAGTTTGAGATGCTTTGCTGGTGATAAGGCGTGAGTGTTTTTTGATGTACGAAATAATCGAGAGCGTCTTTTCCTCGAGGGTTGTTATTCAAAACATTTGGTATGTCAACCTGCGTAGATGAAAACTAATTACATACATATGTATATTGAAATATAAGATTAATACAATGTTTTGCATGTTTCAAACTTTCCAACTTTATATGGAATTGGGCCTTTATTTTTAACACATGACGCGCGTATCTGCCAAAATCAAGGTCGGAGTTTCGGAAGTGTGTTATAAATTGACCTTTATTACCTCTAACGAGCAATCTGAAGTCTGTGATGTACTCAAAGGCGAAGAGGAGAGTCCAGCACCTTCATTTTCCTTAATCCACTGACTGACTTTTTGAATTGCGGACGTTATATCTTCGTCTTGGCCAAACTATGCGATAAAGGAAATAAATATTAATAATGAAAATATCAATATCGCTAAAGAAATAAAGATATATATTACCTGCTGTTTTTTCCACACTTTAATTTTCTCACGTAATTTCGCTTTTGTGCCCACTACGTCGACTGAAGGAAAAATTTTGTCCAAATCCGCTTCAGTTAAGTATCGCAGCTCTTCTATTCCTACGCTGGCGTCTATTGATAAGAAAATTAATATACTTAAATTACGTAATTCTTTACGTCTCTTCGCACAATTGCACTTGCATATTTTATCAATAGCACAGCAATGTTAAAGTACAAAAGAATTACCTTTTTGACAAATAGAAATATTTTATGATTGTGCATGAATAAATATATACTATGTATTTCCATACTAATGTACGTGCAGTATTGTGAATGAATACCAGGCACAAATTATGGTAGCACTTGGTTGCCTTTTTATCACACAACACTGTACTATATGGACACAATTTGTATGTACTTTCAATTGATTAAGCTTGGAAATATATAGTTTTTGATTATAGCATTTATTATTGTAAATACACTCAATAAACTATATACATATTTTCAATAAATCATACTAATTAATTTGGCAATTAAGAACTTACTTCTAAGTATGAGATATACTTTGTCCAATCCCCACTCTGTGAGCAAACTTAGAAGCTCTTCATCTGCTTCCACTTCCGCGCTTTCATATAATATTATATTTATATCACTTTCCGCTACGTCCATAGTATTATTACTTGATTATAATTTTTTCGCGATCCGCACACACAATTTTTCACAATTCACTGAAATTCTTAGCACGCGTCTATTTTTTGCGAACGAAAATATGAATTTACTTCGACGGACACAAACATGTATGTGAAATCTAACGGGATCATGTTTGTTGTTGCTTTGCATGATCAAATCAACAGAAAGGCGGTTGGTTTAACGTGGCGCACTGGCAAATTAACAGCAAATTCTGTTGACTAGTAGCAGAGGAAATAAAATAACAGATGTTCCATTAATTTAACAGTGGTATTTGGTAAATCAACGGATGAATATGTTCAAGTAACAGTAGAAATTCAACCGATTTCAGTTAATATTGACTGGATGGATTTGTTAACATATCAAACGAAATCAATAGGTTAAATTAACATTTTTTCTGTTGAAACCTACAGGGATACAGTTTGGATAACAGTGTCAACTGTGATTTCAAATAGGATTATTGGCAATAATTAATGACAGAACGTTGAACAGATTTATTCGTTAAAGAAACTGCTTTTTATCGTTATTTAACCAAATAAATCCGTCCGTTTAACCAAGATGATGTTATTTCAACAGTTTTTAATGCCAACCGCTGGGAACTGTTGATATAACAGAAAAGTTTTCTCTGAGTGTAACTACATGCCTTTTTCCTTCCGACGTTTTAAAATTTTTTGGCAATAATCGCAGATATGTCGCGCTTCTAGATATTTGGTAACCAAAATGTAATAATTTTTCATGAAGGTCACTTAAGGTTTGACAACTACGTAGAAGCACCAAACATAGCAATGTCGACAATGGTTTTAAGTAGCTCAGGCTGGTTATATTCAATACGGGGACGACCTGGAGTACTGTGTGTCACATTGCCGTCGTCGACACTACTTGAACTTATTTCTGCTAGTTTCGCTTTGACAGTTAACCTATGCTTTTTGGATTGAATAACGTGAAGCTGTTTTCTTTTGAGACTTTTTTTAAAAGCCTCAATGCGTTTTTTGATTTTAGAAGCTTCGTTTGATTTTCCACGAAGTATGGTCACATTGTATTCAGCTCTCAGTAAATAAATTTTCTTTCGCAGAACATCTTGCGCTGGAGTATTACGACGAACTGACGCAGTAAACTCTTCAGAGTCTTTGCTATTTTGAATTACATCTGCGGACTCACTTGGGGCGAAATCAGAGTCTTTGCTATTTTGAATTACATCTGCGGACTCACTTGAGGCGGAATCCGTCGCAACTGCGAGTGCAGATTTATTGTTCAGTTGATTTCCCTAAAATACATAAATGCATTACGATTACAAATATTAACTAAACTAATCACCTTTTCATTTGAGCGTTGAAAGTACTTGGCAATATTTCCGTTTCTTATTTGTTTTGCCGTTGCTTGCTGTACCTCTTTAATTTGGTTTAAAATAATGTTTTCGAACTCAGTTTTGTCTGCGCAACTTTTTTTGGCATCTCTCCAGAAGATGTTTGCACTTTCCTGGCACGCTGCTTTTGTTTTACTTGAATATCTTGGAACATATGCACGAAATAGCTGCAAATGTAGATTCATTTCACCGCAACTTGAAGCTCTTATCAAGGAAATGATTTTAAAAATAATTGAGCTCGACAAACGGCAAGTTTTCGCTTATAGTTTGAAACTTCACTTGAGAACATATAAATACAGACATATTTGTGAACAGAATATGATCTCAGTCAGCTGATAGGATTGCCATATCACAAAAAATTTTAATAGAAGAGGAAATGTGATGATTATTGACATTCAAACAAATCACGTGATAATGCGAAGCACTCCTCCCCCCCCATATGTGATCGATAGTGATAATTTTCAAACCCCCCCTCCCCCCGAAACTGCTCACGTGATTTATGGACGCCCCCTAAGTACAAGTATTCTTGAGTAGGAAAGGCATTTTACAGACGGCGTTTTTGTTAAAGAAGTTGTTCTTAAAATTTTAATAAACATATGCATTTACCTTCTTAGTAAACACAAAACATCACTTGATTTCCTCCATGGAGAGAACGAGGGGGTGAAATAACCCAAACGGTAATAACCCAAATTGGTGTTATTCCTCAACCGAATGTGAAATAACCCAAAATTTTCCACATTTAATAAACCAAAAAAGTGCACATGCACCCATCACAGACTTTTTTTTGTGTTCGCACCGCACATTTGTCGTATAAATATGTAGATTTACGACTGCAGTATAAGTCCAGTAAAGCTGCGTAGAGGAATATATAAGTATAGATACATATGTATGCACATTGTACATACGTACATTCTATGTTATTCTCAACCATGGCTAAATTATATAGGTTGCAGTGATGGGGCAACAACACGAAATTACCATTTGGGGTTGTTTCGTACTTATGTCAAAAGGCACGTGTCAAACAAACGCGCAAAAACGTTCAGACTTTTCACATACATTACACTCACAAATCACTTTGCGAAGGGGGAAAAGCAGTATTTTGTTTCAGTGAAAAGTTATTAGTGAAAAACCGAATCCATGGTATTTATGTGCAGAACACCTCTCCGCCGAAGGCCGCGCTAAAAAAAAACAATGGGCTTCGCCATGCCAACTCCAGGTGGTTGCTTGAACCGTGGCAACGTGCCACGGTACGCACACTTTTCCACTTTTTTGGCTCAGCCTAATGTGCCATTACAACAACCAGAAATCATTTGTCCGATCGTTAGTTAGGTTTCGGTCTTAAGCAGGTTTGATATGAGCCCATCAAGGTACCGATGTCGAACCGATTTTGTCTGCTAATGAAATACTATATTTGAGCAATAAGACCACATTTTTTTCCCCCGAGTGGTAATAAAGCAAACCTCGAAATTTTTGTTATTTCTCATTTGAATGGGTGTTATTACCATTTGGGTTATTTCACCCCCTCCGGAGAGAACTGCGATGTATTGTTTGAAGTAAAGGTTTGAAAAACGAACAACTGTACGGAAGCAGATTGGGATGTTTTCATTATATGAAAGAATCAAAGAGTTTGACAGTCGTCTATTGACTCGAATTACTCCATGACTATCTAGAAATGCATTTAACGACAGAATTTTGCATTTGGGGCGAATCGAGATTTTGGAGGTGAGAATGTGGTGTTCTTCATGGAAATGATTCATCTGTACCAGAATAGGGGATGAGGGTATGTTACTGGTGATTGTGGGTAAAACAAACGCATCAGCTACTATGAAAAGAGTTGGATCACAGGGTGAGCCCAAAACGAATGAGTATTTTTTTGAAGTGTTTTTGCAAACTTTCTGATTTAGTCCCGATATAACCGCGTTAGCTTTGAAAGGTAGCTAAGTCGCTCCGAAATTAACGACGCCTACGGAGCTTAGTCAATCAACGTACGAGTGACATATGTTGACCCCAAGCTACAA
Source organism: Sphenella marginata (assembly GCA_951509765.1). Lineage (NCBI taxonomy): Eukaryota > Metazoa > Arthropoda > Insecta > Diptera > Tephritidae > Sphenella > Sphenella marginata. The sequence continues at coordinate 72,750,558 of OX608079.1, forward strand.
ATATTAATCATCGGAAGTCCGAGGATAATTTTAACGATTTAAAATTTTCTCCTTCTAACGGCGGACTACCATTCGAGGAAGTGGACAGCATGTTGGTGTGAAGCAGTTGTGGTTGTTGAGTCTTTGGGCGTTTGAATATTAGAAGCATTTTAAGCACGAAAATTTATTGGTTCAGTTTCTAATTGAGTGACCTGTTAAGAGACAATTTAGGCAGCAGTTGTGTTTTTTTACCTAAAGCGAGCCTATCATTTATCAAAAGAGCGAAGAACTTGGTACATATTTAAGCGCAAGAGATGTTTTTGTTTAGACACAAGACAGTTCGACAACGACAACAACGGTACAAAGGCGTAAGGGGTGTTGTTGTTTTTTTATTTATTTTTATTTATTAATTTGTTTTAAGTCGACACAAACAAAGAGGTCGACTAAGGACAGATACTATTAAAATTGCACATAACTTAAAAACTAACAATATGAATTAAAGTATTACATGAGATGTTTGGAGAGGCAGTGTCTCCCATCCACCCACACATACGGTCGATTATTCACGGAATGTTGTCATCAGAGCTAGTTGGTTATTAACTGGAAAGATTAGAGTGGCCATGATTGCTGTCCATCTTATAAAACGATCGGTTCATCCATACGGATGGTCTTGAAAATCATTGACTGTTCCATCCTCAGCGGGTGGTTGAAGAGGCCGAGTCTCCAATCCACCCTGACATACGGTCGAGTAATAATTTGTTTAAGTGTGTTCGTTGATATTGTGTAAGAAGCTGGTGGAATGGACGCGATTCCACGCAGCGTTCGGGGCAACAACGGAATATTTATCATTTAATATTGTGTCTTGAAATCTTGAATTATCCATAGGATGGTTGAAAAGGCCGAGTCTCCAATCCACCCTGACATACGGTCGAATATTTATTTATGTAAAGTAGAGTACCACAGCAATATGAGATTTGCTGGCGGAATGGACGTCATTCCGCGCAGCGGATAATTTAATTAATTAATTGTATACGTTGATATATGTGTGCTGCCGGTGGAATGGACGCGATTCCACGCAGCGCTCAGAGCAACGACGGGTGGAGGACTTACATGATATTAGTCAGCGTTAAGCAGGAATGCACGTATTAAATTTTGAAGTGAGGCAAAAGAACATTCGAAACTAATGCAGCTATATAACTCGTTGTAAAATGAACACCAAAGGTTTAGAGGGTGGTTTTTTGCAAAGTTTTGACGACAAAGGGGTAATTGAAAAGGCACATAGTGCCTGGACGCCCTAGCGGGTACAGCAAAACTCAGTCGACTAACAAGATCAGATGAATCGATTTCACCAACAATCAGCTTATGGAGGAACATTACACCTAGTAAAACCCTACGATTTTCCAGAGAAGGTAAATTTAAGAGGAGAAGCCTACTTCTATAAGGGGGCAGGTGAGTAGTTGGATTCCAGTTAAAACCCCGCAAAGCAAAAATCAAGAATTGCTTTTGTACTGACTCCTGTATATGAACTTGATACAAGGGACACCAGACACACGAGCAATACTCAAGTATTGGACGAACCAGCGATGTGTAAAGAACTTTCGTGAGGTACGGGTCGTCAAATTCTTTAGCCCATCGTTTAACAAAACCAAGCACACCCATGGCTTTGTTAGCAATAGATGAAATATGCATATTAAAACTTAGTTTAGGGTCAAAAATAACACCTAAATCAGTTACAACAGATATGCGTTCCAAAAGAGAGTCGTTTAGTACGTAGGAGACCAAAACCGGCTTTACTCGATGAAAAGTCATTAGCTTACATTTCGAGCTATTCAATATTAATAAATTTACTGCACACCAGCAGCGAAATGACTCCAAATCGGCCTGAAAGAGATCTCCACGGGAAGGTACAGTAGGCGAATAGGTGAAACAAAGTTTCACATCATCCGCATACATAAGAGTTCGAGAATAAGAGATGATTTGGGGTAGGTCATTTATGAACAGGGTAAAGAGTAAGGGGCCAAGATGACTACCCTGGGGGACACCGGAAGTTACGTCAATGGACTTAGACAAAGTATTTTTAAACAACACCTGTTGAGTCCTGTTTGTAAGATAATTTGCAAGCCATAATAATAACTGATTTGGAAAACCCAGTAAATCGAGTTTATGGATTAAAAGCTCATGGTTGACAGAGTCGAAAGCTTTGCTGAAATCGGTATAGACCACATCCGTTTGGTTACCTTTCAAGAAACCGTCCATAACAAAGGAGGAGAACTCAAGCAAGTTAGTTGAGGTAGATCGTCGAGGTACGAAACCATGCTGACACTGTGATAATAAACACCTACACCGGTATTGCAGCTGGCGAGTTATTATGTGTTCAAAAGTTTTAGGAATAGCTGAGAGCTTAGCTATGCCCCTATAATTCTCAATATTTGACCTGCTACCTTTTTTATGTAAAGGTATAATAAAAGATTGCTTCCAGATTGTAGGGAACGCAGCAGATTCAAGAGATAGTTTAAACAGTTTAAAAATTGGGTCAGATAAATGTGTAGCACAGTAGTTCAACACACAGTTCGTGTACTCCGAAAAAGGCGTATATTGACAATTTTAAGTTATGGAATTACTATATATAAATGTATATTAGGTGTTTTTGCAATAACCGTTACATTTTTACCACGATTGTAAGATGTATTTTTTGGACGGAATGAGCTTTTTGTTGTGATATTATATTTTTAAGCCGCTAAGAAAGTATTGTGAAGCTAAAATTGGTAAGAAATATGAAATTAAGTGTTTTGAACGATTGTATGTACATATGTATGAATTTGCAAACACACGACTGGGAAATTATTTCCGGTTGCGTGTAGGTAAATTTAAGAAGAATGAATTTTTGGACTACGATTAATTTGCATAAAAGTGGTGCACACAGGTTTTCACGCCTTAAGGGACTATAAGCTAGATAAATATGATAGTTTTACACTTAATTGTTTTCTAGTAGCACAAACACCATTATTTGCTAAAAAAAGTTAGTCAGTCTAAAAAGCTCAACCAATTAGATTTTACACGCACCTGACGAAATCTGGAACTCGATGTAATTGTTGATTTTGTTAAATGTAGTACTTAATTTGTTGATGTTGTTTCTGTTTTTGATGTCGTTTTTCTTCTTCTATATGTTTTTTATTCTTCCTCTTGTTACCTTATATGTATATAACTGCTCGTGAATTTGCCGGTTCGAGGACCAAATGTTGGGGGAGGGGGGGCGTGATGGAAAATAATTATAATGATTCTCTGGTTAATAATTTGTTTATATTTAAAATAAAGGGGTTATTATGGATCATTATAAGGAGGTTATATAATTTTTTCTTGTAAATAACACTGGATCACAAATTCCAACTTTTTTTCTGCACCAGAGACGCCATAGTGAAATTCCTATGTAAAATCACCTCCTAATTCCGAAAATCAAGGTTATTTTTACTTGATTGGTACCGTTTTTGAGATATTTACGATTTACCGTTATTTCAAAAAACAAAAAAGATGGCTCCACTTAATCGTGTATATCTCAAGAACAAACTGAGCTCTTCCAAAACGGTTTGAAAAATTTGAAAGCTTATAAAATTTACTATAATCAGTACATACAACACTTTTTGCTAGGTCCTGCAGATTCAAACATATTGAACAATCGTTACGGTTTTTTTAAATTTTTTTTGTAAAAATATAAAAAAATTTGTACTTTGCGAGGAAGCATCTCGAAAACTTTTTGTTTTTTTGCAGATATTTTCCCCCCCCTCTAAGCTCTGTTTTATTAAAAAAAACACAAGCTATCAGTGAACAAAATCGATGAACTAATACAAAAGTTATAAGCATTCAAGTAAATATATCCATTTAATACTTAAGTACCCTACAAATATAGCATATGTACATATGGTTCTGTCTTAACTCTATGATCTTATTTTATAATTGAAAAAAGTAATGTGTCTTGTTTTGACGCTTATTTAGATTAGGATCGGTTTCTCTTATGAGAAACCAACAGTAGTCGCCCATCATAGCGACATCCCAGAATCCTTGATACTGACTTTCAATCACTTTCATTTGCTGGTGAAATCTTTCGCCATGCTCGTCACTTTCGTCGCCAAGATTTTGCGGGAAAAAATTTAAGTGGGAGTGTAAGAAATGAATTTTTAAAGACATATTTACTCCTGAAAGAAAATAAAAAAGTAAATTAGATAAATACATAAGTGACACATTAGTATATAATTTTCTTAGGCTGGATTTATCTTTCAATTCAGAACAAATTTTTTGTTTATATTTTTCCCGTTCTTGTTTGTTCGGAACTGGACGATGAATTCAGATTTATGGCTATCAGGGCTGTCATGGAATCCAAGTCGGTTTTGCATTTTATCGGAATTGCAAATCAATATTGATTTCATTTGGTGTCATGAAACCGTGTCGGTTTTGTTATTTTCGAATGTAAACAAAACCGATGTTCGAATCAGCTGTTTTGTGTGGATCGCAAATTTTATTTTTGCTTTTTTGACAAAAATTTGTGAAATTTCATTGTTTTCTTCAATAAATCATAAAAATTTAATAGAAATAAAAGTATATGAGTTAAAAATGGCATCTGCAGTTGTAGCGTTCATGTTGATGGAAGAAGGGTTCATGTTGATGGAAGAAGGAAGTTGCGGGAAGGTCAAAATGAAAGTTTTGAGGGATTGCAGCAACCCGCTTGAGCTGCCGGACACAGCGTAAGTAGATTTATTGCAAGGTGCGCTTGTAAATACTTATATGATATTTGCAGGTTCATAGTGTGTTATAGGCTACATAAAGAAGCTTTCCAAATGGTACTTGACACTATTGGCGAACACTTAGCACGATCTCAATTTCCACCAATACTGCAGCTAGCAGCTAAGTTGCGATTTTTATATTTCCCCCAAGTACGAATAAAAATATGAGCCTCATTAATATTTATTTTTATTTAAAACCATCATTCACTAACATTTTTATTAAATTTTCTATCTGCAATTGAAAAAAAAGCAATTCCAATAGCTGCTAGCTGCTTGGTTTATTTCCGACAGCAAAACCGATATTATCGGTTTCTGTGACACCTAAATCCGACATAATTCCGATTCGAACATGAAACCGATAGCATTGGATTTCATGACACCAAAGCAATTTTTCTGTCGGTTTTAAATCCAATTCCGACAACTATTGGATTCCATGACAGGGGTGTATATATTCTTATGTAAATTTATGTAATATATAATTTATTTATATTTATTTTGATTAAGTCGTTCACTATCATCTCGTAGTTAGGACTTTTGTGTTTGCCTAAAAAAGAAGTAACCACCTTTTCAAAAGAATCCCACGCTGCTGCCTCCACTGGTGACAATAGTTCTTTGAAATGGTTATTGGTCATCATTTTCCTTATTTGCGGTCCCACAAAAATCCCTTCCTTTATTTTTGCTTCTGAAATCTCTGGAAAGATTGTCTTCAAATGATGAAAAGCTTCGCCTTCTTTGTCACAAAGTTTTTGATAAGGCCGAGCTTGATGTGGAGCGGAGGTAGAATTATTTTTTCCTTCTTTATAAGTGGAGAGTATTTTATGTTATCTACCCAACTTGAAACTCGATTCGTTCTGGCCAATCCTTTATGATGTAGTGGTCGGCTATCCCATTTTACATAGAAAGCAACAGTATTTTGTGTAGACCACATAGCATTCCAACGACTTTAAGATCGGCACATATTTTCCAATCATGTTCTTCGTATTTGATTAACTTGAGCAATTTTTGCATTATCTCATATGTTTCCTTCGTACTTACTGCATGCGCGATCGGGATAGATGGCTTTTGGTTACCAATATGCAATAATACGGCCTTTAAACATAATTTATTGCCGTCTATGAACAATCGCCACTCTTTTGAATCATATGGTTCACCAAATTGTTTGAATAGACCAGCAATGTCTTTGCAGTAACAAACACTGTCCTCCTTCGTATAGTACTTGGAAAATTCTTCGTGACGAGTTCTATAATATGTTACCTTAACATCGGATGAAACAAATTTAAATTGTTGCATTCGAGAGGCGTGTAGTTCGGCCTTTTCCTTTGACAATTCCAAATCCGTTATCCAATCATTGAGTTGTGCTTGTGACAAAGAATTTCTTTCGTTTTCCGTTTGAAATTCAGTACAACATGATGCCGCGTAATCAGATACTACTGTTGACAATGAAACTGGAGCCGGAACTAAAGTTAAATTTGATTCTGGCAATGTCGCTTCTGTTGAAATTAGTTCTGGTAATGACACTGTAGATACGCTCGCATAGGTTACTTTTCTGGACTTTCCAACCCCAAGTACTTTTGTAGTACAAATATAGCAGTACGTTGAATGGCAAGTTGGTTCCCTCCACTTCATTGGTGTAATAAATTTCACACGTCGCCTAAATAGATAGTTTCAGAAATTAGTCAGCTATGCATTTAAAGGGAACAAATTCCTAATTTTTACAACGTACCTTTTTGTTCCGGTTTCCGAAGAAATCAATTCGACTCGGCATGTGGTGCACACAGTGTTCGGTGTCCATGGTTTTTCATTGTTTTTAGGCTCAATTCCAAAACACTTATAGTATGTAACTTTCAAAGGATTTGAAAACACACGTCTCATACTTTTAACAATAAATTGACCCCAGATGAAACGGAACATATCTGGATCATTTGTACACTCAAACTCTCGCGCCCTTTTATTCATTTTTTAATTTTAAGTAAATGACGGGTTATAAACTGCAATTATAAACTGAACAGTATCCGGCGAGCCTTGCAGATATTATGAAGGAACAAGGCGCATGTACTCTTATTTATACTTAGATCCAGTAAAAATTCAAGCCTACCTAAACAAAAAGGTTCCCTAGTTCTACAAAGAAAACACTACCTGCCTCAAAAATATGCTCTTGTTTAAAATGTACCTAGGTTTGAGAAAACGACACTAACAGCTTTTTGTATCTAATAACTTTTCGAAAATCTACCTGCTAACTAACTGATATACGAATACTAACACATATGTACCAGTAGGGTACTTAAGCATTAAATAGATATATTTACTTGAATGCTTATAACTTTTGTATTAGTTCATCGATTTTGTTCACTGATAGCTTGTTTTTTTTTTTTTGTAATAAAACAGAGCTTAGAGGGGGGGAAAAATAACTGCAAAAAAACAAAAAGTTTTCGAGATGCTTCCTCGCAAAGTACAATTTTTTTTATATTTTTACAAAAAAATTTTTAAAAATCCGTAATGATTGTTTACTATGTTTGAATCTGCAGGACCTAGCAAAAAGTGTTGTATGTACTGATTATAGTAAATTTTATAAGCTTTCAAATTTTTCAAAGCGTTTTCGAATAGCTCAATTTGTTCTTGGGTTATACACGATTAAGTGGAGCCATCTTTTTTGTTTTTTGAAATAACGGTAAATCGCAAATATATCAAAAACGGTACCATTCAAGTAAAAATAACCTTGATTTTCGGAATTAGGAGGTGATTTTACATAGGAATTTCACTATGGCGTCTCTGGTGCAGAAAAAAAGTTGGAATTTGTGATCCAGTGTTATTTACAAGAAAAAATTATATAACCTACTTATAATGATCCATAATAACCCCTTTATTTTAAATATAAACAAATTATTAACCAGAGAATCATTATAATTATTTTCCATCACGCCCCCCCTCCCCCAACATTTGGTCCTAGAACCGGCAAATTCACGAGCAGTTATATACATATAAGGTAACAAGAGGAACATTTCGGCAAACACAGTCGCCAGAACCTGAGCCAAATGAATAAATACAATTGGAGCAAAACGGTCATATAGCACCTGAGCCAAATAATAAAATAAAATAAAAAATAATAATAACTTAAAAAAAAACTCACCTTCTCTAAAGCTTAGACACATAGTAACGCGGGCTTGAGTTGTCAGTGTAGCCGCTCTACCGTTCTAGCCGTTGGACTGCAGATGATAAGGTGTTGTGCGCAAGTGTTTGATGCCAAATAATCTCATCAGTGGTTAAAACAATGCTGATGTGAATTTACCACCTCTGTCAGGTGTTATTTTCGCAGGCACGCCATATCTTGATATCCAATTAGTGATTAAGGCGAATGCAACAGTGTCCGCATCGCCATTCTTTAAAGGAACTGCTTCCGGAAACCTAGTAAATCTGTCTACGATCGTTAAGCATTTGCTGTAACCGTGCGACGGTGGCAGAGTAACTAGGTCAATGTGGATGTGTTCGAACCTTTTTGTTCTCAGGTCGAATCGAGCTATTGGCGATGTTACGTGTCGATGAATTTGCGGGCATCTCAAGCATGGCTTCGCCCATCCACGACAATCTTTTTGCATTGACGGCCAAACGTAACGTGCACTTACTAGCTTTTGCGATGCCTTGGTGCCGGGGTGGGAAAGTGAATGTAATGCGTCGAAGATTTTCTTCCTTAATGCCTTAGAGACGTACGGACGCGGCTTACCTGATGAAACATCACAATAAACTGCTGTCGGATAATCACCAAAAATAATATTTTGTCATTGTAATGATGTCGAATTATTGTTTAAAAGTTGGCGTAGTTCGGGACTTGACTAGTTCGCGCGTAGTTATTGCTGGTGAAATAGTTCTGACTCTGGACAGAGTGTCTGCTACAATATTATCACGGCGGGAAATATGTCGAAAATCACTCGTGAACTGCCCAAAGAAATCTAGGCGGCAAGGGCTTATGGTCTGTGAAAATTGCAACGTACTTACCTTCGAAAATATGACGAAAGTGGTGCACGGCTTCGTAAATTGCGTGCAGTTCTCTATCGTATGTTGACAATTTATGTATCGAGGGCTGGAATTTTCTACTAAAGAAGGCTAGTGGCTGCCATTCTCCTTTGATTAGTTGTTGCAGCACGGCACCAATGGCTGTGTTTCATTCATCGCAAAATATGGCCCAAAGTGCATCCGAATTAGAGTGTGCTAGTAGTGCTGCGTTTGCTAAGCTCTGTTTCGCATCTTCGTAAGCTAGCTTTTTGGACCTTCCAGCAGCTTGTGGAGTGGGGCCAGAATTTCTGCAGCATTTTTAATAAATTTTCTGTAGAAGTTTATGGTGCCTAAGAAACCACGTAAAATAGTAATTGTAGTTGGGAATTTTAAGTTGTTTATGGCCTCGACTCTATCAGGCAATGGTTTGATACCTCTCTCGCTGATGCTATGCCCTAAAAACTTTACTTCACCCTGACCAAAAGTGGATTTCGTGACGTTTATCACAATACCGTAGTTTTGCAGGCGTACAAACAGTAATTTAAGATGTTGGAGGTGGGATTTTTCATGCTCGGATGCGACCAGCAGGTCGTCAACGTAGGGAAAAACAAATGGCAGATCTCGGGTTGCCTCGTCAATAAAACGTTGAAACGTCTGTATGGCGTTTTGAAGACCAAACGTCATGTGTGGAAATCCGAACAAGCCGAAAGGGGTGATAATCGCTGTTTTGTCTACATCTTCGCTGGCGACCGGTATTTGATTAAATGCGCGAACCAGATTTAGTACAGAAAATACTGTCTTTCCATGAAGTGTCGCTGTAAAATCGTCTAGCATCCGAACTGGATAGTTGTCGGGGATTGTACGGGCATTTAGTGGGCGATAGTCACCACAGGGTCGCAAGACACCAGATTTCTTCGGCACCAGGTGCAGTGGCGATGCCCATTGACTGCTTGATGGACGAGCTAAACCGAGTTGTACCATTTTTCGAAATTCGTCTTGCGCGATTTTTAATTCGTTTGGTGCTAAACGTCCTGCCTTACAAGTCACTGGAGGACCAAGTGTAGTTTTAAGATGGTGCGCTGTAGAATGTTTCTTGGTAGAGGTGACACCTTCTGGACGAACGATGTTTGGGTAACTCTGAAGCAGCTTATGGTAGGCTGTGTTGCCTTCAACCATGACTTTAATACATTGAATATCAGATTGAATTGAAGTTACGTTCGCGTTTATGGACCCATCGCATAGCCTTTTATTTTTAAGGTCGATTAACAAGTTAAAATAACTTAGGAAATCTGAGCCAATGATTGGAGGCGTGACGTCGGCGATGACAAACCTCCAAGTGAATTTACGACGTAAGCCTAGATTTAATGATATGCATCCATAGGTTTCTATTGGTGAACCATTAGCTATGTGTAAATGGTATCCTACGGATGTAGGTTTGCACTTCAACCGCGTATGTGGGTAAACTGATAGATCTGAACCAGAATCCACAAGATATGGTGTATTTGTGGTCAAATCTGTAACGTAGAAGATGTTGACGGGTCGCAATCCGCCACTAGTGACTCCCGGTCTCTTTTCCCGCAAATTTGCAACACTTTTCGATGAAAATAGCAAATACCGTCTTTGATTGCGTTGCGAGATTTTGACCTGTGGTGAGTTTTATTATTTCGGTCAACAGATTTAGTTCTGCTATGACTACGAAGCTCGCTGTATAGTTGGTCAACACGTTTGGTAAGAGCACATATTTGCTTTTCGAGATCTTGACCCTGCATCGATGATAGCTAAAAACTCTTGAGCTTTGTTTGGCAGGTTTGCCAGCCATCTTGTTTTTAGCACAGCTTCGTCAACTTTTGGTGCAAGTGATTTGAGGTGGCGAAGAAACTGGGATGGCGTTCGGTCGCCGATAGCTTCGCCGTCTAGCAGTTGTCGCAATTTCGCCTCCTCGGATTTTGAGTTTGTAGTATACGGTGTTTGTTTTAAGTTCGGTATACGGTGAAGTTTGCGGTGGGTTTATAATAAGAGTCTCGACTTCTTGTGAATAATCTGTGTCGATAAAGGAGACAGCGTGGTTGAACTTGTCTCTTTCTTTCACAATTGCATGTATGGCAAATTGAGCCTCGAGTTGAGCATACATCTGTTCGGGTTAAAAGATGGTACTTTAAGAGTTGTGACGGACTTTTCCTTTAAGCCGGGGTTAAGATCAGTCCGTCCAGGGCTCTTGTGGATTAGAGAAATCCCCAAAGTCTCCTTTTAAAGAGAAAACCCTGGTTTTCGTTTTAAAATATATAAAAATTCGGTTTATTAATTAAAATCCAATCTCTACGCTTACTCAACTACTTTGAAGGTGGTGGAGGTAGATAACCACTACCAGTTTTCCAAAGCTAACTTATGCTAAGATAGCGGAGTTAGCAAAGCACTTAAGGACTGCGGAGGTAGGAAACCACCACTAACTTTCGGACAGCGGAGGAAGGAAACCACAACTGTATATAACTTTGAAACTGGTGAGCTTGCAAATCCCAGGAGTTCCTTCACTGTTGAACAAGGCGTCAACAAGCTACTATGCCTACCTAACGTCTGAATCTTATTGGCAAAAATGCTCTTCTTTTATGCTATTTCTGAGCACAGGCGGACAGTTAAATTACAATAAAAAATCCTTATTCTATATATTCCATTATTTACATGCATTGCTAGCGTGGATATACAACATTTATATATATCTTAGTAATTCTTAACAGTATTTCCTTATTTACATGTTTTGCTGTGAATTTACATATATATATTCTTTGCACATTATTTCTTAACTTAGCTTTCTCCTGGAACGCCCCATTGTATTTGGTCAGCTGTTTCCTCCCACTGCATCGATCAGCTGGACATCCCATCGACATAAATATGTTTACTGGCTGTTTTGCTGCAATCCCACAGCCTATGCTTTAGCTATGCTACCAATGCATTTTTCATCTCTTCTTTGTGCGATGTCCGCTCGCATCGCCAGCCTCAGTAGCCTCACTGCTTGGTTTGTAGATTTGTATGTACGATTGTTAACAAAGCACCGCTGCCTTGAGTTGGCTGACCGACCCTGTTTTTATGCTGGAATGCCGGCTTGTAGTTGTTTGTGTACATTTCTCATCGAGACCAAAATTTGTCGCTTGATTAGCGGCTCATCTTTTTTTTGCAAACTTAGTAGAATGTGTTCATAAAAAATGTGCATATTAGGGCGTTCATAATTTTATATATATTTATAAAATGTATACCCCGGAATTCAGTGTGGTATAAAAGTTGGCTATTTATATATATAATAAGTTATGTATAAATATGTATGCAGATATGTACATTAGGGTGTTCATAAAAATTCATTAATTCTTTATAAATTCAACGTGTAAAAATTGTACAGGCGGGACGAGTGTGTTCGTGTGTGGGGCTCCAAAACCGGTGGTTTTGGGGTAATCACACTCTCCCCTCACCTGCCGCTACTAGGGTTATCGTCACCAAGCCGGTCCTCGTGATCCTCACCCGATAACTCCGACCATCAATGCTCCTGTGGAACGTCTGTTTCTTCCCCTTGTTCCTTGCGTCTTTGCTGTGCACCTCTATTTGTTGAGCCAACGCCTCTAGGAGGGGGTCTACTCCCGACCGGTTCACCCATGTGACCCTCGTTGCTGTTGTTGTTGTCGTTGCTGCGTTGCGTAGCCATTTCTCTATTTCGCATACGATGTCGTTGTAGTTGTTGTCGTTGTTTTCGTTGTTGTTGTTGCTGTCGGTGCCGCCATTCTTTGAACCAGTAATAATGTCGATGCCGGTGATGCTCAGCACGTCGCTAATTTCGGTGCGTGCGTGGTCTTCATTCGCGTCGCATGTGGCTTCTTTTGGTTCGTGTGTACGTTTCGGTGCGTTGTCTCTCGTTGCGTCGCGCGGATTCGGTGGTGCGCTCTCTTCGGCTGGATCGCCTGCATTTGGACGATCGCTGCCTTCGGCGTCATCGCATATATATACCTTGGCCGGAGTTAGGTTTGCCGCTTCTTCTTCTTCTTCTTGTGGCGTCTCAAAATCATTATAACGCCGGAGACGTATGTTGAGGCGCCTTGTATACTCCATGTACCCCTGGCCCGGTGCATCTTCCTCCTCCTCTCTCACTGAGACTATATAGAAGTTTGGGTGCCTCCAGCGGTAGTAGGCGTCTTCCTCGGCTTCGGGGGTGTCGTCCGGTACCAGCGGCCCACGATCCGCCTCGTTTTCGCTTGGGCTCGGGGTCATAATTTGGCTACCCCGGTCGCCACTTGTCTCCATAGAGCCACACTCCGACATCGTCTCATACTCAGGGCTCCGGATGGACTCGCCCTCGCTCATATGGCCAAACTCCTCGGTGCCTTGGCTGTCGCCCTCGTCCCCTTCATCGGTGTAGCGCTCCTCATCTGACCCTACGCTGGCCAGGTCGTTGTCGCTCGCTTCCTCGTCGCTGATGACCACCACTTCGTTCTCGTCTTCATTGCGCACCCTCTCACTCGCTCCGTCTCCATTTCGCCTGATCCACACGCGGAGGGACCCATCTTTGTCGTTTTCGCTGGGATACGAAGTTCGTTACACGATGAGGCCCACTGTACCTGGGTGCTAACTTTGCTGCGAAGTTGTCCACTGCCTTGGAAAGTTGATGCTCCTTGACTAGTACCAAATCACCAACGGCCGGTTGCCACTGCCTTCTACGTAAATTATAGTGCTTTGCTTGCTCCGCGGACGCCTGCTGTTGTCTTCTACGTACCATTTGGTAAACCTCCCTCATCTTCGCCATCTTTTCACTGAGAGCTACCTTTTCTTCGCCTGTGCCAAATGTTTGCTCATCGTAGAGGGCGTTGGGGATCCTTGGTTCCCTACCCTGCACTACGAATGCTGGACTGTAGCCTGTTGACTCGCATACGCTCGTGTTCAGTGCTAGTGTCATCTCTGGAAGCAACTCATCCCATACTTTGTGCTCCTTCCCAGTGAATTGCGCTATTATCCTCTTGATGTTACGATTCGCCCTTTCCGTCGGATTCTCTTGCGGTGTATATGGTGCCGTTAGCTGGTGTTTGATGCCAGCTTCTTGAAATGCCTGCTTGTGAACTGCGCTCCATTGTCTTTGATTAGGATTTTAGGCGCGCCAAATCGGGCCAAAATCCTCTCCCTCATTCCTCTAATCAGATTCTTCGTTGTCGCCTTTCGAATTGCTACAACCTCTACCCATTTCGAAAATTTGTCTACCAGAACTAATGCCATCGTATTTCCATGCTTCGAGCGAGGAAGTGGTCCAACGAAATCTGCGCAAACAGTAGCAAAGGGTTCTTCAGAAATCTGCGTGAGCATCTTACCTGCAGCTTGTTGCTGGCTGGGCTTGTAGACTTGGCAGGCGTGGCATTGCTGGACGTATTTCCTTACGTCTCTGAACATCCCAGGCCAGTAGTACCTCATCATTGCACGCGCGATGGATTTCTTTATTCCCATGTGCCCTGCACTCGGTGTGTCGTGTACCTCGTTGAGCACTCTCTGATATCGACCTTCCTCTACCACGTAATCGGGGAATTACGTCTCCGTCTCCTTCCTCACTTCGGCCATTTTTGCTGTGTACCATTTACATGTAATAATTTCCTCCTGCATACTACCCAATTGTTCTTCCAGCGGCTGCCTCGATAGTGCGTCAGCGACCACGTTCATTTTGCCTTTTCTATACTGTACATCGAATGAATATTGTTGTAGTTCGAGCGCCCATCTCGCGATCCGACCCGATGGACTTTCGATCGCATTCAACCATTTTAACGCCAAGTGATCAGTGATTACTGTAAAATTGTACCCTTCTAGATATGGCCTCATCTTTCTAATGGCCCACACGATGGCTAGACACTCCTTCTCCGTTGCCGAGTAGTTGATTTCTGATTTGTTCAGCCGCCGGCTCGCGTATGCTATCACCCGCTCTTCGTCGTCCAGCCCTTGGGTGAGAACTGCACCAAGACCGTAATCGCTCGCGTCTGTCTGCAATCGGAACCTCTTCGTGAAATCTGGGCATGCCAATGCTGGTGCTTGTATTAGTGCGCTTTTCAACGCTTCGAACGCCGCCTGCTGTTCCTAACCCCATTTCCACCTCGTTCCTTTCTTCATCATTGCAGTTAGCTTCTGTGCCACTCGTGAAAAGTCCGGTACGAACCTTCGGTACCACGAAGCTACTCCCAGGAATCGCCTTAACTCGCGTAGGTTCTGTGGTGGCGTTAGCTCCTCGATGGCCGCAATTTTGTCTGGGTCCGTATGGATGCCTTCTTCACTGACCACATGACCTAAATATTTCAAACTTTTCTTAAAAAACTCAAATTTTTCCGGGTTAATTTTCAAATTGGCTTGTCTCAATCTTTCGAAAACTTCTTTTAGGTGGGCGATATGCTCTTCTAGTGTAGTGCTGGTGATTGTTATGTCGTCCAGGTAGGCAAGCGCGTGTGGTTCCAATTCCGGGCCAATTACTTGATCAAGTGCTCTCTGGAATGTGGCTGGAGCAGAGTGTAATCCAAACGGCATCACTCTCCACTGGTACAATCCTCGTCCGGGCACCGTAAATGCTGTGAACTGCTTGCTACTTTCTTCCATCGGGATTTGCCAATAACCGTTTTTGAGGTCCAAGCTGCTTATAAACCGTGCGCTGCGTAATATATCTAAAATGTGTTGTATTCGGGGTAATGGGTAGGCATCTGGTACTGAGTGGGCGTTAAGTTGTCGATAGTCGACGCAGAGTCTCCATTTGCCGTTCTTCTTTTGGACCAGAACTATCGGCGCGCTGTGTGGACTACGTGATGGCTCGATGTACTCTTTCTCTAAGAGCTCGTCTATCTCCTTGTTTATGATCTCTTGCATCTGTGGATTCTTTGGAAAGTATCGTTGTTTTATTGGCCGATCATCGCGCATCACTATCTTGTGGGTGGCCACGTTCGCCAAGCCGGACATTTCTTCAAAAATCTGTAACTCGTGTTTGGGAAAGTTACTCACCGCATCGTCCGTGCTCTCCTCCGCTACTGGAACTTCTTTTCCACGCCTCGCCGTCTCCTCGCCACATTTGCTCTCCGCTCGGTCTATCATGGTCGTACATTTCACCGCGGTCTGCTTCTGCTCATCCACTTGCAACACTAATGTTTCCCCGCCACACTTCAGCTCCAATCTCGACTTTGCCAAATAGTCCGTGCCGATCACCACGCTGTCGACTAGCCCAGGTAAAACTAACAACCGACTCACATGACTTTGTTCGCCCAACTTGATCTCTGCGTCTACTGCTTGCCGTACCCTCTGCGATCTACCATCAACCATTACCACTCGTGTCTCCACCTGCCTAAATCTGGGCGTGTCCAACCTCGATGCTACCTGTTCGTTCACGAAGCTCCTTGTAGCTCCCGTATCGATCGATGCCATCATCTCGTGTCCTTCTAGTGTTATTGCCGCCAAGATTCGCCCTTGGGTCTGCCTAAGTATGTTTGTTGAGTACGAGGCTTTGTTGTTGGAGACACCACCCCTCGTTATTAATGGGGTCTCTGGCCATTTCCCGACTGTCTTCTGCAGCAGTCACGCGTCAGCACCTGATCTCCCCGCATCGCCTGCACGCGCTTCTTGGGTCTATGGTCGCTTGTTGTGGTCTATTTGCGCTGCTTTGTGCCCCGGTGGTCTCCTGCCT
Organism: Sphenella marginata; assembly: GCA_951509765.1. NCBI lineage: Eukaryota > Metazoa > Arthropoda > Insecta > Diptera > Tephritidae > Sphenella > Sphenella marginata. Next base: position 72,766,968 of record OX608079.1, read on the forward strand.
TTGGTGTTCTCGCTCGTCCGCTTGCATGTAGTGGTACCTCTCCTCTGGTCGTATCGGCGTAAACGGTTTGGCTGTTGGTCTCAGTGGTTATTTTTCTGGCGCAATGTTGTCGTAGTCCTCGACCAGGCTCACGAATCCTTCCAGGCTGGTGAATTCACTCCTCTTAACGTACAGCTGGTACTCTCGCCGGGAATTTCTATATATCCTGTCCAACTTCTTCTCGTCAGTATAGTCGGCGTGCCGCATTAGCCCCTGTAGAGATAGTACGTAATCTTTAAATGCCTCACCTGGTCGTTGGACTCGCTGCCGGACTTCGTCATCTAAATTCTCAAAATACAGAGAACTTAGGAAGAACTTCAGGAAGTCCCGTTTGAAGGCTTCCCATTCAGTGCCTGTTGTTGTTGCAGTACCATACCAGCGCCTTATCCTTAGTGCTCCGGTAGTGCTTTTGGGATCGAGTTGCGACCGACTTCATAACTGTCGGCCTGCTCCTCCACCCGTTCAATAAAAGATAGCGGGTCCTTGCCGCCGTCGTATTTTAGACCCCACTTACGTACTCGGCCCATTATATTTGCGTGTGATGATGGCTGATACATTACATATGGTTGCTGCTGCGTGGCTACCCCGTGGCTGTGTGTCTCTACCGCAGCGATCCGTTGTCCCTCAATTTTTCGTTGGTCGAGTTGGTTCTTTCCTTGATTTAACGATTGAAATGCTGATGCACCACCGTTGCTGCCTGGTAACTCGAGCTGGTTCGCGGGTTTTGGTGTCAGTGGCCTGGGATGCTGGAGCGCTAGTTCGTTGAAACGAGCCTCGAGGCTGGACTCACTCCCTTGCGCCTGGATGAAGCTCGCTAAACGCTTCCGTATCTCGTCCACCATTCCACTGCTCTCTAACTTAAATTCTACTGCGTATTTCACCACATCCTCGCGGTTGAGGTAATAGACCCACGCCACTCTTGCCATTGTGTTACTTGTAGCCTTTGATTCACTTTTCCGTATCTCCCGATGTATCCTCTGTGGTAATGCTCGTGTGCTTAAAAAAAATTATTTGTTTTCTCTAGTGACCACGCTCGGGCGCCATTTGTGACGGACTTTTCCTTTAAGCCGGGGTTAAGCTCAGTCCGTCCAGGATTCTTGTGGATTAGAGAAATCCCTAACGTCTCCTTTTAAAGAGAAAATCCTGGTTTTCGTTTTAAAATATATATAAATTCGGTTTATTAATTAAAATCCAATCTCTACGCTTACTCAACTACTTTGAAGGTGGTGGAGGTAGATAACCACTACCAGTTTTCCAAAGCTAACTTATGCTAAGATAGCAGAGTTAGCAAACCACCGATTATCTTCTAGATGGCGGAGGTAGGAAACCACCGTCGTATATAACTTAAAATATTCCTGCGCTCTTAAAGACTGCGGAGGTAGGAAACCACCACTAATCTTCGGAAATAAGGTAGTAAAAGCCGCGGAGGTAGGAAACCACCACTAACTTTCGGACAGCGGAGGAAGGAAACCACAACTGTATATAACTTTGAAACTGGTGAGCTTGCAAATCCCAGGAGTTCCTTCACTGTTGAACAAGGCGTCAACAAGCTACTATGCCTACCTAACGTCTGAATCTTATTGGCAAAAATGCTCTTCTTTTATACTATTTCTGAGCACAGGCGGACAGTTAAATTACAATAAAAAGTCCTTATTCTATATATTCCATTATTTACATGCATTGCTAGCGTGGATATACAACATTTTTATATTGCTTAGTTGTTGTTGTTGTTGTTTTAGCAACAAAATCACTCCCCGAAGGTTTTGGGGAGTGTTGTCGAAATAACAGTCCTTGGCCGGATATGAATCCGGTACGCTCCGGTACTCCCTTGCGGTACTGCCCGACTGTCGTGGTAGCGATTTTGTATGACCAGTGGAACCTTCTAGGTCATGGCATCACTCCTTCCGAAAGGAAAGAAGAGATGTGTAATGAGAGGTGAGAGGCATCATATCCGTAGATCAACCATCGAGTTGCACATCATTACCTTTGTGCATGTTAGTCGCCTCTTACGACCGGTATGCCTACCGCGGGCATATTCTAAACCCCTACCCGCAGGGGTAGGTATATTGCTTAGTAATTCTTAACAGTATTTCCTTATTTACATGTTTTGCTCTGAATTTACATATACATATATATTCTTTGCACATTATTTCTTAACTTAGCTTTCTCCTGGAACGCCCCATTGCAATGCATTTTTCATCACCTCTTTGTGCGATGTCCGCTCGCATCGCCAGCCTCAGTAGCCTCACTGCTTTTTTTTGTAGATTTGTATGTACGATTGTTAACAAAGCGCCGCTGCCTTGAGTTGGCTGACCGACCCTTTTTTTTATGCAGTTGTTTGTGTACATTTCTCATCGAGACCAAAATTTGTCGCTTGGTTAGCGGCTCATCTATTTTTTGCAAACTTAGTAGAATGTGTTCATAAAACATGTGCATATTAGGGCGTTCATAATTTTATATATATTTATAAAACGTGGCGGGGTGCAATATCGCCTTGTGAAATAAGCCCTTGAAGGCCTTATTACACTATTGAAAGTGAAATAAGGCCTTTATTTCAAAAAAGGCTTTATTACACTTCGAAAGAGAAATAAAGCCTTTATAAAAATTTTCCCAATTGTGCAATAAAGCCTTATTTTTTTTTTTATGAAACATAAGTGACAATCAACTACTGATATGATTGGGGTTATCACGAAGATTTGATTTCCGGCTGTGCGCCCGTCCCCGCTCCCATCCCTGTCCGCCGGTTCGTGCGTCCGCGCACATCCGCGCCATCCATCCAACGTCAAGTGTTAATACACGTCCAAAAATCTAGGTAGAGGTTACAATAGACGCGTCTTCACCTTCGTAACAATAATCTGCAAGATATTTGAAATTCGTATGCAATTCGAAAATCGAGTTCATTTTTTTTATTACGTATATCCCACAAACGGATCAAGCAATTGCAAAAAGATTTACAGAATCAAAATCACAATAAAATTTGGTATAAATGCATCATACATTGGTTTTTGATCAACCAGATAGTTTTCGAGATATTATCTTATCGTTTCAGATTTTTTTTTTTTTTTTATGAATAAATATGAAAAAAATTACCCTTTGCGAGTGCAGCATTCCAAAACTACAACTTGTTTTCCAGATATTTACTTTCTTTACATAAAGCTCTGTTTAATCAGAAAACAGATAAGTTACCATCGAAGAAAATCGGTGCAAAACTACGTAAGTTATAAGTGATCAAATAAAAATACCCAGGTTGCGCAATATCAACTTATGCATCAAAACGTATGTATAGTATAAAGAGTGAAATATCTAGCTAAGATCTGTTTCTATTGTGATAAAAGTTCAGTTTATGAACGAAATTATCCAAATTTTTAACTTTTTTTAAATTTACGAAAATACCTTCATTTATCTTGGCTTGAGAAATATCTGGAAAAATTGTTTTCAAATAGTCGAATACTTCGCCTTCTTTGTCCAAAGCCTTTACAAAGTTTTTAATGAGACCGAGCTTGATGTGTAAAGGTGGAAGTGTGATTTTCTCTTTCTTGACAAGAGGGGTGTATTTGATGTTATCCACACCAACGGTAAACTCGAATCTTTCCGGCCAATCCTTTCTGACGTAGTGGTCCTTACGAGCTCGGCTATCCCACTGGCAGACTAGCGCGATCGGGATAGAAGGCTTTTTGTTACCAATATGCAATAATACAGCCTTTAAACTCAGTTTATTGCTGTCTATGAACAATCGCCACTGTTTTGAATCATAAGTTTGACCAAACTCTTTGAATACACCAGGAATGTCGTTGCAGTAGCAACGTCTTTCTTGGTATAGTGTTTGGAAAATGGTTCGTGACGAGTTCTACAATATATCACCTTAACTTGACACGATGAACTCAAAGTGTTCGGTGGTCATGGTTTTTCAGCATTTTTAGGCTCAATGCCAAAATACTTATAGTATAAAGTTTTGATACGATCTGTGAACACTCGCCGTCTCCTTATGATAGAATATTCGCCACACATGAAACAGAACATATCTGGATCGTTATTACACTCAAATTCTCGCGTCCTTTTACTCATTTTATTTTTTTTTAATAAATCACGGTTTTGAAATTTGACTTATGAACTGAATTATCTCCGGCGAGCTTTGCAGATGTTATGAAGTGTTAAGGCGCATTAACTCATATTTATACTCGGAACAAGAATAAGATTGAAAAAATCAAATCTTACCTAGACAGGAAGGTTCCTTTTTATACGAAGCCGGGAAAAGAAAATACTACCTGCTTTAGATGAAGGCTGTACAAATTTTCTGTGTCTTGTAATTTTGAAAATCTACCTGCATACTTACCCATAAGTGATGGAAATACATGTTTATAACTACATGCCTACAGCATGTTTCAACAACTCTACCTACTATAAAACAATTCGAGTATTAAAAGTACTATTTGATTTATTTAAAGAAAAAGTATTATCATTGCTATGGTGTTATTCGTTTATCCGGATAATATCCCATTTGCACTTTATACCTTTAATATATGTACATAAGTATACATACATTGAAGTTGCGCAACCTGGGTATTTGTATTTGATCATTTATAACTTACGTAGTTTTGCATCAATTTTCTTCGATGATAGCTTATCTGTTTTCTAATTAAACAGAGCTTTACGCAAAGTAAAAATATCTGGAAAACAAGTTGTGGTTTTGGAATGCTGCCCTCGCAAAGAGTAATTTTTTTCATATTTTTTCATAAAAAAACCAAAAATCTGAAATGATAAGCTAATATCTCGAAAACTATCTAGTTGATCAAAAAACAATGTATGATGCATTTATACCAAATTTTATTGTGATTTTGATTCTGTTAAAACTTTTGCAATTGCTTGATCCGTTTGTGAGATATACGTAATTAAAGGGAGCCGTCTTTTTGGGTTTTTCGAATAACGGTAAATTGCAAATATCTCGAAAACGGTACCATAGAATCAAAAATGAAATGAAATAGAATCGAAATCAGGGGGTGGTTTTACATACGAATTTCATAACGGCGTCGTTGGTAAATTTTGGCCGTCGACCAGTGTAATTAGTGGCTTGGTGTCTTCGTCATCTTTCGGCGGCATAATGAAATTTCATTGCTAGCACAAAGCAAGCAAAAACAAGTAAGGAAGTCTAAGTTCGGGTTAACCCTGTTGTAAGGTATACATTCATCTGGTCACCTTAGCATAATTATGCAAAGTAATGAGTCGGTTAACATCATCTGAGAATACTCAATTATGTTCGTATGTTAATAGTGTAAAGCTAAAAGCTATGAGTACCTAGGTATGCTGCGTCAAGTGACAAAAGGCAAAAACTAGTTTCTCACCGACCGTATAGTAAAACACAAACCTTGCTTATTATTTGTACCTAATCATCTTTATATATTCAATAAATTATTATTACTAAATATTACTTATATCGTTTTATTCTGGATCCTGATATTTCATCATGGTAGCAGAGCAAGGTTTGTGAGCAAGAAAGATTAAAAAAAAAAAATTTAATTATCACGGGTCCGAAATAGAAAATTAAAAAGTAGCACTTGGTGCGAAAAATAAAAAACTAAATTTGGAAACTAAACAAGAGCACATGGTGAACTTTAAACCAGAAAACGACGAATTAAATAAACTGAACAAACATCAATATACGCAAAATTATATTAGACACATATTTCTTGAAAACTCAAAAATTATCTTATTCCTAAAAAACGAAATAGACGAAAATATAAAAAAGAGAGAAACAATGGCTAAGCATGCAAAGATTGATGATATTTGCATTCCAATTTTCGATGGCGCAAATTTTAGTAGCTGGAAATTCAGGTTGATGACTTTGTTGGAGTATAAAGAATGTAATGAACCTGCAATGAGAGAAAAGCAAGAAAATGAAAAGGCTGAAGACTGGAAAAAAGCCGATCTAAAAGCAAAAACCATTTTAATAAGTGCCGTTTCAGATAAGCAGTTAGAATATTTGAGTGACTGCAAAACCACCCTCGAAATGATACAAAAACTTGAAAAAATGTACTCAACCAAATCTACAGCAATGCAAATAATAAACAGAAATAAATTGGATGAAGTGAAACTAAAAAACTACGATAATGTTGACGATTTTTTTAATAATTTTGAAAAGGCATGCAATGATTTAAAAGCGGCAGGTGGAAGCCTAAATGAAGAAGAAAAAATGAGATACATGATTAAGGCATTGCCACCGAGTTATAGCTACATTGGCGATTTTATAGACTTGGTACCACAAGAGCAAAAAACAGTTGACCTAATAAAATCGAAAATTCAAGAAAAAAATTTAACTAAGCCTGACTCTGAAAAGAAACCAAATGTGAGTACATTTAATGTTAAGACCAAAGGAACCTGTTATCATTGTGGAAAAACAGGGCATTGGGCCAAAGACTGTTGGCATGGTCAGAAAAATATCAACGCCGGTGAAAGCATGCAAAGTAGCCGGATGAGATATGCTCAAAGAGGGCGAGGTTCACACAGAAACAACAGAGGTGGAGCACAACAAAGTAGCGGTCGAGGCGGAGGGTCAAGGCAGCAAAAAGCGCGGAACGACGAACAATATGGGTCAACAAAAGAAGCATGGGCAGCACAAGTAGTAGGTGTAAATGTGAATCACGTAGATTTACCTGAGCATAAACAGCCGAATGAAATTGAGTGGTTATTGGACAGTGGTTGTACTGATCACATTGTAAATAATGAAAGGTATTTTTTAAATTGTATCGATTTAGAGAAACCAATTGATGTAAAACTGCCCGACGATAAAACTTTAAAAGCTACAAAGATAGGAACGGTTAAAACTTACTTTAAAACCTACTATAACGAAATAGAAGTCGATTTAGCAAATGTTTATTATGTGGAAGGTATTAAGAGAAATTTATTAAGCTTTTCAAAAATAAGTAAATATAACAAAATAATAGCGAGAAATGATGTTGCAAAAATTTATAACAAAAACAATAAGCTAATAGCAGTAGCAAACGAAAAAGATGGCTTGTACTGTATGAAAAGTTTTCTTAACACGAATAACCCTAAAAATAAAAGTAATGCTTCTATAAATTTAGTGAAGATTTCAGAAAAAGAAAAATGGCATAGGGCTCTTGGCCATATAAATTTTCAATACTTAAATAAACTAGTAAAAGATAAATTGGTGGAAGGTTTGCCAGATGGACTAGAAACAAATGATATGAAATGCGCAAATTGTATACAAAGTAAAATGACAAATATGCCATTTGAGAATAATCGAACACATGCAACTGAAATATTAGAATTAATTCATACCGATTTAAATGGGCCGCATAAAACAACGGGTTATTGCGGGGAAAAATATTTTCTAACTTTTATTGACGATTTTAGCAAATGTGCTAAAATGTATTGCATTAAAAATAAATCAGACACAGCAAGTTGTTTCATAGAGTATGTAAATTTAGTTGAAAATCAATTCAATAAGTGTATTAAAAAATTACAATGCGACAATGGGGGAGAATATTTAAATAAAGAAATTTATAATTTTGCCAAACACAAAGGTATTGAAATTTTACCTTGTCCACCTTATGTGCATGAGTTAAATGGCGTAGCTGAACGCTACAATAGATCGGCAATGGATATGGGCAGATGTCTGGCAAGAGAAGCAAAAATACACAACAGATATTGGCCAGAAATAATGACAACTGTTTCCTATTTAAAAAATCGTACAATAGCTAACACACAACTCCATAAAACTCCATATGAAATATTTTTTGGTAAAAAACCGAATGTTAGTCACTTGAAGATCTATGGCAGTAAAGTGTTTGTAAGAGTACCAGAAGTATTGAGGAAAAGCAAATGGGACGATAAGGCACAAGTAGGAGTACTAGTGGGGTATAAAAATAATTGTTATAGGGTTCTTATTGGAAATAAAGTTATCAATGCCAGACATGTACGAGTTATAGAAAATGAAACAGAGTTAATTTGCTTAGGAAAAGAAAATGAAAGTCTCGTGCATTTAAGTTTGGAAGATGAAAATGAAATTAATGATATTAGTGGTGAAAGGGAAAACATTAATGATAACACACTTAATCAAATACCCTCTGAACCTACCCCAGAACCGTGTAGCGAAAAAGAAAATAATTTTGAAGATACAAACAAAAATAGTAATTTACAAGAAGTAGAGAAAAAGGAGCAAAACCTCTTATTCGGAAGAACCTCACAACGAAATAAACGTCCAGTAAATAGATTCGGTAGTCCTGTTACGCATTATATTTACGTGAATTATGTTAATGCAAATATACCTAATACCTTTGATGAGGCTATAAATTGTGATGAAAATAAAGAATGGAAAAAAGCAATGGATTCAGAAATGAATACTATAAATAAGAATAAAACGTGGATTGTTGTTGATAAGCCTAAGGGTAAACAAATAATTGATACGAAATGGGTATATAAAAAGAAAAATAACAATACTTATAAAGCTAGGCTAGTCGCCAGAGGTTTTCAGCAAAAAGAAACTATTGAAAATGTATACTCCCCAGTAGGGAAAGCTCAAACATTAAAAATATTGCTTTGTTTTTGTTGTGTGAATCATTTGGAAATTGAACAAATGGATTTTGATTCTGCATATTTGAATGGTTGGCTAAAATCGGAAGTATATATTTATGAACCACAGGGCTATGAAACTGGACAAAACAAAGTATGTAAATTGCAAAAAGCTCTTTATGGTTTAGGAGAAAGTCCAAGAGCTTGGTATGAGCATTTAAATCAATTTATGACAAAATTAGGCTTTATAAGAAGTAATTATGATTATTGTTTGTACGTTAAAGATCAAAACAAAGATCCAATATACATTTTAATATTTGTTGACGATATGTTGATTTGCTGCAAAGACTTAAAGAAAATCAAGGAAATAAAAGAAAATCTTAAGAAAAATTTTTCAATGAAAGACATGGGAAAAGTTACTAATTACATAGGCATCGACATAACGTATAGTAATGATAAAAGTAAAATAACCTTGAGCCAAACTAAGTATATTGAGTCCTTGGCGGTAAAATATAAATTAGAAAATACAAGGTTGTATGATACCCCAATGGAAAGTAAACTAAAATTAGAGCAATCTAGTGAGATAAATGAAGGAATAAAATATAGAAATTTGATAGGTGAGCTGTTGTATATTAGTGCCGGTACGAGACCGGACATTGCATATAGTGTAAATTATTTAAGTAGGTATCAGAGTTGCTACAATGAAACACATTTTAAGTACGCGCTAAGGGTTTTAAAATACTTATATAAAACAAAAGATTTGAAATTAACATATTTTGATAATTTAGAAAGCAGAACTCTTGATTGCATGGTTGATTCTGATTTCGCAGGCGACAACATTGATAGGAAATCAACTACAGGTTTCATTATTAGATTGTATGGAAATTTAGTTTTTTGGAAAACACACAAACAAAATAAAGTAACTAAATGTTCTACATTTGCTGAGTATACAGCACTGTCAGAAGCAGTGACTGAAGTGTTGTTTGTAAGAAACTTGTTGAACGATGTTTTCAAATTATCACTAGAAAAACCTATCAAAATATTTGAAGATAACTCAGGCGCAATAGCCATAGGAAAGTTTGGAAATTTCACTAAAAACTCTAAGCACATTGAGGTACAATATCATTATATAAACGAGAATTATGAAAACGGTTTAATAGATATAGTCAAGATCGAGTCCGGGTATAATCTGGCAGATTTTCTAACTAAAAGTCTGGATAAAGCAAATTTTGTGAAAAATAGAGCAAATTTAAATTTGATTTGAAAAATTAAGAATACTAACTGATGTTAAATTACTGTACAAAATTTTGAAATTGTAAAATAATGAAGTCTGCATAAAACAAATTTAGTTAAAAATATAAAATAAAAGTAAAATTTAATTTGAAAAATGTAGCATATTAACTGATACTGAATTACTGTTAAAAATCCTTGAATTGTAAAATAGCACTAAGTCTAGATTTACAAGGTGACCAACATTAATGTAAGGAGGTGTGTTGTAAGGTATACATTCATCTGGTCACCTTAGCATAATTATGCAAAGTAATGAGTCGGTTAACATCATCTGAGAATACTCAATTATGTTCGTATGTTAATAGTGTAAAGCTAAAAGCTATGAGTACCTAGGTATGCTGCGTCAAGTGACAAAAGGCAAAAACTAGTTTCTCACCGACCGTATAGTAAAACACAAACCTTGCTTATTATTTGTACCTAATCATCTTTATATATTCAATAAATTATTATTACTAAATATTACTTATATCGTTTTATTCTGGATCCTGATATTTCATCAAACCCAACATTAAATACCCAGCGTTAGTTTTCAGAAAAAGGGGGCGTGGTTTTCATCCGATTTCGCCCATTTTAAAAACCAATATATTCCGAGCCTAAACAATAGCGAATTTGGTGGACGCGGCCACGCCCCTTGCTTATAAAACTAACCGCTTACATGAGCCAAAAGTACTCAATCGATCTTTTCAAGGGTTATACCATGTCCTATATATAACTTTGGAAAAGAAGGCGTGCCACGCCCACAATTATTAACGTATATTGTGAAATTTTTTGATATACGGATATATGTGTCCATTAATCAATATTTACATAATTTTAAAAAAGTGGGTGGTGGGACGCCCACGGATTTTATTATGTTGTTTGTCCCCATTTGAAGTTCAGTTTTCATTGCAGATCTTTATGATACTTTCACAGTGGCTTGTTAATGGGTCAATTTCAAAAAAAAACGTACACAACGAGTTTTTTTTGCTTATTTTTCAAGTTTTTCCAATTCGCCTGTAAGAGTGGCCAATTTATGTAGAAATTGATGAGGAATCCGGTGGGACCTTTAGGCTCTCAAAAAAATCAATATTTTTGGTTTTTTTTTAGGTTTTCTATGATTTCTATCTTGAGCGTCACACACCAAATATGTATAAAAAATCGCTGAAAATGCAAAAATATTTGAAATTCAAGTTTACTATGTTGTTCTTTTGTTTTTCAAGATTCACTTCTGCCAAAATCACCTTTTCGATTATAAACACAAAATCACGATTCACCTTGATTTTTTTTTTTTTAAGTGACTAGTTATTTACAAATTTTAAGATGAAAATATGTAAATTATTGTTAAAAAGAGACTTGAACTAAGGGGTTACTTGCAAACTAATAGGCTTGTAACAATGTATTTTAAAAAAACTGCATTTATAAGCGTTTTAAGGAAAAAAAAACTAAGTGTGACGCTAAGATATTTTGTGACGATCAAGAGATTTTGTTGCACGTAAACAAGAAATAATGCCAAATTTAAAGTGTAACGAAAAAAAGTTTATTTTTTACAAAAAGTAAATAAAAGAAAACAAAAGTTCTTCAAAAAACAAAAATTTTCATACGAAACTAAACATGTACATTAGAGCGTCTCGCCTTACAGGCAAAAAAAAAAAAGTCGGCCGTACTCCCCCTCATATGAAGTGTTTTTGAAAAACATTTAAAAAAAAATTTTAATTTTTTTTTTCTGGCAACCCTAGACATCGCCCAACTACATTTTTGTTCATATCTTTGGCATTTGTTGTCGGATTTTAAAGTGTGACACATCTATTTTTTTTGTCTCAAAGAGGAGGTTTTTCTCAAGAAAGTTCATTGAGCTCATGCGTTTCGTTGTGGTACTTACCCACCATATCTCAGTTTCTACCACCCTAATGTAACAACCTAATGTCAGTTAATTGAAGACCGTAAAAAATCATAAATCTTTTGCGAAGAAAGTATTTCGATTCAAGCAGTAGAACTCGAAATAAAACAAACTTTGTTTGCTGGGTTGAGCGCTTACGGCCCACAGTGCTAGTTTTCTTTTCAAATTTTTTTACTGCTAGTTTTCGTATGGCACGCCGATACATTAAATGCCTTATTTTATTTTTAGATTTTTCTTTATGAAGACCGTTTTTTTATAAATTAACTGGACTATTGTTTATCTATTTTTTTCTGTTTTGCTCTTTACATCACACATAATCAATTGTCATTTTACTTGGTGCGTGTTAAAAACTGCAAAAACTTTAAAAATGCGTTTTGTTCATTGTGATTTAAAAAACCAACTGCCAACCAAACTCGATATTATTAAATTCGGGTTATATCTTCGTCATAGTGATCATAGTGATCGGAGTAAAAAGTTGGGAGTTTTTATTGAATTACCAGGTATGCACAGCGAAAACTATTAATTTTTCTTTGCTTCTCTTTTATCGGCATTTTCACTGATCTTTTTCACAGCATATCCTTATCATTCCCAAAATACCGAGCGATTTTTTCATACAGTCCATGCATCTGCAATGGAGGTCACCGATGAACAACGCATGGGCCACATTTTTGCTAAGCTCGAGAGCCGGCAGAAATACAGCAAGCTTGAATTTGTTTATATTATTCATAATGGGCCATTTCTTACATTTATGTTTTCTGGGTTGAGCGCTTACGGCCATCCAAATAAAACAAATAAATCCCACAATCAGCAATGATTTTTCTGTCTTTCATATATTAATATGAAAAAAACCCGTTTTTTTAATGGGTACCCGATATCGAAAAATCGATTTAATTTTTGAAATCAGCATGGCTAAGTACTTGTAGGTGTAAAGTTTCAACAAGTTCTGAAGACTATTTCGGTTTTTATAAACATATGTCTACGACGATTATGAGTTATTTTACCATTTGATAAAATTGAAAAAAAAAAAAAAAAAATGTTTATTAATTCGTAACAGCGCCTGAAAAACGGATTTTTTTCTGATATTGGTGTGATATAGTCCTTTGAGGTGTGAAGTTTCAGCCAATTCTGACCACTCCTTCTATTTTTGTTGATCTTTTATATGGAGTCGCGGCACTGTGGGCCGTAAGCGCTCAACCCAGCAAACAAAATTTGTTTTATTTCGAGTTCTACTGCTTGAATCGAAATACTTTCTTCGCAAAAGATTTATGATTTTTTACGGTCTTCAATTAACTGACATTAGGTTGTTACATTAGGGTGGTAGAAACTGAGATATGGTAGGTAAGTACCACAACGAAACGCATGAGCTCAATGAACTTTCTTGAGAAAAACCTCCTCTTTGAGACAAAAAAATTGATGTGTCACACTTTAAAATCCGACAACAAATGCCAAAGATATGAATAAAAATGTAGTTGGGCGATGTCTAGGGTTGCCAGAAAAAAAAAATAAAATTTTTTTTTAAATGTTTTTCAAAAACACTTCATATGAGGGGGAGTACGGCCGACTTTTTTTTGGTGATACGCTCTAATGTACATATTCTTTGATGTCTTTAACAAAATTTTAAAAAAGGAAGTAATTCGTGAAGAAACTTATACACATACGCGCTTTATCGAGCTTTATTTTCTCGCGATATTTCCGTGCTCTTTCAGCCGCCGTTAATTTTGTTGTTTTACTCTGGAAAATTAAAAAAAAAATCAAAATTAAGCATTTTAAGCTATGAAGCAATATGTATGAAAAGTGATGCTCATGAAATGTTTGCCTATTTTGGTTTTTTCCGTAGGCAATTTATTTCCCAAATTCACAAATTATAAAAAATGAGTTGAGACCATGTAAACAATGATTGTCAACTTTAATTTTTTACATTTAATACATTCACTTTTAAAAAAATTAGCGTGACGCTCAAGAATTTTTATCGCGCCCTTACCATGGTGTTCACAAAAACTACGCAAATCCACACTTTTTATACCCAGCGTCAGGCGCGTATTCAGGGGGGGGTTTCGGGGGTTCAAACCCCCCCCGAAATTTTCGAAAATTAAAAAATATACGTCTGTACTAGAATAATTACTCTATTTACCTTTAAAACCCCTGTTAAGAAATTAGCATTAATAGCAATAATGAAAATACGAAAGAATAAAATTAAATAATATTTCACACTGAGAGAAGTTATTGGTAGTCGCTAATCAATTGTCAGAGCAAGTCTGAGAGGTCACAACTAAATTCCTGCAACGGTTCACTCATTTGGCCCTTTAAGAAATTCGCGCCAAACTAACTGCTTTTCGAGCTATGAATACAGCGGGCAAAAATCGTAAAAATGAGTGTCCCTCGGTTGCCAAAGGTTTAACCAAAAAAATGAACAAGAAGTTAAAAAAAATTTCCAAAAATTACTAAGCTGTACACAACGCAGTCGTATTGAATTATCAGAGCAAGTGACAATTAAATTGTACTTATACTTGCGAGGTGATACTAAAAGGTGACGCAAAAAAAGATTGAAAACGTTTAAAAGAAAGCCCGGTATGCTGTTGAAAAGAAAATGATTAAGAAATATTTTCAAGTATTTCTTGACTATGAAATTGTCATGAATAGCCAACAAATGTTGACGTTCCGTTTTGCATGTTGAATAATTGCAATTTTCCGCTTTTTATATGAATTTCAATGTGTTTTCATTTTTTGTTTTTATTTTTCCGAAGCTTCAGTTTTTCTTCAAGAAATAAAGCGACAACTATTTACTTCTTGCCAAAGCCTGAAGAAATCCTACACAAAATTTGAAAACAAACAATAAAAATAAATATTGTTTTGTACACGGCTAAAATATTTAGCCTAGATTTAAAACTTTTTGGGGCTACATATTCAAAGTGTTGTTTGGAATTTTCAGTAAGATTGACTTCCTTTGACTAATTTCATTATTTTTGTATGAAAGAATGTGCAAAAAAACAAGAAAAATACTGCAACTCAAGGTTAAGAACTTTGTGGAAAATTCATGAAAATTCAAGAAAACTCGAAAAATTTACATAAAAATTTCTAACTTTTTAGTAAAAATATTTGAATTTTTTCGAGTTTTCAGTTTTGTGACCCGTTCAATTAAAGTGAACAAAGATAGCAATCTTAAGCCGCTAGAAGAATTACTCGATTTTTGGCCATTTTTTTCCTAGCCAAGTGCATTATCTTCCATACAAATTTATAAGGGTAATATTTTTATATTGAAGAAAATGCTCTTGGTCGGCTTTTGACAATTGAACGAGCAGCAAAACTGCTTACTCGAAAAAAATCAAAAAAATTTTACGACAAAGTTAGAAATTTCGATGAAATTTTTTCGAGATTTCTTAAATTTTCATGAATTTTCCACAAACTTTTGAACTTTGATTTGCAGAAGTTTCATTATGTACATATTTGCCCATACTTTCATTCAAAATAATTAAATTAGTCTAAAGAAGTTAATTTTACTGGATATTCCAAAGAAAACCCTTTGAACGCAGACATACTGATCTAGGTGTATAACCAAATTTGGTTTAGAATTAAATTTACGACGGTTGTCATAGAAATGCGCCTAATAAAAATTATTTAAATTTTATATCGAAAATGTTGTTAACAATTTTTTATGTTTTTTTAAAAAATGTTAGGTCTCGCGCACTCATGAATTTTGTGCGAAAAGTACCGTGTTTGTTTATCCCGGTTAAGTTTTAAATCTAAACCGCAAAAAATTGAGAAAGGTTTGGAATTTATTACCAAAAAGTTTTAAAAGTTGTGTAAACCAATGAATGGTTTAAAATTTAGGCTCAAATTTTTAGCCGTGTAGAAAGAGGAAAATTTCAAATAAATAAAAGTATAAATATGTAATATGTGAAAATATAAATATATGTGTATTTATAGGTAATTCTTATTTACTGACACTTTGGCCAAAACCCCCCCCGAAATTTTTTTCTGGCTACGCGCCTGCCCAGCGTACTAGTACTAGTACAAGGGTATATTAATTTTGTCCACATAACGGTACTATGTAACGGCACAAAATAATCGAGTTAGATATAGAGTTCCATATATGAAAGTTCTTAGGTTGAAAAGAGGAATTGATTAAGGCATGTCCGTCCGTCTGTCCGTCTGTCCGTCCGTGTACACGATAACTTGAGTAAAAATTGAGATATTTGCATGAAATTTTGCATACAGGTTACTTTCTGGCCAAGGTAGGTTGCTATTGAAAATGGGCGAAATCGGATGATAACCACGCCCCCTTTTTCGATATCGAAAATTTCGAAAAACGTATAAAACGGGTTAATTCAATATCAGAAGCAGCTACAATGATAAAATTTGCAATATGTATTGATTTATATGTTCTAAGGCGGATTTTACCAAACTTTTTGAAAAGGGGCGTGGCACCGCCCCCATATATTTGAAGAAATTTTAAAATTTTGACTCCTAATAACTTGAGAACAGTTTATGCTAGTATAACGAAATTTTGTAGAGGGCATACTATTGTTGTGTTAAATTCAGATATAGAAAATAAACGAAATCGCTTGGCGACCACGCCTACTTTTTTATAAAAGTTATATTGAAAGGAGGTGGAAATATTGAAAAGTCCATATCTAATTAACTGATACCGCTATAATAATATAATTTTGTACATACATCAATTTTCATATTCTTTACATTATTTTTGCAAAATTTTGGAAAGTGGGCGTGGCACCGCCCACTTATGAGTCAAGCAATTTTCAAATTCGACTGCTAATAACTTCAGAACGATGTGAGATAGGTTTACGAAACTAGGTTCCAGGTATGTTATGTTTATGTAGAGTACTACCACAGAAAATAAGAAAAATCGGTGAACGACCACGCCCCTTTTTGGACTAAAGTTCTCTAAACGAGAGTTAGGAAACCGGAATATGCAATATCTGTTTAACTGATACAGATATAATGCTAAAATTTAGTACACTCATTCACCTGATGATGTTATTTGTGATGTTTAAAGGTTTTTTGGTAATATTTTGGAAAATGGGCGTGGCACCGCCCACAAGTGAATAAACAAAATATCAACATTTCACTATTAACAAGCCACTGTGAAAGTATCATAAAGATCTGCAATGAAAACTGATCTTCAATAGGGACAAACAACATAATAAAATCCGTGGGCGTGCCACCACCCACTTTTTTAAAATTATGTAAATATTGATTAATGGACACATATATCCGTACATCGAAAAATTTCACAAAATACGTTAAAAGTTATGGGCATGGCACGCCTTCTTTTCCAAAGTTATATATAGGACATGGTATAACCCTTGAAAAGATCGATTCAGTACTTTTGGCTCATGTAAGCGGTTAAAGCTTTATAAGCAAGGAGCGTGGCCGCTCCCACCAAATTCGCTATTGTTTAGGCTCGGCATAGATTGGTTTTTAAAATGGGCGAAATCGGATGAAAACCACGCCCCCTTTTTCTAAAAACTAACGCTGGGTATTTAATGTTCGGTTCACCCGAACTTAGACTTCCTTACTTGTTTTAATAGTTTTTGTTTTCGCTTTTTCACTATTGTAATAATTAAAGTTTCTACTTTTCTTACGTAATTTACTTTATTTAAATGAAATTTGAAAACTGATAATATTTCTTGATTTATAAAAAAGTGACGCTCAATGCAAATTGTGGGGACAACTGTTCTTTGCAACGCCAAATTCGCACTAATTAATTTTTCACAACTATATCAAATCAAAACAAAAGAAAGATACCCAATAATTCGAAAACTGTTATTAAATGTTGCCCAGTAACTTTTTTCTTGATTTTATTTTATTTTGTTTACTAAAAATTCTAACGGGGGACACATGCTTTTGTATGAAAGGAGTCAGAGGGAGAAACAAAACACCATACTGAATAAACAAAAAAACAAATATACAAATTTGAGAACTATGTTTTTTTGTTACATATTCCTCGGTGATCACTGTCCTATTTTTGTTTTTTTTTTTAAATTTGTTTTTTACCTAAAATAGTAGTGTAAAGTGCGGGGACACAAAAATTGCGTTTTTTTTTTAAATTGACCCTAATAGTGAAATGTTGATATTTTGTTTATTCACTTGTGGGCGGTGCCACGCCCATTTTCCAAAGTATTATCAAAAAACCTTTAAACATCACTAATAACATCATCAGGTGAATGAGTGTACTAAATTTTAGCATTATATATTTATCAGTTAAACAGATATTGCATATTCCGGTTTCCTAACTCTTGTTTATAGAACTTTAGTCCAAAAAGGGGCGTGGTCGTTCACCGATTTTTCTTATTTTCTGTGGTAGTACTCTATATAAACATAACATGCCTGGTACCTAGTTACGTAAACCTATCTCACACCGTTCTAAAGTTATTAGCAGTCGAATTTGAAAATTGCTTGACTCATAAGTGGGCGGTGCCACGCCCACTTTCCAAAATTTTGCAAAATCAATGTAAAGAATATGAAAATTGATGTATGTACCAAATTATATTATTATAGCAGTATCAGTTAATTAGATATGGACTTTTCAATATCTCCACCTCCTTTCAATATAACTTTTATAAAAAAGTAGGCGTGGTCTCCAAGCGATTTCGTTTATTTTCTATAGCTGAATTTAACACAACAATAGTATGCCCTCTACAAAATTTCGTGATACTAGCACAAACTGTTCTGAAGTTATTGAGAGTCAAAATTTGAAAATTTCTTCAAATATATGTGGGCGGGGCCACACCCCTTTTCAAAAAATGTAATAAAATCGGCCTTAGAACATCTCAATCAATACATATTGCAAATTTTGTCATTGTAGCTGCTTCTGATATTGAATTAACTCGTTTTATACGTTTTTCGAAATTTTCGATATCGAAAAAGGGGGCGTGGTTATAATCCCATTTCGCCCATTTTCAATAGCAACCTACCTTGGCCCGAAAGTAACCTGTATTCAAAATTGCATACAAATATCTCAATTTTTACTCAAGTTATCGTGTACACGGACGGACAGACGGACAGACGGACGGACGGACATGCCTTAATCAATTCCTCTTTTCAACCTAAGAACTTTCATATATGGAACCCTATATCTAACTCGATTATTTTGTGCCGTTACGTAGTACCGTTATGTGGACAAAATTATTATACCCTTGTACTAGTACTAGTACGCTGGGTATAAAAAATATATGTATGGTGTGACTTGAACTATGCTGTTGTTTACTTGCATTAGCAATTTAGCA
Source organism: Sphenella marginata (assembly GCA_951509765.1). Classification (NCBI taxonomy): domain Eukaryota; kingdom Metazoa; phylum Arthropoda; class Insecta; order Diptera; family Tephritidae; genus Sphenella; species Sphenella marginata. The sequence goes on from OX608079.1 coordinate 72,785,949, forward strand.
GCATGCAAACAAAATATATGTGTTAGCTAACGGTTGTCGGCCCGAAAAGAAAAAAATTAATTGGTACAGTTTGTATGTAAAGTGTTATTAGTGATTTTGTACTTTTTTTAAGATAGATCGGCCCGTCACTGAACGTAAAATGTTGCTGAAATGCACATTCGTTAACCGGCATTAAAGTTTGTACAAATAAAATATTTAATGCACTTCCAAAAAAAAAAAAAATACACCATACAATGACTTTTAGGTCATAGGTTCTGTTTGCTTGTTTAAAGCGTTAAAGTCGCGGGGTCACCAATGAAGCGCAAATAAATTAATTACACGGTATACGTAGTGATTATTAAAAGTCTTTATTTATTAACATATGAGCATTTCCGTAGAATTGTCAACCAGAGCAAAAATTTTAAATGTTAATAAAAATAAATTCTTTTTTAACCCTCTTATACAAAATTACCCAAATTTTTATAAAAATAACGGTTTGAGAGTTAATTTAAATTTTTTTATGAAAAATTTGGCCTGAAACCTGAAAAAAAAAATTGCTCATTTCCAGCCAGTTTTAAAGGCCTGTTTCTTTTAAATTTTTTCACAGGTACGACTTATACTAGCGATCCTTTTATGCAACAAAATACCCCCATGATTATCAATTAAGACTATAAAAATGAAAGAAGATTGAACGACGATGTTTTCACGGTAAATTTTTATTGAAACTTTTACCTCTTCCTGGATCGTACGTTCGCGACCAAAAAAAATACATTTTTTGTTACCACTTCTCAAGGAGTGTAAGGGTATGTCTAGAACTACATTGCTATAGCCAGTTGAGTGCACTTAATTGAAAAACAAAACTACTTCTCTTGAAGGGTTTACCAAACCATTTTTTTTTATTCTCAAAGTTGCGTACGTTCGCGACCGTTTTGCATTTTGATATATTTTTGCCTACCAAAAACTGAAGCAAGAAAAAAAGAGGTTGTTAATATACTTTATTTCCATTTCTAATAATAGATCATAGGGTTTTGAATAATTTTAATGAAGTTATTCATAAATTTTACAACCATACATTATAGTGAGTATGCTTTATATTATGCAAGCCACTTTCGAGACTTTCGGTGTGAGGCGCGGAATTTCAGTACAGTCTAATAATTTATGCTATCTTCTTTCTTTATAAATTCAACATATTATAATTAAACTTGTGAATTAAGTGTTCCAATTCATATAATTTGTAAAACATTATGCCGAAAATAGGAAAAAAGAGTGTATGGAAAAATCGTACGTTCGCGACCCGTACGTTCGCGACCGGTATTTAAGCGTATATATAAAAATGTATGGACGATATTTTAACGCGAAATAAACGTAAAGAAAGTCACTTTATGCCACTTCAATATGTTATCAACCGTTTTAAAAAAATCCATTCCATTTCGCTGAATTTTGAATTTTTCCAGTTGCACAAAAAAGTCACTTCCATTTTGCGTACGTTCGCGACCACATGTTTATTGCCCCCACAGTCTAAACTAAAAATCGAACAAACCTGCCTCTTGCACCTAAAATTGACCTTCCAAAATGCTATTGAAGTAGCAAACAAAAAAAAAAACAAAAACCTATGTTTACTTTGTTTTTTGGCCCACAAAAGCGTACGAACGTACTGTTCGCGACCGTGGAAACACCCATATATATTATTTCTGTAAGGTCTTTTTGTGTTTGCTCCTAATTTTCTGCTCTCATTTCGAACCAATATTAATAAGTAAGGTATCGTTTTAAAATTGTGGGTTACCTCTACATGCGAAACTATATATTAATTACAGCAGTGCTTTTGTTTAAGCGTATTTTATAAAAATTAATTTGTTTAAATAAACCATTGTGAATGCACAAAAAATCAATTTGTACTGCAACGCCATTGTGAATCAGAGACTTTATCTACTGGGTTGTAGATGTCGCTGAGGGTAGTGGGGAAATTCTTTACGCAAGGCGCGCACGGGTCCATCTAGTATTTTATAATAACATTCAATTGAATACTGCGCTCGTTACGATTGTTAAACACTAACTAACTATGATGTTTTGATGTGTACCTAGAATAGCTAATAATAATATGTGTAGTTGTTGTCTCTTTACATTGTACTTTTTGACTCTATTCTTCTACTCACTAAACTACCGTGTGCAATAACAAATGCATCACATGTTGAGAAATAAGTAAATACAATTTATTTACTCAATATTAAAATGAAGATGGTAATTAGTGGGAACGTAGTTGCAACATATATTCCTTTAAGGAAAAAAAATATCAACTGCTAAAACTTGTCCAAAAATATCGGGAGAGGTATTATCAGACGCGTTTTGAGCTCGGTATAAATAATCTGAAAGCAGAAAATCAATATTTTGTTGCAATCAAAAGTTATTGATAAAACATTTTATTTCGTGTATTTATTTTTCGCTTGCTACGTGATCTCGCAGCTTCATTATTCGGCATGGATTTTTTAAACGTCAACTATTTACTATTATTTTTTAATCGAGAAAAAATAGATACATTTTTTTGAGCTATTACTTTTGAAGTGGATACCGGTCTTTACTCCTGTTTTCAAAGCAAAACGAATATAAAATTTGTTCTCCAACGTTTTCTTCTGACCTGGATACGGCCCTTTAAACATTAAAGTATATAGCGTTAATGATTACAATCTGCGATAACCGCTTACCTTCCTTCTCTTAGCAAAATTTCGTTGGATTCTATCCACCGGTAGACATACACCCTTCAAACAGCGGCTACCGAAACTACGAACACAATCATAAAAATTTCAAACTCACTTATACCAATAAACCGGACAAAAATAAGCTTTTGATAAAATTACAGTATCGCTCCTCTGTAGCTACAAATTTAGAAATAAAGGGCTTTTGCTTGATTTTTACATAAATAATACTATAAGTTGTATGGGCAAATCCCAAATAGTGTTACATTTTTGCAAAAAAAAAATTTTTAAACATCGAACCACAAAAATAAATTATTTTCTAGTGCATTGGTAGACAAAGAGTAGCATAAATTTATCAGCGTAATTCGACTTACATAATGCCCCAAAAAGATATAGTCAAAGATCGGAGATTATATATATAAATTCAAGTCGCAGTGTTTAATATACGTTTATTTAAACACTACTGCACCGATTTTGTTGAAATTTTATCAACGTGTAGGGATATATAAAGGTTATATTTAGGCAAACAAATTTTGATACCCGACACCCGGTTTTGGAGATTTACAACCCAATTCTTAACGAAAAATCCCCACGTATTTTTCCGCTTCTCCCTATTCCCTTTTTCTGAACATAAAATCCGCACGTATTTGTTCGCTTCTCGCTCTTCGCCTATTCTAAACGATGTTCGAAAAAGCGGAAAGCGGTTTGGCGAGTAAAGTAGGTATCATAAATGAAAAGAAAGGGGAGAATACACAACAGTTTGTCGGGAGATATTTCACCAGCCAATTTACAGTGAACGCTGAACAAAATGTAGGAAAATTTAGCTTTCAATAATTTAAAAGGACTAATACACATTAATATCGTATTGTTTTTGGATTTGTAGCGCAAAAGTATAAATAATCGGCAAAAACACTTTAATAAGATTTATTCAAAGGCATCTGGAAAACTCTGCGTCTTCCTTAAAGGATGTTGGCAAAATGAGGAGGAGGTAAATTCGGCCGGACCACCAGTAGAATGTATTGTGGAATCGAAAAAGGCACCATCTTACTTAAAACACATGTTTCAGATGGGCTTCTTTAGTGAAAGTGCAAACAGTTTTTAGGCTTGTTGTGTGTATGCTTTTAAAATGTCCAACAAATATTTGTATGCGGCTTTATTTATCCAATAGTTTTAAATACATCTGCAAAACAATTGAAACAATAAAATTCACTAAAAAGAGTTTTGTTAGCTCTTCCATTAATCCCGCAACTAAAGTGGGCTCGTATCATCACGCAACCTTCTTGTTTTAGACAATCCAGTGCTACAGAATCTTTCGTTTATACACATGCTACCATTCGAAAGACTGTTCACTAGTGAAAGAGAACTGGCGGAAATTTTCCTTGCGAATAAAAATTTCCGCAAGGAAAGAAATCCGAGCGGATATTTACAATCGGGCTGATAGTAAACAATAGTTGGTTATTCAATAACATTAACACTTTCCCTCCGATCATTTTGAAGTTTTAGCAGCATGCTGATATGTAAACGGAGAATGATTTGGAAAAAAATTGTCGGTATCTGATAACCGGTTTTGGATATATCGATAAAAGTAAAACCCGGAAAATCTTTAAATATTTTTGTTAACTTAGGCACTTCTTAGCCGATTATTTTAAAAGTTCAGAATGTAGATATTTATGTAATGTATATTAAAGTAAACTTTTGTTGATACTTGAAACTCGGTTTTTGAGATATACTCAAAAATATGAAATCGGGTAAACAATCTTTCTACCTGCAATATGGGTACCAAAAGAAAAGTACTGAAGAGAGCTTTGACGTACTGTGGCTCTCATATCGATACTTCTACTTTTCTAGAAGTGTATTCCGGTATTTGGACCCAGGTACCCACAAAACTTATCTAAACAATAAGGGTATGAAATAGGCGCGGAAGAGTGAAACAAAGCAAGAAGGTTTCGATTGCATTTTGTTTATATATTTTACTAGATGGACCCGTGCGCACCTTGCGCAAAGAATTTCACCACTACCCTCAGCGACATCTACAACCTATTATTTTACGTGTGTGTTACTTAATCAATTTCCAAATGTGCAAAAAAAATTGGACCCGCTAAGTGGCTTGTGAGTCGCTCTATTTATTTAATTAGTCAATGAACATTACAAAAGAAATGCGAAGGTCTGTTTTCGGTGTCGATTAATTCGTTTTTCAACGAACTTCTAGTTGAGGTAGAATCTTGAAATTTTCATCATCGTTTATTTTTCTGCCCAACCCCGCCCACAAAACAAAAAAATTATTCCGATAGGTGGCGCACGGGTAGAGATATTTGAAAAGTTTCATTTCCAGAGATTTTGCTTTGGATTTTGAACTAACTTGCAGTTGAGCTGGGGTTTTTCAATTTTCATCATCGTCCCGGCTTCGCTAACAATGCATTATACAAAAAAAAAATCAAAAATATTGCTTAATTTCATAAATCCCATTTATCGTCCTTTCTTGAGTGTAGTCGTTTAGTCTTATTGCCACAGATATTAGAGGAAGTAGTGGATTATAGCATGATGTTCATTAGTGGATTATAGCATGACGTTCGTTAGTTAATCTTCACGCACTTCACCTGTAGGAAGTAGTGGATTATAGCATGACGTTCGTTAGTTAATCTTCACGCACTTCTCCTGCAGGAAGTAGTGGATTATAGCACGATGTTTATTAGACAATCTTCGGCGCCATCTGCCGTTGAACATTTGAAAAGAATGTCCATTCACCATTGTCTTTTTTAATCAAAATCAAAACTTGCACCACTACCTTTCCAGCGCAGTGCCGCCACTCACATTTATTTTTTGGACCAAAATAGTTTCAAAAGTGCCAAACTTTTTTTCGAGCATGGAAAAACACACCTAAAAAGAACTATGGCGCGATAAATGTAGAGGCTATCATTAGAACCTTCAAAAACATTTCTCTTCAAATTTTTGTAGTGCTGCTCTGAGTTTATTCCTCGGCGGGGAAAAACAAACGATGTTGCTTAAATCATGAATTAGGGATTTTATAGCCAAAAAGAATTGGTATTTGTTTCCTTTAGGGGTCAACTGCAAAAAATTTTTTTAAAAATATGGGAGGGCTCAAAAAATGTGTATTGGCTGCAGGATCACGAATCCCAGAGCGCTTTTTTAATTTTTTGTTTCAGTGAAAAATTATGATCAAAATCCGGAAAAAGGACCCAGGTCCGATCCCATTTCGGATGGGGATCCATGTGCAGAATACCTTTCCGAGTTGCTATTAAAAAATAACACTCAGCCAGTCCAACACAGGCTACGCCATACTCAGCATTTCTGCGCAGAACACTTTGTTGGACATTTTTAAGGACGGTCTAATGTGATTACAACAACCACATGAAAACTTGCAACTTTATTGCAAATAACCCCTAAAGGAAACAAATAGCAAACCATTTCGAAATAACATTGGCAGACGGAAAATCCCCGAAAAAGGGCGATATCCGCGATTCTGGCAACACCGCTCTGAAGTGTGATGAATGTCAGTCACAATAGCGTTGCAGTACAAAATGATTTTTTTGTGCATTCACAATGGTTTATTTAAACAAATTAATTTTTATAAACTACGCTTGAACAAAAGCACTGCTGTTATTAATATATAGTTTGGCATGTAGAGGTAACCCACACCTTTAAAACGATACCTTACTTATTAAGATTGGTTCGAAATGAGAGCAGAAAATTATGATGAGATATATATGTATATTATATTTATGAGATAGTCGGACGTATAATATGTAACTGACCTCTCTTCTCCAGCTGTTCGGGGTATATTATGAAATCTTTAACTTTAAGGCTATAAGAGAAATAATGGTGTAGGTACACTAGCATTTTTTGATTTTTTTTTTAATTATTATGATAAATTTTTGTTTCATTTCGCTAAAGTTTGAATAAAAATTAGTTTGGAAGTAATTAGATATATTTTTCCATATTTGCCCCTTGTACAAATTTCAATAAGTTTCGTTATGCTAATATTTGAAAATGAGGCATTTGGTTTTGTACTACTGTAGTGTAGGACAACAAATTACAAAAGAGTAACACATAATAAAAGTAACACTGTAGCTGTGCCTGCAAAAAAACATCCTACCGTAAAAAAGTTACGCACCAAAGTGGCTCGAAATTTCTGCCTTTATCTTGAGAACTAAAGAGAGCACATCAAATGCAAAACCACAGAAACTTTTGCTGTATAATAGGCTATCATTATGTACAACCAAAATTTTAATACTCTGTTGCCTCAAAAACTTATAAGCACAAATTCACAAATATTGAAAATGGCCAAAAATAGAGTATCGCTACTTTCATTGGTGATAACATTTAATATTGGAGGAGCACATCAACCCCGCTTACATTTTTAGAACCACCGTCCCAAAAACTACACCCTGGTAAAAGCTCAAAGCGATACATTGATGGCTCAAAATTTTATAGAACAAATACAAAGAAGGAAATTAAGAGTATCACTTGAAAAAGCGGTAAAGCTCTGTAAAAACTGATTGTCTTTTTGATTTTGATTTTTTCCATGTGTAGCATCCGAGTATCACAAACGTAATACTATTTGGGATTTGCCCATATACTTCTCCCGGTATTTTTAAAATATTTTACAAGTGAAATACTTAATATTTACCACAATATATAAAATTTTACATCACGTTCAACAGGCTACATGCAGAACGAACAATTGATCTTTCAAAATTTTTCAATCGGTTTTTTTCAAAAAAATGGTATATTTTTTAAATAGTTTTTTTGTGGAAAAGCGGAATGGCAAAGCTGCAGGAAGGGGCAAACGAATGCGGGAAATATCCTTGTAAGTAGCTTAGAATTTTCTTCCAAATAAGATATTTAGGGCAATTTTTGTGATGGATACCAGTTTTGTGTTTTTTTAAGTTGTTTTTTTAATAAGGAAATTAGAAATGAAATCTCATTTTCCAAAAATCGGCCTTAAAAATGAAAAACAAATTAAAATTTGATAACAAACTGTGATATTTCAAAACATCTTTTTTCTATAGATGCATTTTTACCCAGCAATATTTTCTTCAATGTTTTATTATGTTTGTTAATAACACTGGTTTACAGCCAAAATGCACCAGAGACGCCATAGTGAAATTCCTATGTAAAATCACCTCCTAATTCCGAAAATCAAGGTTATTTTTACTTGAATGGTACCGTTTATGAGATATTTACGATTTACCGTTATTTCAAAAAACAAAAAAGATGGCTCCACTTAATCGTGTATATCTCAAGAACAAACTGACCTCTTTCAAAACGGTTTGAAAAATTTGAAAGCTAAAATTTACTATAATCAGTACATACACCACTTTTTGCTAGGTCCTGCAGATTCAAACATATTGAACAATCATTACGGATTTTTTAAATTTGTTGCGTAAAAATATAAAAAAATGTGTACTTTGCGAGGAAGCATCTCGAAAACTTTTTGTTTTTTTTGCAGATATTTTTTCCCCCCTCTAGGCTCTGTTTTATTACAAAAAAAAAAAGCTATCAGTGAACAAAATCGATGAACTAATACAAAAGTTATAAGCATTCAAGAAAATATATCCATTTAATACTTAAGTACCCTACAAATAATAGCATATGTACATATGGTTCTGTCTTAACTCTATGATCTTATTTTATAATTGAAAAAGTTATGTATGTGTCTTGTTTTGACGCTTATTTAGATTAGGATCGGTTTCTCTTATGAGAAACCAACAGTAGTCGTCCATCATAGCGACATCCCAGAATCCTTGTTACCGACTTTCAATCACTTTCATTTGCTGGTGAAACCTTTCGCCATGCTCGTCACTTTCGTCGCCAAGATTTTGCGGGAAAAAATTTAAGTGGGAGTGTAAGAAATGAATGTTTAAAGACATATTTACTCCTGAAAGGTAATAAAAAAGTGTATTAGATAAATACAGAAGTGACACATCTATACTATTATATAAAATTCAAACTCGAAATTTTGTTAAAGCTAAACAGCCGATCCACTGGTCCGATTTTTTTCTTTCAAATTTTAAAATATCATAATGGAGCCAGAATAGGACCGTAGATACTTTTTTTTAAATAAAAATTTTATCAAAAACTTTTTTAATTCAAATAAATTTTGTATGAAAAACCATCTTTGCTTAGACGCTTTACCATTCAGTCGTTTGTGCTTAGAGAGCATCAACAGACCACACATTGCTCTCTATTTACTCTTTTTTTGTACTCAGCTAGCACAGCTACAAAAATATGAGCGCCACCGCATAACAATGCGTGTGAATGTAGCGTGGCACACACATACTATTCACCCAAACAAGCAGACGCTCAACGCAATTATCTGCATGTTACTCAATTCGTCTGTATGCACGCAATTGGAGTGTTTTTATTGTAGCTACGATTGCTTAAGTTCGCTGCAAGCAGTGAGAGTAAAAAAAGCTACAATTAAAACACTCAATACATCCAGTAACTCAAAATTTATGTATGAGTATTTCGCGCATTTACCCAAAAATGGTTGAAGAGGGGTGGGAAATGACATTTCATGAATTGTACTAAATCCACTCAAAACTCGTACTTTTTTCGTTCAAATTGTACTAAATTTTTTTTGTATGGATTTGCATACGTATGTTGCCCTATTAATCATTTACTTTTTTTTTTTTAGTACCGAAATAAAAATACATTTGAAATAGGTTTTTCTTTCTATTTTTCTTAGTTCAATAAGAGTTTTTGAAAAACATAAATATTCTTTCCTCATACATGAAACCTATTATTATCACATAGGTACTAGCTGACGAAGGGCATGGCCACAGCCTTCATTTTTCTTTTACTTTTCGATATTGCGGTTTATTTATACTATAATAAAACTCCAGAAGGCGGCCACCGTGGTGTGGAGGTAGTGTTGTCGGCCTACCACACCGAAGGTCCGGGTTCAAGCCCTGGTACAGGTTACATCAAAAAGTGGTTTGAAAAAGTTTTTCAAAACGGGGTCGCCCCTCGGCAGTGGTTTGGCAAACTCTCCGAGTGTATTTCTGCCATGAAAGGCTTCTCAGAAAAAATTCATCTGCTTTGTAGATGCCGTTCGGAGTCGGCGAAAAACCGTAGGCCCCGCCAATTTGTAGGAAAAAATTTCAAAAGCGGCACACCACAAATTGGAAGAGAAGCTTGGCGCAAAAATCTCCTAGGAGGTTGATGATATAACTGTTGTATATCGCGCCATATATATATATATATAAAACTCCAGAAAAGTTGTGTCTGTATATTGGGAATTTCTTTGAAAAAATGACGGGATGACTTGGGAAATGTTTAGGCACAACTAAAATGTCAAATAGAAAGGAGATGACAAAATGTCCAAGTTAGACTATTAAAAAACGCCTTTACTTTAGTTGGCTTCCGTAGACATAAACGGGATAGGTGGGGAAAAAAATATTGTTGTGAACCTTCTCTGCCTGTAAATTGTCTTCTCAAGTGAGGGTATCAGAATTTTATGAACTACTTACATCCCGAGCAACGCCGGGTTCCCTGCTAGTTAGTATATAATTTTCTTAGGCTGGATTTATCTTTCAATTCAGAACAAATTTTTTGTTTATATTTTTCCCGTTCTTGTTTGTTCGGAACTGGACGATGAATTCAGATTTATGGCTATATATTCTCATGTAAATTTATGTAATATATAATTTATTATAATATGTTTTTTTATTTACCCATTTCCGCAAAGTTTTTGATTAAGTCGTTCACTATCATCTCGTAGTTAGGACTTTTGTGTTAGCCTAAAAAAGAAGTAACGACCTTTTCAAAAGAATCCCACGCTGCTGCTTCCACTGGTGACAATAGTTCTTTGAAATGGTTATTGGTCATCATTTTCCTTATTTGCTTCCTTCCTTTATTTTTGCTTCTGAAATCTCTGGGAAGATTGTCTTCAAATGATGAAAAGCTTCGCCTTCTTTGTCACAAAGTTTTTGATAAGGCGGAGCTTGATGTGGAGCGGAGGTAGAATTATTTTTTCCTTCTTTATAAGTGGAGAGTATTTTATGTTATCTACCCCAACTTGAAACTCGATTCGTTCTGGCCAATCCTTTATGATGTAGTGGTCTTGACGAGCTCGGCTATCCCATTTGCATAGAAAGCAACAGTATTTTGTGTATCCACTTTGTAGACCACATAGCATTCCAACGACTTTAACATCGGCAAATATTTTCCAATCATGTTCTTCGTATTTGATTTTTGCATTATCTCATATGTTTCCTTCGTATTTACAGCATGCGCGATCGGGATAGACGGCTTTTGGTTGCCAATATGCAATAATACGGCCTTTAAACTTAATTTATTGGCGTCTATGAACAATCGCCACTCTTTTGAATCATATGGTTCACCAAATTGTTTGAATAGACCAGCAATGTCTTTGCAGTAACAAACACTGTCCTCCTTCATATAGTACTTGGAAAATTCTTCGTGACGAGTTCTATAATATGTTACCTTAACATCGGATGAAACAAATTTAAATTGTTGCATTCGAGAGGCGTGTAGTTCGGCCTTTTCCTTTGACAATTCCAAATCCCTTATCCAATCATTGAGTTGTGCTTGTGACAAAGAATTTCTTTCGTTTTCCGTTTGAAATTCAGTACAACATGATGCCGCGTAATCAGATACTACTGTTGACAATGGAACTGGAGCCGGAACTAAAGTTAAATTTGATTCTGGCAATATCGCTTCTGTTGAAATTAGTTCTGGTAATGACACTGTAGATACGCTCGCATAGGTTACTTTTCTGGACTTTCCAACCCCAAGTACTTTTGTAGTACAAATATAGCAGTCCGTTGAATGGCAAGTTGGTTCCCTCCACTTCATTGGTGTAATAAATTTCACACGTCGCCTAAATAGATAGTTTCAGAAATAAGTCAGCTATGCATTAAAAGGGAACAAATTCCTAATTTTTACAACGTACCTTTTTGTTCCGGTTTCCGAAGAAATCAATTCGACTCGGCATGTGGTGCAAACAGTGTTCGGTGTCCATGGTTTGTCATTGTTTTTAGGCTCAATTCCAAAACGCTTATAGTATGTAACTTTCAAAGGATTTGAATACACACGTCTCATACTTTTAACAATAAATTGACCCCAGATGAAACAGAACATATCTGGATCATTTGTACACTCAAACTCTCGCGCCCTTTTAATCATTTTATATTTTTAAGTAAATGACGGGTTATAAACTGCAATTATAAACTGAACAGCATCCGGCGAGCCTTGCAGATATTATGAAGGAACAAGGCGCATGTACTCTTATTTATACTTAGATCCAGTAAAAATTCAAGCCTACCTAAACAAAAAGGTTCCCTAGTTCTACAAAGAAAACACTACCTGCCTCAAAAATATGCTCTTGTTTAAAATGTACCTAGGTTTGAGAAAACGATCTAATAACTTTTCGAAAATCTACCTGCTAACTAACTGATATACGAATACTAACACATATGTACCAGTAGGGTACTTAAGCATTAAATATATATATTTACTTGAATGCTTATAACTTTTGTATTAGTTCATCGATTTGGTTCACTGATAGCTTATTTTTTTTTTTTGTAATAAAACAGAGCTTAGAGGGGGGAAAAAATATCTGCAAAAAAACAAAAAGTTTTCTAGATGCTTCCACACAAAGTACAAATTTTTTTATATTTTTACAAAAAAAATTTAAAAAATCCGTAATGATTGTTCAATATGTTTGAATCTGCAGGACCTAGCAAAAAGTGTTGTATGTACTGATTATAGTAAATTTTATAAGCTTTCAAATTTTTAAAACCGTTTTGGAAGAGCTCAGTTTGTTCTTGAGATATACACGATTAAGTGGAGCCATCTTTTTTGTTTTTTGAAATAACGGTAAATCGTAATTATCTCAAAAACGGTACCATTCAAGTAAAAATAACCTTGATTTTCGGAATTAGGAGGTGATTTTACATAGGATTTTCACCATGGCGTCTCTGGTGCAGAAAAAAAGTTGGAATTTGTGATCCAGTGTAATTATTTAAAAGTTTGTTAAAACCTTTTTTCCTTTTTTAAAATAAATAACACTAGCAATAAATTTGTAATAAAATTAATAAATTCGTATTAAATTTTCACAAAGAAAATATTGGTACCTTCCCTCTAATTTACCGAGTATTTACCATAAAGTCACGAAGTACCTATTGAGGAGAATACTACGAAGCTACAGGTATTCAAGGATATATTTACCTATATTTATTCATGTAAGTTACCTTTAGTTATCTGTAAAATAAAATTAATCTACCAGCAACTTTACCCATATTTGGACGTATATTACAAGTAACTATCCAGGAAAACACCAGTATATGTACTGAAAACTTACCTTTTTAATTATAAGCAGTATTCTGGTATAGTACCTGGAAAATATGAAAGAAATTGCTCCTATACTCCAGTTTTGTTATTTGCTATTGTACTTGATTAATTGAGATGTATGTACATTAGGGTGTCAAGTGTCAAAAATGCACAGTGGCAACACCGCGAATATAATAATGTCAACATATGACATGTTGTCGTTTTCTCTTTGACGTTACATTCTTCCGGTTTGACAATGAAGACCTTCTTGAAGTGACCTCGTTGATGTGCAGACGTAAATTTAAATAATTATATTTTGTATTAGTATATTGTAAGCAATAACAAACATATGTACATATTTATCAATAAATATAAATACATCTGTTAGCTTACAAAAACTGTCTAAATGTATAAAAGGAGTATGAAAAAATATTTTTTAATAAAAAGCATCTGAGATAATAGAGTGTAAAAGGTAAGCATTAAAAAGTTTAAAATTTTTATCAATACTATTATTGTAGACCTGTGTGCTAATTTTCGCAATGTGGAAAATTTGACCAAAAAGAGTTAATGAGAGAAATGGGAAAGTTGCGAAAATATCTTTCAAATGGTGTCCTAATCGTCCAAATCCGTCAATATTTGGCCAAGTTATTAAAGTTTTCCACAAACCTATCCCGCGAAAAATGACCAAAAACAGCATCATACATTTAAATATTTGGATTGCGTTGATAAAATTTTCAAGCTTTTTTATGCTTACCTTTTGTACTCCAGCTAATTCATCATCTCAGGTGCTTTTTATTAAAAAATATTTACTCATACTCCTTTTATACATAAAAAACGATATTTTTAGCGTTTTTTTAACGCGGTTTAGCTCCGGTAAATCTTAATATTTTTTCGAAACATTTTGACCAAGGTCTTAAAATACATTGAAGTTTATAATTCCGATGGAAACAGGGTGCCCATTTTTGTTTTGTATGGAGCGTGAGGCGTCTTAATGCACATGAAGTATGTAGGGTATTTCTATCCCGGGGCCTATGCTGTTTAACTGAAAACTTATCTTGGAAACTATCTCGTAAATACGGAGTTATTACCAGTGCTGGGCAAACACACACACATGCTTTCACAAATATACCATTTATCTTCTCCAAAAACTATGTATTAATAAACATCCCATATTTTCTGCATATAGCCTGTTTGAACGCAGTGTAAATTTTCAAATATTGTGGTAAATAATAATAATAATAATAATAATAAGAATTCCCAACGGATTACCCACCATATCCCGCCCGACCGGCGTGCCGAGTCTTTGAAAGGCTTTGGTTTGTTAATCGTCGAGATCTAAAACTGCTCAGCTATGGAGAAAACCTCATCAGCTAAGTAAGTTAGATAAAAAATAGATGACACAATTAATAAATAGTTAGTTGACAGCGAATAGTTATTGTAAAGAATAAAGATAAGAATCAAAGGAGCAAATTGTTGCTATGTATTTAGGATGGAAAGAATTGACTTTTTTATGCTGCATAGTGAGTCTGAAATATCAAACGTACCAGAATGAGAGTTATAATCTTGACACAAACAACGAAAAGGCTCATTTAATTCAAGATAAGTGGTTTAAAATGTCTTGATGGACGAGAAGGTACATTGAAGCTCACTTCGCTCAAAAGAAACGGGCTTGTGATTGAACCATTTAGTAATTTAATCATGAAAACAATTCCAAGCATTTCCCTCCGACTAGAAAGGCTGTGAAGATTAATTAGTTTTAAGCGACTCGTATACGATGGCAAATTATACAATGGATCCCAGTGAAAATCTCTTAAGGCAAATAGTAAAAATTGTTTTTGAACTGATTCTAAGCGATCCACGTGGACCTGGTAACGCTGGCTCCATATTATAGAACCGTATTCAAGTATCGGTCTGACTAATGTAATAAAGAGTTTTAGTTACATAAGGGTTGCTAAATTCTTTAGACCATCGTTTAACAAATGCTAGAACGCCTCTAGCTTTATTGACTGTTACGTTAATGTGGCAGTTAAAACTGAGTTTGTACTCCATAGTAACCCCAAGGTCAACAAAATCATACATTTGCTCAAGACTATAATTGTTAATTGTATAGGAAGCTGGCTGTGAAATTCCTCTCGAAAAACGCATGTATTTACATTTCTTTAGATTAATCGGCATATAATTTAAATCGCACCAAGTAACTAGTGTATTTAGATCTGATTGAAGCTTATTGCTATTTTCGAATGATGCGAATGACGTGAAGAGCTTTACATCGTCGGCATACATTAACATTTTCGAAAATTCTATTACTGTAGAAATATCATTTATAAACAACAAGAACAGAAACGGGCCAAGATGGCTTCCTTGAGGAACTCCTGAGGAGACATAAATAACATCGGATTCACAATTTTTAAACACTACTTTTTGTATTCTGTCGCTAAGGTAAGAAGAGATCCATCGATTGAGACCCGGCTGGAAACCCAACTGATCCAGTTTATGAATAAGTAAAGAGTGACACACCTTATCGAAAGCTTTGCTGAAATCAGTATAAATAACGTCGGTATGCAGATTTTTTCTAAAGCCATTTGAGACATGATTTGTAAATTCAAGTAAGTTTTTAACGGTGGACTTTCCCTTACAGAACCCGTGTTTACAGTCAGAAATCAAGGTAGAGATAGGATTCGTAAGCTGATTGGTAACAATAGCTTCAAACACTTTTGGGATGGCAGAAAGCTTTGCTATGCCACGATAGTTCTCTATAGAAGCTTTGCTTCCGCTTTTATGAAGCGGTAGAAGAAACGACTCTTTCCATGCTTTTGGAAAAACACGACACTTTAGTGACAGATTGAACAAATTGGTAAGGGGTTTGTAAATATTGTTAGCACACTTCTTCAAGAAGCATGTAGGAATCCTGTCAGGACCGCATTTTCAGATAAATAAGAACATCATTGTCGCATATAGTTGGACAATTAATTAAATTGTTCCCATGTAGCTCATAGGGATAATTTAGAAAGTCAGAATTAGTGACTGCAGAATAGTTAGAATTGAAAAATTGCGCAAAGAAATTTGCGATATCTTGATTATCGCTAGATAAAATATCTTTATATTTCATGGCTGAGGGAAATCCCACAACTTTTCGTTTAGAATTTACGAAACCATAAAATGACTTCGGATTGCGAATAATGTCTCTTTTTGTTTTAGAGATATAGGCTTTATAGCACTTTTTATTCAAGTCGATGTACCTCTTACGTTGAACAGAATACAACAAGTAATGTTTGGTTAACCACGATTTCTTAAATAATTTGAAAGAACGCGTTTTTCTATTTTTCAGCATCATAAGCTCTTTAGTAAACCAAGCTTGCGTTGGATGATCACATGTTAATTTACGTTTAGGAACAAACTTCTCAAATAAGTAGTAAATAGTCTGATTAAAATGGCCAAGTTAATTTAGACAGTTCTTTATTTAAATTCTTATAGTTGGCTTTTGACAAGTTAAAATCAAAGCTACTACTTGAGCAGCATTGTGTATATTGGCCATTACTTATGGTTTCGTGAAATGTTTCCATAGAAGGGTGGTAGACGTCTTCTGGTAAAGCCAACGGATCACAACGATTTACAGAAAATGGGTTTTTATCATCAACATAAATTAAATCTAAGATTTTGCCAAACTTGTTAGCGGTAACATTTATTTGACTAAGGCAGAGATCAGAAATTCCATCCAAAAAGTCATTGAAGCCCAGTTTGGATGGATTTGGAATAATGTTTCCGTCAGATATGTTCCACGATATATGCGGTAGGTTGAAATCACCTAAAACAATCATCGAGTCCGAAGCTTTAGTCAATAAGTTAACAGTTTTGAGCAGAGAGACATGCTGCATGTAGATTGAAAGATCAGATGCTGGAGGGATGTAGCAAACAGATAAGTACATGTACACGTTCTCTAGCTGGATGCGGATGCATTTAAACTCAATGGAATCCGTGTTAGGTACATTAACCTCCTCTGAAGGAATAGAGGAATGAACGACAAGTAGAACACCACCTCCGACTTTGTTCAAGCGATCATGTCTATAAACTTGATATTCGTTACATAAAAACTCGGAATTGAAAACATGCGGTTTTAGCCAAGTTTCGGTAAAAGCAATTACGTTATAGTTACAATGGAAAGATTTCAAATACAGGTCATTTAATTTGGTATTTAAAATGTTAAGTATTTCAGATTGAGGCAATCAGGGTGTATCGTGGGAAAATTTCGTTCGATGCCGTCCAGCGGTTTAGGCTACTAATCCAAAATTAAGAATCTTTGAAACTTGTAGGTCTATAGCAGGTACCACGCCCCCTTGTCGAAAACTTTTTTTTTATAGAGCCCACCATAGATTGAGGCAACCAGGGTATGTCGTGGGAAAATGTCGTTGGATTCCGTCCAGCGGCTTAGCCTGCAAATCCATACATATATATACACACACACATACATACTTTCACAAATATACACCCTAGCCTACAAACCACATACCGGTTACCAATGTTCTGGTTTTGCCAGAAATAACCCCATGCGAATTTGGTGCTCACGTTATAATGAGTTGTACAACTGTATCAGTTTCGAATTTTCACATGCCGCCCTGCATACGGCCATATCTACTCTTGATCTTAGCCTGATATTTTAATATTTTCTTTTTGTTATTTAATGTGATATTATATATAAATTATATGTTAACTAAATGTATATAATTTTTGTTCATTACTTTAATTTTGGCTTTGTATACATTCTTCTATATTTTATCCCTTTATACTCAATAGTCGATCGCTATATGTTTTGAGTCGACTTTAAACTTAAATAAATAAATAAATAAAATAATTTCACGTATGGTCTATAACAGTGGTCGGCGTTTTTTTTTGAGTATGTGTTGGTAAATGCGAGAGTAACTTTAGTACAGTGGTGCTAAGAATAAAATTTTCGTGTCAGTTGCTTAACCGACAGCAAGGAAGTATGTAACAATATTTATGCGCGACTAAAAATGACTGCTAAGCATTTTTATGATTCCAGATGCCTTGGGCAAATGCAATGTATCTTATGTTACGCTTCCATGGGGAACCGGGAATATAATATTAAGAGACATGCAGTTTTTGTAAAATTTTAAGAACAATTTCTTAAACAAAAACGCAGTCTGCAAAATGCCTTCCCTACCTAAAAATAATTGTACTTATAAGACTCGACATATCCCTTTTTAGCATTGTTTTCGCATTTCTATAATTTTCATTTTGGGAAACCCATTGCTTACACTTTTATAAAAGCATATTCTTTTTTTTCCAAAAAATATTGTCCCTTTGCACGCCCTCATATTTGTCAAAATCTTTATGATAAGATTTAATATGTTCATTCATTTCAAATGCATAAAGCCATAAAGCAATCAGGAAAGTGACGGTACGTGTTACCCCTTTGCTGTTTGCGAAGCAAAATTCTGTTCTAACACCACTGTGGCGGAACTAGTTTTTCGCTCTCAGCAGCTACTAAAATGAAGAGCGTAAGAATATAAGTAAAACAAATCTTTATGTTTGTTTAAAAAATTTTATTTCCCTTGGTTATCCCAAGGGCAGCTGGTCTCAGCGGAAGAGTTGAAATAACTGAAAACATACGAGCGACGCTAGCGTCTAAATACCTACACTGAATTGCCCAAACTTTAGTTACTGCATGTTGTTAGCCGCGTGACTTCTTAGTTGCTTGCACTAGCAACTGCCAACCCAATTCCGTTTGCGCTTAGTTTGTTGTTGTCACGCGCAAGGTAAAAGTGTTCGATCAGCATAATGGCCGGAAGCATTGCGATATTCAATTGTTATTTGGAGTTGATGTGAAAAGTTGCAGACGCACCGTCAGCAGCAAGTGATATTTTGACCGGATGGTTGGTTACCTCTGTTAACTGCTCCCCCTCTTGAAGTGAAAGCGTCCTCGGTTTCTTTTATGACGTTCTTCAGTACGACCATATTTCTCTGCCGTTTTCGCAGAAAAATTGCCCCGCTTATAGCTACGGCCAATATGATTAGGAGCAAGGCGCTTCCCGATTGTATGGAGCGGGTCTCAATAAGGTTTCGTAAGTGAGCTATGTGCTTGAGGTTTTTTATGTTAATTCTTTGTAGGTGTGCAAGTGATAATAGCTCAATATGTTCGGTAAAGTTAACATGCTGTGCGGGTACCGCCTTGGGATTTGAACGCATTACCTCATTCCAGTTGCTATAAACGGTGGAGTTTATTGTAATATCACCCTTGAATGTTATCAAAAAAGTTCCTCTAGCTAATCTTGTTAAATTCTCGTTTTGTATTATAGCGGGTTGGTCATTAATTAGAATTACGCCGTCATCGATCTCCTCAATGACGGGCACGTGATCGGCGGATTTGGATTTGCAATTTGCGTAGTGTTGGTTCAGTAGTTGTCGTACACAGGGGCTTTCTTTCAAGGGCTGGCAAAAGTTTGCTATTATGGCTTCCTTGCAATTATAAAGTGGGATGTATTCTCTGTCGCATTCGGCCATAAGATTCGTTTCTAAGGAAATAATCTTCCCTTCTTGGATTACGGGCAGCAACTTTACACTATTACAAATTCTAGCTATTTTTGGGTATTTAATAATGAAATAAATAAGCTGTGTATTTTGAAATATCTTAAATTTAGAAACAGAAAGTATGTCAGTTATACTAGTATCTGTAGAGA
The DNA here is from genome assembly GCA_951509765.1 of Sphenella marginata. Classification (NCBI taxonomy): domain Eukaryota; kingdom Metazoa; phylum Arthropoda; class Insecta; order Diptera; family Tephritidae; genus Sphenella; species Sphenella marginata. The sequence continues at coordinate 72,805,630 of OX608079.1, forward strand.
GCTCAGCAGCCAATATATTACTTATTTCCATGCCATTAAGCAGAATGGGATTAATAATATTTACCTTTGCTAGTGCTACTGATGTAATGATAGTTTCTAATTGCATTATTACCGCTCTATTTCTAGCACTGGCTAAAGAAAAGAGATTTCCTGTGTCAATCTGCGTCCGTTTTGCCTGTGTTAAAAGCTTATTAACTGTCACGGTCAATTCGTTAATTTGTCTCTGGGTAGCTAGATGAATCGTTGCCTGTTGTTCATTTGATTCTATTAGGGCTTCGGCTCTAGTCTCAATTGTCTGAAAGTCGTCAAAGTCCGGTGTGCCGGTTATGTACTTTAATGCAGTCCCTAAGATATTAATACCTCGCGCATGTCGGTGATGTATCCTGACCGCGTCCAGTAGTTTTAATATTTCGTCAGCGTCGTTTCGGAGAAGTTGCCGGGCATGGGAATGTGGGAATTGCTCTACTATTGTGTCCGTCTCTTCGGCTATCGCCTCGAATTCTGATAAGTTTGTCTTGTGGTGTAAAAAGTCATAATGTTCATGGATGATTACTTTTCCTGTTGCTATCGGGATGTAGTGAGAGCCTGTATAGTTAAATATCCTTGCGATGGCCCAACGGTCCATTATCAGGAGCAGAGTTAATCTGAGGAGGAGGGAGAAATTTCAGTTAAGTTGGATTTGTGAACTTTACGTCCGTCTATCAAAACACAGGTACCTAAATCGCTTTGGACTATTTTTTCGGTGTAAAGTTTAGTGAATTTATTTCCTATTCTCTTGTTGGTCTTTACAAAAACTTTTTCTCCTGACTTATACTGTCTCGTTTGTCTTTTTACATTGTATGTTTTTAAGTCATTTTGTTGGGTGGTTACAAGTTTATTCTTTATTTCGTTAAGAAGTTCGTCAGGGGCTGCGTGGATGACATCTATGGGTTTTTTGCCTGTTACGGAGTGTATGGTGCGGTTGTATTTAGCCGCTGCTAGCAGAATTAATTCGGCCGTGTCGGAAATGCAGGTCTCGAGCTTTTGGCAGCGTGCGATTTCCGTTAATGTACTGTGGAACCTTTCCACCTGGCCGTTAGTCGTACTGTGAGCCGGTGGTGTGGTGTAAATCGTGACTCCGAAGTGGTTTTTTAGGATTGCTCTAATAGTTTCGGAATTCAATGACCTCTCGTTATCGCAAACCAGAACTTTAGTGTTTTTGTAGAAGTTAAGGAGTTCATAGATTGGCTCCTTAATATCTACTATGGCTCTAGATTTTATTGGAAAAACTATTGCAAATTTAGAGAATTTATCTATTGTTGTGAGAAAATGCATTTTGTCTGTTGAATAAATGTCAACGTGCAGGATTTCTCCTGGGTAGGAAGGTATGGGAGTTGATCCTATTTCGGGGTTTGGGGGATGTCGTTGGTATTTGGCTTCATGACAAATTTTGCAGTCTGAGACTATTTCCTTTAACATTTTCCTTAAGTCAGGAAAGTAGTAGTTTTCTAGGACTTGCTGTTCGTTTTCGCGACAGGATCTATGTGCACGATTGTATTCAGTTTGGAGGATTTCTCCTGGGTCTTCCTTATTGAAAACGTCGATAACCTGTTTTGTAGTGTGACGGAACTTTATTCCCGGGAAAGATGTGGTAAGTTCGTTTTGGATCAGTGCCAAAGTGGGGAGTTCGCATAGCAACCCGTTAACGACGTTCGGGTTAACACATTGTTTTATGGATTTCAGTAAATCCTGTAGGTTACTAAACGATATTCGATGCCTCACTCGTGTCCTAAGGAGGATTGACGTGCTAACCGGTAATTTGGCCCCTTCTTCCAGAATAATCTGAGTTTGGAAACAATTAATGGGGTTTTTTACCGTAGGTATTGATTGAGTAAGTGACAACTCGCTGTTGGTGGCCATACTCTCTGTGTCTACCTCGTGATCCAAAGCATTTATGTATTGCCGGGAAAGTGCATCGGCGACAAAGCTTTCTTTACCAGGTTTGTAGTGAAACTTGGGTGAAAACTCTTCAACAAAAGCGCGCCACCTTTTCATCTTTGCATTTGGGTTTTTATCGGACAAAGCGAAGGTGAGTGGTTGGTGATCTGTATAGATGTTTAAATGTTTTACGCCGTACAAATAGTTACGCAATTTTTGTAGGGCCCATAATATCGCCAAGAGCTCTCGTTCGTTGGTCGCATAGATTTCCTCTGTCTGAGACAGGGTTCTCGAGATCATGGTGATAGGTCTACCGTTCTGTGACAAAACAGCGCCTATGGCATGTGAAGAAGCGTCCGTTGTCACATCAAAGGGCTGCTTGTAGTCTGGATAAAGGAGCAGTACATCCTCTGATGCAAGAATCTTTTTAACTCTACCAAAGGCGTTAAGCACTTCTTCATCTAATGCTATTTCAATTTTCTGGGATTGGTTAGTACCGATATTTCCATTATCCCCACGTAAGTATTTTGTTAGTGGCTTTGTAATAGCAGCGTAGTCATTTACGAATCGTCTGTAATAGCCGGCCAATCCCAAAAATGGGCGTAAGGCTCTCAAGGATTTGGGGACAGCGAAATCCAAAATGTCTCTGACCTTATCGGGGCATGTTTTTATACCTTCTTTAGATACTGTAAAGCCCAGAAATTCGACGCTTTCCTGAAAAAATTTGGATTTGTCGGCGGATACTCGCATGTTAGCGGCATAAAGTTTGTGTAGTACCTGGTCTATGTCCTTTAAATGTTGCTCAGCACTTTCTGAATAAATTATAACGTCGTCCACGTAGACATGGCATATTTTACCGATTTCTTCTCTTAATACGTCATCGATAGCCCTCTGGAAGATGCTGGGCGCATTTTTTAAACCAAAAGGGAGCCTACAGAACTCGTACTTGCCGTTATTGACTGAGAATGCTGTTTTTTTCCGATCCTTTTCGGCTAACTTAATTTGGTGGAAGCCGGACTTGAGGTCTATTGTTGGAAAAAACCTGGCATTTCCAATGTTAGCCAGAATTACAGAAGTATCCGGGATTGGATACTTGTCACTAACTGTTTTGTTGTTCAGTTTTCTAAAGTCTATCACAAGTCTGGACTTCCTATTACCGTCTTCATCGACGCCCTTTTTACTTACAACCCAAATCGGATTATTATAAGGAGAGCGTGGTGGTCTTATTATACCGTCACACAATAGGTTCGAAATCTCCTTATTGACAAACTCGGCCGAAGCTATGGGGTATCGGTAGCTTTTTGAGTAAACGGGAAGGTCATCGATGGTCCTTATTGTTCCTATGATATTGGTGTTATAGGGTAGAGCTTCATTGGGGTCCGCGAAAACTTTGGCATGTTGCTGCAATAGTGTAGGAATATCCAATTTGCTCACGTTTGTTTCTATTAATTTATTCACGTCCGGGCAATAGTGATAAAAGAGCCTTTCCTGTCCACCGTCATAACTAAGAAGACCGTTTTTACAATCTATTTTACCGTTCACTCTGGTTAATAGGTAAAACCTATGTACCGTCGAAAGTGTCCAAGCTGGGTAGGATAAAAAATCTAGTATTTTTGTTAAAAATGTTGATGGTACAACATTTGTCAACTTCAATGGTGCCATGGATGGACTTGACTGTAAAGGTGCGGTTTGCGGGTTTGATTCCCTTTAGATCGTTGAGGTGTTTTATGTAACTCTTCGCAGCACCAGTGTCGATAAGGAATTTTATGCCTCTTCCCCCGATTGTCCGCTCGACGTAAGGGAAAAGGGATTTTGTCCTAAAAAATTCACCTCGTCATTTGCTTCGTTTTGGTATTCGACTGATTGAAATTCTTCATAAACCTCGCTCTGGTAGTAATCATCGTTATTGGCATTATTCCAAAATTCTCCCTTAGGCTCGTCCTGTTCATGGGTAAGGTTGTTTATCCTTTGTACCTTTGGTAGTGCCTGTTGGCCACTCCCGTGTGGTCTTTTCTCTGGCCTTTCCCTACCCAAAGAATCTGGTACTTGTTTCCCGAAGGTTTGAGTGGTGTTTCGGTTGGACAAGCCACTGGGGTTGCCAATACCTGGACGAGGAGCCCTTGGATAGGCTCCTTGATGGGACCTCTCGTCATTCCTGTTTATTGGAGGAGGTCCATTTTGTCTGAACCTTGAGAGCGATGGGTCTACATCCATTGGTACGACCCTTTGTGCCGGAGTTTGTCGCTGTTGGTCAGGCCGAATCATTCGGTATTGTGGTCTGTTAAAGGACTGTGCAAACATTGACCTAGCTTGATTTGATTCAAGCTCCTGTGCTAAAGCTAAAGCGGAGGGGAGGTCATTGGGTCTGGAGGAAAATAGAATGTCACATAAAGGCCCGAAATGAAAACACGAAGAGCATCCTCTCGATATTTACTGTTGAGTGACTCTATAAGGGTGGCATTTCCACCGTGAGTCATGATTGTTTTGTTTATAATGAGTATCAGTTTCCTTTCTACCTCATCGTAGAACGCGACTACCGATAGCTTACCCTGTCTTAAGGTAGACAGCTCCTGCTCTATCATATGGATAGGCCGCTTATCGGCGTAGGCGAAATCTAACCGTGCAATGATTGCTTTGAAATTGAGGACTGTGTTAAAGGACGAAAGCACACTGTCCGCCGCCTTTACCACTTTATTTCTTATGATGCCCACTGCCTGGTAGTGCCTGGAACTTCCTTGGTATCCCTCGAATACCTTATATGCAGTGTGCGCCGCTTGTCTCCAAGAAACATAACGGGCAGGATCACTCTTGAATTCCGGCATGGTTTTTACCAGATCCAAGGATTCTTCAACCAGTACATTTGGTTCGATTGTAACTGGTTCATATTGAACCACCTGGGTTGGAGTTTCTATCCTAGCTAACCTGCTTGTTAGTTCGTCTATGCGGGTTTGAAATTCGTGCCTAGAGTGTTCGGTCGCCGTACGGATTGCTGTATTCAGAAGGGCTTGGATAGTCTAGGTGTCCATCGTTTTGAATTAAAGAAATCTCTGATTTTCTTTTTGTAATTGTATTTATTTGAGCAATTTATCAAATTATCTGATTTAAATACTATATTACTCTTTTTCTAAAATCTAAACTTTCTACTTACATAAATATTCCCATGTTAAGTTCCTCTTAGTCTTCGGTGGATGATTGATGCTTGATTATTGACCCTTGTGGCTTTCAATTCCTTGATGATTTACTGATGATTTTATTGTGGTGGCTAATGTTCTTGTCTTCTGATTTCGCCAATTTTTTTGTAATGTTTGACAGTTTAATAATGTAGCACTTCTATGGTGGCACTGATGATTTTATTTAAAATTCTTTGTTCATAATATTTGGTGGCACTTCTATGGTGGCACTGATGATTTTATTTAAAATTTTCAGTTCATAATATTTGGTGGCACTTCTATGGTGGCACTGATGGTTTTATTTAAAATTTTTAGTTTATAATATTTGATGGCACTGATGATTCTATTTAAAATTTGGTGGCACTTCTATGGTGGCACTGATGGTTTTATTTAAAATTTTTAGTTTATAATATTTGATGGCACTGATGATTCTATTTAAAATTTGGTGGCACTTCTATGGTGGCACTGATGGTTTTATTTAAAATTTTTTGTTTATAATATTTGATGGCACTGATGGTTTCACATAAAGTTTTCAGCTTATATTTGGTGGCACTTCTAAGGTGACACTTAAGAAATTTGTTTATTACTTTATACTAATAAGAATGTGGGTCCGAACCCACGGCCAAACTCGCGTGTCCTTTTATAAGGATTTTTTGTTTGGCCCCACGTGGGGCGCCAGTAAAACAAATCTTTATGTTTGTTTAAAAAATTTTATTTCCCTTGGTTATCCCAAGGGCAGCCGGTCTCAGCGGAAGAGTTTAAATAACTGAAAACATACGAGCGACGCTAGCGTCTAAATACCTACACTGAATTGCCCTAACTTTAGTTACTGCACATTGTTAGCCGCATGACTTCTTAGTTGCTTGCACTAGCAACTGCCAACCCAATTCCGTTTGCGCTTAGTTTTTTGTTGTCACGCGCAAGGTAAAAAGTGTTCGATCAGCATAATGGCCGGAAGCATTGCGATATTAAAATATTATTTGGAGTTGATGTGAAAAGTTGCAGACGCACCGTCAGCAGCAAGTGATATTTTGGCCGGATGGTTACCTGTGTTAACTTATGTATATGTGAAGAGAGCAATACCTGCACGGGTTAGATTTGCCGACGTCTGGTCTATAAAGTGGCTAACATGTGGTTAATTTTAACCATATGTGTGACTTAGCATTAACAAAAACTATAGTTGAACTTTTCAATACTTCCAGTCTTAAAAAATTTCCCTTTCCAAAACCAGTTAATGTTTTGGCTAACACATAGTTGAAAATAGTTGTTCAAATGGTTTTTGTTTTGGCTAAATAGTGGGGCGAAATATTCGTTCAGTTCGTTTTTATTTTGGCTAACATGTGGTGAATATTATCCGTTGAATTGGTTATCGAAGTGGCTAACATGTGGTTAATTTTATTAGCTGAATTGGTTAATGAAATACCAGTTATAGTGGTTATTCTCAAATTGAGATACCTACACATTTTTTTCAAATAATTTGCACAAAAATGCATATTTTTTTTAAATATTCGTATAATTTATTGAAATTATTTGGTAATACATTGAAATAAATCACATTACAGCTAAATTTTCCTATATTTTAGAAATTTTAACAGGTTTTGGGGGAAAAATGAGTAAAACCTAATATTTACATTTCAAATGTACTAAATTAATTATTATAAATATAATGAACAATAAGTAGTAGTTCTTTTAGCATTCGCTATTAATATTAAATAATTATGGTAATTTTTCATACATTAACAGTATGATTCGGTTAATAATAAGACTAGAATTTGATTACATTCTTACAGTTTATGAAACTTATCTATAGCTTAATTTGGTATTTTATAATATATATTATATACTTGATAGTTTCTTAATCAACTAAAGGATATATGGTTTACTAATCCTAACTATTAGGCTTGACATACATACATATATTAAAGAAGCTTATGTAACAAAGATCGTTTATTAACAAAGTTTTTTATAAAAACTATTCTTAGCTTAGGGTTTAAGTAAAATTATCTAATTTAAGGAAAATAACTACGAGAGAAAAAATAGAATTTATACAGTAGTATAAAAATCAGTATTTGCAATGTTTTCTTTTATAACTTAGTTATTCAAACGGATGTGTATTAAAACCTGTATTTACATTCTAAATAAATATAACTTTCTAAAGTAGATCACTAGTAATACTATGTTTATCTCTTTGCAGATATTTGGGATGTCAGTGCCAAGTGTTAGCGTTAACTTCGCTTAACACCATTTTTAACACTTTTTGCGATTCTGTAACTTTTTTAACGCCAAGTGGTAGCGTTAACTTCCCTTAACACCGAAAAGTGTTAGCTAACACCTTAGTTAACGCGAAAAAGTTTTGTGGTGTTAAAAGTTATAGAAAATAAGTTCTCCGAACATGAAACTGAACTCGCGACGCTCACGTTGTAGTCCGAACGCTTATCACCTGCGCTACTGCGACATGAACATCGGCGCTGTCAAATGCTGTACTTAAGATGAGTGCAGTTTTCCCCTCAATTTTAACAGATATACATACATAAAACAGCTAACACTAAAAAGTGTTAAGGAAAGTTACAGAATCGCACTTTCGTTAAGAGCAAACGCCAAAATTCCGCGACAAGCTTAACACTCGGCGAGGTGTTAAAAGTTACAGAGTCGCACTACAGGTGTGTTAGTAGTAGTTTTATGTTAACATAGTTCGCATAAAGTTATAATCGTTAAGAAATTGTTGAGTCTTAACACAAACATCCAATACTACAAATATAAGCAAAACGAAAACATGATTTGACAAATTTTTCAAGGCATTTAGCAGGTGACGTAGAATGGATCTTACATAACCGGTGTTTGCGTGAACGTTATCGATACCTTTTCAAAGGATCGATAAACTCAATCTATCGCATAGAAAACAGCTGCTTGCAAATGTAAAACTTTGTTTTGATTTGCTGCGAGCTTTGAAAAATTATTTCACAGTGTCTCATCGGTAATTCTCTGCTGGATTATACATAGACTGATTTCATAATAACATTCCTGGCACCGTACCTGCAGAAGTTGGACGAGGCGACTAAATGCATATATGCATAATGTGATGGTGCTGCGATGTTGCGTTTTGTATTGGCTGAATACTGTTGTGGATGTTGAAGTTGAGGTGCAAATTGTGGTTATTGTTGCAATTGATTAGATGGCGAAACATTCATTCATTATCCCCTTTTACTTGGTAGTCCAGACGTGTGTTTATTATGAAATTGGGTCACTAGTGGCGGTACTATTCTAGAATACGGTTCAATGCCTAATATTTAATCGATTTTGCCGAGTGGGATGTCAAAAGACGCCTCTTATCCCATTCGCGTTCGGATTATTAATGCTGCGGTCAAGACGTGTCTTTTGACACTCCACTCGGCAAAATCCAATAAATCTGTGGTCACAAGTCATAACCGACTAAGTCTGTTTTTCAATTTTTTCAGGAGAGCAATTTAAAGTTTCAAATCATTACTGCAAATCAGGGTATGCTATTTATTGCTAATGGTTTAATAAATATGCAAGGTGTATCGGTCTTCTTTTTAATTTTGCAAGCAAACTGTTATGTTTTTGCTTAATTTCAAAGATATAAGGGGAAATAGCAGTTAGGCTGTTATGACTTGTTGAATGAAACAATTTGAAATGTCTTAATTTGAGTTGGGGCATTATTCCAAATAAAAAAATGTTTAGAAGTGCCTAAGTTGAAATCTTATGTGTAGTTATGCTATTATTCCTTACTTGTAATTTATTAATTTTATTCACTTAAGTCAGTTTTATATAGTAAATCCTGCAATGACTCATAGTAAGTTTATTTATTACTTACAAAAATACTGGAATACAGACATGTAAGGGCATATTTATAGTCATTTTAAGTTAGTTGGAGCACTTTTGACAGATAGCACATATAAAATTGTGTCAAAACGCTTTAACTAACTTAAAATCATATTCTTTTTCGACTATAACTATGCCCCATAGTTTGTAGAAATACAATTAAAACATTTTATTAAAATTAAAAATCCATTTTATTCAATTCAGCTAAAAATTCACATGTACATATTTTTATTATAAATACATAAAAATATTATTTCAAAAATCTTCGTCGCTGTTACACTCCGTCAAATCGGGATGGGTATTAAGCTGATCCATACTTGTAGGAATTCTGTCATAAAATGAGTGAAATTCTGGTTTTATAAACTGTTTCAAGTTTATAAGATCTTTCTTTTTTTCTTTAGAAATGCATGGTAAGTCCTTTATGTTTTGTATTTCTCCAAATCCTTTTACAGAACACCCTCGTTTGCCCACCTTTAAGATTTTAAATGGTTCTTCATTATCTAGCGAAGTTTTGTATTGGATTTGGTTAGGATTCTTGGTATAACGAAGCCATGTTGTTGTTGTTTTAACAACAAAATCACTCCCCGAAGGTTTTGGGGAGTGTTGTCGAAATAACAGTCCTTGGCCGGATATGAATCCGGTACGCTCCGGTACTCCCTTGCGGTACTGCCCGACTGTCGTGGGAGCGATTTGGTATGACCAGTGCAACCTTCTAGGTCATGGCATCCCTCCTTCCGAAAGGAAAGAGAAGATGGGTAATGAGAGGTGGGAGGCATCATATCCGTAGATCAACCATCGAGTTGCACATCATTACCTTTGTGCATATTGGTCGCCTCTTACGACCGGTATGCCTACCGCGGGCATATTCTAAGCCCCAACCCGCAGGGATAACGAAGCCATCGAATATCATGCCATACAAATTTTTCGCCATCCTCATTGAAACGTTTCCAAGAAAGTTTTGATTTGGATAAGTCCGAAAAGTTATAAAAATCACTTGGCTGCATTTCAATAGTTTGCAATTTGGGTCCAATAGTATTTACGAATTGGTACCAATCTCTTGGGGTCTCAATTTCGACATTTGTTTTTTTTTTTTTTCGCTCAATAAGGGCGTGATCGCTAAGGCACTCCATATGTGTATGACCGGGTTCGAGGAATTTGTGGTCAATGTGATCCAATATAGATGCATTGGAAATAAATGAAATGAACATGGCAGAAACGAACGAATTTTTATTTTGCCCTGCGCACGAATCGCTATAAAATGTAACTGCTTCCGTTTCTGCTGGCAACATTTTTAACAATTTAAAAAGACACGAGGAAATTTCATTTCCCCCACGTCTAGCCATAGCTTCGTGCCACATGAAGCATTTTGCTGCATTAGTTGCAAGATCGTGAACCGTTAAATTAAACGTCCATAGTTGTCGTTTGTAGAAACTGATAGAATTTCGAAGAAAAGGTGTTGGTAAACATTGCTGTAAATCGAAAGCAAAACTTTTAATAGTGTTCGATTCCACCGAGCGCTTTTTATCTTGTCGTTTAGATTTATAAGCCAATTCAGCTTTAGCTAGATGAATTTCTTTTTGCTCAATCAATGAAGCTTTTTCATCTTCAGTGGGAGCGATTTTTATTTTGGCAAGGTAAGTGTCGCAGGTGCTACAAGTGTCTACCTTAGGTTCTTTCAATTTAATACCAAGAGTTTTGAAAATTTCAGAGTATTTAGAAAGGCTTACTGGATTGCTTACTTTTTCCTTGTAAAGGCGGTGCATAGTGGATAAATTGAGACTAGCATGTAAATACTTTTGAGAAGTATCGCGCCGGTTGTAATGGCTTTCGTATGCAGGGAAACTTAAAATGTGTTCCTTAATTTCATTTTCCATCGAAGCATCAATCTTAGATGTGGGAGTATGCTTGCCTCGATGATCACTAAATTGCATAGACGGAGAACTAATTTTTTTTTGAACGACTGATTTAATAAAGCTATCACTTTCATCGAAGCATTGCCTAAAATGCTTTTTGCATACTTTGATTGCATTATCATTAATCTGCAATGAATATTGCATTGCATTTTCTCGATTTCGTTTGCGTCCTACAGTATTGCATAGGGTGTCACATTTTTTATCCCCAACAGCTACTAATGATCCAATGTACAAAATTCTTTGTTTATAACCATATATATAATACTTCTATATTGCTAGTAAAGAACTGTGAAGCGTGTCAAACATTACAGTACAGACATACAATGAGAGAAGAAGACAAAATCTCATTGGCGTCGTCAATTTTTTTGAATAAAGGGGGTCGATGAAATATGTTGATATTTCAAAGATTGAATTTATTTGCTTTTTCTTATTATTACTTGCACTAATTTAATGTACAAAAGTCAGCTTCGCTCTCACAATTTTTCAAAATTTAAATAATGCATTTTCTAACCATATTATGGACGATCACGTAGCCATAGAAACCCTATAAGCTCAAATAATAAATATATTACGGTTTATATTCAATATATTGGCCTTTTCATGTTCAATTTACTCAACTATGGTTTTATACGCTGCTATAAAGTACAATTTGTGTAAAGAAGTCAGTGACCCCTGTCTACCCCTTCCATAAGTTTTTTTCGCCGCGCTGCTTCAATGCACTAACACTAATAAAACTCGCGCATGCGCAGAACTTGCGTTGTAAGCATCTCGTGTAATAATGATTGGCACGCTTTCAGCATATTGGGAAGATACGATACTAGCAATATAGAAGTATTATATATATGGTTATAACTTCCCAGAGACCAGTAATGTTTAAATTGAGATTATATTTCTTCAGTTGTAAATTTCTCATTGCATTTGTTTCTACATAAATCAAACGTTGGATTGCAGGCCCTGGCTTTAACTATCCTACCTGAACGCGTTGTGTATGATTTTCCCTTATTTCTAAGGTCACGACGAAGCTTTTTCTTTGATTTTGATTTAGGTTTCGCAAGACCGTTTAAATTATCAGTCTGGTGAGATGTTTCTTCGTCGTTTGATGAGCAATCCATACTAGCAGTAGATCGTGATAAATTAAAGTCCGGATCCCTTATGGAGTTGTCTGAGTCAAATCCTCCACTATGAGGAAGGACGTCTTCATGTGCCTCATGACTAAGTTCTTTTGGAGTTTGCAAACCTAGTTAAAGTAAACATTATCCTAGTAAATTTTAGTAATAAATACTTTTAAACTCTGGCATAATCTGCATAAATTTACTAAACTGATTAGATATTCCAGATGATGCCAGAGAGGTGCATAAAATGCTTGCTTACTTTCAATAGGCCTTTCAGGAATAAAGTTTTCTGGTTCGTTAGCATCGCGGTATTTTTGAATGTTGGTGCTGGCATTTTCGACATGAGATGTTCCACTTGTACCAAGATTGACTACAGTAAAATTGAAAACAATTGTTTAATTTTGTTTGAATAAATTTATACGTTTTTATTTAAAAGTTTAAAAACGACACTAGAAAGAAGGTTGGTTGTGCGATAATAACAATTTTTGGCCTTGAGGTTATGTCACTCTTTCAATTTTTCAATACATGCAAATAATTTTGATTTGCAAAATAACCTTATTTCATTTAATTAATTTTATTTGTGTACTTACCTTCGTTGTTTTGACGCTCTGCTAATGACCTAGCCAATTCTACCATTTTTGCTGCTCTGTCGGACATTTTTATATCACTTTTCACAAGAAATATCAGTTTTAAATAATTGTTATGTAAGCTGCACAACTCTCTGACGCGACTTAACTCAACTTAATGATTCGTTTAAAAAGAATATATTATTGAAAACAAAAACCTATGTCTACTTAGGTACAGCTTTTTTTGAAATAAAATTTGAAGTAAGAAAGTAATTCAATATAATATTTTCAAAAAGTCATGGCTTCCTTTGGAAAAATAATTTAACTTAATTTATGCCAGCCAATGGCGGTTATTGTAATTCGGAATAATAGCCTAACTCAAGATACAAAAAATATATATTTGGCGCTATGTTTTGTAATAACGACTTAAATTTATATATGTCGTAATGGAAAAAATAAGTTGCAATCTTAAGTTGAAATAGGCTGTTATGCCACACAAAGAAACTAGATTATGAAAATGCTTAACTTGAGCTAGGATACTTTGACGGATAGTTTATGAGTTAGGCTTTTATGCCAAAACAACCAAGCGAAAAAATAACTTAAGCTGTTAGGTTTTTTTTTAATAACTTTTTTCTAAAAAAAGATACAGACATAAAAAGTGGATGACCCATAGATTTGACCACGCTGAATATGCTGGCACTAATAACTAAATTTTGTCCTAACTCGAGTTAGACGATTATGGTTTGTGACCACAGAAATATTAGGCACTGAACCGTATTCTAGAATGGTACCGTAGAGGAAATTACTGAAATCTTTGCATATTGAAGTTAGTCAGTTGTAGTTAATGGTGGTGCCCATGTAATAGGCAAAAAGAACTTTTAGTGCTATTTGGTAACGATATTATGGATGGCGGTAGTGCATTTATCCCGAGAGCTAGATAGTTATTGCTGAAGATTTTTTTGAAGTGTGTCAGAACAACATTTCAGTAATTGCCACTAGTGACTCAATTTCATAACAAACATATGTCTGGAACACCTAGTAAAGGGGAAGAAAATTACATGAATGAACAATAACCACAATTTGCACATCAATTATCAATATTAAACGATACGATTTTACCCAAATTTTCTGCAACGCAAAAGTCAGGGTTGGTAACATTGTGCAGTTGCAGTAGATCAAGCTCCATCTCAGGTTTCATTAACCAATTCAGTCAGGGCCGTGAGCAGGAATTAGCCTTGGGGGGGGGGGGGGGGGGTTTAATTTAGATTTGCATTCGCATACATTTTTCACTAAGATAAACATATTTGCTGAAACAGATACCTAGACCCATACATCATAAATTTAAATGTTCTTTAACTTTTCTGAAACTGCATACTGATACCTAAAACTATACCCCAGAAAATTTTTCTGGTTGTACACATTTTTCTGTATTTGATAGAGAATTGGTGATATGATGGCATATCCCAGCTAACTAAAAGTGCAAAAAAGGACTCCTTTCGGAGCCATAAAACGCTCATTTCTCAGAGCTTTACTCTCCAAAATGAGCTTCTTTCGATTCCGAGTTTGATGAATTTGAAGACTTTTTTGACTCTTTTTAAATGAACTGAGGAGCTTTTTATTGGTGCTTTTCTGAACCTTTTTCGGAGCCTTTTATTCCTAAATTTTGATGGTTTTTGGAGCCTTTTCAGACGCCTTTCGGAGCCCTTTAATTGGTGCTTTTATTTTATTCATCCATACAGAGGCTTTTTGGACTCTTTTCGGAGCCTTTTATTGGTGTTTTTCTGAAGCTTATTTGGGGTCGTTTTTTATTTCTTTTGGGTCATAATTTCTTTACGCAATTTTTCACTTCTAACTATTCTGCCGTCACCAATTCTGACTTTCTAAATTATCCCTATGAGCTACATGGGAACAATTTAATTAATTGTCTAACTAGATGCGCCAATGATGTTCTTATTTATCTGAAAACCTTGAAGGAATCTTTTAAATGCGGTCCTGATAGGATTCCTACATGCTTCTTGAAGAAGTGTGTTAACAATATTTACAAACCCCTTACCAATTTGTTCAATCTGTCACTAAAGGGTGGTGTTTTTCCAACAGCATGGAAAGAGTCGTTTCTTATACCGCTTCATAAAAGCGGAAGCAAAGCTTCTATGGAGAACTATCGTGGCATAGCAAAGCTTTCTGCCATCCCAAAAGTGTGTGAAGCTATTGTTACCAATCAGCTTACGAATCCTATCTCTACCTTGATTTCCGACTGTCAACACGGGTTCTGTAAGGGAAAGTCCACCGTTACAAACTTACTTGAATTTACTTTGATTTCAGCAAAGCTTTCGATAAAGTGTGTCACTCGTTACTTTTTCATAAACTACATCAGTTGGGTTTTTAGCCGGGTCTCAATTGCTGGATCTCTTCTTACCTTAGTGACAGATCACAAAAAGTAGTGTCTAAAAATTGTGAATCCGATGTTATTTATGTCTCCTCAGGAGTTCCTCAAGGAAGCCATCTGGGCCCGATTCTGTTCTTATTGTTTAGATTTCAATGCACTAGTTACTTGGTGCGATTTAAATGATATGCTGCTTAACTAAAGAAATGTAAATACATGCATTTTTCTTGATGAATTTCTCAGCCAGCTTCCTATACAATTAACAATTATAGTCTTGAGAAAGTGTATGATTTTTTGACCTTGGGGTTACTATTTATTACAAACTCAGTATCAACTACCACATTAACGTAACAGTCAATAAAGCTAGAGGCGTTCTAGCATTTGTTAAACGATGGTCTAAAGAATTTAGCAACCCTTATGTAACTAAAACTCTTTACTACATTAGTCAGGCCGATACTTGCCATCCTATACGAGTCGCTTAAAACTAATTAATCTTCACAGCCTTTCTAGTTGGAGGGAAATGCTTGGAATTGTTTTCATGATTAAATTACTAAATGGTTCAATCACAAGACCGTTTCTTTTGAGCGAAGTGAACCCAGGAGAAATCCTGCACGTTGACATTTATTCAACAGACAAAATGCATTTTCTCACAACAATAGATAAATTCTCTAAATTTGCAATAGTTATTCCAATAAAATCTAGAGCCATAGTAGATATTAAGGAGCCAATCTATGAACTCCTTAACTTCTACAAAAACACTAAAGTTCTGGTTTGCGATAACGAGAGGTCATTGAATTCCGAAACTATTAGAGCAATCCTAAAAAACCACTTCGGAGTCACGATTTACACCACACCACCGGCTCACAGTACGACTAACGGCCAGGTGGAAAGGTTCCACAGTACATTAACGGAAATCGCACGCTGCCAAAAGCTCGAGACCTGCATTTCCGACACGGCCGAATTAATTCTGCTAGCAGCGGCTAAATACAACCGCACCATACACTCCGTAACAGGCAAAAACCCATAGATGTCATCCACGCAGCCCCTGACGAACTTCTTAACGAAATAAAGAATAAACTTGTAACCACCCAACAAAATGACTTAAAAACATACAATGTAAAAAGACAAACGAGACAGTATAAGTCAGGAGAAAAAGTTTTTGTAAAGACCAACAAGAGAATAGGAAATAAATTCACTAAACTTTACACCGAAAAAATAGTCCAAAGCGATTTAGGTACCTGTGTTTTGATAGACGGACGTAAAGTTCACAAATCCAACTTAACTGAAATTTCTCCCTCCTCCTCAGATTAACTCTGCTCCTGATAATGGACCGTTGGGCCATCGCAAGGATATTTAACTATACAGGCTCTCACTACATCCCGCTAGCAACAGGAAAAGTAATCATCCATGAACATTATGAATCAAATGAACAACAGGCAACGATTCATCTAGCTACCCAGAGACAAATTAACGAATTGACTGTGACAGTTAATAAGCTTTTAACACAGGACGCAGATTGACACAGGAAATCTCTTTTCTTTAGTCAGTGCTAGAAATAGAGCGGTAATAATGCAATTAAAAACTATCATTACATCAGTAGCACTAGCAAAGGTAAATATTATTAATCCCATTCTGCTTAATGGCATGGAAATAAGTAATATATTGGCTGCTGAGCTCTCTACAGATACTAGTATAACTGACATACTTTCTGTTTCTGTTTAAGATATTTCAAAATACACAGCTTATTTATTTCATTATTAAATACCCAAAAATAGCTAGAATTTGTAATAGTGTAAAGTTGCTGCCCGTAATCCAAGAAGGGAAGATTATTTCCTTAGAAAAGAATCTTATGGCCGAATGCGACAGATAATACATCCCACTTTATAATTGCAAGGAAGCCATAATAGCAAACTTTTGCCAGCCCTTGAAAGAAAGTCCCTGTGTACGACAACTACTGAACCAACACTACGCAAATTGCAAATCCAAATCCGCCGATCACGTGCCCGTCATTGAGGAGATCGATGACGGCGTAATTCTAATTAATGACCAACCCGCTATAATACAAAACGAGAATTTAACAAGATTAGCTAGAGGAACTTTTTTGATAACATTCAAGGGTGATATTACAATAAACTCCACCGTTTATAGCAACTGGAATGAGGTAATGCGTTCAAATCCCAAGGCGGTACCCGCACAGCATGTTAACTTTACCGAACATATTGAGCTATTATCACTTGCACACCTACAAAGAATTAACATAAAAAACCTCAAGCACATAGCTCACTTACGAAACCTTATTGAGACCCGCTCCATACAATCGGGAAGCGCCTTGCTCCTAATCATATTGGCCGTAGCTATAAGCGGGGCAATTTTTCTGCGAAAACGGCAGAGAAATATGGTCGTACTGAAGAACGTCATAAAAGAAACCGAGGACGCTTTCACTTCAAGAGGGGGAGCAGTTAACAGAGGTAACCAACCATCCGGTCAAAATATCACTTGCTGCTGACGGTGCGTCTGCAACTTTTCACATCAACTCCAAATAACAATTGAATATCGCAATGCTTCCGGCCATTATGCTGATCGAACACTTTTACCTTGCGCGTGACAACAACAAACTAAGCGCAAACGGAATTGGGTTGGCAGTTGCTAGTGCAAGCAACTAAGAAGTCACGCGGCTAACAACATGCAGTAACTAAAGTTTGGGCAATTCAGTGTAGGTATTTAGACGCTAGCGTCGCTCGTATGTTTTCAGTTATTTCAACTCTTCCGCTGAGACCAGCTGCCCTTGGGATAACCAAGGGAAATAAAATTTTTTAAACAAACATAAAGATTTGTTTTACTTATATTCTTACGCTCTTCATTTTAGTAGCTGCTGAGAGCGAAAAACTAGTTCCGCCACAGTGGTGTTAGAACAGAATTTTGCTTCGCAAACAGCAAAGGGGTAACACGTACCGTCACTTTCCTGATTGCTTTATGGCTTTATGCATTTGAAATGAATGAACATATTAAATCTTATCATAAAGATTTTGACAAATATGAGGGCGTGCAAAGGGACAATATTTTTTGGAAAAAAAAGAATATGCTTTTATAAAAGTGTAAGCAATGGGTTTCCCAAAATGAAAATTATAGAAATGCGAAAACAATGCTAAAAAGGGATATGTCGAGTCTTATAAGTACAATTATTTTTAGGTAGGGAAGGCATTTTGCAGACTGCGTTTTTGTTTAAGAAATTGTTCTTAAAATTTTACAAAAACTGCATGTCTCTTAATATTATATTCCCGGTTCCCCATGGAAGCGTAACATAAGATACATTGCATTTGCCCAAGGCATCTGGAATCATAAAAATGCTTAGCAGTCATTTTTAGTCGCGCATAAATATTGTTACATACTTCCTTGCTGTCGGTTAAGCAACTGACACGAAAATTTTATTCTTAGCAACCACTGTACCCACGGTTGCCGAAGTTGGTACTTTAGTACCAAAAGTGGTACTTTTTTTTAGCGATGGTACTTTGGTACTGATTTGGCCGATATGGTACTTTTTCACCATAATCGATTTTAAGACGCCATAAAGAGTTTATCGCTTATTTCTTTTTATAGTTATTTGCGAAGTAAAACAAAGTTTCATCTTGCTGAAAAGCATCCCGCTTAGCAAAAAAAGTGAAACTGATAGCATCCAGCCATCAATCCAAACTGCAAAAAATGGATAAGTAAGTATAGGTATTTGCATCCTTTAGGCCCAGCAAATTAGGTTAAAGCGCTTTTTAATTTTTCGTTTCTGTGAAAAGATATTTGCTGATATTTAAATGGGCTCAATTGATTTGATTTGATATTTAAATGGGCTTAACGATCCAGCTTTTAAAGAGCTTACTTCTTTTACTTTTAACCTTTTGTCTTTGCCGCATAGCTCTGCAGCTGCCGAGCTCAAGTTCTTTGAAATGAGTTTAATCAAGACTAAATTACGAAATAAGCTTGAGTTCGAAACAGTTTAAGAAGCCCTTTATTTGCACCTAATGTTAACTCAAGACTATTAAAATCAGTATTTCCTTTAAGTTTATAAATGTGTAGATCACAAAAGATATAAGACACCCACTAAGAATGCTTTAATAAAAAGTCTGATATATACCTATTGCTAACTAATGTTGCCTAAAAATAATAATTGTATTTAATAAATTAATGTGTAGATCTCGAAAGATAAAAACCACCTATTAAATATGCCCCAATAAAAAAGGTGTATTATATGTCCTAATGTTAACTAAACACCCTTAATAAAAGCGGTATATGATAAATTATATATGAATTTTAACTACGTTTTAAATATGCTTTAATAAAAAGTGTTATTTGTACCTCATGTTTACTTAAAACTAAAAGTATAAAGCAGTATTTAATAGAATCCATATTTAATTTAGATACTTTAATGTGTAAAAAATAGTTTATAAAAATGGAATGCACATACACTTTTAAAAGCAATAAAAGTTTTCATCTAAATAAAAATTAAAAAAACTGGTACTTTTTTATTGAAAATGGTACATTTTTTTGAAAATTATGGTACATAAATTTTTTTTGGAGTGGCAACCGTGACTGTACCAAAGTTACTCTCGCATTTACCAACACATACTCAAAAAAAAAACGCCGACCACTGTTATAGACCATACGTGAAATTCTTTTATTTATTTATTTATTTAAGTTTAAAGTCGACTCAAAACATATAGCGATCGACTATTGAGTATAAAGGGATAAAATATAGAAGAATGTATACAAAGCCAAAATTAAAGTAATGAACAAAAATTATATACATTTAGTTAACATATAATTTATATATAATATCACATTAAATAACAAAAAGAAAATATTAAAATATCAGGCTAAGATCAAGAGTAGATATGGCCGTATGCAGGGCGGCAGTTGAAAATTCGAAACTGATACAGTTGTACAACTCATTATAACGTGAGCACCAAATTCGCATGGGGTTATTTCTGGCAAAACCAGAACATTGGTAACCGGTATGTGGTTTGTAGGCTAGGGTGTATATTTGTGAAAGTATGCATGTGTGTGTGTATATATATGTATAGATTTGCAGGCTAAGCCGCTGGACGGAATCCAACGAAATTTTCCCACGACATACCCTGGTTGCCTCAATCTATGGTGGGCTCTATAAAAAAAAAGTTTTCGACAAGGAGGCGTGGTACCTGCTATAGACCTACAAGTTTCAAAGATTCTTAATTTTGGATTAGTAGCCTAAACCGCTGGACGGCATCGAACGAAATTTTCCCACGATACACCCTGATTGCCTCAATCTGAAATACTTAACATTTTAAATACCAAATTAAATGACCTGTATTTGAAATCTTTCCATTGTAACTATAACGTAATTGCTTTTACCGAAACTTGGCTAAAACCGCATGTTTTCAATTCAGAGTTTTTATGTAACGAATATCAAGTTTATAGACATGATCGCTTGAACAAAGTCGGAGGTGGTGTTCTACTTGCCGTTCATTCCTCTATTCCTTCAGAGGAGGTTAATGTACCTAACACGGATTCCATTGAGTTTAAATGCATTCGCATCCAGCTAGAGAACGTGTACATGTACTTATCTGTTTGCTACATCCCTCCAGCATCTGATCTTTCAATCTACATGCAGCATGTCTCTCTGCTCAAAACTGTTAACTTATTGACTAAAGCTTCGGACTCGATGATTGCTTTAGGTGATTTCAACCTACCGCATATATCGTGGAACATATCTGAAGGAAACATTGTTCCAAATCCATCCAAACTGGGCTTCAATGACTTTTTGGATGGAATTTCTGATCTCTGCCTTAGTCAAATAAATGTTACCGCTAACAAGTTTGGCAAAATCTTAGATTTAATTTATGTTGATGATAAAAACAAGTTTTCTGTAAATCGTTGTGATCCGTTGGCTTTACCAGAAGACCTCTACCACCCTTCTATGGAAATATTTCACGAAACCATAAGTAATGGCCAATATACACAATGCTGCTCAAGTAGTAGCTTTGATTTTAACTTCTCAAAAGCCAACTATAAGAATTTAAATAAAGAACTGTCTAAATTAACTTTGCCTGAGCTTTGTGGCGATATCGATTCAAACGTTTTACATTTTAATCAAATTATTTACTACTTAGTTGAGAAGTTTGTTCCTAAACGTTAATTAACATATGATCATCCAACGCAAGCTTGGTTTATTAAAGAGCTTATGATGCTGAAAAATAGAAAAACGCGTTCTTTCAAATTATCGGGGTTAAACAAACATTACTTGTTGTATTCTGTTCTACGTAAGAGGTACATCGACTTGAATAAAAAGTGCTATAAAGCCTATATCTCTAAAACAAAAAGAGACATTATTCGCAATCCGAAGTCATTTTATGGTTTCGTAAATTCTAAACGAAAAGTTGTGGGATTTCCCTCAGCCATGAAATATAAAGACATTTTATCTAGCGATAATCAAGATATCGCAAATTTCTTTGCGCAATTTTTCAATTCTAACTATTCTGCAGTCACTAATTCTGACTTTCTAAATTATCCCTATGAGCTACATGGGAACAATTTAATTAATTGTCCAACTATATGCGACAATGATGTTCTTATTTATCTGAAAACCTTGAAGGAATCTTTTAAATGCGGTCCTGATAGGATTCCTACATGCTTCCTGAAGAAGTGTGTTAACAATATGTATTTACCGCCCCTTACCAATTTGTTCAATCTGTCACTAAAGTGTGGTGTTTTTCCAAAGGCATGGAAAGAGTCGTTTCTTATACCGCTACATAAAAGCGGAAGCAAGGCTTCTATAGAGAACTATCGTGGCATAGCAAAGCTTTCTGCCATCCCAAAAGTGTGTGAAGCTATTGTCACCAATCAGCTTACGAATCCTATCTCTTCCTTGATTTCCGACTGTCAACACGGGTTCTGTAAGGGAAAGTTCACCGTTACAAACTTACTTGAATTTACTTTGATTTCAGCAAAGCTTTCGATAAAGTGTGTCACTCGTTACTTATTCATAAACTACATCAGTTGGGTTTCTAGCCGGGTCTCAATTGCTGGATCTCTTCTTACCTTAGAGACAGATCACATAAAGTAGTGTTTAAAAATTGTGAATCCGATGTTATTTATGTCTCCTCAGGAGTTCCTCAAGTAAGCCATCTGGGCCCGATTCTGTTCTTATTGTTTATTAATGATATTTCTACACTAATAGAAAATGTTAATGTATGCCGACGATGTAAAGCTTTTCACGTCATTCGCTTCATTCGAAGATAGAAATAAGCCAATCAGATTTCAATACACTAGTTACTTGGTGCGATTTAAATTATATGCTGCTTAATCTAAAGAAATGTAAAAACGTGCGTTTTTGGAGAGAAATTTCTCAGCCAGCTTCCTATACAATTAACAATTGTAGTCTTGAGAAAGTGTATGAGTTTTTTGACCTTGGGGTTACTATGGATTACAAACTCAGTATCAACTAGCACATTAACGTAACTTACCAGGTCCACGTGGATCGCTTAGAATCAGTTCAAAAACAATTTTTACTATTTGCCTTAAGAGATCTTCACGGGGATCCCTTGTATAATTTGCCATCCTATACGAGTCGCTTAAAACTAATAATCTTCACAGCCTTTCTAGTCGGAGGGAAATGCCCGGAATTGTTTTCATGATTAAATTACTAAATGGTTAAATCGTAAGCCCGTTTCTTTTGAGCGAAGTGAACTTCAATGTACCTTCACGTCCATCAAGACATTTTAAACCACTTATCTTGAAACAGTGTCGAACTAATTTTGAATTAAATGAGCCTTTTCGTTGTTTGTGTCAAGATTATAATTCTCATTCTGGTACGTTTGATATTTCAGACTCACTATGCAGCATAAAAAAGTCAATTCTTTCTATCCTAAATACATATCAACAATTTGATTTCATATCCTTTGATTCTTATCTTTATTCTTTACAATAACTATTCGTTTCGCTGTAAACTAATTATTTATTAACCGTCCGTTGTGTGAAGGTTTTTTATACTTTCGTTGTGTGAAATGGCCTGGCCAGGCCACCTATGAGAAAACGTGCTTTGCGTATTGGGTGGTGTGAAAATTATGTCTAAAATCAATATCAAGTGTGATGGAGATTGAAAAAAAGGAATTGTTAGGCTTCAAAAAAATTTATTATTCAAGTTTCATTCTTTTTCTTATTGTTTTTTACAAGTTATATTGAAAAATTCATTTTAAAAAAAAATAAATAAAAATAAATAATATAGAATTATAAAAAATGTTCATGTAGTTGACGTAGTTTCTGTAGCTAGACTGACGTTGCAAGTGTAGGTTTTGGTGTCTACACCGTGGCTTAAGCACATTGGATCCTTGCAAATATTGCAGATAAATCGAGTTTTTCTTTTAAAATGATCAAGTTTGATACATAGCTTCCACAATGGCCGGTACTGTGAGCTTACGGGTTTTGGTGCAGTTCTTGGTGTTGGGGCCGTTGAAGTTGAAGGTGGATCCTGTGAAGATGTAAAAATATAAATAATAATTATGTATTTCACTACGAACTTGCATTTTTATATGTATACTTACATAAAATATATTGAATTTTTGCATTGCCCTTTTGATTGCTGTTTTGCCATATACCATGGGATTTGCTGCCCGTCATTCCATATGGGGGATTGTTAATTGCTCTGCCAATTTCAATATAAAATCCCTCCGCTGATCTGATTTCTTGCTTGGCCGCAAATGCTTGTATATTATATAAGAAGACAAGCCAATGACGTCAAGCATATTATAAAAAATTGCCAATGGCCATCGGTTTGTTGCTCGTTTGCAACTGTATCCAGAAAGCATTTTGTCCATTGTATCAACACCAGACTTATTTTCATTATAGTCTAAGATAGCTGCAGGTTTGTATTTGTTTGACTCGTCTGTGAATTTCGTGTAATGTTGTGTCGACAATACTAGCACATATTTGTCTACTCTGGCAACGTAGGACAACATAGATACGTCTTCATCCAGGAAACCAAACAAAGTCTGATATAGAGGTCGAAATTTTTTATACCGCTTTGTCTTGGTGTTCAGCGGAAAGCATAGAGGAACAAATTTTCTATTTGCGCGCACTGTGCCCACGATAGCTAATCCTTTTTGCATAAGGGTTTTTGCCAATTCGAGGGATGGGAAAAAGTTATCGCAATACACTGTTCGACCGGAATAACGATACTTATCAACTAAATCCAGTACCACTCTTTCACCTTGGTTAATTTCTCGTTCTTCATTTGGCCGTGTTCCTGTGTAAATCTGTCCCTTTAGAGGGTAGTTTGTTTTGGAATCGCAGACCCACCAAATCTTTATTCCGTACTTTGCCGGCTTAGACGGAATATACTGCGTGAACCTAGTTCGTCCACGGTAAGGGAATAGTTGCTCATCTACTGTTATTGCAGCGTTTGGAGTATATGCTTCTTGAAGATTGTGATTCATCATTATCCAAATATCGTCAATAGGTGCTGATTTACTCAACAGCATACGTGCAGAACGAGTGTTAGCTCCATCAAAACGGATAAACCGCAGCAGCATTTTGAATCGATCTAATGACATTGTTGCTTTATAAATATAAAAATGCCGAGAATGCCACAGATCCTTTGCTTGCATGTTATTACAGTGAAAAACGCCAGAAAAGAGTAGTAGTCCAAACAAAGCATACATTTCCACATCATCTGTCGGCTTCCATTGCTTTGGCTTACATGTTGGATTAGCCTCATTCCAGGCCTTGATCACTGCCCCTGCTTTCCGATTCGTCTCACGGACAATTATATCCACTATTTGTGGAGACATTATTTCACGAAAAATCTTAAGTGGATTTGGCAGAAATCTATGAGCAGGTCCCACTGGTCTGGTGCTGCTACTGGTAAACCGGTTCCAATGCCGAGCTCTCGGTACTGGCGGTTCTTTTTTCCAGAATATATTGCCAATCTTACACTCGTAATATTGTTCTTTTTCACCTAGTAATTGTGGAATTACACTTAGGGAATTTGAGACACTGGGCTCCTGTTCAGCTCCTTCATCCCATCCACTGAGCTCCTGTTCGACTACTTCATCCCATCCAGTTTCATCAAATTCTTCGTTTTCAGAAAATTCTTCTTCAACCTCAAGCTCATTGTCACAATCAGATACCTCGCCGTCATCAATAGGAACATAATCCACATCATCATCGTCGTCGGTGTCATACGGATCGTCTTCCTCATCCTCCGCTGCAATAAAGTTGCTCAGCACTTCCTCATGATGTTGCATTTGTTCACTTGATAGACGATGACCGCTCCTTCCGATAGCTAAGAGAGCCCTCTCAACTTCGTCTAAAAATTACATATTTCTACGCCGGCACATTAAAACACTATATAAAATACTATGAATCACTCTTGTAAATATAAATTATCTCTTACTGTTTTCCTTTCAAGCAAAATAACTGCAATAAAATCAACCATACACAATAAAAGTACTAACCTTTGCTAAATGCAATCAAATTCAATTCGAACGTAACAGCAGGTCCCGTTTTTCGACTAAAACTAGTCAAACTCGAGAAAATTAGTTGGGAGCGAGAGAATAACTACACTTGCTAACTAAAACTTTAAATTCCTGAGAGTGAGAGAGCTATATTTACTCTCTTATAAACTCTTATTAGTCAAAGAATTGAGTTTGGTACATAACGATATCAAAATTGCAGTGGTGGCCTGCGCAGGCCACTTACCACCGCTAGTTTTTTTGAAAAATGTATTTTTTTCAAAATCGGTTCGCTGGAAATGACTATAAAACTCACTTTAGCTTTAGCTAACAAAACCCAAAGGTATATTGTCGCCGTTTTTTGATAACTTAACGAAAAAAAAAGATATATACTTTTAAAAATCGAAGTGGCCTGTGTAGGCCACTTCACACAAGGGAGGGTTAATTGTGTCATCTATTTTTTATCTACCTTACTTAGCTGATGAGGTTTTCTCTGTAGCTGAGCAGTTTTAGATCTCGACGATTAACAAACCAAAGCCAGACTATTGATAAACGTCCATGAAAAATGCGATCTTTACCTTCTGTTAGGTGAAATAAAAAAAGCCTCAGAAAATGTTTGAAAACATTCAAATATTTGAACGGTGTCGCTCATCTGCTCTCCAACGTTCATTTTCACACAATTCTCTTTACGCCTACAACAAAAAGGGTCAGAAAACACTCGAAATCTTTCATATAATTGAGCCTTGCAGTTCATTCGCTCTGTTAATTGAAACTGCTCACTGTTTTCATCAGTAAATTTAAAAAAAAAATGCCCATACGCTACACAACTTTGTAATTTCGGAAACTCCAAGTGCAATTCAAAGTGCCGGACTTATGTATTGGCCAACCTTATTCTTTACAACTTTCACCAATTTCTTCTTCCGTAAAATTATTTTAACTAATTTTATCAAAAATTATTAGTCAAGATTCAATACAAGATTTATAAACTGTATTTGGAAAATTTTTGCAAAATCATTGCAACCCCCCCGTGCGTACGGGCCTGAATTTAGTTAATAAAATTAACCATATGTTAGCCACTTCGATAACCAATTCAACAGGTAATTTTCACCACATGCTAGCCAAATCAAAAACCAACTGAACGAATATTTTTAACCACAGTTTATCCAAATATAAACCATTTCATAGCATATTATAAACTACTTGATAGCCAAAACAATAGCCAGTTTTTGGAAGGGAAATTTTTGAAGGCTGGAAATGTAGAAAACACCTGGGGTTAAAATCTTCACACGGCCTGAACAAAATTTCCCTTTCAAAAACTGGCTATTAAGTATGTAGTTTAATATGCTATGAAATGGTTTATGTTTTGGATAAACAGTGGTGAAAAATATTCGTGCAGTTGGTGATCGTTTTGGCTAACGTGTGGTGAAAATTACTTGTTGAATTGGTTATCGAAGTGGCTAACATATGGTTAATTTTATTAGCTGAATTGGTTAATGAAATACCAGTTATTCTGGTTATTGTCAAATGGACTATGCCTTAAAATGTTTCCAAATAAATTGCAACCAATAAGGCTATATTATAAATAAATTTATGCATTAAGGGGTTTAAAAAATTTTGTTAAAGCTAGAACATTTGATTTACTTTTAAATTATTACAGAGTTGTTACAGAATGCATTTCTTTCTGGAAAATTCTCCCTTGAATTGGAAAAATTTTGATTGCAGCCTTATTCCACTTTTTTGGACTAAGGAATGCCGTCCTTATTCCTTTTTGCATCCGGAATAATCATTCCTCTTTTTATCAATTTGTTTTCATTCACTGGATTTCATTCTTCGGATTAAAAATCTAGAGGAATGCATTATTTTCCTTTGTAAACTATGTATAAACTATGCTTGGGATCTTATTGTAGATAGATTTTAGTTAAATTCAACCAAAATCTTGGCTGATTATGTACGAACGATATAAGTTAACTCGAAGTACGTCAAAGTTATACCCTTACTTTTCTTGTTATTGAAATATATATCTACTACAGAATCTGGGCCAGGATTGCTAAAATCACAATTGGACAAAGAAAATTTAAGCATAGTTAATACATAGTTAACAAGGGAATTCAAAAGAATACGTTCCTTTCGATTTTCAATCCGTGGAATGAAATCCAGTGAATGAAAACAAAGGAATAAAAAAGATGAATTTCCATACCTTATTCCAAAAAACGAAATAAAGGCTGCAATCCAAATGTTTTATTTATTGAATAGGAATGCATGGATTGCATTCCTTGACAACTCTGACTTATACATACATATAGCACTTAACATGATTTTGCAACCATAACTCAAAATTAACAACTGCGTGGGACCTCTAGGTTTACCAATCGCAAGCGCTGTAAAAATAGCGTAATTTGTTGTTGAGCAGATTAGCGCAGATTAGTATATCTCATCTGGGATTTCGGCCGCTTCATCTGAGCAACAGTCCAGCCATCTTTGCAGGGGTGGCTTTCCGTAATTCGATAGTCGACACTCGTTGGCTCGATACTTCAAAACGATATCGAACTCTCAACGATGCCGTTTTGGTTCCCGTATTTCGACAAAGGCACTATCGTTTTGATATTTCAGGAAATGTGCAGAAAGTACTAGTGGAATGAAATCCAGTGAATGAAAACAAAGGAATAAAAAAGATGAATTTCCATACCTTATTCCAAAAAACGAAATAAAGGCTGCAATCCAAATGTTTTATTTATTGAATAGGAATGCATGGATTGCATTCCTTGACAACTCTGACTTATACATACATATAGCACTTAACATGATTTTGCAACCATAACTCAAAATTAACAACTGCGTGGGACCTCTAGGTTTACCAATCGCAAGCGCTGTAAAAATAGCGTAATTTGTTGTTGAGCAGATTAGCGCAGATTAGTATATCTCATCTGGGATTTCGGCCGCTTCATCTGAGCAACAGTCCAGCCATCTTTGCAGGGGTGGCTTTCCGTAATTCGATAGTCGACACTCGTTGGCTCGATACTTCAAAACGATATCGAACTCTCAACGATGCCGTTTTGGTTCCCGTATTTCGACAAAGGCACTATCGTTTTCATATTTCAGGAAATGTGCAGAAAGTACTTTAATTTTTAAGGAAGTGTTCGGAAAGCACTTTCTGGCTGTCAAAATCTGTGTGTAAAAATAAAAATAAAGAGTAATTTGAAAATTTGAAATGTATAATTGGCGTAATTTTTTGATTTTTGACGATTTTTGTGCGGAAAACTCTTCAGTTAATAGAAGGAGGATAAGAGATTCATCAAATCCTATGGAGTTGCCAGAAATATAGTAACGTTTATACACATTTTCGAAAAAAGAGCAATATCTATTATTTAATTTCTATTTCATAGCTTCCAAACTAAATATCGTCTAACCAAAGAGGTATTTATGTATGTTCTCAGTGAAATAAAGTTAAGGGAAGGCATAAGAAGCACATATATTCCCCCAATCATGAGACTAGCAGCGACATTGGAGATATTAGCTGGTGGCGGTTACCAATGGCAAACTGGCGGCGCACACCCAGCTCCAATGGGACACAGTACGCTGTCGAAGATATTTCGGCACACATTATTACCCATGGAAGAACATCTATGCAGCCAATGGATAAATTTTGAAAAAGACTTTCAGCCATGTAAGGAATGGTTCAATCAAAAATATAATTTCCTTGGAGGTAAAGTATAAATAAACAATAATATGAACATTTTATATTTTATATTTCTTTTTTAACTAATTGCAGTTGTGGGCGCCGTAGATGGTACTCATTTGCAGTTGCTTAAACCTGTGGAAAACGAACATATATATTTCAATAGAAAAGGAAGGCATAGCATCAATGCAATGATTGTAAGTACATACGTATGTTTTTTGAAAAAAATCCATTTCCTTGGGACTTGTTATTTAATTATCGTATGGGAACTTTTTCAATGTTCATAGATCTGTGATCATAAAATGATGATTAAAGCTATATGCCCACAGTATGGAGGGGCTGCACACGATTCATTTGTTTGGAAGGCATCGAATGAGAGAGTGGTTATGGAGCGACGTTATAACAACGGGGATACCAATTCGTGGCTATTGGGTAACTTACATATATTTTATAATAAAACAGTAACTTAAGAAAATGTATTCCTCAGGAGATTCCGGATATCCTCTTGAACCATGGCTTATGACCCCGTACCGCTTGAGAGAAAATGAAGTTGACGCTGGCAAATGTATCTTCAATGATATTCACAGTAAAGCCCGGAGCATTGTTGAACGAACCATAGGTGTTTACAAAGGTTTGTATATTCAACGAATAAGTTCTAAAAATATAAATTGTATGCACAACGTCCACTTTAGGCCGCTGGAGAATATTGCCAGACGAAAGGAAACCAAGGTATAATCCAACAGTAGTTGCGAAAATTGCAAATGTGTGTGCCGCTCTTCACAATCTGTGCATAAGCCGAAATATTCCTTTGCAAAGTAGTAATGAAAGTGTCACTTCACTACAAGAGAAGGGGTTAGCATCTTCACCTCCGGAAAGGGGTAGCCGAGAATCAGAAAGAAGGAGGAATAGAATAAAAGGTCATCTTTTTCTATCTGCAATATAATAAATTCAGTTTTATTGCCTCTTAGTACTTAAATAAATAACATACATAAAACATAAATATTGTACTTCATTTTTATCACTGAGTTCCCTTATAAATTCATTTGTTTTGTGTTTTTGGTTTCAACAAATCGATTTCACATTTAAGTTTTTGTATATCTAACTCTAATACTTGTATTTTCATTCTCTTGTATTAATTGTTTGTTGCAATTTGTTGTTCCAGTAACTGGACCTTTCTCTGTCCAATCTCGTTACTTTCCTTTAATAGCTTTAATATTTGGGTTTGAAATTGATTTTGGTTTTCAACTTCTTTTTGAATTATATCCAGTTTGGGATCAACACACCTCCTTCTAACTTTCGGAGTTGGTGGTCGCTCGGTGTCACTTTCTTCATCACTCACGGTTTTAGCTTGTGACTCAGTCTTGCTTGGAGTTTCGTTTTCATCGTTGCTCAGTGATTCTTCGTCGCTTGTTATTGCCCTAAAACATTCACTTAGAAACAATTCGTCCGGCTCACGAGCAGTTGTGGAAGAACACGGGCGTTCTGCATTGCTGCCATGTGACGTCGTATTCGGAACGCCCATTAGGTGTTCATTTATTTTAGCTGCAGCAATTACGCGTTCTTCATATGCGGTTAATTGAACAGCATCATATGGCCCACCAACGTTTTTTCTCATGCTTTCCATCCGTTTACTTTGTTTTCTTTTGGCATTATATTTGTGATCAGTCCATACCTACAAAGAAATATTACAGGAATATGTTTCAGCAGAGGAAAATATTATTAACTTAATTACGCACTTTCTGCCATCCTTTTGTTGGCCTAACGGGAGGTCCGTTACTATTTAACATTCCCGTTAGTTTGGTCCATAGTTGTTTCTTTTTTGCGCGGCCATTCGAAACATTTTGCAAGCTATTTTTAGCTAATGCATCGTGTTTTTCCATAAATTCTATCATAAGCTTATGTTGAATGGAATTAGTTTGTTGACTCCTAAATATATATGTAAAATGTATTAATTCAAGAGATTAAAATTTCAAAAAAAAAACCATTTTTTACTTACATTTTGTTGCGATTGACTGCTGAGAAAAAGAAAAACGAGAGCAAAAGTGGTGTCGAACGGTTTATATCGAACGTTCGATACAACGCGACGATATTTTTGCTTAGAGAAAGCAAAAACGATACTTCGATACTCGTTTTTGCTCGATATCGAATTACGGAAAGCCACCCCAGTTTTTGTAGCCTCCTATAGGTACTGAAATAACGAGAGCACAAATTAAAATCTGGCCACCGTATATGCTCAATAAATACTAACCCATCTTCTCAACTATACATATGGGCATATCCCAAATAGTGTTAAATTTTTGGATACTCGGATTCTACACATCGGTTAATGAATTAAAGCGGGGAAAAAGCATATGGATATTATGTATAGACTATCTTCTCTGAAAATTTGGATGAAAAAAATGTAGACAATAAGTTTTTACAAACTTTGAAAGGCGAAAAAGTCGAATTTATCGCTTTTTCGAGTGATACTCTTAATTTTCTTTTTGGTATTTATTCTATAAAATTTTAAGGCATCAAGGTATCGCTCTGATACATACTACCAGTTTGTAGTTTTTGAGATGGAGGTTCTAAAAATGTAAGCGAGGTTAATGTGCTCCTCCAATATTAAATGTTATCATCAATGAAAGTAGCGATACTATATTTTTAACCATTTTCAATATTTGTGAATTTGTGCTTATAAGTTTTTGAGGCAACAGAGTATTAAAATTTTGGTTGTACATAATGATAGCCTATTATACAGCAAACCTTTTTTTTTTGAATGTAATTTGCTCCCTTTAGTTTTCAAGGTAGAGACAGAAATGTCGAGCTACTTTGGTGCATCACTTTTTTACGGTATCATGTTTATTTGTAAGCACATCTACAAGTTGCATATACATATGTACGTTTTCTTATTTTAGCTCTTATGGTAGCCATCAAACTAATTTTACTCTTAAAATGAAGGTATAGGCCTACCTGATAGCATAAGTAGCAAAACCTTGGACGTTTCTAACATTTTTGTTATTATCCTACTTCCTACTAATATTATAAATGTGAATGTAGCGATGTTTGGATGTTTGGATGTTTGGATGTTTGGATGTCCAGACGTTTGCTTTTGTTCCCTAAAAACTTGAGAATGGCTAGACGGATTTTGTTGAAATTTGGCACGCCTACAGGTTATAGTCTGGAAGGAGCTATAGGAGCTATTTTGGGGGTTCCGACCCTGCTAGGGACCGTTACTTTTCGAAATTTTTTTTATTCCATATAACTCTAAGTATATTGAAACTATACTTATGATATTTCGCATATAGGTATAGAAAGATCGTACAATATGGGTATCAAACGAAAGGGGATGACCCCAGGTTTCATTTTGGCTTCGATATATTTCGATAAATTTATCGATAACCAAGTTATCGGTCAAAATTCGATTGCCCGAAAACCTTAATATTACCCTACAATATGGGTATCAAAGGAAAGGGGTGGCCCCAGGTTTCATTTGGGCTTCGATATATTTCGATAAATTTATCGATAACTGAGTTATCGGTGAAAATGTTATTGCACAAAAACCTTAAAATTGCCCTACAATATGGGTATCAAACGAAAGGGGATAGCTCCAGGTTACATTTGGACTTCGATATATTTCGATAAATTTATCGATAACTGAGTTATCGGTGATTGCCCAAAAAACTTAACATTACCCTATAATATGGGTATCAAACGAAAGGGGAGGGCCCCAGGTTTCATTTTGGCTTCGATATATTTCGATAAATTGATCGATAACTAAGTTATCGGTCAAAATTCGATTGCCCATAAACCTTAATATTACCCTACAATATGGGTATCAAACGAAAGGGGATGGCCCCAGGTTTCATTTGGGCTTCGATATATTTCGATAAATTTATCGATAACTGAGTTATCGGTGAAAATGTTATTGCCCAAAAACCTTAAACTTGCCCTACAATATGGGTATCAAACGAAAGGGGATAGCTCCAGGTTTCATTTGGACTTCGATAGGTTTCGATAAATGTATCGATAACTGAGTTATCGGCGAAAATGTTATTGCACAAAAACCTTAAAATTACCCTACAATATGGGTATCAAACGAAAGGGGAAGGCCCCAGGTTTCATTTGTACTTCAATATATTTCGATAAATTGATCGATAACTGAGTCATCGGTCAAAATGCGATTGCCCGAAAACCTCTATATTACCCTACAATATGGGTATCAAACGAAAGGAGATAGCTCCAGGTTTCATTTGGACTTCGATATATTTCGATAAGTTTATCGATAACTGAGTTGTCGGTGATTGCCCAAAAAACTTAACATTACCCTATAATATGGGTATCAAACGAAAGGGGAGGGCCCCAGGTTTCATTTTCGCTTCGATATATTTCGATAAATTGATCGATAACTAAGTTATCGGTCAAAATTCGATTGCCCATAAACCTTAAAATTACCCTACAATATGGGCATCAAACGAAAGGGGAAGGCCCCAGGTTTCATTTGTACTTCAATATATTTCGATAAATTGATGGATAACTGAGTCATCGGTCAAAATGCGATTGCCCGAAAACCTCTATTTTACCCTACAATATGGGTATCAAACGAAAGGAGATAGCTCCAGGTTTCATTTGGATTTCGATATATTTCGATAAGTTTATCGATAACTGAGTTGTCGGTGATTGCCCAAAAAACTTAACATTACCCTATAATATGGGTATAAAACGAAAGGAGAAGGCAGCAGGTTTCATTTGGACTACGATAGGTTTCGATAAATTGATCGATAACTGAGTTATCGGTGAAAATGTGATTGCCCAAAAACCTTAAACTTGACCTACAATATGGGTATCAAACGAAAGGGGATGGCCCCAGGTTTCAATTTACTAGCTTTGATATATTTCGATAAATTGATCGATAACTAAGTTATCGGTCAAAATTCGATTGCCCGAAAACCTTAATATTACCCGGCAATATGGGTATCAAACGAAAGGGGAAGGCCCCAGGTTTCAATTGTACTTCAATATATTTCGATAAATTGATCGATAACTTAGTCATCGGTCAAAATGCGATTGCCCGAAAACCTCCATATTACCCTACAATATGGGTATCAAACGAAAGGAGATAGCTCCAGGTTTCATTTGGACTTCGATATATTTCGATAAGTTTATCGATAACTGAGTTATCGGTGATTGCCCAAAAAACTTAACATTACCCTATAACATGGGTATAACACGAAAGGAGAAGGCAGCAGGTTTCATTTGGACTACGATAGGTTTCGATAAATTGATCGATAACTGAGTTATCGGTGAAAATGTGATTGCCCAAAAACCTTAAACTTGGCCTACAATATGGGTATCAAACGAAAGGGGAAGGCCCCAGGTTTCAATTTAGCTTTGATATATTTCGATAAATTGATCGATAACTAAGTTATCGGTCAAAATTCGATTGCCCGAAAACCTTAATATTACCCGGCAATATGGGTATCAAACGAAAGGGGATAGCTCCAGGTTTCATTTGGACTTCGATAGGTTTCGATAAATTGATCGATAACTAAGTTATCGGTGAAAATGTTATTGCACAAAAACCCTAAAATTGCCCTACAATATGGGCATCAAACGAAAGGGGAAGGCCCCAGGTTTCATTTGTACTTTAATATATTTCGATAAATTTATCGATAACTAAGTTATCGGTGAAAATGTTATTGCACAAAAACCTTAAAATTGCCCTACAATATGGGCATCAAACGAAAGGAGATAGCTCCAGGTTTCATTTGGATTTCGATATATTTCGATAAGTTTATCGATAACTGAGTTGTCGATGATTGCCCAAAAAACTTAACATTACCCTATAATATGGGTATAAAACGAAAGGAGAAGGCAGCAGGTTTCATTTGGACTACGATAGGTTTCGATAAATTGATCGATAACTGAGTTATCGGTGAAAATGTGATTGCCCAAAAACCTTAAACTTGACCTACAATATGGGTATCAAACGAAAGGGGAAGGCCCCAGGTTTCATTTGTAAAAATGCGATTGCAGAAAAACTTTAATATTACCCTACAATATTGTATCAAATCAACATTTGAAGTTCAATTCATCCTGGCACAATTTGTCAAAATTGAATTCTTGAAAGGCCCCCTAACGTTACCAACGAATACCGCAAAAGAAAATTTTTGAAAACCGGTTTTCAATACTCTTTTTTCAAAATTTTCAAAATATTCGAATTTGGTAAATTCTTCAGTAGGCAATAATCCTACTAATATTATAAATGTGAATGTAGCGATGTTTGGATGTTTGGATGTTTGGATGTCCAGACGTTTGCTTTTGTTCCCTAAAAACTTGAGAATGGCTAGACGGATTTTGTTGAAATTTGGCACGCCTACAGGTTATAGTCTGGAAGGAGCTATAGGCAATTTTTTTTTTAATTTTGGGGGTTCCGACCCTGCTAGGGACCGTTACTTTTCGAAATTTTTTTTATTCCATATAACTCTAAGTATATTGAAACTATACTTATGATATTTCGCATATAGGTATAGAAAGATCGTACAATATGGGTATCAAACGAAAGGGGATGACCCCAGGTTTCATTTTGGCTTCGATATATTTCGATAAATTTATCGATAACCAAGTTATCGGTCAAAATTCGATTGCCCGAAAACCTTAATATTACCCTACAATATGGGTATCAAAGGAAAGGGGTGGCCCCAGGTTTCATTTGGGCTTCGATATATTTCGATAAATTTATCGATAACTGAGTTATCGGTGAAAATGTTATTGCACAAAAACCTTAAAATTGCCCTACAATATGGGTATCAAACGAAAGGGGATAGCTCCAGGTTACATTTGGACTTCGATATATTTCGATAAATTTATCGATAACTGAGTTATCGGTGATTGCCCAAAAAACTTAACATTACCCTATAATATGGGTATCAAACGAAAGGGGAGGGCCCCAGGTTTCATTTTGGCTTCGATATATTTCGATAAATTGATCGATAACTAAGTTATCGGTCAAAATTCGATTGCCCATAAACCTTAATATTACCCTACAATATGGGTATCAAACGAAAGGGGATGGCCCCAGGTTTCATTTGGGCTTCGATATATTTCGATAAATTTATCGATAACTGAGTTATCGGTGAAAATGTTATTGCCCAAAAACCTTAAACTTGCCCTACAATATGGGTATCAAACGAAAGGGGATAGCTCCAGGTTTCATTTGGACTTCGATAGGTTTCGATAAATGTATCGATAACTGAGTTATCGGCGAAAATGTTATTGCACAAAAACCTTAAAATTACCCTACAATATGGGTATCAAACGAAAGGGGAAGGCCCTAGGTTTCATTTGTACTTCAATATATTTCGATAAATTGATCGATAACTGAGTCATCGGTCAAAATGCGATTGCCCGAAAACCTCTATATTACCCTACAATATGGGTATCAAACGAAAGGAGATAGCTCCAGGTTTCATTTGGACTTCGATATATTTCGATAAGTTTATCGATAACTGAGTTGTCGGTGATTGCCCAAAAAACTTAACATTACCCTATAATATGGGTATCAAACGAAAGGGGAGGGCCCCAGGTTTCATTTTCGCTTCGATATATTTCGATAAATTGATCGATAACTAAGTTATCGGTCAAAATTCGATTGCCCATAAACCTTAAAATTACCCTACAATATGGGCATCAAACGAAAGGGGAAGGCCCCAGGTTTCATTTGTACTTCAATATATTTCGATAAATTGATGGATAACTGAGTCATCGGTCAAAATGCGATTGCCCGAAAACCTCTATTTTACCCTACAATATGGGTATCAAACGAAAGGAGATAGCTCCAGGTTTCATTTGGATTTCGATATATTTCGATAAGTTTATCGATAACTGAGTTGTCGGTGATTGCCCAAAAAACTTAACATTACCCTATAATATGGGTATAAAACGAAAGGAGAAGGCAGCAGGTTTCATTTGGACTACGATAGGTTTCGATAAATTGATCGATAACTGAGTTATCGGTGAAAATGTGATTGCCCAAAAACCTTAAACTTGACCTACAATATGGGTATCAAACGAAAGGGGATGGCCCCAGGTTTCAATTTACTAGCTTTGATATATTTCGATAAATTGATCGATAACTAAGTTATCGGTCAAAATTCGATTGCCCGAAAACCTTAATATTACCCGGCAATATGGGTATCAAACGAAAGGGGAAGGCCCCAGGTTTCAATTGTACTTCAATATATTTCGATAAATTGATCGATAACTTAGTCATCGGTCAAAATGCGATTGCCCGAAAACCTCCATATTACCCTACAATATGGGTATCAAACGAAAGGAGATAGCTCCAGGTTTCATTTGGACTTCGATATATTTCGATAAGTTTATCGATAACTGAGTTATCGGTGATTGCCCAAAAAACTTAACATTACCCTATAACATGGGTATAACACGAAAGGAGAAGGCAGCAGGTTTCATTTGGACTACGATAGGTTTCGATAAATTGATCGATAACTGAGTTATCGGTGAAAATGTGATTGCCCAAAAACCTTAAACTTGGCCTACAATATGGGTATCAAACGAAAGGGGAAGGCCCCAGGTTTCAATTTAGCTTTGATATATTTCGATAAATTGATCGATAACTAAGTTATCGGTCAAAATTCGATTGCCCGAAAACCTTAATATTACCCGGCAATATGGGTATCAAACGAAAGGGGATAGCTCCAGGTTTCATTTGGACTTCGATAGGTTTCGATAAATTGATCGATAACTAAGTTATCGGTGAAAATGTTATTGCACAAAAACCCTAAAATTGCCCTACAATATGGGCATCAAACGAAAGGGGAAGGCCCCAGGTTTCATTTGTACTTTAATATATTTCGATAAATTTATCGATAACTAAGTTATCGGTGAAAATGTTATTGCACAAAAACCTTAAAATTGCCCTACAATATGGGCATCAAACGAAAGGGGAAGGCCCCAGGTTTCATTTGTACTTCAATATATTTCGATAAATTGATGGATAACTGAGTCATCGGTCAAAATGCGATTGCTCGAAAACCTCTATTTTACCCTACAATATGGGTATCAAACGAAAGGAGATAGCTCCAGGTTTCATTTGGATTTCGATATATTTCGATAAGTTTATCGATAACTGAGTTGTCGATGATTGCCCAAAAAACTTAATATTACCCTATAATATGGGTATAAAACGAAAGGAGAAGGCAGCAGGTTTCATTTGGACTACGATAGGTTTCGATAAATTGATCGATAACTGAGTTATCGGTGAAAATGTGATTGCCCAAAAACCTTAAACTTGACCTACAATATGGGTATCAAACGAAAGGGGAAGGCCCCAGGTTTCATTTGTAAAAATGCGATTGCAGAAAAACCTTAATATTACCCTACAATATTGTATCAAATCAACATTTGAAGTTCAATTCATCCTGGCACAATTTGTCAAAATTGAATTCTTGAAAGGCCCCCTAACGTTACCAACGAATACCGCAAAAGAAAATTTTTGAAAACCGGTTTTCAATACTCTTTTTTCAAAATTTTCAAAATATTCGAATTTGGTAAATTCTTCAGTAGGCAATAATCCTACTAATATTATAAATGTGAATGTAGCGATGTTTGGATGTTTGGATGTTTGGATGTCCAGACGTTTGCTTTTGTTCCCTAAAAACTTGAGAATGGCTAGACGGATTTTGTTGAAATTTGGCACGCCTACAGGTTATAGTCTGGAAGGAGCTATAGGCAATTTTTTTTTTAATTTTGGGGGTTCCGACCCTGCTAGGGACCGTTACTTTTCGAAATTTTTTTTATTCCATATAACTCTAAGTATATTGAAACTATACTTATGATATTTCGCATATAGGTATAGAAAGATCGTACAATATGGGTATCAAACGAAAGGGGATGACCCCAGGTTTCATTTTGGCTTCGATATATTTCGATAAATTTATCGATAACCAAGTTATCGGTCAAAATTCGATTGCCCGAAAACCTTAATATTACCCTACAATATGGGTATCAAAGGAAAGGGGATGGCCCCAGGTTTCATTTGGGCTTCGATATATTTCGATAAATTTATC
The DNA here is from genome assembly GCA_951509765.1 of Sphenella marginata. NCBI lineage: Eukaryota > Metazoa > Arthropoda > Insecta > Diptera > Tephritidae > Sphenella > Sphenella marginata. The sequence continues at coordinate 72,844,752 of OX608079.1, forward strand.
GATAACTGAGTTATCGGTGAAAATGTTATTGCACAAAAACCTTAAAATTGCCCTACAATATGGGTATCAAACGAAAGGGGATAGCTCCAGGTTACATTTGGACTTCGATATATTTCGATAAATTTATCGATAACTGAGTTATCGGTGATTGCCCAAAAAACTTAACATTACCCTATAATATGGGTATCAAACGAAAGGGGAGGGCCCCAGGTTTCATTTTGGCTTCGATATATTTCGATAAATTGATCGATAACTAAGTTATCGGTCAAAATTCGATTGCCCATAAACCTTAATATTACCCTACAATATGGGTATCAAACGAAAGGGGATGGCCCCAGGTTTCATTTGGGCTTCGATAAATTTATCGATAACTGAGTTATCGGTGAAAATGTTATTGCCAAAAAACCTTAAACTTGCCCTACAATATGGGTATCAAACGAAAGGGGATAGCTCCAGGTTTCATTTGGACTTCGATAGGTTTCGATAAATGTATCGATAACTGAGTTATCGGCGAAAATGTTATTGCACAAAAACCTTAAAATTACCCTACAATATGGGTATCAAACGAAAGGGGAAGGCCCCAGGTTTCATTTGTACTTCAATATATTTCGATAAATTGATCGATAACTGAGTCATCGGTCAAAATGCGATTGCCCGAAAACCTCTATATTGCCCTACAATATGGGTATCAAACGAAAGGAGATAGCTCCAGGTTTCATTTGGACTTCGATATATTTCGATAAGTTTATCGATAACTGAGTTGTCGGTGATTGCCCAAAAAACTTAACATTACCCTATAATATGGGTATCAAACGAAAGGGGAGGGCCCCAGGTTTCATTTTGGCTTCGATATATTTCGATAAATTGATCGATAACTAAGTTATCGGTCAAAATTCGATTGCCCATAAACCTTAAAATTACCCTACAATATGGGCATCAAACGAAAGGGGAAGGCCCCAGGTTTCATTTGTACTTCAATATATTTCGATAAATTGATGGATAACTGAGTCATCGGTCAAAATGCGATTGCCCGAAAACCTCTATTTTACCCTACAATATGGGTATCAAACGAAAGGAGATAGCTCCAGGTTTCATTTGGATTTCGATATATTTCGATAAGTTTATCGATAACTGAGTTGTCGGTGATTGCCCAAAAAACTTAACATTACCCTATAATATGGGTATAAAACGAAAGGAGAAGGCAGCAGGTTTCATTTGGACTACGATAGGTTTCGATAAATTGATCGATAACTGAGTTATCGTTGAAAATGTGATTGCCCAAAAACCTTAAACTTGACCTACAATATGGGTATCAAACGAAAGGGGAAGGCCCCAGGTTTCAATTTACTAGCTTTGATATATTTCGATAAATTGATCGATAACTAAGTTATCGGTCAAAATTCGATTGCCCGAAAACCTTAATATTACCCGGCAATATGGGTATCAAACGAAAGGGGAAGGCCCCAGGTTTCAATTGTACTTCAATATATTTCGATAAATTGATCGATAACTTAGTCATCGGTCAAAATGCGATTGCCCGAAAACCTCCATATTACCCTACAATATGGGTATCAAACGAAAGGAGATAGCTCCAGGTTTCATTTGGACTTCGATATATTTCGATAAGTTTATCGATAACTGAGTTGTCGGTGATTGCCCAAAAAACTTAACATTACCCTATAATATGGGTATAAAACGAAAGGAGAAGGCAGCAGGTTTCATTTGGACTACGATAGGTTTCGATAAATTGATCGATAACTAAGTTATCGGTGAAAATGTGATTGCCCAAAAACCTTAAACTTGGCCTACAATATGGGTATCAAACGAAAGGGGAAGGCCCCAGGTTTCAATTGTACTTCAATATATTTCGATAAATTGATCGATAACTAAGTTATCGGTCAAAATTCGATTGCCCGAAAACCTTAATATTACCCGGCAATATGGGTATCAAACGAAAGGGGATAGCTCCAGGTTTCATTTGGACTTCGATAGGTTTCGATAAATTGATCGATAACTACGTTATCGGTGAAAATGTTATTGCACAAAAACCCTAAAATTGCCCTACAATATGGGCATCAAACGAAAGGGGAAGGCCCCAGGTTTCATTTGTACTTTAATATATTTCGATAAATTTATCGATAACTAAGTTATCGGTGAAAATGTTATTGCACAAAAACCTTAAAATTGCCCTACAATATGGGCATCAAACGAAAGGGGAAGGCCCCAGGTTTCATTTGTACTTCAATATATTTCGATAAATTGATGGATAACTGAGTCATCGGTCAAAATGCGATTGCTCGAAAACCTCTATTTTACCCTACAATATGGGTATCAAACGAAAGGAGATAGCTCCAGGTTTCATTTGGATTTCGATATATTTCGATAAGTTTATCGATAACTGAGTTGTCGGTGATTGCCCAAAAAACTTAACATTACCCTATAATATGGGTATAAAACGAAAGGAGAAGGCAGCAGGTTTCATTTGGACTACGATAGGTTTCGATAAATTGATCGATAACTGAGTTATCGGTGAAAATGTGATTGCCCAAAAACCTTAAACTTGACCTACAATATGGGTATCAAACGAAAGGGGAAGGCCCCAGGTTTCATTTGTAAAAATGCGATTGCAGAAAAACCTTAATATTACCCTACAATATTGTATCAAATCAACATTTGAAGTTCAATTCATCCTGGCACAATTTGTCAAAATTTAATTCTTGAAAGGCCCCCTAACGTTACCAACGAATACCGCAAAAGAAAATTTTTGAAAACCGGTTTTCAATACTCTTTTTTCAAAATTTTCAAAATATTCGAATTTGGTAAATTCTTCAGTAGGCAATAATATTATATAAATATGAAATCTTAAAGTATATTATTGATTTTGAAAGTCCCCCTAACTACTTACATCCCGAGCAACGCCGGGTACCCTGCTAGTATTATATAAATATGAAATCTTAAAGTATATTATTGATTTTGAAAGTCCCCCTAACTACTTACATCCCGAGCAACGCCGGGTACCCTGCTAGTTTCGTATAAACCCAATAAAAAAATCCATGCGAATGTAACTTTAGCAGCCGGAAAATTGGTCGCATGTATATTGTCTTGAATTAGTCTGATTACTTCCAAGCTAATTTTTATTCAAACGTTAGTGAAATGAAACACAAATTTATTATAATAATTAAAAAAAAAAAATCAAAATATGCAAGTATACATACATAATTATTTCTCTTTAATAGCCCTCAAGTTACAAGATTTCGTAATACGGCCTTAAGTGAAAAGAATTAAGGTTCTCCTGTTCGTTAAACATTAATAAAAAAGGTTGTGCTGGTAAAAAGAAGAAATAATATTTATATTGTAGTAATCTTAAAACTAGGTATTAAAAATGAGCAGAATTTGTAGCAGCGTTTATTTTATTTTTTAGTCATTAAGTGTATATATGTAATAACAGTAGGTATGTATTTATCTTACTTGTTACTTGAATATAATGTATATTTTCGAATACACGACACATCGCGTTATTTACGCTTTATTACGCTTTTACGTCTATTTGATACCCTTATTGTTTATACAAGTTTTGTGGGTACCTGGGTCCAAATATCGAAATACACTTCTGGAAAAGTAGAAATATCGATATGAGAACCATAGTACGTCAAAGCTCTCTTCAGTACTTTTTATTTGATATCCATATTGCAGGTAGAAAATTTTTTTACCCGATTTCATATTTTTGAGTATATCTCAAAAACCAGGTTTCGGGTATCAAAAAGAGTTTACTTAAATATACTTTTCATAAATATATACATGCTGCTAAACTTTTAACAAAAATATTTAACGATTTACCGTGTTTTACTTTGATCAATATACCCAAAACTGGTTATCGGATATCGACAATTTTTTTACAAATCATTCTCCGTTTATATATCGGTAGGTTGCTAAAATTTCAAAATGATCGGAGGGAAAGTGTTAATGTTAATGAATAACCAACTTCGCTTTAAAAAATATTTGACGATTTTTCGGGTTTAAATTGTTAACGATATCTCTTCACATATCTCTATACGTTGATAAAATTTCAACAAAATCGGTGCAGTATTGTTTATAAAAATGCATATTAAACACTGCGACTTGAATTTATATATATAATCTTCGATCTATTGACTATATCTTTTTGAGGCATTGTGTAAAACGAATTACGCTGATAAATTTAAGCTCCTCTTTATCTACCAATATACCAGAAAAAAGGTTATTCTTGTGCTTCGATGTTTAAATTTTTTTTTTTTTTTTGGCAAAAATGTAACACTATTTGGGATTTGCCCATATATGTTCAGGGCGTCATGCTTATTTTATAGCCGAGAACAAAAATTATTCGTTAAAACTCCATTAAAATATATAAAAATACAATTTTTCTTTTACCTTTTTTCGTTTTTCCAAAATTTGAAATATAAAAATTAATTTATGAAGACAGCTGTCAACTTTCCAATATTGGGGAAATTTTTCAAGCAAGAAATATGCATGTGTTAGTATTTTTGGGAAATTTGGTTAGCAGTGGTTTGTAGGGTAGTAGATTTTGCTCTCCTGAAAATATTTTAAAGCTTAAATAAGTTGTACTTGGCACTCACACGTGTGGGCAAACTCTAACAAAAAGCGATTAGGAGTTATATCTTCTTGAAGGAGAGATTGTGTGCAGGGAAGTTGCTGTTTCTTAGCTTACTGAATGAACCGATACACGTATGCATTGACGCGAAGGTGTAATATACATAGGAACTAAACTGTGTTTAAAATATATTTCTGTTCAGCTCAGTTATCAGCATCATTCGAACCTGTTTTTGTCAGCTTAAAACTTCTCACAATTTGTTTATCAGTATTGGTTTTCTAACTAATGTAATCCGGGATATTGCCAACACAAGCCGTTAGTTCGAACGAAGGCGATTGAATTTATTGAATTTATTTTCGTTCGCGTTCTTTTTCGATTCACTTATTTACTCATCGAGACAATGCACACCACCGGCTTCAGCAGGACCGCCGCCCAATACGCTGCTTGTGGGCGAATGGAAACGTGAAGAATGTTTGCACAAAATGTTTAAGTCGGCTTATGTTTTTTTTCACATTATAAAATATTTATTTGGCTTAAACATTCAAGTTATTGTAGCAATAATCATACTTAAACAAATTATTTTTTTGTTGGTTAAAACATTAAAGCTCAAACTACATATCGTCATATGAATTCAAAAAAGCCCTAAGTTACAAAAAATTCAAAATCAACTTTTTAGTTGATTATCATGTACCGTATCATAATACATGTTCCTTTAAAATTTTATAATCCTACAACCAATAATGACGTTGATATAAACAAAATTCGAAAAGCCCTAAGTGCAAGCGTAACCAATTTGCCAACCAAAACTGTAACTTACGCCTTTAGAGAAATAATAAACAACAAACACAAGAACGGATAGCATGCCATGCCATTCTGTGTGGTTCTTATTTATCAGTTTTCCTTTTGTAATATTTCTAATAGAACATGTGTTATTTAGGTATACGCATATGCCCTTCTTTATCGCATTTTGACAGTGGTCTCTCGAAAGATGACTCTTTTTATACCTAGTAGTGCATCGCACACAAGGTATATTAACTTCACTCGCCTAACGGTAGTATGTAACGGCATAAACGAATCGAGATAGATATTGACTTATATATATCAAAATGCTCAGGAGGAAAAGAGAAATTGATTGAGCGATGTCCGTCCGTCCGTCCGTCTGTGAACACGATAACTTGAGTAAATCTTGAGATATCTCAATGAAATTTGGTATGCAGGTTCCTTTTCACTTATCTCGGAGCTATTGAAAATAGGCAAAATCGGTTAAAAGCCACGCCCACTTTCTATATATATAATATTTTAGAAAATACAAAAAGAGTGATTATTCAGTACATAATACACCTATAATTATAATATTTGGTGTGCGCTTTAGCGTTAAGGCAAAAAATACATTTTTTAAGAAATTTTTAAAATGGGGCGTGGTACCGCCCACTTTTGATTAAGTCAAATTTGGAAATATTATTAATCATAAATCAAAAACCGCTCAAGATAGCAAAGTGAAATTCAGCACACATATTTATATTAATACAGGCAATATTTCGAAAAAAAATTATGGAAATCGGGTTAGGTCCACGCCCAATTTTATACGAAAGATTTTGAAAAGGATCATAGATATATTGAATATGCTATAACTTTGCTTAAACTAGCTGTATATCATTTCTATTTCACCTCTAAAGTGTTCGTGGGCAAAGAAAGTCGAAAACACAAAATTTTTGGAAAATGGGCGTGGCCCCGCCCCTTTATGGGGGATTATTCCATAAAACTTTCCATGCCATAACTCCGGTAAAAATTGACTTATTGAAACGATATTTACAGAAAGTGTTCAACATATAAAGCTTACTCTTTGCTGTAAAAATAAACAAAATCGGTGAACGGACACACCCACTTTTTGAACACAGTTCTAAAAAATTTCTTCGTAAAATTAAAATCGCGATATTTCCATAACTGTATAAGTTATATATATAAGATTTTACACACTTAATAAGCTTTTTAAGAAAAACTAAACTGCAAAAAAATTTTGTGGATTTTGTTGAAGTAGGCGTGGCGCCGCCCACTTTTCAGCAAAAAAGGTCTCTTATTTTCAAAAGCGATTGCTTGAAATTTCAAGAAGGTATTTCAATGAAAGTTAGTGAGATGCTTCCCAATAGTATGTAGTATACTCCTGCCAAAAATTATGCAAATCGAATGACAAACAAGCAAGATTTACGGGAAAGTAGTTAACTCCCTATAGCCTTTTTTTTTATTAATTTTTTTTATTTTCATACCTTTCATAAGCCCCATGCAAAACTATTTATATTTTGTTATTTAGTGATAATTTAATTTACCACTTACAACAGAAGTGTTTTTAATCGAAAACAATCAGTTGTTTTATACAACCTTTTCAGGTATTAAAATAGACCTGAGTTAATTGGGATAACGCAACAGATCACTACTAGGTATTTAATGTTCGGTTACACCCGAACTTAGACTTCCTTACTAGTTATTTATGCGCTCGACGACAACCAACTAATTTCGTATGAATTTTATATCAAACCCAATATGCATTGAACCCGACCCTCTCAGAATTTGATTAAAGTACACATAGAGGTACATCTTACCGACCCAAACACAACCTCATTTTTAGAAATTGCAATTGTGGGCGTGGCAAGGTATCGAAACATTCGAAAATATTCGAAAAATTACCATAATAGGTACTTTTAAAGTGTGATTACTACGGAATGGCTTAATCGATTTCAAAGATCCTCATACCACTAGAAAGGTATTGAAATTTGATCTCAAAAAAATATACTTTAAAATTTTTTTAGTACACTGAAAAAATTTTTTTTCCAAAATAAAATTTTTAACTGAAAAAACACTTCAAAGAGCAAGCGATTTTGAAAAATATATATAACATATCTAAAAAGTAGAATGGCGTTTTTCTTTTTAAAAAATCTATATATATAAAAATGAATTGGCGTTCGTATATACCGTAAGATCTCCGGATCGGCTCAACCGATTTTAAATATTTTTTCTTTAATGTTTCCAATCTGTTTCATGTCTCATTTACCACATAAATTCTTATTTTTCTAATCTCAATTTAAAATTTGTTTAGCTAATACTCAACAACGGCTTAACCGATTTTCAAAATTTTTTCTTTTCTTTATTCTATCGGTCATAGTGTTTATTTATATAGAACAAAACATTTTCTAAATCTTCAATTTAATCATATATTAGCTAAAGAAGTTTAGCTACCATATTAATTGTAGTCAGTTGAGATCACTGGTATTCTAACTGAAATGTTCCTGTAGGGAACTTAATGCCATACAGATTTTTTCCGTTTTATATTTAAAAATACAAATACATACATTCATTAAAAGGTATTTTTAGCTTCGGCACTAACCACGGTTAAGAATCTTACTTAATTCACCTTATTTGGTAGATGTCTTAAATATTGTGGTGAATGGCCTGAACTTTGCGCCGTTCACCTTATTTGCGGTGGATGGCTCAAACATTGTGGTGAATGGCCTGTAATCTATATCATGGTGAAGAAGTTGTAATCTATATATATGTAATGTTTGTTTAATTCGATCCCCTTTACACAGCAACAAAAATATAAACTCAATTGGGTTTCTCTATAAAGAGGGTTTATATTATTTAATATTGACTATTATCACAATTATTTACTTAAATAATTTACCTATAAAGAGAAACGACATTTAAAGCTTATAATTTGCAATTTATTACTTTTCCTCGGCACAATGATTTTCCGCTTAACTTTTTGTATTTACTTCGTTTCTTTGCTTCTAATCGGTTCCCTTTACAAGTGTCATCTTAACTGTTATACTATGTACCTTATGCCCCGAACACACTACACCATCTGCTTGCTGTGTTGGGCTAGGGTTGTATCTTAGAACTAAACTAACTAGCAATTAAGTAAAGGTAGTTTACATCTCCCCCCTTGGGGAAGAGATTTGTAAAATCTCGTTATATTAACTTCTATCTTCGTACTATCTAAGGTTCTGTTCACGTGTATTCATGTTTTGGAATGGGAATAAGCATTGTGATATGAAAAAGGTTTGATTCTGGTTTTTTATGACCGGTATTTACTTTATATATTGAACTTGAAATTTTCTCTAAAATTTCGTAAGGTCCTATTTTAATTTCATCCAATTTTTTCCTATTTAAACGATTCCCATTTTGTACGTACACTTGATCACCCACGTTGAATTCATGATAGTTTCGGGTTTTATCAAATTGTATTTTATTGTAGTTATGTGATTTTATGCTGTTTTCAAGTGCTAGCTTCCTATCTTGTGCAAGGTTATTTAATGTTTTCGCCGGTTTTAATTCATTTGGTACTAACGTAGTATCATTTCCTTCTAATAAGTATTTAGGACTGAATCCAGTTACAGTATGCTCAGTTTCATTATATCTCTTTACACTTTCATGTGCCGCTGTGGTCCATGCCACTCTATTTTTTTTATCATTTATTCTACATCTGATTTTATTTACCAACGTTTGGTTCAGTCTTTCATTTAAACCGTTTGAAAATGGTGCGTTTACCGCAGTAAAAATAATTGGTATGTTCGATTTTTCTAGAAACCTTTTAAACTCTGTAGAATTGATGCCTGGGTATTGGTCCGTTAAAACCATACCTATTTCATGGTTCTCTAACACTTTCTTAACCAATTTTATGAAGTCGCTCGCAATTAAGTAAAGGTAGTTTACATATATAAAAATGAATTGGCGTTCGTATATACCGTAAGATCTCCGGATCGGCTCAACCGATTTTAAATATTTTTTCTTTAATGTTTCCAATCTGTTTCATGTCTCATTTACCACATAAATTCTTTTTTTTCTAATCTCAATTTAAAATTTTTTTAGCTAATACTCAATAACGGCTTAACCGATTTTCAAAATTTTTTCTTTTCTTTATTCTATCGGACATAGTGTTTATTTATATAGAACAAAACATTTTCTAAATCTTCAATTTAATCATATATTAGCTAAAGAAGTTTAGCTACCATATAAATTGTAGTCAGTTGAGATCACTGGTATTCTAACTGAAATGTTCCTGTAGGGAACTTAATGCCATACAGATTTTTTCCGTTTTATATTTAAAAATACAAATGGTGAATTCCTTTTCGCTACTATTGCGAATGTTGAAAAAGTGAATGAATGAAAAGTTTTGATTGTGAATATAGGTTGTTGATTGTGAATATAGGTTGTTATTCCGTCATTTTTCATAATCTATGTTATGGTGAAGAAGTTGTAATCTATATATAAAAATGAAAATGTAGTTTTCCCAGTTAGGCTGTGTGCTAGGGACACGAATTTCGATACGATACGATACCATATCGATACTTTTGCCCTTCGATACCGATATTTTGTACTCGATGCTTTTTTAACGATACTTTTCGGCATCGAGTATCTAGACCCCGGTATCGTATCGAATTTTTTAAAAAATATGGAACTAATAGAGCAAAAATACCGCTCTGCTGGTTGTCTCTCTCTAACTTGTGACGCGAATCGAAGGAAAATCAGAACCAAATAATAACAGTTAATTTAGCCGGAAAAGGCAGACGCCAGAAAAGTAAGAGTTGCCATTGATCTGTTGCAATATGCACTTAATACGTCCAAAAAGGTTACAACAAACTTGAAGTACTAACTTATTGTGATATTGTTTTGCCTTTATACTGAAAAAAAGGTAATACTATCCATCCAACGTCAAATATTGCATTTTCTGATCCCTGCGCTTATTCCCTATGTATGTCTTGGCTACGTGATATGATCAGTCGGGAAGAAGCCGCACATGCAATCCAAGAATTTGTGTTCCGACAAAAATGAATTTTGGAATCACATAGAAACTTTAGCATCTGGTCGAGGAAGTGAAAGTGCAATCCGACAAAGCGAAAACATCAATGAATATATTTGTTGCAAACTACTTCCTTTAAGTGGCTATCTTTTGCGTTTTTGGAAGGAAAATAAGCATAAATATCCTCATTTGTCGAAAATTGCTTTACGATATCTAGAAGTACCAGCAACTTCTGTCCCATAAGAGCGCCTATTTTCAAAGGCAGGTTTAACAATGACAAAAACACGTAACAGGTTGAAGGGGAAGAGGTTGGATAAATTACTATTCATGGCAGATTGCACAGAGGAAGAGTGGGGCTTTTGATCTTCGTTTCTTGAAGTAAAATCTATCAAATTAAAAAAATCAAATTTGCTCATATTAAACTAGTTTATGTTATTATTTATTTTATTGAAGTTTATACGAACCTATGGTAATCATTTACAAAACGTATGAATTTGCTTGCAGCGAACCATTCGGTTATTGAAGTGCTTGTTTGTCATGTACATTTAGCATCGATATTTTGACTATCGAGTCTTTTTGTTTCGATATTATCGGGTACCCGATATATTTGAAGCGATACTTCAAATGAGTACAGAATCGATGCTTTGCATTCGATATCGTGTCCCTACTGTGTGCCGATCGGGCGTCATCCCAAACAAAAAAAAAAATTGTGATCAGTAAATCTGACAAAATATTCGAAAGTATCCACCAAAAATTGCCGTAATGGCTTCTGTTATTGTTACGCAACATACGTTTGTACATATCGTTGTTGCCTATGCGAAACCACCTATCGACCAAATGCAAAACTTCCCAAATCACAAAAGTGCAAAACCGCCTATAGGCAAAATAATTCCACAAAAAACTAACTCACTACTTAAAAGTTTAGTTCAATTCTATGTTATTCAGGTAAATATTATCTTTTAAAAACAGAAACAAAAATTAAGTTAAAACATTAGCTATAAATAGAAGTTAGGTTTTGCTCTCCTGTAAAATTTGACTGCTTTCAGATAGGTGGTTTTGCAAAGGCATCAACGATATGTATTCTGTGGTTCTTATGTGTTTTTTTTAGAACTACGAGGTCTAAACCTGTATCCGGAGAGCACAAATGTTATATTATCTGCAAAAGGAATGAACAATAACTCATAAATTTTTTCCAAAAAAGGGGTTCTTGCGGATATCTGCCTAGGATTTGAGTGAAAGTTTTAAACAGAATATACACATATGCATAAAAGTGCAAAAATTACACAGGTTGCACGTTGGAATACGTACAACAAAAATTCCCAAATTGTACACCAAATGCTGTGTTCCAAATGGTTGGAAAAACCAAAATTTTGACAGAGCGATGGTAAATTCTGACAGTTATCGTGGCAAATATAAAGGTAAAATTTTGACAACCAATAATGTCGGCACAGAGATGCATGTGCTGTTTATATTTATATTATTTCACATAAAGTTATGTTCCCACGCGTTATTAAACACAAAAATATAATATAATGCCAAATAGCAAATATTCGTCACCATAGGAAATTTATTCACCTCATTTTACTTTGACGAAAACAAATATCATTTGATACACAGCCAAAGTCACAAAAGCCATAAGGCACTGATATGCATTGCAGAGTTAAAGAACTACGAAGGAGGAACATTGACAGGACAACGTCTGTAGGGTCAGCTAGTCTATTAATAAATCTTACCCATCCATCTTAGCATATGCCTTTTGTTTGAACAAAATATATTAATATTTGAGCGTGTAAATAAATTTTCTCTGTCAAGACGCATAGGTGGGTATCTATGCATATGTTACGCCAAAAATATGCATATCGGTTTTTAAAATTCCAATTATTAATTAATTCTTCTATGCCTTCAACACAACCGTATGTTCCACCGTGATAAAGTGCTAATATACTCTATGTGGTTTTACTTTTACTTTCAGGGTTCTTAAATCTTCGTGGTTCGGATATTGACTTTAATCCTATATTTTTCGCATATTTAATTATTGAAAGGAATAATATTAAATTATTCATTGATGGAACGAAACTTCCTCAAAACTACGAAGAGTACAAAAAAGAGAATAATATCAATATTGAAGTCCTACCATATGAATTGATTGAAAATGGACTGAAGACAACAATAAACTCGTTAACATACGGAAAAATATGGATTTCCCCAACTTCTAACTACCAATTATGTTCGTTGATACCTAAGATGTTGAGGATGCAAGAAGTGAGGACATAGTTTCTGTTTTTATTGACGTAATGGTTTCGAGCATTTATTTTCAGATAACACCTATAGCCCTTAACAAAGCTCTTAAAAATGTAACCGAAATTAATGGATTTATTGAATGTCACGTGCGCGACGGAATTGCACTGTGTAGGTATTTCGCTTGGTTGGAACAGGCAATTAAAAATGGAGAGAAAGTTACTGAAATATCTGGCGCTGCGAAATTAGAAGAAATAAGATCGTATGTACTTGTTTGTAAGTACTTGTGTGTTTGAGATATTACATTATTATTTTCAGAAAAAACAAATATTACATGGGCTTAAGTTTTGCAACTATAAGCTCAAGTGGACCTAATAGCTCTATAATACATTACAATCCAACTGTTGATACCAATCGTCCTATAACCAATACAGAAATCTACCTATGCGACTCAGGTGCTCAATATCTGTAAGTAACAAATACATATGTATATGTACATATATGCATATAAGTACATTAGAGTGTTTAAAAAAAAAAATCTCCTGAATTTTTGAAGTACATAAAATTTCCGTTAATTTGGTAAAAAATATTAGGTCTGACCCAAGATGGACTCAAAAAAATAGTTTTAGAGGTCGCTACCGACGTTTAAAATTTAAATTTTCACGAATTTTTCTATTTCGTACTGTCCGAAGTCATTTCTCTCCCCTTTATACAAGTTTCACCATTCATGATCCAGAACTATCATCTGTTGTTCTTAATAAGTTTTGCAGGCACCTGTGGTATTTGTCGCCAGAGTTAATTTGTTTTTCACTCTTTGATGAGGAAGTTACGTTTACATAAAAGAAAATTATGGTAAGAAATTTCACAAAGCTTGATGAAACCCCTAGAATATTTGTCGCTGAAATCAACAAAGACTCTATAAATGAAGTCAGACTTGCCGATTTTGTTTACAGATTTTCGATGAAGAAGGATACAGTTTTGAGTATTATGACTTTATGTAGGATAAGGAAATGATTTTTGACGAAAATATACTCTACTACGTCAGTTGATTTAAAAAAGTCCTTATTTCTGATCAGTCCTAAAGTGCCCTGCTATACTCATATCTTGAATATATACTGTATAAAGAACATTTCTTGTGGTTTGGACATTAAGTTGACCGTTTTCAGCACATTTCGCTTTATGTGTATTTTTTTTTGCGTATTTTTCCAAATAAATAGTAAAATATTTTAATTTTCCCACTATGGGTACAACTAGAAAAATGACGGTAACTTTTTTCAAACTAAATATTTGGCTAATTTTGGCCTGTGGATTATTTGAAAAATTCACTGATGATTTTAAATAAGTTATAGTCATCCAAATATAGCGGGTTCCCTTCATTTTATTTTAGCTCAAAGTAAGGAAACGGAATTTTTTAAAATGCTAAAATTCTGCGCGTCTGTAAGTTTTGGACAAAAAGAAATTCTACATGTTTTTAAGCGCTAAATTTTATGCAAGAAACCGTATTTTTTATTTTCTTTTAACGCCGCCTTAATCATTCAAAATTTCTTCCAATCAAAATATAAAAATTCGTAAAAATTGAAATTTTTAAACGCCGGTAGCAACCTCAAAAATTATTTTTTTTAAGTCTATCTTAGGTCAGGCCTAATATTTTCACCAAATTAACGGAAACTTAATATATCCAAAAGATTTTTTTTTGAAACACTCTTATGTACATATATAATATATCTTATAAATAAAATTAATGTTGGTCTATGGGTCTGTTACTGGCTTTTATAGTCGTCTAAATTACTCCCAGTATATTTTTGGGTTCACTGGTTACAGCCTGGGGTGCACAACGAAATAAACAAACAAATTGTGTTCTTGTAACAAACAAATTTCCCTTTCAATAAATAAATAAACAAACAAATTGTGTTCTTGTACATAAAAACAAAAAAATTTCCTTTTCAATAAATATCAAACAATATTTACTTGAATGATTTTGTTTCGTTTGTATCAAAACGAAAAATACCAAATAAATTTCGTTTTGTTATTTAAGAAAATAACCAACACGCATTTCTGTAAACGTTTTTAAAAGTGATTTTAAGTTTGGAGGTATCAAAATTCGGCGTCCATTCAATGATTCAAAGTGGTGTTCTTACCTTCCAAAAAAGCACTAAATTGCATTGCAATCAACTCTTTATATATGAATTGAAAAATGTGCATTGAAATTTCTGTGTTATGTTTTTATTTTAATTTGAAAATAGTAAATTTAACAAGGAATTGCAAAAAAGTATAAAGAATTTCAATATGAAAGCTATAATATGTGGGTTATTCAACACATACACAAGTGTTTAAAATGACAAACGCTAAAGGATAGCTTCAGTGAGGTTGTCATTTAAAGTTGACCTATAGTAATTAAGCGGCCAGCGTGGTGTGGAGGTAGTGTTGTCGGCCTACCACACCGAAGGTCCGGGTTCGAGCCCTGGTACAGGTTACATCAAAAATTGGTTTGAAAAAGTTTTTTCAAAACGGGGTTGCCCCTCTGCAGTGGTTTGGCAAACTCTCCGAGTGTATTTCTGCCATGAAAGGCTTCTCAGCAATAATTCATCTGCTTTGTAGATGCCGTTCGGAGTCGGCGATAAACCGTAGGTCCCGCCAATTTGTAGGAAAAAATTTCAAAACGGCACACCACAAATTGGAAGAGAAGTTCGGCGCAAAAATCTCCTAGGAGGTTGATGATATAACTGTTGTATATCGCGCCACATATATATATATATATACATATATATATATATATATATAGTCATTAATTATGTATTTTAATGTGGAGAAACGTTCTATACTGACTTGAGTAGCAGGTGCAGCGTGGATTATTTTGTATAAGTCATAAAGTGTCTTTTGCAAGTATTTTTTCGCTTTCCCATATGCAGCGAGGTCCATTTCTAATTCGCAGTTTTCATTAAAACTATCTATAATTACAAATGCTTCATGGCTTGGCTCCGATGGGTGTATTTGCTTCAAAAGTGGTCCAAATAAAATATTATTACTGTTGAGCTTTTACAAAAAAAAAAAAAATTTTACCAACAATTTCTCCGATATTGTTTCTATTCTAGGGATATTTAAATTTTTTTGTTAGCTGGGTTATTGCTCAGCTCACGTTCCTGAAATTGTGACAAAAAGAAACAATATTGTTAATATTGTAATATAATTTTTTTGTTGATTCGAAAACAAATTTTTTTTGATATTATTTATTTGATTGTGAACGAAACGAAAAACTTTTTAAATTTTTATTTTAATTTTCCTTTAACAATTTCTCTTTTGATTTTCACCTAACGTTCATAACGAAAAATATCTATTCGAAATCAAAATTTTGTTTTGTTTTTTGTGAAAAATAACGATATTATGCAGGCCTGGTTACAGCACAGGCTATGTATAGCTGTGTTCAATATAATAGTTGTGAAATGAAATTAGATATTGGTCGACGAAATAAGAAGAAGCTGTATGCTTAATAATCTTCATTAAAAAATGGCGCATTCTGTAAAAATAAATTTCAAACCTTACACAAAGTTCACTTTAAAAAAAGGGGCCATCAAAATCTGCCAATTAAAGGCATAATTTCAATAAATTTATGTACATATAATAGCTGCCCGTGTGCGACGTTGTTCGCAATACCATTGTGTTTTGTTTATACATATATTAACATGCTATACATATTCAGCCTTATTGTAAATTTCATGGGAACGAATCCCCCAAAAATTTTCAATGGGGAAACAAAAACAAAGGGGGAAAATTGTTAGTGTTTCCCACTAAAAAGTTAGGGAGATTTGTTCCCATGAAATTCACAATAAGACTGATTAAGTCGAATAAATTGAAATTAGAAACTCAAATCATTGTTTACTTACACTAAATTCACGTTTTTAAAAATCAAAAAACAAATTTTTATAATTCAAGTAAAGTATATTTCCAATCAGAAATAAGTTAACTTATACATAAATATAAATGTGTAAAATGGAAAAAGGAATGCATTATTTATATCTTTTTTTTTATTGATTTCTGCTAATGTGTCGTTTTTAATGTTTAGCTTAACGTAATGCGGGCGGCAAGCTCAACCCAGTGAACGAGGAGACTCGCTACAACAACTCGTGAAGTTCTCTATTGTGATGGTTTATGAAAATATAGGACTCTTAAATCGAAATTTAAAAAAAAAAAGCAACGTAGCATTATCCATCCGCATGTATTAAATCTTTTCTTTCAGTATTTACTCGTTTTTTTTTTTTTTTGAAGTCCAATTTCCTTCACGGGTTATACTAATATGTATATGAATATATTACATTTAATTTAGACGAAATTTTTGTCTCTACCCTACATAAGGGGGTATTTGAGGAATGTAGATGGCAGCTGGGCTATGAGTAGCGAGGAATCTCTCCAGCTTCTTATGGACGCTCACTTCCCAGTTTCACAGGACCGCGATGCCTCAACGCCCTCGATTGTGGGCGGGAAGTGTCGGCCAGCCATCACCCTGGATGAAAACCAGCTTGTATGGGCCGTCAATTCTTTTAAGCCCTACAAGTCACCCGGGCCTGATGGCATAATTCCTGTGCAACTACAGAGATCGCAGGGGGTTTCTTGCAGCTGGCTGGCCCCATCTACTCCAATTGCTTGAGGTTGGGCTACATCCCCGCTTCATGGAATATGGTCAAGGTTACCTTTATTCCAAAGGCGGGGAGGTGCTCTCATGTATCTCCCAAGGATTTCAGGCCTCCTCGTTTCTTCTGAAAACGCTGGAACGCCTGATCGACCTGTATATACGCAGCAGGATTCCTAGGGAGAGTTTTTCGGCTGCGCAGCATGCTTACTGCAAAGGCAGATCAACTGGGGCTGTCATGTGATAGCCTATGCTGATGACCTAGCAATCCTTGCCAGGGGAAAGTTTCTTAGTACCGTTAGTGATGTTCTGCAAGGGTTTTTGGGTATCGTGACAGAGTGGTCCGAATCTTGTGGACTGCCTGTCAACCCAAGTAAAACTGAACTAGTCCTCTTTACGAGAAGGTATAAGATTGACGATTTTGTATTGCCCTCTATTGGGGGAGTACCGTTGGTGCTTTCTGAAAAGGTTAAGTACCTGGGGGTTATCCTGGACAGGAAGTTGTCCTGGAAGCTGAATACAGAGGACAGGGCCAAGAAGGCATCAGTCGCTCTGTACTGTTGCAGGGGGGCCATTGGGAAACGTTGGGGCCTCTCTCCGAGGGTGGTTTACTGGCTGTATGAGATGGTGGTAAAACCCATAATATTTTATGGGGTAGTGGTCTGGTGGAGCGCGCTAGACACGGCTTCCGCCATGAAAAAGATGGTCACGGTGCGCGATCAGCGGAATTACTAGGGCTCTCCAAGGGACATCTTTCCTTGATAATTGGGGTATTGACGGGGCACTGTCCGATAGGGATACATGCGGTGCGGTTAAATATTCTTCAAACCCCTAGCTGTGTGAGCTGCATGGAGGACGACGAGGTGGAATCATCAAATCACTTCATGCTTAGTTGTCCAGCGTTTGCTAGGACCAGGCTCAGGTATCAATGGTCGGATGTTCTTAGGTCTCCCTAGGACGTGTCGAGGATCTTTGTGTGCCAAATCCGGAGCTTTACTGTCGCTACACAGCGATTCGCCAAACAAACTTAGGTTAATGTCACCGAGAAGTTAGTGGCATCACAACGGACCAACAAATTCAATCAACCTTGGATGGATAATGAGCTTTTAGTACTTATTCAAAAAAGAAATAAATTTTATAAATTAAAAGTGAAACATACAAATAATGTAAATCTAGAGTCGGAATTTAAAAAATTTAAAATTATGGCTAGGAATAGGGTTAACTACTTAAAAAAACTCTACTATGGGAACCAAATTGAGGAAAGTTTTGAATCAAGTAAGAAAACATGGTCTATTCTAAAGGAACTTATATTTGGAAAAAGGGATGACTATTCAAGCGAAATCAGCCAAATTAAATATAAAAATCAAGTTATAAACAATCCATTGCAAATCGCAAACTCATTTAACGAGTATTTTATAAATGTAATTAATATCCCAAATGATGTTGAATACCTGAATCAACCCATAAGGGAATTTGCGCACCCGTTTTCGTTAGGCGAGTGTGATACAGTCGAAGTTGAAATAGCAATAAAAGATTTGAGCTCGAAATCTGCAAATGGACCGGATGGTATATCGGGCCGGTTTGTAAAGAAATATAAAGAGTTTCTGGTAGGACCACTAACAAATTTTATTAACAAATGTTTCCGTGAGGGGCAATACCCGCGTGAATTGAAAATGGGATGTGTAGTACCGGTCCATAAGGAAGGAAGTAAGGAAATCTGCTCTAACTATCGCCCGGTAACCAAACTAAGTACTATTGACAACATCTTCGAGAGTATAATTCTCAATCGCTTGAAAATGTTCCTCAATGAAAATCAAATAATACACCATAATCAGTTTGGGTTTGTGGAAAATTCAAACACCTTAGCAGCATGTCTATCCTGTACGGAATTCATCTACGAAAATCTGGACAAAAAGAAATACGTAGCAATCCTAGCAATAGATCTATTAAAGGCATTTGACTCGGTGAACCTGAAAGTTATGATCAGGAAACTTGTTGAATAAGGTATACAGGGGCAAAACCTAAAACTTTTCGAAAGTTTTTCACTAGATCGAGAACAATATGTACAAGTAAATAGAGAAGAAAGTTCGGTTATGAAAACTAGAGCAGGAGTCCCTCAGGGGTCAAAACTAGCCGCTACATTGTTTTTAATTTACATAAATAATATACTAAATCTTGATCTGAAAGGAACTCCTCAATTTTATGCAGACGACGGGCTTTTTATGTACTCTGCAGATACAATTGAGGAGCTGATAGCAGAAGTGAAGATCGATCTGAGTACAATTAATCATTGGCTTGATATAAACTTTCTAAACTAAAACAAGTTTCATGATATTTAATAACTATAGGCCAACACCGAATGTAGATGAACTGCCAGGAATTGTTTTCAACAACATTTTAATAAAGAGAGTTGATACAATAAAGTATCTAGGGATTACGCTAGATTCCAACCTAAACTGGAATGAACATATTAAAAATATTAAATTAAAGCTTATTCCCTTTACCTATCCATTTATCGAAACAAAAATAATATTCCACGGAAACAGCTATGGATGCTGTACGAGGCTATGTTTATGTCCCAAATTAATTATCTAAACGCAATTTGGAATCGATGCCCATCGCAAAGAATTAATGAATTGCAAAGAATTCAGAATAAAATGATAAAAAATATATTACTTCTTCCAAGGCAAACTCCTTCCAGAAGCCTATACACCTACAGGTTAGATATAAACCAAGTTTGTATCTATCAAACTCTTATTACTGTTTATAAAATAAAGAACGGATTAATAAAGCACAACATTGATATTAGTTGGATAGAAAATTCCAGTTATAATTTCCGAAGTAAATATGACATGAAGACCAAGTTCTTTAGAACAGAAAGAAGTTCCAGATCATTGAGAAATTACGGCGTAAAAACTTTCAATAAGCTGCCAGAGCAAATAAGAACCGCGAGAGATTTAAAGATTCGGTAAGATCCTTCCTGTTACTAAACTACGACCACGATTGGCAGTAGTGCTTAAAAATGTAAAAAAAAAAAAACAAAAAAACAAAATTTTTGAAATTAAATTTTTTCTAAGTATTTGAGTAAAATCACTTTAGATTAAGTTACATAATTTTTCCTGATACGCACATGAGAGCGTGGGTAATTAAACTGTAAATTAAGCTAATTTTCTCGCACAAAATGTATTATTTTTTGAGGAATGGCTTTACAAAAAGCATTAATAAAGGAAAAAAAAAAAATAACAGATTTCAAGTGAAAATGTACAATACATAGTTACAGTAATATCGTTAGCTTAATTCACAAAGGCCCTTACTAACAAACATAAATCTTTTCAGTAGAATCAAAAAACATTTTATTTCTATATTCACTGCGGGTTGATAAGAGTTTTTAAAAGTATCATAACTTTGTTGTTTTTAGTACCAACAGTTAAAATTTTTAAGTGAGGGTGTATTTTAGTACATTCTACAAAAATCTTTGAAAAATATAGTTTCCAAAAACTTGTCCGTTAGGGCCTTTGTCACCTTAACATAAGCAGCAATCAACCCTGATGTATGTGAACCGTAACAGCATGTTAAATGCTGAATGTTAATATTTTGTTCTTCTACTTACTTCAGCAGCCTAGCGTTAAAACCAATACCATCAACATTTTTTCTTTTTTTAACATTGTTATATTTTGTTGTTGGATTTTGCGGTCTATTTTGTTTACAAATTTTGTAAGTTATGAGCAAGCTCGAGACCAGTTAACATTTGTTTGTTTGTTCTTGCCAACAGTATACACAAAATTTCTTAAGACATGCAGTCCTTATGTTATGATGTGTGTTGGTCTTGTTGTTTGTACATATTTACATATGTACGTAAACCCGTGCTTTGGTTTCAATGTATTTTGTTGTTGGATTTTGCGGTCTATTTTGTTTACAAATTTTGTAAGTTATGAGCAAGCTCGAGCTAACTGGTCTCGAGCTTGCTCATAACTTACAAAATTTGTAAACAAAATAGACCGCAAAATCCAACAACAAAATACATTGAAACCAAAGCACGGGTTTACGTACATATGTAAATATGTACAAACAACAAGACCAACACACATCATAACATAAGGACTGCATGTCTTAAGAAATTTTGTGTATACTGTTGGCAAGAACAAACAAACAAAAGGGAATTAATTGAAGTGGAGATAAGTGCATTGTGACGTCACAGGGCATCATTGCTTAGTGTTGGAATTTTCTAACAGCGGCTTTGGTGCAGACACGAGTTCGAATCCGTGTCCGAAAAGGGATCTGATGATGAGCCTGGAAACTCTGAAACATGTAATCCTATCCATCGCTGTAGATTTGTTCTTTGTAATTTTTCTCCAATTATCAATTTTTCCCAAAAAACTGACAATATTAATTCGTTTAGAATTATTGTTAACTGGTCTCGAGCTTGCTCATAACTTACAAAACATTGTTATATTAGTTTGCATTATGTTCCGTACATTAATAGTAGAAGAGTTCTATTTTAAAATTCGAACTGTCAACCAGAAAGACGCTAAT
Organism: Sphenella marginata; assembly: GCA_951509765.1. NCBI lineage: Eukaryota > Metazoa > Arthropoda > Insecta > Diptera > Tephritidae > Sphenella > Sphenella marginata. Next base: position 72,866,529 of record OX608079.1, read on the forward strand.
AACTCTATCGAAGCATAGTAGGCCTATTCATTTCCAAAAAATTGTTTATGGAATTGACGAATTTTTGCTTTTTATTTGAGAAATGATAACCATTCGTCACTTCCATGAATAATTTTTATGTAAATAAGCAGACCAAGTGTCAGATTAAAAAAATAAAAAAGGAGAGCTATTTTATACATATTTTTGGGCCTATCAGCGGTTCCATTTAATTTATTTAAGAAATGATAACGATTAGTCACTTCCATTCATAATTTTTATGTAAATGAGCAGACCAATTGTCAGATTAAAAAAATAAAAAAGGAGGGCTATTTTATACATATTTTTAGGCCTATCAACGATTATATTTAATTTGGCGCCGGCTAGCTGATGCTAAAACGATAGGAAATATCTGTCGATATAATCGGGGTTCGAAAGATAACACAGCCCCACAGAAAAAAAAGTGGTATGTTCTCGGGAGGAGACAGGTCATTCCACATTCAAAAGTTAGCTCATGTGTTTTGTAACAAAAATTTACCAAAAAAAAAAAAAAAAAATACATAATTTTGGTCGATTTTGAGCTTTCTTAGGTCAGAATTAGTTACTTTGAGTTACAAATAACGTTTTAATATATGTTGGGTATTGAGCTGCAACGAAAAGAAAGAACGAAGCCTACAAGGCAACGCTAAGATCGAGTGCAACAAGGAGTGTGTGTGAACACTACCGCGAGTTGAAAAGGGAAGCGAGGCGACTTTTCCGGGCAAAAAAAAGAGAGGCAGAAAAGCGTGAAATCAATGAGCTTGAGATGCTAGCCAATGGGAATAATGCCCGAAAATTCTATCAAAAAATTCGACGAATGACGGAAGGTTTCAAGCCCGGGGCAAACTCCTGTAAGAACGAGAACGGCGACCTGGTGACTGATGTTCAGAGAATACTAGAGATATGGAGGGATCACTTCTCTGCCCTTTTAAATGGAGAAATTGGGCAACAAACCAGAGAAGAGCTCGAACCCGAACCCACAATCGAAGACGACGAAATTGACGTCCCAGAACCCGACTATAATGAGGTGCGAATAGCAAAATCCCGGTTAAAAAACAATAAAGCAGCTGGCGCTGATGGTTTGCCTGCTGAGCTATTCAAGCATGGCGGCGAGGAGCTGGTAGAGCTTCTGTGCAGAATATGGTCGGATGAATGCATGCCCGAAGATTGGAATCTAAGTGTTCTGTGTCCAATCCACAAGAAAGGTGATCCTGCAAACTGCACCAACTATAGCGGAATCAGCCTTTTGAATATCGCATATAAGGTCTTGTCAAGCGTATTGTGCGAACGATTGAAGCCTGACGTGAACAGACTGATTGGACCTTATCAGTGTGGCTTCAGACCTGGAAAATCTACCATCGACCAGATTTTTACAATACGTCAAGAAAACCCGTGAGAAAAGAATCGACACACACCACCTCTTTGTAGATTTTAAAGCCGCTTTCGATAGCACGAAAAGGAGCTGCCTATATGCCGCTATGTCTGAATTTGGTTTCCCCGCAAAACTTATACGGCTTTGCAAAATGACATTGAGCAACACCACCAGCTCAGTCAGAATAGGGAAGGACCTTTCCGAGCCGTTTGAAACTAAACGAGGTTTCAGACAAGGTTACCCCCTATCCTGCGATTTCTTTAATTTGATGTTGGAGAACATAATACAATCTGCAGAATTTAACCGCGCTGGAACAATATTCTATAAAAGTATGCAACTGTTAGCATATGCTGACGACATTGACATTATCGACCTTAACAACCGCGCCGTAACCTCTGCCAAACTGGGTTTGGTGGTGAACGAAGGCAAAACGAAGTACATGCTGCCATCAAGCAAAGAGTCAGCGCATTTGCGCCACTGCTGGCAGCAAAAAGTTCGAAATAGTGAAGGACTTCGTTTACCTTGGATCCAGTATAAACTCCAACAATAATGTCAGCCTAGAAATCCAACGAAGAATTGCTCTTGCAAATAAATGCTACTTTGGACTGAGTAGGCAATTGAAAAGTAAAGTCCTCTCTCGACGCACGAAAACCACACTCTACAAGTCACTCATCGCTCCCGTCCTGCAATATGGTGTCGTCATATATCGAGGGATGTTTCGTGCTATGAGTATGCCATCCGGGATTTCTTCTTTCGATCGCGGTTTAGGGGAACTACTATCAGTAGGTCCTGCTATATGGTGCAGAGGCGTGCACACTAACAACATCTGACGAGGCTGCATTGGGAGTATTCGGCGAGTACTGAAGAACATTTAAGGATGAGTTGTATGAGCTTTACGCAGACGTCGACATAGTACATCGCATTAAAACGCAGCGGCTTCGCTGGCTAGGCCACGTCGTGCGAATGAAGGAAGACGCTCCAGCCCAGAAGGTATACTCATCGGCACCCGCCGGTGGAAGCAGATGAAGAGGAAGACCACCACTTCGATGGAAGGACCAAGTGGAGACTGACCTGCGACCTCGTGGGGTCTCCAATTGGCGCCAGTTGGCGCAAAGAAGAAATGACTGGCGAGCTATGTTGGACGGTCAAAATCGCTCAGGCGGTTAGATGGCCATTTTAAGAAGAAGAAGATTTATATTACGAGATTGAACTAGTGACTTGTTATTATGTCTCTAAAACCCGAAAACGGTAGTTTTTAAGATTAAAAAAAAAACAGGAGCTAACTTTTGAATTCTGACTACGGATTCGTGTTCAGCGACCCAAAATCCATATGGATCGACCTGTCTCCTCCCGAGAACATACCACTTTTTTTTTCTGTGGGGCTGTGTAATTGAACGAATTCCGAAATGATTTCGAAATAATCAGGCCAATTCTTAATATCTCTGGAAATTTTCGCAGGCATTGGGCCTCACGGTTCACATTTCGATCGATATCACAAACACAGCTTCACATAAAAGCCTGAAAATTACTCCCTGTATGAAGATATTTTGGGTAGCCCCGGTCCACGATTTAATCGATGTTCAAAACCCAGTTTTTGGCAATTTTTCAAACCATAATTATCTCATGCACATTGTGAGTTTATGTTCCAAATTTCATCAAAATCGGCTGGACCGTTTTCGAGATGGGTAACGCATACTGGGGTCACCCTCTATTCACATTTTGGTCGATATCTCTGCAGCGGTCTCTAATATGGACGTGAAAACCACTAACTCTTAAAACCCCCATTAACACCTTTAATTTGATACCCATATCGTATAAACACCTCCTGGGGTCACCCCTGACCCACATTTTAGTCAATATCTCGAAAACGGGTTCGCATATGGACACATCTCTTTGAAGCACTCATTAATCCCAATATTGCCTAAATTCCTTCAAGGATTCCCCCGGTGCAAATTTTGAAAAGGGATGATTTAAAATCGTTCCAGTATAAATCTATATTTATTGCTTCCCCAAATGCGCTTCCCCCAATCCCATCTTTACACCACCCAGATATCCAACTGCTATCGAGAAACACGCAATAATAATTTTTCCCGCGTACAGCTCGGGCACACCAACTGGACAAAAACGTTAACAACGTCTGTCAACATTGTGATAATACCTCACTTTCTGTTATGCATAACCTCGCCGAATGCACAATCACATTTTACATTAGTGTGAAACCCAGCAGTGGACAACATCAAAACAATGGTCAAATACATAAAAGCAGTAATAAGTAATCCAAATATAGCCCTGCTTAAAACATCATCACATACATACATAAATATGTATATTCTTACAAATGAAATCTTACAATTTGACTTTTGACTTCCTAGGCGATAGCTTCAGCAGTTAGTGCTACTAAATATGCTTTAAATTTATAAATATGTATATTATAAGTTTACTTGAATAATTAATTAAACAAATAGTTCTGTGCACAGAGTTTTATATTTGCGATGTCGCGTTAAACCTTTTTCAGTTGGTATTTTGTATAGAAGGTTGAACGTTTATATATGTATGTACTAGCAGGGCCGTGCGCAGGAATTGGCCTTGGGGGGGGGGTTTAATTTAGATTTGCATTCGCATACATTTTTTACTAAGATAAACATATTTGCTGAAACAGATACCTAGACCCATACATCATAAATTTAAATGTTCTTTAACTTTTCTGAAACTGCATACTCTGATACCTAAAACTATACCCCAGAAAATTTTTCTGGTTGTACACATTTTTCTGTATTTGATAGAGAATTGGTGATATGATGGCATATCCCAGCTAACTGAAATTGCAAAAAAAGACTCCTTTCGGACCATAAAACGCTCATTTCTCAGAGCTTTACTCTCCAAAATGAGTTTCTTTCGGAGCCCAAATGGAGCGAAAAATCGCTCTACGCGGGAACTCCAACGGAGTCATAAAAAAGAGTCCGAAATGAGTCCGATTTCGATGAATTTGAAGCGTTTTTTGATTATTTTTAAATGAACTGCGGAGCCTTTTATTGGTGCTTTTCTGAACCTTTTTCGGAGCCTTTTATTGGTGTTTTTCTGAAGCTTATTTGGGGTCGTTTTTATTTCTTTTGGGTCATAATTTCTTTGCGCAATTTTTCCCTTCTAACTATTCTGCCGACACCAATTCTGACTTTCTAAATTATCCCTATGAGATACATGGGAACAATTTAATTAATTGGCCAACTATATGCGCCAATGATGTTCTTATTTATCTGAAAACTTTAAACGAATTTTTTAAATGCGGTCCTGATAGGATTCCTACATGCTTCTTGAAGAAGTGTGCTAACAATATTTACCAACCCCTTACCAATTTGTTCAATCTGTCACTAAAGTGTGGTGTTTTTCCAAAACCATGGAAAGAGTCGTTTCTTCTAAAGCTTCATAAAAGCGGAAGCAAGGCTTCTATAGAGAACTATCGTGGCATAGCAAAGCTTTCTGCCATCCCAAAAGTGTGTGAAGCTAATGTTACCAATCAGCTTACGAATCCTATCTCTACCTTGATTTCCGACTGTCAACACGGGTTCTGTAAGGGAAAGTCCACCGTTACAAACTTACTTGAATTTACTTTGATTTCAGTAAAGCTTTCGATAAAGTGTGTCACTCTTTACTTATTCATAAACTGGATCAGTTGGGTTTCCAGCCGGGTCTCAATCGCTAGATCTCTTCCTGCCTTAGCGACAGAGCACAAAAAGTAGTATTTAAAAATTGTGAATCCGATGTTATTTATGTCTCCTCAGGAGTTCCTCAAGGAAGCCATCTTGGCCCGATTCTGTTCTTGTTGTTTATAAATGATATTTCTACAGTAATATAATTTTCGAAAATTTTAATGTACGCCGACGATGTAAAGCTTTGTCATTCGAAGAAGCTTCAATCAGATCTAAATACACTAGCTACTTGGTGGCATTTAAATTATATGCCGCTTAATCTAAAGAAATGTAAGTACATGGGTTTTTCGAGAGGAATATCACAGCCAGCTTCCTATACTATTAACAGTTATAGTCTTGAGCAAATGTATGATTTTGTTGAGCTTGGGGTTACTATGGACTAAAAACTCGGTTTTAACTGCCACATTAACTTAACAGTCAATAAAGCTAGAGGCGTTCTAGCATTTGTTAAACGATGGTCTAAAGAATTTATGTAACTAAAACTCTTTACTACATTAGTCAGACTGATACTTGAATCCGGTTGTATAATTTGGAACCCACGTTACCAGGTCCTCGTGGATCGCTAAGAATCAGTTCAAAAACAATTTTTAATATTTGCCTTAAGAGATCTTCACTGGGATCCCTTGTATAATTTGCCATCGTATACAAGTCGCTTAAAACTAATTTATCTTCACAGCCTTTCTAGTCGGAGGGAACTGCTTGGAACTGTTTTCATGACTAAATTACTAAATGGTTAAATCGTAAGCCTGTTTCTTTTGAGCGAAGTGAACTTCAATGTACCTTCTCGTCCATCAAGACATTTTAAACCACTTATCTTGAAACAGTGTCGAACTAATTTTGAATTAAATGAGCCTTTTCGTTGTTTGTGTCAAGATTATAACTCTCATTCTGGTACGTTTGATATTTCAGACTCACTATGCAGCATAAAAAAGTCAATTCTTTCTATCCTAAATACATATCAACAATTTGATTTCATATCCTTTGATTCTTATCTTTATTCTTTACAATAACTATTCGTTTCGCTGTCAACTAATTATTTATTAACCGTCCGTTGTGTGAAGGTTTTTTATACTTTCGTTGTGTGAAATGGCCTGGCCAGGCCACCTATGAGAAAACGTGCTTTGCGTATTGGGTGGTGTGAAAATTATGTCTAAAATCAATTTCAAGTGTGATGGAGATTGAAAAAAAGGAATTGTTAGGCTTCAAAAAAATTTATTATTCAAGTTTCATTCTTTTTCTTATTGTTTTTTACAAGTTATATTGAAAAATTCATTTTAAAAAAAATAAATAAAAATAAATAATATAGAATTATAAAAAATGTTCATGTAGTTGACGTAGTTTCTGTAGCTAGACTGACGTTGCAAGTGTAGGTTTTGGTGTCTACACCGTGGCTTAAGCACATTGGATCCTTGCAAATATTGCAGATAAATCGAGTTTTTCTTTTAAAATGATCAAGTTTGATACATAGCTTCCACAATGGCCGGTACTGTGAGCTTACGGGTTTTGGTGCAGTTCTTGGTGTTGGGGCCGTTGAAGTTGAAGGTGGATCCTGTGAAGATGTAAAAATATAAATAATAATTATGTATTTCACTACGAACTTGCATTTTTATATGTATACTTACATAAAATATATTGAATTTTTGCATTGCCCTTTTGATTGCTGTTTTGCCATATACCATGGGATTTGCTGCCCGTCATTCCATATGGGGGATTGTTAATTGCTCTGCCAATTCCAATATAAAATCCCTCCGCTGATCTGATTTCTTGCTTGGCCGCAAATGCTTGTATATTATATAAGAAGACAAGCCAATGACGTCAAGCATATTATAAAAAATTGCCAATGGCCATCGGTTTGTTGCTCGTTTGCAACTGTATCCAGAAAGCATTTTGTCCATTGTATCAACACCAGACTTATTTTCATTATAGTTTAAGATAGCTGCAGGTTTGTATTTGTTTGACTCGTCTGTGAATTTCGTGTAATGTTGTGTCGACAATACTAGCACATATTTGTCTACTTTGGCAACGTAGGACAACATAGATACGTCTTCATCCAGGAAACCAAACAAAGTCTGATATAGAGGTCGAAATTTTTTATACCGCTTTGTCTTGGTGTTCAGCGGAAAGCATAGAGGAACAAATTTTCTATTTGCGCGCACTGTGCCCACGATAGCTAATCCTTTTTGCATAAGGGTTTTTGCCAATTCGAGGGATGGGAAAAAGTTATCGCAATACACTGTTCGACCGGAGTAACGATACTTATCAACTAAATCCAGTACCACTCTTTCACCTTGGTTAATTTCTCGTTCTTCATTTGGCCGTGTTCCTGTGTAAATCTGTCCCTTTAGAGGGTAGTTTGTTTTGGAATCGCAGACCCACCAAATCTTTATTCCGTACTTTGCCGGCTTAGACGGAATATACTGCGTGAACCTAGTTCGTCCACGGTAAGGGAATAGTTGCTCATCTACTGTTATTGCAGCGTTTGGAGTATATGCTTCTTGAAGATTGTGATTCATCATTATCCAAATATCGTCAATAGGTGCTGATTTACTCAACAGCATACGTGCAGAACGAGTGTTAGCTGCATCAAAACGGATAAACCGCAGCAGCATTTTGAATCGATCTAATGACATTGTTGCTTTATAAATATAAAAATGCTGAGAATGCCACAGATCCTTTGCTTGCATGTTATTACAGTGAAAAACGCCAGAAAAGAATAGTAGTCCAAACAAAGCAAACATTTCCACATCATCTGTCGGCTTCCATTGCTTTGGCTTACATGTTGGATTAGCCTCATTTCAGGCCTTGATCACTGCCCCTGCTTTCCGATTCGTCTCACGGACAATTATATCCACTATTTGTGGAGACATTATTTCACGAAAAATCTTAAGTGGATTTGGCAGAAATCTATGAGCAGGTCCCACTGGTCTGGTGCTGCTACTGGTAAACCGGTTCCAATGCCGAGCTCTCGGTACTGGCGGTTTTTTTTTCCAGAATATATTGCCAATCTTACACTCGTAATATTGTTCTTTTTCACCTAGTAATTGTGGAATTACACTTAGGGAATTTGAGACACTGGGCTCCTGTTCAGCTCCTTCATCCCATCCACTGAGCTCCTGTTCGACTACTTCATCCCATCCAGTTTCATCAAATTCTTCGTTTTCAGAAAATTCTTCTTCAACCTCAAGCTCATTGTCACAATCAGATACCTCGCCGTCATCAATAGGAACATAATCCACATCATCATCGTCGTCGGTGTCATACGGATCGTCTTCCTCATCCTCCGCTGCAATAAAGTTGCTCAGCACTTCCTCATGATGTTGCATTTGTTCACTTGATAGACGATGACCGCTCCTTCCGATAGCTAAGAGAGCCCTCTCAACTTCGTCTAAAAATGACATATTTCTTTCGGCACAATAAAACACTATATAAAATACTATGAATCACTCTTGTGAATATAAATTATCACTTACTGTTTTCCTTTCAAGCAAAATAACTGCAATAAAATCAACCATACACAATAAAAGTACTAACCTTTACTAAATGCAATCAAATTCAATTCGAACGTAACAGCAGGTCCCGTTTTTCGACTAAAACTAGTCAAACTCGAGAAAATTAGTTGGGAGCGAGAGAATAACTACACTTGCTAACTAAAACTTTAAATTCCTGAGAGTGAGAGAGCTATATTTACTCTCTTATAAACTCTTATTAGTCAAAGAATTGAGTTTGGTACATAACAATATCAAAATTGCAGTGGTGGCCTGCGCAGGCCACTTACCACCGCTAGTTTTTTTGAAAAATGTATTTTTTTCAAAATCGGTTCGCTGGAAATGACTATAAAACTCACTTTAGCTTTAGCTAACAAAACCCAAAGGTATATTGTCGCCGTTTTTTGATAACTTAACGAAAAAAAAAGATATATACTTTTAAAAATCGAAGTGGCCTGTGTAGGCCACTTCACACAAGGGAGGGTTAATTGTGTCATCTATTTTTATACCTAGTAGTGCTTCGCACACAAGGTATATTAACTTCATTGGCCTAACGGTAGTATGTAACGGCATAAACGAATCGAGATAGATATTGACTTATATATATCAAAATGTTCAGGAGGAAAAGAGAAATTGATTGAGCCATGTCCGTCCGTCCGTCCGTCCGTCCGTCCGTCCGTCCGTCCGTCCGTCCGTCCGTCCGTCCGTCCGTCCGTCTGTGAACACGATAACTTGAGTAAATCTTGAGATATCTCAATGAAATTTGGTATGTAGGTTCCTTTTCACTTATCTCCGAGCGCTATTGAAAATAGGCAAAATCGGTTAAAAGCCACGCCCTCTTTCTATATATATAATATTTTCGAAAATACAAAAAGAGTGATTATTCAATACATAATACACCTATAAGGATAATATTTGGTATGCACTTTAGCGTTAAGGCAACAAATACATTTTTGAAAAAATTTTTAAAAAGGGGCGTGGTACCGCCCACTTTTGATATAGTCAAGTTTGGAAATATTATTAATCATAAATCAAAAACCGCTCAAGATAGCAAAACAAAATTCAGCACACATATTTATATTAATACAAGCAATATTTCGAAAAAAAATTATTGAAATCGGGTTAGGTCCACGCCCAATTTTATACGAAAGATTTTGAAAAGGATCATAGATATATTGAATATGCTATAACTTTGCTTAAACTAGCTGTATATCATTTCTATTTCACCTCTGAAGTGTTCGTGGGCAAAGAAAGTCGAAAGCACAAAATTTTTGGAAAATGGGCGTGGCCCCGCCCCTTTATGGGGGATTATTCCACAAAACTTTACATGCCATAACTCCGGTAAAAATTGACTTATTGGAACGATATTTAGAGAAAGTGTTCAACATATAAAGCTTACTCTTTGCTGTAAAAATAAACAAAATCGGTGAACGGACACGCCCACTTTTTGAACACAGTTCTAAAAAATTTCTTCGTAAAATTAAAATCGCGATATTTCCATAATTGTATAAGTTATTTAAATAAGATTTTACACACATAATAAGCTTTTTAACCAAAACTAAACTGTATACAAATTTTGTGGATTTTGGTGAAGTAGGCGTGGCGCCGCCCACTTTTTAGCATAAAAGCTCTGCTATTTTCAAAAGCGATTGCTTGGAATTTGAAGAATGTATTTCAATGAAATTTTGTGAGATACTTCCCAATAGTATGTAGTATACTCCTGCCAAAAATTACGCAAATCGAATAACAAACAAGCAAGATTTACGGGCAAGTAGTTAACACTCTACTGCCTTTTTTATACCTAGTAGTGCTTCGCACACAAGGTATATTAACTTCATTGGCCTAACGGTAGTATGTAACGGCATAAACGAATCGAGATAGATATTGACTTATATATATCAAAATGTTCAGGAGGAAAAGAGAAATTGATTGAGCCATGTCCGTCCGTCCGTCCGTCCGTCCGTCCGTCCGTCTGTGAACACGATAACTTGAGTAAATCTTGAGATATCTCAATGAAATTTGGTATGTAGGTTCCTTTTCACTTATCTCCGAGCGCTATTGAAAATAGGCAAAATCGGTTAAAAGCCACGCCCTCTTTCTATATATATAATATTTTCGAAAATACAAAAAGAGTGATTATTCAATACATAATACACCTATAAGGATAATATTTGGTATGCACTTTAGCGTTAAGGCAACAAATACATTTTTGAAAAAATTTTTAAAAAGGGGCGTGGTACCGCCCACTTTTGATATAGTCAAGTTTGGAAATATTATTAATCATAAATCAAAAACCGCTCAAGATAGCAAAACAAAATTCAGCACACATATTTATATTAATACAAGCAATATTTCGAAAAAAAATTATTGAAATCGGGTTAGGTCCACGCCCAATTTTATACGAAAGATTTTGAAAAGGATCATAGATATATTGAATATGCTATAACTTTGCTTAAACTAGCTGTATATCATTTCTATTTCACCTCTGAAGTGTTCGTGGGCAAAGAAAGTCGAAAGCACAAAATTTTTGGAAAATGGGCGTGGCCCCGCCCCTTTATGGGGGATTATTCCACAAAACTTTACATGCCATAACTCCGGTAAAAATTGACTTATTGGAACGATATTTAGAGAAAGTGTTTAACATATAAAGCTTACTCTTTGCTGTAAAAATAAACAAAATCGGTGAACGGACACGCCCACTTTTTGAACACAGTTCTAAAAAATTTCTTCGTAAAATTAAAATCGCGATATTTCCATAATTGTATAAGTTATTTAAATAAGATTTTACACACATAATAAGCTTTTTAACCAAAACTAAACTGTATACAAATTTTGTGGATTTTGGTGAAGTAGGCGTGGCGCCGCCCACTTTTTAGCATAAAAGCTCTGCTATTTTCAAAAGCGATTGCTTGGAATTTGAAGAATGTATTTCAATGAAATTTTGTGAGATACTTCCCAATAGTATGTAGTATACTCCTGCCAAAAATTACGCAAATCGAATAACAAACAAGCAAGATTTACGGGCAAGTAGTTAACACTCTACTGCCTTTTTTTTATTAATTTTTTTTATTTTCATACCTTTCATGAACATGAGGAAAGGTATTTATATTTTGTTATTTAGTAATAATTTGATTTACCACTCACAACAGAAGTGTTTTTATCGAAAACAATCAGTTGCCTTTATAACAAATTTTCAGTTATTAAAATAGGCCTGAGTAAATTAGGATACCAAAACAGATCACTACTAGGTATTTAATGTTCGGTTACACCCGAATTTAGACTTCCTTACTAGTTTTTATCTACCTTACTTAGCTGATGAGGTTTTCTCTGTAGCTGAGCAGTTTTAGATCTCGACGATTAACAAACCAAAGCCAGACTATTGATAAACGTCCATGAAAAATGCGATCTTTACCTTCTGTTAGGTGAAATAAAAAAAAGCCAATTCCATCTAAAGCGGGGTACAACGACTTCTTGGATGAAATGTCGGACCTCTGTCTTAATCAAATAAATGTCATACCTAACAGTTTCGGAAAGATCCTGGACTTAGTTTACGTCGATGATTTATCTAAGTTCTGCTTAAGTCGATGTGATCCACTGGTTTTACCGGAAGATGTCTACCATCCTTCTCTGGAGATCGTTTACGAAATCAGAACTAACGCAGAGGGTAGTGATACTCAACGATACAATTGTAGCAGTATTTTTGATTTTGACTTTGCAAAAGCCAACTTTCATAAATTAAATAAAGAGTTGTCTAAATTAACCTGGCCTGAATATTGTGGCGATATCGAACTTAATCTTTCACACTTTAATAACACTATTTATAGGCTCTTTGATAAACATGTACCTAGACGTAAATCTTTCTACGATGAACCAACGCAAGCATGGTTTACCAAAGAATTGAAAACCTTAAAAAATAAAAAGAACCGTTCATTCAAGCTTTACAAGAAATCCGGTTTAAACAAAGATTACCTAAAGTACTCGAATTTACGTCAGAAATACTTTGAGTTGAACAATAAATGTTACAATGCTTATATTCGCAAAATAAAAACCAACATTATCTGCAACCCAAAGTCATTTTATGGTTTCGTAAACTCAAAACGTAATGTAAAGCGTTTTCCGTCTGCTATGAAATACGAAGACTGTATATCCAGTGATAATCAAGATATTGCAAATTTCTTTGCTCAGTTTTTTAAATCTAATTATTCTACTACAGAATTTTCTCAATTAATTGAGTATCCATACCTGTTGGATACAAACAACTCTATTAATAGTCCAATAATTTCTCCTGAAAATGTCTTATACTATCTAAAAACCTTAAAAGTGTCATTTAAAAGTGGTCCTGACATGATTCCGGCATGTTTTCTTAAAAACTGTGCTAACTTCATCTACAAGCCTCTTACTGGTCTCTTTAATTTGTCTCTGAAAAGTGGCGTATTTCCATCAGTTTGGAAAGAATCTTTCCTTACGCCACTTTATAAAAGTGGGAGTAGATCATCTGTCGACAACTATCGCCCCATAGCAAAGCTTTCAGCGATTCCAAAATTATTTGAAGCTATTGTTACAAATCAGCTTACAGATTCTATCTCCACATTGATTGCAGATTGTCAGCATGGCTTTTGTAAGGGAAAATCAACAAATACAAACCTACTAGAATTTACAACACATGTGTCGAACGGGTTTAGAGAAAATATGCACACAGCTGTTATATATACAGATTTCAGTAAAGCGTTCGACAAAGTGAGTCACTCACTACTTATTCATAAACTTGTCCTACTCGGCTTTCAACCCAGTCTCACCCGCTGGATATCCTCTTATCTTCTTTACAGGACACAAAGAGTAATTTTTAAGAATGCGCTATCTAATGTCATTGATGTATCTTCAGGAGTTCCTCAAGGTAGCCATCTTGGCCCGATTCTGTTTTTGCTGTTCATTAACGATATATCCAGTACTATTAAGTTTTCCAAAATTTTGATGTACGCTGATGATGTCAAGATTTTTATGTCCTACACTCTGAACGAAAATAGATCATTACTTCAATCTGACCTTGATAGACTGGGTGCTTGGTGTGATTTAAACTTTATGCCACTCAATATTAAAAAATGTAAATATATGTGTTTTTCGCGCAGAAACACACAACCAGCTTCCTACACAATTAACAATCATAGTCTTGAACAAGTATACGTTTTTGTGGTTTTGGGGATTACGATGGATCGCAAACTTAGTTTCAATCTACATATTGATGCAACTGTCAATAAATCTAGAGGCGTTTTATCATTCGTTAAGCGATGGTCGAAAGAATTTAATGACCCGTATGTAACTAAAGCCCTTTTTACAACACTAGTAAGACCGATATTAGAGTATGGCTCAATTATTTGGAACCCTCGGTACCAAGTTCACGTCGATCGGATTGAATCAGTTCAAAAACAATTCTTACTTTTTGCGTTAAGAAATCTGCCATGGGATTCCTCATACAACCTCCCACCCTATACAGATCGCTTGAAACTTATAAACCTTCCGACACTCTCCAGTCGTAGGGAAATGCTCGGAATAATTTTTATCATTAAATTGCTAAACGGGTTGGTCTCTAGTCCATTTCTGCTGAGTGAAGTGAACTTTAACGTGCCCTTTCGGCCATCAAGACATTTTAAACCTCTTTTCCTGAGACAATGTAAAACTAATTTTGAATTGAATGAGCCTTTCCGATGTTTATATCATAACTATAACTCTCATTCCAGCACATTTGATATTTCTGACTCGCTTTTCAGCATTAAAATATCACTACTTTCCTCACTTAATCAATAATAACTTAATAAACACATGGTTAATATTTATTTTTACTCAATAGTTACTTAGCTGATGAGTTTCTCTCTGTAGCTGAGCAGTTTTAGATCTCGACACTTAACAAACCCCTGCCTTTCATCGACTCGGCAATTTATTTAAAAAAAAAAAAATCCGTGCGTTATGCGGATGCGCCCCTGGTGTCGGTTGGGCGGGAATGGTGGGTTATCCGTTGGGTATTATTATTATTATTAAAATGTTTGAAAACATTCAAATATTTGAACGGTGTCGCTCATCTGCTCTCCAACGTTCATTTTCACACAATTCTCTTTACGCCTACAACAAAAAGGGTCAGAAAACACTCGAAATCTTTCATATAATTGAGCCTTGCAGTTCATTCGCTCTGTTAATTGAAACTGCTCACTGTTTTCACCAGTAAAATTAAAAAAAAAAATGCCCATACGCTACACAACTTTGTAATTTCGGAAACTCCAAGTGCAATTCAAAGTGCCGGACTTATGTATTGGCCAACCTTATTCTTTGCAACTTTCACCAATTTCTTCTTCCGTAAAATTATTTTAACTAATTTTGTCAAAAATTATTAGTCAAGATTCAATATAAGATTTACAAACTGTATTTTGAAAACTTTTGCAAAATCATTGCAACTTAGATTTGGCCATGGGGGAGGTTTTAACCCCCACATTAACATTAGAATTCTAATGTAAAACTACAGTATTTCTCTAACGTTAGAGGCTGTGTTTGCTGGGTTTAGTCAGTTAAGAATACCGGCCATGATTTGATGAAAACGCTACGTTTTCGCATCATCACAGAAACAGATTGGAAACATTAAAGAAAAAATATTTAAAATCGGTCGAGCCGATACGGAGATCTTACGGGACTCACGAACACAAAATCATTTATCTATGTATAGATTTAGAGCTGTTACGGAGATCGTACGGGACGGAATAACAACCTATATTCACAATCAAAACTTTTGGTTGTTATATTCACTTTTTCAACATTCGCCAAAGTAGCGAAAAGGAATTCACCATTTGGTCAAGTAAATTTTGTATTTAAATATAAAAGGGAAAAAGTATGTACGGCATTAAGTTCCCTACAGGAACATTTCAGTTAGAATACCAGTGATCTCAGCTGACTACAATTTATATGGTAGCTAAATTTCTTAAGCTAATATACATATGATTAAATTGAGGATTTAGAAAATGTTTCCTTCTATATAAATAAACACTATATCCGATAGAATAAAGAAAAGAAAAACTTTTGAAAATCGGTTAAGCCGTTATTGAGTATTAGATAAACAATTTTTCAATTGAGATTAGAAAAAAAAAAAATTTATGTGGTAAATGAGACCTGAAACAGATTGGAAACATTAAAGAAAAAATTTTTAAAATCGGTTGAGCCGATACGGAGATCTTACGAGACATACGAACGCCAATTCATTTTTATATATCGCACACTAAATCAAAAAGAGTCACAACTCAAAATCCGAGTAACTTTCAGTTAATTGCTTCTGGATCGCACAAAAGTGATTTGATTTTTAAAAACTTGACATCACTGTGCTCTTTAAAGAGTAACGATACTAGTCAAAAAGAAAAATAGTGTATGTATTGGCTGCACCACTTTTTATTAGGCAATCTATGCCAAGAAAGCGACCTAAAAAAATTTTGAGTTGTGACTGTTTTTGATTTAGGGTGCGATATATAGATTACAACTTCTTCACCATGATATAGATTATGAAAAAGGACGGAATAACAACCTATATCCACAACCACTTTTGGTTGTTGTATTCACTTTTTCAACATTCGCCAAAGTAGCGAAAAGGAATTCACCATTTGGTCAAGTAAATTTTGTATTTAAATATAAAACGGAAAAAATCTGTACGGCATTAACTTCCCTACAGGATCATTTCAGTTAGAATACCAGTGATCTCAACTGACTATAATTTATATGGTAGCTAAATTTCTTTAGCTAATATATGATTAAATTGAGGATTTAGAAAATGTTTTGTTTTATATAAATAAACACTATATCCAATAGAATAAAGAAAAGAAAAAATTTTGAAAATCGGTTAAGCCGTTATTGAGTATTAGCTAAACAATTTTTAAACGGAGATAAGAAAAAAAAAATTATGTTGTAAATGAGACATGAAACAGATTGGAAACTGTTTAAATCAATGATGACTTGCGAGTGTTTAAGTATAAAATTCACTTTATTAAGTAATGCTTAACACTAACAATATTGATTTAAGTATTTGAAGATGAAATGTAGATATCGTATATAGCAATATACGTAGATGATGGGAAAAATGAAAGGTTGTATGTACAAAGGCGAATGCAAATTACATTTACTGAATGAAATTAGATAAGGTGGAATTCAATGATGATCTCTTAAGCGAGATACTTAGATAAAAATATATATGTTGAAGATGTTGGTCCGAAAAGGGTACCCCGCAAGTGGCCCGAAGAAATAATATGTTATTTGCAACTTACTCAACGGTTCGATAACTTATACTTCCCGTGTATGATATGATATATTCCTTGACGATGATATTGATATATTCCCCGATATAAAGTAACGTTGTCGGGGATCACTTGCTGGCGAATATCCACTTGTCGGTGATGAAAAATGATAAAAGAACTGATACGAATAAACGTGCTGGTCTGCTTGCAGGTAGTAGATAAAGAAGAAGGAATCATATGAAAACACTTGCTTTTATACAGTGACATCACTGGAAGGCAACTCCTGTAAGTTCAGTTGGAAGTGTTGGATGGCAACTCCCGTGCACTTTTTCGAACTAGCGCAGGGATGTATACAGGTGGAAAGGTAGATATGTTTCATGAGCGCAAGTCAATCGAATGTTCGGAAGTGAACGCAAGGCACTTATTATCCGAAATACTTCAACAACTTTAAGTGGACGCAAGTCACTTAAACATGCCGCCGCCGTTGCACTGGTGCAATTAAATTGCGAAGATTTTGCAACCCTTTAATGGCTTGATCCAACTCGCGGCACAACATGTCATCCGATGGTCTTGACCTGCTCTGTGATGTAGGACGTGGATTAGTTCTTGGAGTAGCTCTTGTATTAATTCTTGACGTAGGCCTAGGATTAGCTTTTGAAGTAGACTGTGGAGTTAGCTCCTCTTCATCGTCAGATGATGGACGGTGTAAGAGCGTGTGATGCAATTGATGGCAAATCTTGCATTTTGCTTCGGAGCGACAATCCCTGACCCTATTATGCGTGCGCGCCAAGCAATTGGGGCAATACTCTAGAAAGTATACTTTTACTCTACGCTCCTCCACTCCCATTAGTTGGAATTCTTTACAGAACCTTAGTGCGTGGTAACGGAAACAAATTAGGCATTGATGCACATCCGGGTTGCGTGGAACTAAATGTGGTCTCATGATATGTACCTCGTACGGCGAAATCGAACGGGGGTTGCGGCTTCTGTAAAGAATGTGAATTTTAATAAAACGAATTTTAAGATTGTTAAACCTAGAATTGGGTGTTAGTTAACTCGGTGTGGATGGGAAGAGGACACAATTTGACGACTGGTCTAGTGAAACTACCATACTGCGTCCTAACGTCGGCAACCCGTATATGACGATCAGACCCCTGATACACTTTTTCTACTCGGCCTAAGCGCCATTCGTTTGGGGGAAGTAACTCATTTTTTATGACGACGAAACCCCCTTCAGAAAGACCATGTTGTGGATACTTCCATTTGTACCTCTTTTGAAGTTCTTGAAATTATTCATCTTTCCATCTTTGGCTAAATTGATGATGCAATATTTTAAGTTTTTCCCACCGATTTTGTAGTGAAAGGTTGTCGATTTGTGGTTCGGGCGCAGCCAGCAAAGGAGCTCCCCGTAGAAAGTGTCCTGGAGTTAAGGCTAGCAACTCATCTGGATTGTCTGACATAGGTGAGAGTGGTCGGGAGTTCAGCAATGATTCGATGCGCGCTAGCAAGGTAGAAAGCTCTTCGAAAGTAAAGTGATGGCTTCCAGCAGTGCGTTTAAAATGTAGTTTGAAGCTTTTGACAGCTGCTTCCCAAAGTCCGCCCATATGCGGAGCGTTGGGAGGAAGAAAATGCCATTCGAAGCCGTGAAGAGAATATTTTGAAGCTATGTCTTCCGAAGATTCTTTAAGGAATTGTTTGAAATCCCTTTGAAATGCCCTATTGGCGCCGACAAAGTTTTTGCCATTGTCGGAGAAGATACGTTTTGGCAGACCGCGTCTTCCCACGAAACGGGAAAAAGCGGCTTGAAAGGCCTTAGTGGAGAGATCCGAACATGCTTCTAGGTGGATAGCTTTGGTTGCAAAACATGCGAAGACGCAAACGTAACCTTTGACTATCGACGATTTACGAAGAAGTGATGATCTAAGATCGAAAGGACCTGCAAAGTCTAGTCCAGTATAGGTAAATGGTAAGGAGAAGTTACAACGCTCTGGTGGTAGAGCTGCCATAATTTGCGACCTGGTGGTTTTTTTGAAGATGGTGCATGTTTTGCACATGCGTATGCAAAATTTGATTTTAGATTTTAACCGAGGAATGAAATATTCCTGTCTTACGGTTCTGATCATTAGCTGATGCTCAGCGTGCATCAGTAAGTTATGGAGAAATTGTAGATAAAGGTAGCAAAACCTAGACGATTCAGGGAGAATTATTGGATGTTTTTCATTATATGAGAGATCAGAGTTAGTCAAGCGGCCGTTTACTCTGAGAAGGCCATTAGGATCAAGGAAGGGATTCAAATTCAAAAGCGAACTCTTTTTAGAAATCGATTCTTTGTTTGACAGTTTTAGATATTCATTAGGATACCGTCTTTCTTGGGCAAGTTTAATAAGCCGCGTTTTGACAAAGTGGATTTCTGACTGAGTGATAACTAGAGACTCGTAATTGGTTAGCTGAGTGGACTGTATGGACTTGGTACGATGGATGAAACGAAAAACGTAAGATATCACTCGCAGCGCTTTTGGCCAAGACGAAAGTCGGTCTAAGATGTCAGGTTCCGCTTCCATTGTATGTAAGGCGTCGACTTTTCGTTCTTCTTGAAGAACAACATTTTTTCGAGAAGAAATAGGCCATTCCTCCGGGGGTTTAGAAAGCCACTCTGGTCCGGTCCACCAAAGACATTGCTGCAACAAATCCTGTTGTCTGCATCCTCGAGTACCGAGATCTGCCGGGTTATGGTTCGTTGATACGTGCCGCCATTTGCTGTTTCCGACATTCTGGATGATTTGAGAGGTGCGATTGGCCACATACACCTTCCATGTACATGGTGGCTTTTCGAGCCACGCAAGGACAATTGATGAGTCGGACCATAGAAACGTTTCACAATCCCCTAAAGGCAGGTGGTTGTTTAGATTTTTGATGCATTTGGATAGCAGGACCGCACCACACAGTTCTAGACGTGGAAGGCTAACTGTTTGCAAAGGTGCTACCTTTGTTTTTGCAAAAAGAAGGTTTGTCGATGTTTTGCTGCCCGATTGAGTGCGAAGATAAATAGCTGCACAATATGCCTTCTCCGAGGCGTCACAAAATCCGTGAATTTGGATGTTATGGGTAGGGGAAAACTCAGTCCAACGTGGTATTCGAATTGCTTCGATAGAAGAAAGATCAGATACAAATTGAACCCATTTTTGCAGCGACAGTGGTTTAACGCATTCATCCCATTCAGTACCCTCTAACCATATCTGTGGTAATAATATCTTTCCCTGAATTAGAATAGGCGCTAGCCACCCTGCGGGGTCGAAAAGTTTCGAAATAGACGATAAAATTTGCCTTTTCGTGGCATTGGTAGGTGGTGGGGTAGGTTCAATAGTATATGAATGCAATCGTTTAATGCGTTCCAACGAATACCGAGGGTTTTTGTCGAACTTGAGCAATCAAACTTTAAAAAATCAGAATCTAACAAATCTTCGGGAGGAATGTGGCTAAGAAGTTTGGGATGGTTCGCAGTAATTTTTTTAAGTGGAAACCCTGCTGAAATCAGACATTTGATAGTTTGGGTTTGTGCTTGGATGCACGACGGAATATCATGTCCCCCTGACAGGATATCGTCTACATAAGTTTCTTTGGTCAAGATCTTCTGAGCCAGAGGGTAGCAATCCTTCGAGTCGTGTGCCAACTGGTGTAAGGTGCGAATGGCCAAGTATGGCGCACAATTTACCCCGAAAGTTACCGTCTTCAATGCAAAATCCGTAAGTTTTACCTCCTGGTCCCTGCGAAAGAGGATTCTCTGATATTGTTGATCGTCCTCATGCAAACGAATTTGGCGGCACATCTTCTGTATGTCTCCTTTGAATACATACTTATACAGACGCCAATTTAGGATAACGAACATAAGATCTGCTTGCAGGGTTGGGCCTACGTGGAGTACATCATTAAGTGATGTTCCAGATGAAGTTGATTTCGAGGCATTAAATACAACTCGAACCTTGGTGGATGTACTGTCTGGGTTGACTACAGAATGGTGAGGAAGGTAGTAGGAAAAATATTTTCCGTTGTGGTGAATTTCTTCCAGAGGGATCGGTTTCATGTGCTCAAGGGTCAGATATTCTTCTAGCACCCGATGGTATTCGTCTTTGAGGGTTGTATTTTTACTAAGCCTATGTTCCATTCCAATCGCCTGCTTCATCGCTTGTGATCGAGATGGACCTAGGGTGAGGAGGGTGGGAAACTCAGATTTGAACGGCAATCGCACTACGTATCGTCCATCGCTTTGACGGTGAGTCGTCTTTTGGTAGAAATCTTCGCAAGTGATTTCTTCAGCTGACAAAGTATGTGATTCAGGCATTGCTTCTAGTTCCCAGAAGCGCTTTAGTTGATCGTTAAGATCCTCATTTGAAATTTCAGTCGCGTATGTGTGGAAACTAGAACACTCCGTGGAGGATAATGGTCCACTTAAGTACCAGCCGAAAATGGAGTTTTGCGCAAGAAGACTACCAAGGACGTGATGTTTGACTCCTTGGAGAATAATTTGTGGAATAAGGTCGCTGCCTATAACAAGATCAATCTGCCCAGGGGTGCAAAAGAATGGATCCGCAAGATCAAGGTCCTTAATTTCCGACAAATCGGGGTTTGGTATTTGGCGTTAGGACGATGGCGTTGGTGTGGATACGGGTATCGTGGCGTTTGGATACCAGAATCAGTTGGCAGACTCGGTTCGCATTTTCGACGAACTTTCCGCCCATTCCCGTAACTGAAAAGTTTTCTTTGTAGGTAGGAAGTTGGAGACGATTTTGTATCTTCTCTGATACGAACGTTTTTTGTGAACCTTGGTCAATTAAGGCACGTAACGTGAAGGTAGAACCCGCGTGTTCGATTTGCACTTGGGCTGTTGGAAGTAGCGTTTTCTCATGATTCGCCGAGAAATTCGCTTGGATGTTAGAACTAGAGTTCTTGGAGGATGATGGAGACTCTTCCCAATTGCTTTCGGTGAGGCCAAAGATGGGATGCCGGGACTGCTGAGAGGACTCCGTTTGCAACAGTTGGGTTGCATTTTTGGAGGGTGTGGTAGTGAAAGTTCTACCGGATGCCTTTGATTCGGGGTGATTTGTCACTGGTGGATGTAACATGGTATGATGGTTTTTTTTGCAGTGCAGACATCGAAAAGTACTTGGGCAATTGGCGACAGAGTGATTGTATGCGAAGAAGTTGGTGCAAAAACCGACTTGTTTCACGAATTTGGTACGTTCGGAGACATTAAGTGTCCGAAATTCTGGACAGGTTTTCAAGGTATGGTTTTTATTGCATAATTTGCAAGTAAACGCAAGTTTTTCCTCTGAATGATACGACTGTATCTTAGATGAAGATGATTTTAGTGGAAGCGAGGCCCGTGGCCTGCTGCTTTTATATCCATGTAGGCGTTCGACGACTTCGTAACGACCAGTTAGGAATTGGTCCATTTGGGACCACTTTGGAAGTTCCTTTCGGGACTCTAGGGATTGCTCCCAGAGCGAGAGTGATTCCTCTGGGAGCTTCGATGAACACAGATGAATGAGGATTGGGTCCCAATCAGATACAGAAATTCCCTGTGATCTTTTGTATGCCTTCGCTGCTTTCCGTTGTGACTGGAGCTATATTGAAAAGCGTTTTCAGTTGTTTATCTATTAAGATTCTTTTGTTTTCGAATCGAGCCCTTAACGCTTCCCAAGCTAAAGAAAAATTCTCATCACACAAGGTGTATTGTTTAACAATAGCGCCTGATTTGCCTCTTGTCTTGTTTCGAAGGTGGAATAGCTTTTGCGCGGGAGTCAATTTTGGGTGATTGAGGTAGATAGCTGTGAACATATCACGAAAGGATGGCCATTCCTCATAACTACCGTAAAATACCTCGGTGTCGCAAGGAGGTACTTTAATGCAGGGTACAGAATTTGGGTTAACAGAATAGGACTGACGGGAGGTGCCGATTGCTTCGGCTGAATTGGCTTGATGAAGTTTAAGGTGATCTAAAATGTGTGATTTACAGATATAGAAGGAGTCGGTGCAAAGTTGAAATTTATTATGGGCTTCCTCTTTGAATTCCGCCGAAACTACAGACTCTTCCGCAATACAAACTTTTTCATAAGAAATTCTCAACATATCCCACCGGGAGTTGAGATCTTGCATCTTCACATCTAGTAAGGAGTCCGTTTGATCATATGGATCCTCCTTTTGAAAGTTGGTACAAAACTTGACTACGTTGTTAGAATCGAAGATAAACTTCGCCATAATTGCTGTAGAGAGTGCCATAGTTAAACCGTAAACAGATAAAATCTATATGATGAAGACAAATTATACTTGTGCAGAACACAAACGGTTTGATAAGAAGAATACGATTTACTATTAAGGTTGAATTAAATTTAAACCACTAGACACACAAGCTCCGATCAAACCCTTAAAACCAAAAATTTTGTTAAACTGACTTAACTACTTTTACACTGTAGCCGTTCGCAAGACACTGATAAGAAGACGAGATTCCCAAAGGTAAGAAGAAGAGATTCCCAAAGACACCGAAAAATATACGTGTAATGTTAGAAATATACGTATGAGGTTAGATATAAACGTGTTTAAATGCAAATAAACATATGATTTCAAATGTAATATACAAGCTTTATTATTTCGTTGACCATAAATTCGATGTAGTTGTAATCTCGGATTAGCGCAAGCAATTGTATAATAAATTCAATGATTTTTTACTGGTAACAATTCTCCAACGATCTCTAAAAGTTCTTACGCAATTTTCTGTTTCCTTGTTTGCGCACTTCATATACCGCAACGTTCATATGTTTATGCCTACGTATATATGTACACAGACACGAAGTGGAAAGAAATGCAAACTCTCAAAATGATGAAGATTATACCAGCATGTGCCAAATGTATTTAATCGGCTAGCAAAAATGTATTGAGAAAATTATATTAGTCGGTGTGACTGCAAGTAACTGCGTATACATAAATATGTATGTTGCTTTATGGCAAAACAGCCCAAGATGGTTATTGACAATTACGGGAGAATTTATAGATAGGTCTTTCAAAACGATTGTTGATGAAAATATTATTCATAAAAGGTAGTTCTGTCCTAGGTATGTATATGCTACCGCAAAATAGCATGAAGATTTTGTGTTGCAATTTGGCAACAAGTGGGTATACCTATGTATATGTACACTGGTAAAGTGTGAAAAACACACGAAAAGTGGTACCGAGGAATGGTTGGAATTGAATCGTATGATTTGAAAAATAGCGGGATCCTGATCCACATACAAATATATACATATATCGATATATATATGTCCGTATATGCAAATATAACGGAAACCGTTATGTCTGAACGATATTAAATCCAAAATCCGTGATTGCAATTAAAAATTCAATAACTTACGTGCGAATAATTGATGTTCTCATATTAATTTGTACATATGTACATATCTCCGTGTGCAGCTTACAAAAATATTGTTGAAAATGCCGGCGCTCCAAAGGCGTGCTCCTTTTTTGCCGCTTGTACGCTGTAGTACTTTATTGTACTTGATAATATGCTATTTTCTACTTACTCAAGTAGTTTATTTGTAAAAAATACTATGTAGTACTTGTAAACTCGCGATTTTAAAGTTATTAAGACTTTTTCAAGTATTTAAATTGTAAAAGACGGAAGCTTACTTAAATTTTCTTTGCACACACGAATGGATAAAGTTCGAATGAAGAAATTAATAGAGGTCGCACTACACGAACAGTGTTGTGTTTTCTTTTTGTTGCGTTGCCACTGGAACAAAATTTGGCTCGCAAGGACCAATGTTTAAATCAATGATGACTTGCGAGTGTTTAAGTATAAAATTCACTTTATTAAGTAATGCTTAACACTAACAATATTGATTTAAGTATTTAAGTATTTGAAGATGAAATGTAGATATCGTATATAGCAATATACGTAGATGATGGAAAAAATGAAAGGTTGTATGTACAAAGGCGAATGCAAATTACATTTACTGAATGAAATTAGATAAGGTGGAATTCAATGATGATCTCTTAAGCGAGATACTTAGATAAAAATATATATGTTGAAGATGTTGGTCCGAAAAGGGTACCCCGCAAGTGGCCCGAAGAAATAATATGTTATTTGCAACTTACTCAACGGTTCGATAACTTATACTTCCCGTGCACTTTTTCGAACTAGCGCAGGGATGTATACAGGTGGAAAGGTAGATATGTTTCATGAGCGCAAGTCAATCGAATGTTCGGAAGTGAACGCAAGGCACTTATTATCCGAAATACTTCAACAACTTTAAGTGGACGCAAGTCACTTAAACAGAAACATTAAAGAAAAAATATTTAAAATCGGTTGAGCCGATACGGAGATCTTACGGGACATACGAACGCCAATTCAGTTTTATATATATAGACTAGCTGACCCGACAGGCGTTGTTCTGCCAAGGTACTCCCTTATGTATAGTTCTTTAAAGATTGTTCATACTTTTCTAGCAGGGAACTCATAAGTTATAATTTTCCAGTACCATGGTGTACTGATAAGGTGACAGCAACTTGAATTGCCATGTATTTTGTTAGTTTAATTTAGAATTTCGATTGTCCAACTTATAACGGCGCACAACAACAATGTTTGTGAGTTGTTAGATTTCTAACAGCGGCGTTGGTGCAGACACGGGTTCATATCCGTGTCCGAAAAGGGATCTGATGATAAGTGGGGACACTTTGAAACATGTAATCCTATCCATCGCTGTGACTAGCTTTTGTAATTTTTTCTCCAAATATCAATTTTTCCACAAAATCGAATATAATAATTGAAACCAATTATTATTGTTCACTGGGTCTCGAGCTTGCAAATGTTACAAATATATGTAAATAGAAAGACCGTAAAAACCAAAAACAAAATACACTAAAACCAGAGCACGGGTTAAGTACAATAACAATGTACAAACAAACAAGCCCAACACACGCATTGATATACAGACTGATAGTCTAAGCAATGTGTGTATACTGTTGGCAAGACTAAAACAACAAAACCAAAGGAAAAATTGAAGTGGGGATGAATGCATCGTGACGTCACAGGGCATCATAGCTGAGTTGTTAGATTTCTAACAGCGGCGTTGGTGCAGACACGGGTTCATATCCGTGTCCGAAAAGGGATCTGATGATAAGTGGGGACACTTTGAAACATGTAATCCTATCCATCGCTGTGACTAGCTTTGTAATTTTTTCTCCAAATATCAATTTTTCCACAAAATCGAATATAATAATTGAAACCAATTATTATTGTTCACTGGGTCTCGAGCTTGCAAATGTTACAAATATATGTTTGCCAATGTTGCCACACTTACCATGAAACACGAAGATTTTCTCTCTAGGTTGACAATCGAAATTCAGCTTCAAATAAAAAAAGTAAAAATCAGCTGATTTCTTGCGGTCACCTTTTAGTACACCATGTCCAATACCTTACACCTTGAGACCTGTTGAAAATAACAAACACATTAATTAATTTTTCTTATATTCTTTTTTACTCCCAAATTCACAATTTAAAAATAGAAGTTTCACATTTAAAAATAGTAGTTTAATTAAATTAGCGGTATCCAGCTCTATGCTCTCCAGCTACAGGTTCAAGTTCGTAGTTCCAATGAAATAATATCATAACCAAAAAAGTGAGCTTCTCGGGTATACCTTCTGATTTTTTATCAGCTTTGGTGGACATAATTTATTTATTTTTTGTTTCGGGATGACACCCGCGAAGAGGAAACTCTCATGAGTACAGCTACACCGGCATAGCTGTATGCACGACTTGTAACCTCACAGTTGCACCTATGTATGTACTAAAGATCTCTCCACTAACACCACTCTCCCCGCAACTACGAAACAGGTGTTTTCTCATGGGGCTGGTTAGCTCATTAACTCCACAGAGCTGTTTTCACAGAAGCCGGTTACCGATAACCGGAATTTAACTGCTGTAGCTGTTAAATTAACCCTTAAAGCGATTTTTTTGAGTTACCATGCAATTGTATGTAAAAAAAGTATAACTTTAAAAAAAAGATATATGTCTAAGTTCCCAACAAATACAGAAAAATTTGTTCTCCAACTTTTGATAAAACCTTGATTCTCAAGTGGAGATTCAGCTTTCCTCACAACTTGAGGTTAAGCTTTGTTCTCCAACGTTATTTCTCAACTTGCGCATTATTTGAGATGAAGTTGAGAAATTGCCAAATAGGGAATTGCCCTTACTTGAGAATCACTGAAATTCCTATATTAAAAAGTGCTTTGAAGTTGAGAATACTATAACTCCACTATTGAGGTGCTGTTGAGAATTAACGTTGCAGATTTGGGAAAGGTATTTGACCTAAAATGCATCTCACGTTGATATCAAACAAAATTGTTTGTTGGGTTACCTTTGTCTTAAAACTATCCTGCACTACATGGTTTGCGATGAATAAGCTAACTTAGAACACGCTGCTAAATTGTTAGTAGTTCATTGGACTTACCATTCATTGAACCAACCAAAAGCTCTTATGCATTTCAGCCACACTTTCACAGTATCTGAACAAAACTATTTAACTTACCTAAGTTTAGTCAGTTAAGAATACCGGCCATGATTTGATGAAAACGCTACGGTAAAGCATCATCAAAGAAACAGATTGGAAACATTAAAGAAAAAATATTTAAAATCGGTTGAGCCGATACGGAGATTTTTCGGGACGGAATAACAACCTATATTCACAATCAAAACTTTTGGTTGTTGTATTCACTTTTTCAACATTCGCCAAAGTAGCGAAAAGGAATTCACCATTTGGTCAAGTAAATTTTGTATTTAAAAATAAAACGGAAAAAATCTGTACGGCATTAAGTTCCCTACAGGAACATTTCAGTTAGAATACCAGTGATCTCAACTGACTGTAATTTATATGGTAGCTAAATTTCTTTAGCTAATATATGATTAAATTGAGGATTTAGTAAATGTTTTGTTCTATATAAATAAACACTATATCCGATAGAATAAAGAAAAGAAAAAATTTTGAAAATCAGTTAAGCCGTTATTGAGTATTAGTTAAAAAAATTTTATGTAAATTGAGATAAGAAAAAAAAAATTTATGTGGTAAATGAGACCTGAAACAGATTGGAAACATTAAAGAAAAAATATTTAAAATCGGTTGAGCCGATACGGAGATCTTATGGGACATACGAACGCCAATTCATTTTTGTATATATGTATAGATTACAATTTTTGTAAATTATTATTTTTCGCTCATCTGGTTAGTTGGTAAAACATTTTCAGTTGTGTAAGTTATATTATGTGCAGGGTGGACTTGTCAATTTGTATCTAATTGTTGTTTTTGTTCACAGTTCCTGATGATGATCTCAAGGACGGAATAACAACCTATATTCACAATCAACAACCTATATTCACAATCATTAGCTCCACAGAGCTGTTTTCACAGAAGCCGGTTAACGATAACCGGAATTTAACTGTTATAGCTGTTACATTAACCCTTGAAGTGAATTTTTTTGAGTTACCATGCAATTGTATCTAAAAAAAAGTATAACTTAAAAAAAAAGATATATCGTCGCTAAATTGTCAACGAAAAAAGGCGCATTAACAATATTGCGGGAAATAAGGACGCATTAAAAAATATTTCGAGGAAAAAAGGCGCATAACCATTCCATTTGCTGGAAATATGAAATACTAGCAGGGGGCCTAGTTAGGGGACCTTTCAAAATCAATAATATACTTTATGATTTTATATTTATATAATATTATTGCCTGTTATTGTTATATTGTGTTCTTTGCTCAAGACGGACGTGTTTTTCTAATCGCTCTGCGCTGCTTTGTTTAAACATACGTAAATAGTGTATTTTTCATTTTTTTTATTTCACATCATACTTGCAAAAACTTGGCAAAGTAAAAGAACTATTATAAGCTGTTTCATATTTGCGAGCGACTGTGGTTATTGTGCAATTTCTAAAAGTTATAACATACAGTCGAACTCCCATAACTCGAACTTCTATTCCTTTTTGTACATCGAATGTACGAATCGTGGCTAAAAGCAAACGATATAATATCCAATGCCAGTCCTCAAGATTATTTTGAAGTAGATAGCGAGCTTTGCACAAGTGGCTTCCCTACAGAAAATGATATTGTGGAGCAATACTGCCCTGAATTGGAGGATGCAAACGTAGACGTAGCAGGAATCGAGAGTGATGAAGAGTCTTCGGAGGAAGAAACTATCAGCCTTCCAGAATTGATGTAGAAAACTCTTTTCGAACATTGAGTTTATATTTGACAACCAATGGCACTACTACTGATGAACACTACAAGGCCTTAAGCACATTGGAGTCCTTTTTTGCGAAAACAACCAAAAAAACTTTCAGTCATTAATTTCAGAATATTTCCCTACGTTGTAACTTCCTTTAATAGTTTTTTGTAAAACAATGTTTTAAAATAAAAATTGCCATTCAAATGTAGTTTAAAAATACAAACATGTATGAAATTGACTTTTTTTTACTAAAAATTAAAAAAATCTATAATTTGAAGTCTCCGTAACTCGAACTTTTTTGTGGGATCTAGGCGATTCGAGTTATGGAAGTTGGACTGTACATATTTCTTGATCGCAAAGACTTTTTAAACATTGCATTAACAAAAACCTAAGCAAAAACAAAAATAAAACCACAAAACAAACAAGGAAATAAATACGAATATGCCAGCATCGTCTGCCGCTGCATCTCAGACTGCCAAGCGTCGCTTAAGCAGAGATTCACCAACCGTTAAGGCAGTGAAATTGGACGTTGAAGTTACTCTTTCTGCTGTTTTCGCGAAAATAAATGAGTTGGATGAGAAGTTGCAGGGACAGATGAACAAAATTCTGCCGCTAGTTGAGTCTCTCGGCTCTCAACTTGAGAGTGTGTCTGTGAGACTAACGGAGTTAGAAGCTAAGCTGTGTAAATTAATCGAAGTTGATTTGAGCACGCTGACAGCTAAAGCTACTGAGATGTCAACTTGCATTGCTACTCTGGAGGCGAATATGCGTAAGGCAGAAAGTGATATTGCTAGCCTACAACAACAAATGGTCAATTCTACCCCGCAAAAAATCATGCCCGATTTCAGTACAGATGTTGTTGCTTTTGGTGTGCCGTATGCTGAGGGCGAGAACCTCAAGTTTATTTACAACCAGATTTGTCTGTCGACAGATTTCTTGTCACCTCAAGTGCGCGACATATTCCGCACACGGCCCTCTCCAACAAGTCTCAATAGTGCAATTATAATAAAGTTTAACTCGCCGATTGATCGTAATCGCACACTTCGTGCTTTTACTGAGTATCGCAGAAGAACCAAATCCAACATCTCACTCTGGTTACTCGGGATTGAAGGGCACTGGCACATTTTTGAGAGTCTTTCGAAAGAGAATAGAAAGATGCTTCAAGACGCCATCAAGCTGCGAAAAGAGGGTAAGCTTGCTTCTGTGTACACTTTTCGTGGGAATGTGCATGTCAAAACAGAGAAGGGTAACGACAGCGTATCAACGAAAATTACAAACCAGGATGAGTTGGCGCAGTTTTTATAAATATGTTTTTTATTTGATAGTATTCTTCGTTTTTATTGTTATTTTTGTAAAGTTAGCACATTTTAGTTTCTTCTTTTTTCTATTTTCCTCACATTTTTACTCTGCTGCCTTGAGGTTGCTTTTGTTTAAACTTAATTGGTGACAACAACAGTACAACATCTAGCATTGATGAGTGTAGCCCAGCGATGATAAATATTTTATGCAATCAGCAGGAAGGCCTAAAAATTGTTCACTTTAATGCGCGGAGTCTTAATAATGAAAAAATTGACATGGTGAGAAGAGTGTTTGAGTTTTCAGCTGTCGACGTTATTTGTGTATCTGA
Source organism: Sphenella marginata (assembly GCA_951509765.1). NCBI lineage: Eukaryota > Metazoa > Arthropoda > Insecta > Diptera > Tephritidae > Sphenella > Sphenella marginata. Next base: position 72,897,262 of record OX608079.1, read on the forward strand.
AACATGGTTTAGGCATGACGTTAGTGATGCGCACTTTGAAATAAACAGCTTTAAATTATTTAGAGCTGATAGGTTAAGCAGAAAAGGTGGCGGGGTTCCCATATATGTTAAAGACCACGTAAAAACAAAGTTTATTACCCAGTCAACGGGAAATGCGGTTGAATATTTGGCTATTGAATTGGCGGCTCGTTCGTCCAGGACCCTGTTGTGTTGTGTATACAACCCCAATAAATGTAGTAGTTTGCATGAATTTTTTGATTATCTGTCCTCTGTCTCTACTGACTATGACAATATTATCGTTTGGGGCGACTTTAATATTAATTTGCTACGCTCTGATAATTATAGTTCCCGGTTAGTTGAGGATGTGTCTGGTGTTGGCTTGTCTTTTGTGAATTTATCAATACCCACAAGGTATGGTAATAACTGTTGTCCTAGTCTGCTTGACTATTTTATAGTATCTAGCCTTTCCATTGTTTTAAAATTTGACCAAATTTCCTTTATATCGGATCATGACTTGATTTTCTGCACACTGGACATTCAACTAGACAATGGAAATGAGCCTACCAACCCGTATACTTTTTTAGACTATCGATCTATGAATGTCAATAGCGTCTTCAGGGACCTTGCAAACGAAAATTGGAAACGAATGGCTGTTAAGAAGAATGGCTGTTAAGAAGCGATGCAAAGCTTACTCAAAATGGAAAAGTGCCCGAACTGAAGCGAACTGGAGTATGTTTAAAGTGATTCGAAATGAAACCACGCAAATAATAAGGCATGAAAAACAGAAATTCTTTGGTAAAAGGCTCTCTCCGTCCCTACCTAATAATGTCTTGTGGCGTAACCTGAAAACCTTACGTGTTCGTATTCGTGATAACCCCGTGTGTACGATTAACCCTGACACCTTAAATGAAGCCTTTGTTAACTGTTCCCCTTCCCCATCCCTCTGCCCCCGTGACTTTCGACCGATTAGCATTCTGCCTGCTCTGTCAAAAGTAGCTGAGTCTATTATGTCCGAGCAAATTTACCGTCATGTCAATGAGTTCAATCTCTTATCGCGTTTTCAGTCAGGATTTAGAGCCAAGCACAGCTGTTCCACAGCAGTGTTTAAAATACTAGATGACGTTAGACTTGCCTTTGACAAAAAGTACTTAACATTGCTCTGCCTACTGGATTTCTCGAAGGCTTTTGATTCTGTTGACCATGACTTGCTTTGCTTTAAATTGAAAACGTTTTTTGCCTTCAGTGCATCTGCAGTGCGACTGATGAAGAGTTACCTGACTGGCAGGTCCCAGCGTGTGAAGGTTGAAAACAAACTCTCTGCTATGCGTCCACTGTTATGTGGTGTACCCCAGGGTTCTATTCTAGGACCACTACTATTTAGTGTCTTTGTTAATGATGTGCTCTCCAAATGTAAATATGCTAGTATACATGCTTATGCGGATGACATTCAGTTATATTTGTCCAGTCCTCTCGATCAAAAAATCGACATGATAGCCAAGTTTATAGAGGATTTATCCTCTATCAATTCCTGGGCGGTACAAAATGGTCTACGCCTTAACGTCGATAAGTGTTATGTGTTACCTATTTGTAAGAAGCGTTCTGACTCTGCAGCTGTCCCCCCTTTGTATATTGTAGATCCCGCTATCAAATCTGTCTCGAAGATTACCAACCTAGGTTTCGTTATAAATAGTGATCTTACGTGCGTGGGCCATATAAGTTCCACTGTTGGCAAGGTATACTACAGTTTACGAAGTCTGCGAATGTCTGCCCAGTTTACCCCGGTTGGCATAAGGCGAAAGCTTGCCATACAGTTAATCATGCCCATCATTCTCTATGCAGCGCTAGTGTATAGCAAGCTGGACTCTCTGTCTGCGCATAAACTGGATGTTGCTTTCAACCACGTCACACGCTATGTGTTCGGGTTAAATAGATTTGAGCATATCTCATCATGGAGAACTCGGTTACTGGGTTGTAAACTCTCTGAGTACATTAAAGCCAGAAAATGCACTTTTCTCTACCACCTCATAACGGATGAACAACCTAGTTACCTCTATGAAAAACTAATATTTCCAAGGTCAGTTCGATTAAGCGACTTGATAGTGCCACAATATAACTTCCTCTCCTCTACTAGGCTATTCTTCATCAATGCTATACGTTTATGGAATTCGATTCCTGCTACGGTTCGTAAGAGCCTGAACAAAAGCAATACTAAGACAGCTCTAATGAATTATTTTGGTAACACTGTTATATAATAAGTGTTTTCTCTAAGATGTGCTATCTAAAACCCAATATGTTCCTTACATTAATTTATTAATTTATTTTCTTATGTTTATATTATGGCCCGTAGTCATGGTCGTTAACTACACTTAAGCTTGTTTGTATTATTGTGTTTTTGGCATTTTTTTTTTCTTTTTTTGCCGTATTACTATTGTTGTACTAAAAAAGAATATACATTTCTTATTGTACTAATGCTTTAATAATAATAAATGAAATAAATAAATAAATAAATACTGAAGAATTTACCAAATTCGAATATTTTGAAAATTTTGAAAAAAGAGTATAGAAAACCGGTTTTCAAAAATTTTCTTTTGCGGTATTCGTTGGTAACGTTAGGGGGCCTTTCAAGAATTCAATTTTGACAAATTGTGGCAGGTTGATGCAAATTCAAATGTTGATTTGATACCATATTTTAGGGTAATATTAAGGTTTTTCTGCAATCGCATTTTTACCGATAACTCAGTTATAGATAAATTTATCGAAACATGTCGAAGTACAAATGAAACCTGGGGCGTTCCCCTTTCGTTTGATACCCGTATTGTAGGGCAAGTTTATGGTTTTTGGGCAATCAGTTCGTCGATGAAACCTGGAGCTTTCCCCTTTCGTTTGATACCCATATTGTAGGGAAAATTTAAGGTTTTTGGGCAATCACAGTTTCACCGATAACTCATCATCGATAAATTTATCGAAACCTCTCGAAGTCCAAATGAGACCTGCGGCCTTCTCCTTTCGTTAGTTATCGATCAATTTATCGAAATATATCGAAGCCAAAATGAAACCTGGGGCCTTCCCCTTTCGTTTGATACCCATATTATAGGGTAATGTTAAGTTTTTTGGGCAATCACCGATAACTCAGCTATCGATAAATTTATGGAAATATATCGAAGTCCAAATGAAACCTGGAGCTATCCCCTTTCGTTTGATACCCATATTGTAGGGCAATTTTAAGGTTTTTGTGCAATAACATTTTCACGGATAACTCAGTTATCGATAAATTTATCGAAATATATCGAAGCCAAAATGAAACCTGGGGCCTTCCCCTTTCGTTTGATACCCATATTGTACGATCTTTCTATACCTATGTATCTGCGAAATATCATAAGTATAGGTTCAATATACCTTTTTTTTTTTTTTTTTTTCTTTATTGGGGGCGTATTTATAATAATAATACAACTTTTCTCGAAAAATTACATTTTTAGGGTACTCACAGTCCCATATTACCAGCCCTGCTAATATTGCCAGCTGGCAATATTTTGACAACTTACCAGGTGGTAAATTTTTGTTTTGGTTTTACGTGTAAATCCAAAATACCACTTCTAGGTAAAATTGCCTCGCTTTTACTTATGTTTAAAATAATTGGTGACAACAACAGTACAACATCTAGCATTGATGAGTGTAGCCCAGCGATGATAAATATTTTATGCAATCAGCAGGAAGGCCTAAAAATTGTTCACTTTAATGCGCGGAGTCTTAATAATGAAAAAATTTACATGGTGAGAAGAGTGTTTGAGTTTTCAGCTGTCGACGTTATTTGTGTATCTGAAACATGGTTTAGGCATGACGTTAGTGATGCGCACTTTGAAATAAACAGCTTTAAATTATTTAGAGCTGATAGGTTAAGCAGAAAAGGTGGCGGGGTTGCCATATATGTTAAAGACCACGTAAAAACAAAGTTTATTACCCAGTCAACGGGAAATGCGGTTGAATATTTGGCTATTGAATTGGCGGCTCGTTCGTCCAGGACCCTGTTGTGTTGTGTATACAACCCCAATAAATGTAGTAGTTTGCATGAATTTTTTGATTATCTGTCCTCTGTCTCTACTGACTATGACAATATTATCGTTTGGGGCGACTTTAATATTAATTTGCTACGCTCTGATAATTATAGTTCCCGGTTAGTTGAGGATGTGTCTGGTGTTGGCTTGTCTTTTGTGAATTTATCAATACCCACAAGGTATGGTAATAACTGTTGTCCTAGTCTGCTTGACTATTTTATAGTATCTAGCCTTTCCATTGTTTTAAAATTTGACCAAATTTCCTTTATATCGGATCATGACTTGATTTTCTGCACACTGGACATTCAACTAGACAATGGAAATGAGCCTACCAACCCGTATACTTTTTTAGACTATCGATCTATGAATGTCAATAGCGTCTTCAGGGACCTTGCAAACGAAAATTGGAAACGAATGGCTGTTAAGAAGAATGGCTGTTAAGAAGCGATGCAAAGCTTACTCAAAATGGAAAAGTGCCCGAACTGAAGCGAACTGGAGTATGTTTAAAGTGATTCGAAATGAAACCACGCAAATAATAAGGCATGAAAAACAGAAATTCTTTGGTAAAAGGCTCTCTCCGTCCCTACCTAATAATGTCTTGTGGCGTAACCTGAAAACCTTACGTGTTCGTATTCGTGATAACCCCGTGTGTACGATTAACCCTGACACCTTAAATGAAGCCTTTGTTAACTGTTCCCCTTCCCCATCCCTCTGCCCCCGTGCTCCTGCGCCCACAGTCCACTGTGATCCTACCCCACTAAGTCAGTTTTTGAGTTTTGTGCTGTTTCAGAACTGGATATTGAGAGGCATATATACAAAATGCGATCCAATGCTATAGGAGAGGATGGCATCCCCATTAAATTTATAAAAACCATCCTGCCATATGTACTGCCCACCCTCACGCATATCATAAACCATAGCTTCACCACCTCCTGCTTCCCTGATGCATGGAAAGTCGCCACTGTGCTCCCTATAGCCAAAAACAGATCGCCTGCTAGCCCTACTGACTTTCGACCGATTAGCATTCTGCCTGCTCTGTCAAAAGTAGCTGAGTCTATTATGTCCGAGCAAATTTACCGTCATGTCAATGAGTTCAATCTCTTATCGCGTTTTCAGTCAGGATTTAGAGCCAAGCACAGCTGTTCCACAGCAGTGTTTAAAATACTAGATGACGTTAGACTTGCCTTTGACAAAAAGTACTTAACATTGCTCTGCCTACTGGATTTCTCGAAGGCTTTTGATTCTGTTGACCATGACTTGCTTTGCTTTAAATTGAAAACGTTTTTTGCCCTCAGTGCATCTGCAGTGCGACTGATGAAGAGTTACCTGACTGGCAGGTCCCAGCGTGTGAAGGTTGAAAACAAACTCTCTGCTATGCGTCCACTGTTATGTGGTGTACCCCAGGGTTCTATTCTAGGACCACTACTATTTAGTGTCTTTGTTAATGATGTGCTCTCCAAATGTAAATATGCTAGTATACATGCTTATGCGGATGACATTCAGTTATATTTGTCCAGTCCTCTCGATCAAAAAATCGACATGATAGCCAAGTTTATAGAGGATTTATCCTCTATCAATTCCTGGGCGGTACAAAATGGTCTACGCCTTAACGTCGATAAGTGTTATGTGTTACCTATTTGTAAGAAGCGTTCTGACGCTGCAGCTGTCCCCCCTTTGTATATTGTAGATCCCGCTATCAAATCTGTCTCGAAGATTACCAACCTAGGTTTCGTTATAAATAGTGATCTTACGTGCGTGGGCCATATAAGTTCCACTGTTGGCAAGGTATACTACAGTTTACGAAGTCTGCGAATGTCTGCCCAGTTTACCCCGGTTGGCATAAGGCGAAAGCTTGCCATACAGTTAATCATGCCCATCATTCTCTATGCAGCGCTAGTGTATAGCAAGCTGGACTCTCTGTCTGCGCATAAACTGGATGTTGCTTTCAACCACGTCACACGCTATGTGTTCGGGTTAAATAGATTTGAGCATATCTCATCATGGAGAACTCGGTTACTGGGTTGTAAACTCTCTGAGTACATTAAAGCCAGAAAATGCACTTTTCTCTACCACCTCATAACGGATGAACAACCTAGTTACCTCTATGAAAAACTAATATTTCCAAGGTCAGTTCGATTAAGCGACTTGATAGTGCCACAATATAACTTCCTCTCCTCTACTAGGCTATTCTTCATCAATGCTATACGTTTATGGAATTCGATTCCTGCTACGGTTCGTAAGAGCCTGAACAAAAGCAATACTAAGACAGCTCTAATGAATTATTTTGGTAACACTGTTATATAATAAGTGTTTTCTCTAAGATGTGCTATCTAAAACCCAATATGTTCCTTACATTAATTTATTAATTTATTTTCTTATGTTTATATTATGGCCCGTAGTCATGGTCGTTAACTACACTTAAGCTTGTTTGTATTATTGTGTTTTTGGCATTTTTTTTTCTTTTTTTGCCGTATTACTATTGTTGTACTAAAAAAGAATATACATTTCTTATTGTACTAATGCTTTAATAATAATAAATGAAATAAATAAATAAATAAATACTGAAGAATTTACCAAATTCGAATATTTTGAAAATTTTGAAAAAAGAGTATAGAAAACCGGTTTTCAAAAATTTTCTTTTGCGGTATTCGTTGGTAACGTTAGGGGGCCTTTCAAGAATTCAATTTTGACAAATTGTGGCAGGTTGATGCAAATTCAAATGTTGATTTGATACCATATTTTAGGGTAATATTAAGGTTTTTCTGCAATCGCATTTTTACCGATAACTCAGTTATAGATAAATTTATCGAAACATGTCGAAGTACAAATGAAACCTGGGGCGTTCCCCTTTCGTTTGATACCCGTATTGTAGGGCAAGTTTATGGTTTTTGGGCAATCAGTTCGTCGATGAAACCTGGAGCTTTCCCCTTTCGTTTGATACCCATATTGTAGGGAAAATTTAAGGTTTTTGGGCAATCACAGTTTCACCGATAACTCATCATCGATAAATTTATCGAAACCTCTCGAAGTCCAAATGAGACCTGCGGCCTTCTCCTTTCGTTTTATACCCATATTATAGGGTAATGTTAAGTTTTTTGGGCAATCACCGATAACTCAGTTATCGATAAATTAATGGAAATATATCGAAGTCCAAAGGAAACCTGTAGCTATCCCCTTTCGGTTGATACCCATATTGTAGGGCAATTTTAAGGTTTTTGTGCAATAACAGTTACACCGATAACTCAGTTATCGATAAATTTATCGAAATATATCGAAGTCCAAAGGAAACCTGGGGCCATCCCCTTTCGTTTGATACCCACATTGTAGGGTAATATTAAGGTTTTCCGACAATCGAATTTTGACCGATAACTTAGTTATCGATCAATTTATCGAAATATATCGAAGCCAAAATGAAACCTGGGGCCTTCCCCTTTCGTTTGATACCCATATTATAGGGTAATGTTAAGTTTTTTGGGCAATCACCGATAACTCAGCTATCGATAAATTTATGGAAATATATCGAAGTCCAAATGAAACCTGGAGCTATCCCCTTTCGTTTGATACCCATATTGTAGGGCAATTTTAAGGTTTTTGTGCAATAACATTTTCACGGATAACTCAGTTATCGATAAATTTATCGAAATATATCGAAGCCAAAATGAAACCTGGGGCCTTCCCCTTTCGTTTGATACCCATATTGTACGATCTTTCTATACCTATGTATCTGCGAAATATCATAAGTATAGGTTCAATATACCTTTTTTTTTTTTTTTTTCTTTATTGGGGGCGTATTTATAATAATAATACAACTTTTCTCGAAAAATTACATTTTTAGGGTACTCACAGTCCCATATTACCAGCCCTGCTAATATTGCCAGCTGGCAATATTTTGACAACTTACCAGGTGGTAAATTTTTGTTTTGGTTTTACGTGTAAATCCAAAATACCACTTCTAGGTAAAATTGCCTCGCTTTTACTTATGTTTAAAAAATTGGCTAAATTTAGAAATGTCATTTAGACCTTTTGTGAAAAATATGAGTGAAAAAAGTAAGTTTCTAATTATTTGGAATTTATTTACATATTTAAGGAATTTAAACACGATACATATTTTTAGATGAAAGCGAAGAGGGCTCGAAAAGGTCCATACAAGAAATGGACTGACAAGGAGCAGCAGGTCTTAATAAATTTCCTGCTGGAAAATAGGCCGCTTGAAAAGCCTACCGCCCAGACTTATTACAGAACTTTTTTGCGGAACGCTGGGAGTCAGCTGGACTGGACCCTGGTGCGGTGCAAGGTCAAAAATATACGCAGCAGTTTCAACAAGGCAAAAAATTAGCTGCAATCCACCGGGAATGGAACTATTGAAGATGGACAAACAACCAGTGGTATGTACATAAAACTAGAGTTACCAATTTTTCGGGGTTATTATAAATCTTTTTCCCTCTCTTAGATGTAATCGCAAAAATGTGTCCAAATTTCAATGAATTAGAGGACATCTTTGGCTACAAGGAATGCACTTCAAACCGATAATTATTTATACTGAGGAGAGTAACACACTTGACCCGCCGTTTGCTTCCTCGGTTGATGCGAGCGTTGAAGTCGAATACTTAGAGGAACTTCAAGAGCAAAGCCAAAGCTCTATCTTGCCTAACGAACCTAATCCACCAAGCACTTCACAAAAATCTAGTCGAAAGGGCATTTATTCACGCACAGCCCTTGCTGACGTGTTGGAGGTTCAATCCAGCATATTAATTTTGGAAAAAGAGAAATTTGACAAGGATTTGATGTTAAGAGAGCAGCAATTCAATTTTCAAAAAGGATTTGGAGGAGAGAGAAGCTGAAAGAAGAAATCTGAAAATTTTAGAGATAGAATCTAGGGAAAGGATTGAATTAAAAAGAATGGAAATGCAAGAGAGAATTGAAATGGAAAAAATAAAAATGCAAAAATAATACGTTTATAGAATTTGTATTGTCTAGTGGGGGTCGATCATATACCTAAAGGAAGGCTAGAGGTCTCTTTCGAGATCTGGAGGTTCTCCGGGTCTTAGTTCATATAGACCGATGCCATCGCCAGACTGGTGCTGCCGACTGTTAAACTGACAGCTGTAACGTCGTCATTGGCATAGTTAGGTAGGATAAAGGTGTTCAGCTCAGACTTAACCAAAAAATAGGTTCCAACTTTGCCCTCCTCATTCGCTCGAATGAGCTTGAAACTCTTTGTCCCCAATCCGCAAACCCTCGATCTGTTGACACAGGGTACTTGGATGAGGACCACGTCTACGTCGCCCTTAGAAGTCCGACTGCTTAAAGCAGACTAGGCTGCTTTACATCTGTGCAGGCTTATGTAAAGCACCACCAGCATGAGAACTCTTAGACCACCAGCATGAGAACTCTTAGACTTCCCTGCCACCGCCACATCGTCTAGGAGGCTGTTTTCGAAAGACGAGTTGTTTAGAGCACCTGCACGATTGGCACCACCCCTCAGGATTGGCTGCCATCACCGTTACGTCGAGAGGGATGGATTCATGATTCGCTGCATCGTGAGAATTTTCTCAGGTTCTGCAAGGATGGCAGGAATCCAAGCCCTTGCCCTTGGTATAGCCGGATTGTCCTTCCAGTCCACGACCTCGATTGCCTTGGGTAGCCTTCACCCAGTCTTCCTGCTGCTGCTTGTGCAGTGCAATAGTTCTTGCATCCTTTAATGTGCCAACTCGCATCAGTGAGAAGGGCATTTTTGATAATAATTTTTTATTTTTTTTTTTTTCAAATTTATATTTTAGTAACGAATAACAATTCAAAATGTCATTGTCGTAATTACTACAAATGATGGGGTGCTCACAGTTCTCATACAGTAATGTGGTAAATTTGAAACCTTTTAAATTTAAAAGATGACTGTGAGTACCCTATTTGTGTGAGAAGATAGCTTAACATTAGTTCTAATTTACTTGCTACGCTACCAATTGCGTTATACATATGTGGAAGTTACTAGCGTTACATATGCTAGCGCACAATTTATTCAAATTCATATTTTGGGTTTTAGATAAAAGTATTTACATATATTATCATAATTATTATTTATTAATTTCGATTTATGTTAATTCATTCATATTGTTTATAAGTTAAATTAAAACAAGAATTGCTTTTTACAGGTTAAAATTATAATTTAATAACAATAAGCTTTTGACCTGCCTTTTGAAATCCATAAGATCAGAGCATGTTTTAATATTATCGGGCAACTTATTAAATATTCTAACTCCATAGTTGCGTATTGAATTTGTGCTTCTTTGCGTACGGAAAAAGAAAGTTCTTATGTAGAGTGTATTTCTAAAATCATAAGTAAAGTTTCCTGTGAAATTTAAATCAAGGTTGTGTTTTATAAAGTTGTTTTTGATTTTGAAGACAGTTAGCAGTGTTTGTAGGATGCTATACTTTCTAATATCAAGCCTGTTCTCGTAAAGATTCATTGTTGGAGTTAGTCTCGGTAGTGACAGAATATTTTTTATTATTTTGTTTTGGAGAATTTGTAGTTCATTTATTTTGTTTTCTGAACACCGGCTCCAAATTGGGTTTAAATACGCTATTTTTGACATGATATCAAGCCTGTTCTCGTAAAGATTCATTGTTGGAGTTAGTCTCGGTAGTGACAGAATATTTTTTATTATTTTGTTTTGGAGAATTTGTAGTTCATTTATTTTGTTTTCTGAACACCGGCTCCAAATTGGGTTTAAATACGCTATTTTTGACATGAAATACGAATCGTACAATAGCCATAGTTGTTTTCTAGGTATATTATTTCTATTTCTGTATACGGCGAAATTTAGTATTATTAATTTCAGTTTCAATCTGGTTATATGTTCCATCCAATTTAGGTTAGTATCGAACCATATTCCCAGATATTTCAACCTATCTACCCTCGCAATAATTGTATTTTCAAAGGTAAAACCAGGAAAATCGGAAATGCTCGGGATTGGCTTGAAATTGTTAAAAATAATAAAGTTGGTTTTTCTAAGGTTAATCTTCAGTAAATTACAGTCAAACCATTGCTTTATCTCCTCCATATCCATCCTTATATTAAAGATTAGTTCCTCAAATGTACTTGCAGTGTACATAAAAGTACCATCATCGGCATAAAACTGCGGGACACCCTTGAGTTTTATTTTTAATACATCATTTATATATATTAGGAATAAAGTTGCCGCTAGCTTGGATCCTTGCGGCACGCCTGTCATAATTTCCAAAGTTGAGCTTTTTGCATTATTTATTTGAACAAACTGTTTCCTATTTGTTAAAAAGGTTTCAAAAATCCCCAGTTCCTTGCCTTCCAAACCTAATTCAGCTAGTTTCCTAATCATAATTCTTATATTGACTGAGTCAAACGCCTTTGATAAGCCTATTGCTAGAAGAGCAACATAGTTCTTTTTGTCTATATTTTCGTAAATAAATTTAGTACATGATATGCATGCTGCCATGGTATTGGAGCATTCAACAAATCCGAACTGGTTTTTATCAATTATATCATTCTGTGACAGAAAAGATTTGAGTCGATTTAGAAGTATGTTTTCGAATATCTTATCAATGGTGTTAAGTTTAGTTATTGGACGGTAGTTTGAACATAGTTCTTTACTTCCGGCTTTATGTACAGGAACCACAGCGCCTACTTTTAACTCGGATGGATACTGGCCTGATATAAAACAATCATTTATAAATTTACATATCGGGATGGTGAGTTCATTTTTATATTTTTTAACAAACCTTGCAGAAATACCATCTGGGCCGTTTGCGGATTTAGGGTTTAAATTATCTATCGCTTTGCTAATTTCCAGGGTATTACATTCACTTAAGGTGAATGGACAATTAACATTATTTTTTAAATTCTCTGTGTAATTTATTACATTTGGTATTTCAACCACTGTCGTAAAATAATTATTAAAGCTATTAGCAATATCTGTGCAATCTGTAATAGTTTTTCCTTTATATATAACCTGACTGATTTCTGTTACATTTTCAATCTTTTTTCCATAAATTATTTCTTTCATGATTGACCAGGTTTTATTTCCAGAATGTATGTTCTCCGTTATGCGATCGCCATAGTATAGCTTTTTCAGATAATTAGCCATTTTACGAGCTTTTTGTTTTAGAGCATGATACTCAGTTTCAAAATAAAGATTATTTGTATATTTAGTTTTCATTTTGAAATATTTATTTTTATCTCTAATAATTTTTGAAAGTTCGGAATTCATCCAGGGGTTCCTATAATCTCCTCTTGATTTTTTAATTTTTTTTGTAAAGTGGTTTATATTATGGGATAAGGAGCTATAAAAATTACTAAAGTTTGAATTTTGCACAATTTCCCCCATTACACCACTGTCTTCAAAAGCCTTGTAGTCGAATACGTCAATCCAACTATTTTTAAGGTAAATGTCCATAATTTCGTGGTACTAAGGAATTTTCTGACTTTCTACCTCTCTTGAGTAAAAACGGATGAAGGAAAACTAAAAAAGTAAATTTTTCCCATTGAGTTGATCTATTAAGATAGCTTTCCACTTAATTTCAAACAAAACTAACAAATGTTTTTTTTTATATAAATAAAGATGTGTGAGTACCTCAAATGTCCCTAATTTCGTGGCAAAAATTTTCTGATGTACCTAACTTCGTGGTAAAGTGTCCCTAACTTCGTGGTATTTGGTTAAACTCTAATTTTGTGGAAAATAAAAGTTATTTTCAACGCAAATTCCTAAAGATACACAAATTTATTTATTAAAATTTATGTTTAAAAATTTAAAATTTTAAATAATTTTTTTATTGTTATTGTATTTATGAAAAGAAAGCGTTTTAAGACCAAGTAAGTAAGTAAAAAAAAAACTTGTAAGCAGACCTGTTAAATTTGATTAGTACTTAGTAATCAATTGATTAGACGGATTTTTTAATTGTTAATGATTATTTCAATTGGTTTTCGAGAAAAGGCAATTAGTAATTGATTACGATTGAAAAAAAAAAACCAATAAAAATTAAATTAACTGATGTAATTTGTTACTTTTCTCAAAATTACTTTTATTTATTATTACTAAAAATGTTTTTTTTTAATTTTTGTGTTTTTTGGTCTTTTAAGTTTTACAACAAAAATAAACAATAAAAAAAATTTATGCAATTGATGTAACTTTTTTTTTTTTAATAATTTCATATTTTTTTTTTTTTTAAATTTTTTTCGTGTGTTTTTAATTTTTTTTGTATTTATAATTTTTAAATTTTTTTAAATTTAATTTGGTTTTTTTATTCTTTTTTTTTATTTTTGATTTCTTGTTAACAATGTATGTAAATGCGCAGTATACCACGAAATTAGGGGGCATGCGATAAAATTGATGTACGTAATTTCGTGGTATCGCTTTAAGCGGTAATATGAGTTTTATATTTAAATTTTTTTGTTTATTATCGCTATTCATTCATAACAAAAGCAAAAAAGTATAAATCTTGACATATTTTTTTAAATGAAATGAAAAATTATTGAATAAACAAAAGTTCTATAATGCCATTATTTCGTTAAAATGTTGTGGTTCGCAGAGCTTTTCGATTAAAATATTGACGAATGGGTTAATAAAAGTGTACCACGAAATTACGTCAAAATCTTCCTCAGGGGTTTCTTTAATAATTAAAATACTTAAAATAATAGGGTATCTTATGAAATGTGAAAGAAAATAAGGAAAACATAAAGTATTATATTCCCATAATTTCGTGGGTACCACGAAATTAGGTACATCACAAAAAACATGTGTCCCTAATTTCGTGGTATTTAAATATTAAATAAAATGTAAATGAAAAGTTATTGAAATAAGTTTTGCAGTAATACAAACGTTTAAAAAATGTTAAATAAAACCAAAAAAATTATCATAAAAAAAAAAATGTAAAGATACAATTTTTACAGGCTTAACAAAATCGACTGGTCTCCTTAACAGTTTCCTTAAGAGGCCTCCCTACAAAAGGCTCATTTTCTGAGCTTCCAACTTTATAATGCTTGTTATTTAATAGGTTTAATTTTAAAAAATTTGTAAAATATCCATTATTACTCCCGAAAAGTTAATCTTTATTATGAAATTTTCAGTTTAAAAAAAAACTCCCCAAATTCCTTGTTTGAAAGAAAAAATCGAAATACCACGAAATAACGTACTACCACGAAATTATGGACATTTACCTTAATTTCTTTAAAAATTTTCTGGTTCATAGCTATGTCTAAATGTATTAATCTATGGTCTGAAATCGGGTTATCTTCCAAAGAGAAAAAATAAATGTAGTTTAATTTATCAGTTAAAACATGATCTATTATACTACCAATAGTATTTTTCTTCCTGGTAAACATCTCTTGATTTAAACTATTCAGGCACAGGAAACCACTGCTGTATACTGTGTTAAGATAATTAATCATTTCGTTGCTTTTATTAAGCAGGTTTAAATTGAAATCTCCGACTACAATAGAGTTTTTATATTGCAGAACTTCGTTTTCAAAATAATTAACAAACGATCCCGTATCTGAAGCACAATTCTTATATACACATGTTACGTGAATACCAATTTTAATTAACTTTATTGTAAGAAAACTACTATTTTCATACTCTAAAGAGGAAACCAAAGTAGAATCAACGTTTTCATGTACTAAAATTAAACAGCCTCCTGCTCGATTAGTTTCCCTGTTTGCAAAATAAGCGTTATAATTTGGAATATTGAAATACTTATTTTCATTTTCATATATCCAAATTTCGCTTAATGCTATAATGTGTATTAATTTACCTTTCTTCCTTTTTTCATCTACTATGTAACTGAGATCATTTATTTTGTTTCGTACACTTTGAATATTCATGTATAAAATGTTATAGTCGGAGAGCTGGCGACAAAAATCGACAAGAGTTTAGTAATGGCCCATAACTTAATATGGCGTAGTATTGAGGGTGTACATGAGTCAGCACCCACTCGTAAGGTCAGGTAGTGGAACACCTGGCGGCGGCACGCTTTGAAGTATGTAAAACTACACCATCCTCTACAAGTGTTTAGTAATGTTTGAAAATTTGCAAAAAAGTAGTTTGTAGTATAAAAAAAGTGGTCAAAGTGGTCAGACCGCATTATTGTGGAACGCTGCCAGTCAGCACCCTGTATAAGTTGTCGCCGGAACGATGTTGGTGCAAGAGCTTAGTAATAACTGAAAATTGTCCTACTGCTTTATTATTATATACAATTTAATAAAAAAACAGTCAGATCGCAAATTAATGGAACAGAGGTAGTCAGCACTCGCTTAAAGTGCGGATATCGAACCTCGCGTTTTCGGAGCGGGTAGGGCTATATTATTTGTTTGCTTTATAAAATTACAAATCGTAATTGAAAACATTTTTTTTAATATCAATATAATACACCATGTTATATACTAAATAATTAATCACCCTAATGTACATATATATGTATACATATATATATACAATATATAAACATATATACATAAGCACTTACAAACATACCTACATATTTATGTACTTACATATTCCTTTTCTTTATTATATTTTATTAATTACAATAACTAAAACATAATATACTTACCTGTAGTTATACCTACTTATGTATATACGTACAAGCATATATGCATAAGCAAGCCGCAATTCAATTACCTGTACCCATAGTATGTAAAATAATATTTAATGCATACTACTTGTACCACAAAATCAGATATAAACGAAATGCCAAATCAACAAACATCAGCTGATTAGGAAGAACAGCCAAATCACCTGATCTCACTAGCTACCTATCACCTACCTAGTACCTATTATTTGATTTCTTTAACTCGTGCGTGTAAAATGCCTCCTATCTGCGTTATTTGCTTGCAAAAATATAACAATGTTATACTTTTTGTTGAGAAAAGTCTTGCAAAATGCAAAGCAATATTAAGTATTCGTTGTGATAATAATTTAAATTATGATAGTGTAGTATTGCAGTCAACCCCAAATAAAATTGAAGGTTACCATGTACAGTGCTACAGAAAATTCACAGCTTTGGGAAAGCGTTTCAGAAAATCAAGTTCAGGCAGTCAGCCTTCTGAATCACAGTAAGTTTATATTAGGTGTTTTTTATTCTGAAGCTTCATGCAGTCAAGGCAAAAAAATTCAACATGTCAAAATAAGAAATTTTTTATGAAATTCAAAGGAATAAACGCCGCTTAGCTAAGCACCTTAATTTATAGGTGCTTACAATTTCACTCGCTTGTCAAATTTTGTTTTTGCTTTTCCATTGAAATTTACTCTTGACAAGCAGAAAAAAATTATGCAGCTAAGAAGAAAAAACACCTATTTTAATAGTAAATATTACTACACATTCAATAAAAAAAATTAATTATACAATTCAATACACAGAGTGTTCAACAGCTCTCATAGTTTTATTACATATCGAGCCGTGTGAATAAAAAATAAGCAAGTGCCTTTTCCTAGTTTTTACTTAAACTTTGAAAAAATGTTTTCAATTACAATTTGTAATTTTATAAAGCAAACAAATCAATATAGCCCTACCCGCTCCGAAAACGCGCGGTTCGGTATCCGCACTTTAAGCGAGTGCTGACTACCTCTGTTCCATTAATTTGTGATCTGACTGTTTTTTTATTAAATTATATATAATAATAAAGCAGTAGGACAATTTTCAGTTATTACTAAGCTCTTGCACCAACATCGTTCCGGCGACAACTTATACAGGGTGCTGACTGGCAGCGTTCCACAATAATGCGGTCTGACCACTTTGACCACTTTTTTTATACTACAAACTCCTTTTTTGCAAATTTTCAAACATTACTAAACACTTGTAGAGGATGGTGTAATTTTACATACTTCAAAGCGTGCCGCCGCCAGGTGTTCCACTACCTGACCTTACGAGTGGGTGCTGACTCATGTACACCCTCAATACTACGCCATATTAAGTTATGGGCAATTACTAAACTCTTGTCGATTTTTGTCGCCAGCTCTTGGACTATTAAGATTAAAGTGAGAATTATCGGAGTTATGGATAAATTGTTCATTGCATTTATATTTTACATTTGTTCCTACGTGAGTATTGTTTATTATATTGAGATCATCCATTAAAACTAGTATAATTTCTCTTTCATTTTTAGATTATTTTATATAGGTATACTACTATTTAATTTTCTTTATATCGTCTAAACATTCGATTCTAATCACTGTACTATCTTCTTCTTTTCTTACTAAGACTGTTGCGTCTTTTATCCATACAAATTTATAATTTTTTTTTAATAGCTTCTTGCTTTGCTTTCTTCAATAATTCGCTTAGTTCCTTTTCCAGTAGATGATGAAAGTTGATGTTTTTTCCTCTCATATTCGTATCTGGCAATATCTCCGTCACATCTATTCGTTTTTCCATTTTTCTAAATTCCTTACATTTGCTTTTAAAGTCCTCATTCTTCATTTTTAGAATTATAGGATAAGTTTTAAATTTTTTATTTTCATTTTGATAGACGTCTAGAATATCACTGCGGTCTACTTTCGAGTTAACTTGTTTTCCAATATCAACTACGACATCTTTCCACTTGGACTTTTAAATTTTAGGCAAATTTGTAATAATTAGATTATTTTTGTGTTTGCTTTGCTTTATTGCGATTAAGTCTTTCTCTTAGAGTTATATGGAATAAAAAATTTCGAAAAGTAACGGTCTCTAGCAGGGTCGGAACCCATAAAATTTAAAAAAAAAAAATAGCCTATAGCTCCTTCCAGACTATAACCTGTAGGCGTGCCAAATTTCAACATAATCCGTCTAGCCATTCTCACGTTTTTAGGGAACAAAAGCAAACGTCTGGACATCCAAACATCCAAACATAGCTACACTCACATTTATAATATTAGTAGGATAACACAGTGCCACAAAAAAAACAAAATTAAATACACTTTTGAAGCGACCTAGCTAAGATTGTTCACCTGGATGAGTTATTCAC
This sequence comes from Sphenella marginata, assembly GCA_951509765.1. Taxonomy (NCBI): domain Eukaryota; kingdom Metazoa; phylum Arthropoda; class Insecta; order Diptera; family Tephritidae; genus Sphenella; species Sphenella marginata. The sequence goes on from OX608079.1 coordinate 72,915,277, forward strand.
GAAACCCCCCTTAAAAAGTTTCTAACACCCGCAAAATCTGGTTTTAAGTCCAAAAAACCGATTTTTCAGTTTCCTCTTAAAACAAAATTCATGAAAAAACCAATTTTCAACCGATTTCAAAATTCTCAACGGTTTTGGGTAGAGAATTGTTGACACTTTCGAAATATATACAGTTTTTTATTCATTTGAAAAAAGTATGATATGTTTTTTAAGCCAGAAGTTGAAATTTTTGGAAATTTCATCCGGTTTTCCGGTTTCGACGTCATTTTTTTGCCACTCATTAACAATGAATGAACCTCTTTGGGCATGTGTCATCGAGAGGCATTTACTACTTAAATATAGCAGTTTTTATTTTTTGAAAAGGACTTCAAGTTTTCAAGTTATGCAGCCTAATCCAATAAATTATGGCTCTAAAATGGCCTAAAATGCATCTGGTGTCAAAAAAAATGTTTGTAATATTTCATGGAAACAAGAAATTATTAATCAAACCTCAAACCATCGTTAAAATTCACTATTTGTTGTTAAAAATTATAATTGATGTCCTAACAGTTAGCCCATTTTTTCACTTACACGGGGTGCCCCTGGAAATAAAAATGTTAGATTTTTGATAATGCTTCATAAGGTAAAAACTTGAAGTCCATTTCAAAAAATAAAAATGGTATAATTAAGTAATGAATGCCTCTCGATGACACATGCCCAAAGAGGTTCATTCATTGTTAATGAGTGGCAAAAAAATGACGTCGAAACCGGAAAACCGGATGAAATTTCCAAAAATTGCAACTTCTGGCTTAAAAAATATATCATACTTTTTTCAAATGAATAAAACACTTTATATATTTCGAAACTGCCAACAGTTCTCTACCCAAAACCGTTAAGAATTTTGAAATCGGTTGAAAATTGGATTTTTACTGAATTTTTTTTTTACGAAGAAACTGAAAAAACGGTTTTTTGGCCTTAAAACCAGATTTTGGGGGTGTTAGAAACTTTTTAAAGCGCGTTTCGTGTATAACTCGACCAGATGAACAATCTCCACTAGGTCGCTTCAAAAGTGTAAAATGGCTGTTGCACTGTGTAATCAGTCTACACCAAATTAGAAACAGGCTTTCCCATTTTCCGGCTGGAAAAAATACAAGGGTATGCGTACATAAAATGAAACAGCAGCTTAGAGTAACTCCAACTTATATCGCCTTTCTTTCTATTTTAAAGCGCCTTTCTTTCTTAAAAATTATTTTAATGCGCCTTTCTTTCTTAAAAATTATTTTAATGCGCCTTTCTTTCTTAAAAATTATTTTAATGCGTCTTTCTTTCTCAAAATATTTCCAAAGCGTCTTTATTCAAACAAAAAAAAGTTTGCGCCTTTCTTCGTCGACAAACAGCTTTGCGCCCTTTTTCGTCGATAGGAACGATATGTCTAAGGCCCTTATTATGAGCTGCATTCGATCTTCGATCTTCGTTGGCTATCGAACATCGAAAATCGAATTTCAAATTCATATTATGGCTAGCGCATCGCTGACGAAATTTTCGTTGTGTATCCATTTTTCCAACGAATAGCATTTTGCTTTCGACGCTGTATCGAATTCTTTTAAAATTACTAAAAATGTAAGTTTTTTGTATTTATCTTCTACTTTTTTGGTTTATAGTACTAATTTTAATCTATTTGCATTAATTTGATGTAGGTCTAAGGTCGTCAGCACAAAACAACAGCTGGAAACGTTGGTTTCTCTAATGCACCAAAATCCGAGCTTAGCAAGAGGTGTTTATTCAAAATCCCAGGATGCAAAAAATTTATTATAAATCTGTTTAAAAGCTTTTTTATTATCAAACATTAAATAACACGTTTGTAAATGTACACTTACGCAGTGGAATTCATCTCCAAGGATTGGATGCATCTCTTAATCGCTTTCTGGTTCTTGCTAGTTCTAGTACGCTTTCTTCATCATCCGATGAATCTTCGAACCATAACTCTGTCGTAGTCATATTTTTCTTTTCTGTATCAATTTTGCTCATATATTTGATCGGTAATTTCTTTTGTTTGCTTAGATGATTTATTTTTTTAATCACAGCTGATAAAAGATGTACTACTGTGAACAGTTGAAACGATCAAAATTCACAATAGCGCAAGTATTTACCGAATGCAGCTCATAATACCAAATGAGAATTTCTTCGTTGAGCATTTTCGACCACCGTCGAAGATCGAATTAAACTCATAATAGGCACCTAAGTTCCCAACAAACACAGAAAAAAATTTTCTCCAACTTTTGATAAAACCTTGTCGCAAGTGAAGATTCAGCTTTCCTCACAACTTGAGGTTAAGCTTTGTTCTCCAACGTTATTTCTCAACTTGCTCATTATTCGAGATGAAGTTGAGAAATTGCCAAATAGGGAATTGCCCTTAAGATCAAGTTGAGATTTAATGCATTCATATTTAAAATCGGTTGAGCCGATACGGAGATCTTACGGGACATACGAACGCCAATTTATTTTTATACATATAGACTAGCTGATGCCCGCGACATCGTATGCGTAAAAGTTATAATGAAGAATCAGCATAATAATTTTTTTGAAAGCGTCGAAATAAAATACTGGGGCTAGCTTTATTTTATTTATTTATTTTAATAGTTCTCTAATGCATGTAGCAAGGGCTTCAAATGTAATTCAATTATTTACAGTTGTATTTAGTTAAATAAAAAAAATGATATTTTCCATAATTAAACAAAGTTTAAAGAATTTATTTATATACAACATTTGATGTTCTTCCCATATTACAACTTAGAAACAAATTTTCTGGGCCAGTAACCATTGAGCAAGCAACATACAATTGTCCCTGTGAGAAACAGTTTGTCCTAGGATCGATACCGGCTGCTCGAAGTGTCTGGCCTTGCGACCTTTTAATTTTCATAACGAAACACACACTCACAGGAAACTGCACGCGTTTGAAGTGAAATGGAAAATTGTTTGGTAGTATGGGTATGCGTGGTATGAAAACTATTTCGCATGCTCCACAACCCTTAAGAATTTCTGCTTCTATAATATTATTTCGAAGAGAAGTAACTTTAAGGCGAGTTCCATTACATAACATTGGAGGGGTTAAGCTACGAAGCAACATAATCGGAATGGCTTTTTTTTTAAAGCGGTGCTATGAGCGGGAAGTCCGGGCGCAGAAAGAGAGTTGAGAAACTCAACAGGATGGTTCGTAGTCTCGGCTCTGTCTAAAACCGTGTTTATTGATCGGCATACCACCTCTTCTCCATCAACTTTTTTTTAAATACTGTAATTTATTTCTGCTGCTTGGTCGTTTTTGGGCGTAAGTATAGCTCGTTTATAGAGCCAAGCATTATTTTTTCGCGTTACTTGAGAAACGTCTCCATAAACCGAAGAAATAAGTTCTTCCACTGAAGGCACAATATTACAAAGATTTTCTGGCAGGATATCCGAAAATTCTTGCGCATACGGGTTGCCACCTATGTGCGCTCTCAAGTTGCGCGTTAGATTTAATTTATTTACCATTGGCCAGAGCACCGAGCTTTTGAGGCATGCACTGACTTCAACAGCCCTTGTTCCCCCAGTTATAACGGAAAGTGTCTGACGGAAATCTGCACAAAATAAAACGGTTACCTTTCCCATGATTGAATCGTTTCGCCGGATATCTTGCATAGTGCGACTGACAGCTTCCACAGCTTTCTTGTGTGCCATCGTACAGTCGTCCCAAACAATTAGGCTGCATTCTGGAAAAACCTTCGGCACAAACTGGGGTTTCATTAGCGTCAATTTTTAAGGGTATCTTAAACATAGTGTGCGCAGTTTTACCTCCAGGGAGTAGAGTGGCAGCAATACCCGATGAAGCGACAGCTGGTGCTATCTTGCCTTGTCTTCTCACCTCAGCTAGTAATAGTGTAGTCACAAATATTGACAGAGTGGTAAAAATTTCATTCAATTCTGTTCAGTAGTTTTTGAGTGATGCCCGGACAACCATACAGACAGACAGACGGACAAAAATTCTAAAAAGGCTGATTTGGGTTTTGCAGGCTTAATAATGACCCCTGACATCATTTTTTTTTAAATATCTTCAATGTACAGACATCGGACCTGTTACAATTTTATTATATGTGAGATTATGATAAAAGACGGAATAAAAACCTATGTTCACAATCAAAGCTTTTGGTTGTTGTATTCACTTTTTCAACATGCGCCAAAGTAGCGAAAAGGAATTCACCATTTGGTCAAGTAAATTTTGTATTTAAATATAAAACGGAAAAAACTGTACGGCATTAACTTCCCTACAGGAACATTTCAGTTAGAATACCAGTGATCTCAACTTACTACAATTTATATGGTAGCTAAATTTCTTTAGCTAATATATGATTAAATTGAGGATTTAGAAAATGTTTTGTTCTATATAGTATATCCGTTGTTGAGTATAAGCTAAACAATTTTTAAATTGAGAAAAAAAAAATTGAAAACTCCTATGAGAGAAATAAGTAAAGCCGAAAGGTCCCGGTCACAACTAAACTCTATTTGAATAATATTTATAGTAATCTTGCACTGAAACTCCTATGAGAGAAATAAGTAAAGCCGAAAGGTCCCGGTCACAACTAAACTCTATTTGAATAATATTGATAGTAATCTTGCACTGAAACTCCTATGAGAGAAATAAGTAAAGCTTAAAGGTCCCGGTCACAACTAAACTCTATTTCAATAATATTGATAGTAATCTTGCACTGAGTTGCATTTGTAGTACTGCGCTTGAGATACCAGTTTACGAACAGGCGCAAATTAATAACTTCCTACTTTAGGAAGTATTTTTAAAAAGATAAAATTTCGAGTGGTTAGTTGCCGACAGCAACGTTGACACCAAACTGGCTTTATTCATTTAATTTACTCTTATTTATAACTTTGCGGCCACCGTGGTGTGGAGGTAGTGTTGCCGGCCTACCACACCGAAGGTCCGGGTTCGAGCCCTGGTACAGGTTACATCAAAAAGTGGTTTGAAAAAGTTTTTTCAAAACGGGGTCGCCCCTCGGCAGTGGTTTGGCAAACTCTCCGAGTGTATTTCTGCCATGAAGGGCTTCTCAGCAAAAATTCATCTGCTTTGTAGATGCCGTTCGGAGTCGTCGAAAAACCGTAGGCCCGCCAATTTGTAGGAAACAATTTCAAAGCGGCACACCACAAATTGGAAGAGAAGCTCGGCGCAAAAATCTCCTAGCAGGTTAATGATATAACTGTTGTATATCGCTTCATATATATATATATATATATTTATAACTTAATTTTAGCTTACTGAATTTGAAGCCAACTCGGAAACCAATGAAAGCCGATGCTTTAGAAATGGGGTATTTGTTAATAAACATTTCACTCGACATTGCATCAGTTTCTCTAATGAAATACCAGTAGCTTGAGAAATGGAATATATGTTTTTAATTGCCATAAGGGCACTGTGGGAAGTGTACTGTTAACTCCCCCCTTTCTTTAAGAGAATCGTCCCGATTCTGTAATTTTGTTTATAAGTTTATTAATTTTAACAGTTAGCTCATTAAAAATTTCTTCTTGTTTTATTAACTGTCTATTTATTTTCCATTTCTCAACCATTTTTTTGATCTTAAAAAATATACATATATGTTAAAATTATAACACTTGCCAATACAATAACAATCCAATATACAAGGTGTGAACGTATTTTATTTTTTATATGGTTGTAGTCTTTTGACTCAATGTAATCTTCAATTTCAAAATCATTTATTTTACTATTCCTAACATACTGCCAAATTCTTGAATCTATATTTTCGTATGTAACATTGTCAATATTTGCTTGATTTTCAAATATAACTAAGTAAATTCCATCTACTTTCTGATTATCAATAATATGCTTCCCTGAAACTAATATAGCACCTTGTTTAATTTCATCTATTTGCTTATTGTTTTCTTTAATATTTTTACATTAAGGCTTTATTTCCAGTTAAAATATCTTACAAACAACTATTTGTATCATTAATTTTACAATAGGTATTTATTAATTCTTTTTTACAATTTTCAACATTTACGTATTTATTGTTACATTTTGCAATTAATAGCTTACCATCTATTTTAGCAATTGCCCTTACTTCAAACAATTTACAATCAAATATAATTTTTGGATATTTCATGTAAATAACTATTAAATCTTCATTTTGCAACATTTTAAAAGTAGATATATCTATTAAATCTGATATAGATATCATCTAAAAATATATGTATAATTAAGATTTTATATTATCTTTGTGCACTATTCTGTTTCTTTCATTAATTTTAACCCTATTGCCTAAATCCTCCTTTACTATCTGTTTCTTATACCTAGGTCTTAGTTTATTTCTCTCCCCTATTATTTTCTCGTATATAACATCGCCACAGGAATAAGTTTTCATTTTTCTGTTTTTGTTTTGTCTATCTAACATCTTTTCCTGCGCTAATAGTAATCTTTGTGGCACAGTATCATGTTTAACCTTATTGTAAAGTAACTCAAATGGTTTATTTTCTATTACGGAGTGTATTGTTTTGTTATATTGTTGAACCGCTCTATATATCGATTCAGAAAAACTGATCAAATCATATTCCTGCTTCATACATCTTGCAATCTCAATTATAGTCTTCTTTCAACCTGTCCATTTGTTGTACTATGATTTGGGTCACAAAAACATACCTCAATATGAAGTCTCTGCATTAAAGTTTTAAATTGCACAGTACTAAATCCTGGTTCATTATCTAGTGTTATCACCTTTACATTAGGAAAACCCTGTAATATCTCCAATACTTTCTCTTCCAAATTAATCCTATCCTCAATTTGTTTAATCACCAAAAACTTTGAATATGCGTCAATGCATGTTATAAATTTCAAAGATTGAGCATAAAATATATCCATATGAACCTGTATACCCTCTTCGTTAGGTACAGGAGCCTCCCCAATCGGTATTTTCTTCGGGCGTCTGTCATATTTATTTCTGTTACAAATATCGCAGTTTCTAATATATGTATACTCTGAATTGCTTATGCATTTCAGGCCAATAGTACATCGTACAAATTTGTTTAATATTTTCCTCAAAACTCCTGTGTGCTCTGTTATGCGTTTGTTCTATTATCGCACCTTGGTCCTCCCTATTTGTTACATTCATTTCATTTTCATTTATTATAATTAAACATTAGTACAATAAGACCTAATTGCAGTCTTTTCTAGTACAACCATTATCACATAAAGCTTTTGTAACAATATCTATATATGTAAACAAGGGCAATTACATTCGAACTTCGAAGTTAATATTAAAATAAGTAGCGTATAATACAATACTGTTCATGGAAAACTTTTTTAAAGTATATCACACATCAAAATATAAGATAATAAATAGTAAAAAGATAACAGCAAAACAAGATAAAAACTAATCAATGGTTTATTAGATGGTTTAATAGGTGGCCAATTTAAGCAATTTACGTTGAAAAGTATCGGTAGATAATTTTTCTGTAGTTCCTTTCGTTTATGCAGTTTCTAATGTTACCAGGTATGGAGTTCCACGCTCGTATGGTATTTCCAAAAAACAGACTTGTTGATGCCACAAAATTGAAATTTGGCACTATTAAGTCCTTCGCGCGACTAGATCTAGTAAAAATAAGCTTCTCATAAAGATAAGAGGGCGTTTTTGTGGCAATAAGTTGCACGAGGAAAATGCAACTTCTGGCTTTCAAGTAGGCATGGATTTCACAGCCAAGAAGTTGGGTTTTCCAAGCAGAAATGTGGTCAAATTTACTTAGGCCATACACATAACGCGTTATATGATTATAAACAACATCAATTTTATGAGCGGAGCAAGAGTCTAAGTTATTATATACCTACCAACTCAGAGTAAGTTATAATGGGCAACAATAGTTGAATTGCAAGTTTCTTATGAATGAAAGCTGGCGTGCAATGTGCAATACACTCTGCCTACAATGAAATTAATGTGATCAACACAAGTAAGACTAGAGTTCACCATGAATCCCAGGTTCTTAACTTTATTAACAATAATAATCTTACTGTTATCAATATGTACTTGTGGAAGATTGCCAATAACAACCTTTTTTCTAGAGATCGGTAACACATAAGACTTACATGCATTTAGACAAAGACCATTCTTGTCAGCCCACTGCGACACTTTCAGTAAATATGAATTTAGTTTGGAGAAAAGGTCATTGGTTTTATCAAAATTATCAGAGATATACATTTGCACATCATGAGCATAGGCATGCATTTTAACGAAATCGCATTGTTTGAAAATATCATTTAGAAACAGGCTGAATAACAAGGGTCCCAGGATGGAACCCTGTGGAACTCCCAATGTTAAAAGCTTTGACTGCGATGCTTCATAGCCAGTGCTTACTCGCTGGCATCTACCGGTCAGATAGCTGTTCATAATCTTCACCGCATTTTCGCTAAAACCAAAGTATTTTTCAAGTTTCTTGCAAAGTAGGGGGTGATTAACGGAGTCAAAGGCTTTCGAGAAATCTAATAGACAGAGCAACGTAAGCTGATTTCTATCAAAGGGCACCCGAATATCATCTAATATCTTTAAGAGCGCAGTTGAACAACTGTGCTTGGCTCTAAGTCCAGATTGAAAGGGCGAAAGTAAATTATTATATTGAATATGTAGTGTAATTTGCTCCACTAGTAGTCTCTCAAAAACCTTTGACAGCGCAGGTAAAAGACTTACCGGGCGAATAGGTGAGCTTGCAGGACTTTTTTTAGGCACAGGCTTTACAATTGCATCCTTCCACAAATCAGGGAAGCATGACGTTGTAATGCGATGATTGATAACGTGGGTAAGGCAACTTAATACATACGGTAAAATGATTTTAACGAACTTTAATGAAATTCCGTCTTCACCCACTGCGTTGGATCTTATTTTAAAAATACATCTTGCAACATCATTCTCAGACATGGTTGAAAACTCAAAAGAAGTGCCCGAGTAGTGCGCAGTTGAACAAGCCGAGATATGATCGATTGGTGCACGACTTTGTGGACTTCTAATGAAAGCATTATTTAGTTCATTGGCATTTAGTTTACAATCAGCTTTTTCCTTGCCATATACACGCAAATTTTTCAAATTACGCCACAATGTATTACAAGGAAGTGATGGATTGAACTTGGGCCTAAAATATTCACGTTTTTGTGCTCGAACAATTTTAGTGGCTGTGTTTCTGGCAATTTTAAACAAGCTCCAATAATATTCGGTCCTATACTTCTCCCATTCCCGGTATGCCTTGCTTCGCTTCATTATTGCTACAATTACATTACGGTTATACCATTCGCAGGATGGGGACTTGAACTTTGTGTTTACTACACGTTCGGGAACATGCTTATTGAAAGCTTTTAGTATTTCGCCATTCAAGAAACTAAGCTTTTCGTTAGCAGTAACCAGATTCCAATATTGGCACCTACACTAGACAGATCAGAGTTTAGAGCATTATGATCAATAGAGCGGTAGTCTCTAAATGTATATAAATTAGTTGTATGACAACGATCAAAAGGTAGGTCAAAGGTGCAGAACAACAAGTCATGGTCTGAGATGAAAGAAATTTGGTCAAATTTTAGAATAGCCGAGGGGTCTGAAGAAATAAAATAATCAAGTAAACTCGGAGAACTGTTTTTGCAGTACCTTGTAGGCACACGCGTGTTGACAACATATAAACCAGCACCAGATACCTCATCCAGCAAAGTAACCGTACGAATATCCCTTACGAGAAGATTCACGTTGAAATCACCACAAACAATGAGACTATCATAATTCACCAGGTAAGACGATAAGGTAACAAAGTATGGGTCCAGACCAGACCTGTTAAATTTCGAGTACAATTACTACTCATTACAATTACTTCATAAAGTATTTGTAATTAAATAGTAATTGCTTTTCAGCTGAGATTTAATTAGTACTCGAGTACAACTACTTGTAATTGAATAGTAATTGGAATTACCATCAATTACCAAAATTAATTGAAAGGAGTTGAAAGTAGTTGACAAAGTAGTTGAAGTACTTTTGCCAATTACTTTCAAGTACTTGATACCATAAGGGAATTTCCATGGCAGAGATTGATGAAAGCGAAAAAACCAACATTTTATTTTTAAGTTGGTAATATGGCTAAGTTGTTGTAAATATATTAAATCATGATGAATAAATGCCAGAATGACATACGCATAAGCCTAACTTAAATATTCTTAAACTATTTAGGACAACCAAAAAAATTTTTTTTTTGTTCTTAAATACCTTGTTAAGAAACTACTTTATATTTATTATGCTGTGTGAATCTTAGTAATCAGGCATTGCATGTTACTTTTATTTTAATTCTTAGTGAAATTTTGAAAAGTATGAAAAATTTGCACAAACATTTTTGGGTGTAGAAAAAAAAATTGTTGTGCGCCTTTTTTTGTAACGTAAGTGACGAAAATAAGCATTTTATTGCATAAAATATATAGTTTTCTGCCAATCAATTTAAAATCTTCGATTCTCCATCTACAAGGTAACTAAATAAACTATGTAAAGTAAATTTGTTTTTAAAATAGTATACAATCTAAAAAAAACCGTAGCGCTTTTGTAACGTCAGTGACGAACGCTTACGTTCTTACCCACCTTTTCAAACAAACTTTTTATTTTTGCTTATATTTTTTTTTTTTTTTTTATTAAAACGTAAAGATCCTCTGTCTATGTATAAATATTCCACACAATAGACTCGAACAATATTTGGTGGTTAATGCAACACGTTTCTTGTAATACAATTAGTACTTGGCGTATGAGCAAAACCAGCTAAAAAAGTCTAAACTGAGCAAAGGACACCTGAAGATAAACCCTTTCATGATTTTCTGCAATAAATCAATTGACCTGTTTGTTATCACGTCCATAAAAGAAAACCTAGTCGGCTTTTTTTCTGTTACTTCGGAGGTAACGTCAGTGACGAATTTTACGTAACGTCAGTGACGGTACATAATTAACTATGCATGCTACATCTTTATAAAAGTCCTGATAACAAAGATTTTTATAAAGACTTCATTCTATTTCTAATAATCTCCCAATCATTGGAATTTAATTCTGTCAAGGGGTTTCGCAGAAATTTGAATAAATCAGCGGTGCCCAAAACCCCTAGTCCTAAAATTGTAACGTCAGTGACGACGGAATTTTAGTCCGCATTTAGTATGTTTTTAGAATTTAAATAAAAAGTTTAGGCATAACAGCTTTGAGTAGCTAAACTCCAAGTAATAAACCATTTTTCGTGTACTAAAACGTGCACATGGTAATGCAATTTGAGTTTGAATCATACAATTTTACTTGCGATGTAACGTAAGTGACGGTGGAATTTCCCATATTTATGTATTTCAAAAATTTTTGTATTTTTATTTATTTAATTTCATTTTATATAAATAAAGCGGAATAATTTAACGCTTATTTTAAAAATAAACTAGGTAAATATAAATAATTAATAGGTTTTTCAAACTCAATTTTTATTTTTACGAACAATATTTATTGACATCCGCTGGAATCGTAGTCAAATAACGCATCATATTCGTTTCGTTTTAATTTATTTTCAAAATTAAACGTAAGGTTATCCTTACTACTCTTAAATTGACCATCTCAAATGTTTTCGATGCTTTTCTATTTATGACCTTAATCTCCCATCTTCTCTATTTCTTTTCTTATAGTGTTTTTATAATTATTTCTTTTTTATATTTTCCACTTATAATATTTTATTGTAAACTTTTAGTTGAATAAGTATAGTTAAAATATCAATTTATTAAAGATGTCATAATGTTAAAAATGGTATAATTGTTAAAATGTTAAAAATGTTAGTTAGTTAGTTGTACGATAAAAGATATCATTATCTTAATGTACTAATAACAGTTTCTTAAATAAATAAAAATACTAAGAGACTCAGTAATGCTCTGAATGACGATCCTCTTCACTCGCTCGACTGTCATGGCCGGATTTATGCGTTGTAATACTTTGATCCACTTATTTTTAATACCTGGAGTCAAAACCGCTGCAGCTACTGCAATATTCGCTTCTGGTGCTAGAATTAAATATGGCTCAAACCTTTCTCTCAATTTGTTTTCCAAATTTATGACGAGCGAGCGGAATATAACGAATTCGTTATTTTCGCTAAATTTAATTAGCTTATTGCTCAGCGTCATGAGAGTCGGTATAAGGAAGCCATATTTAACTTCTTTGTGCCCCTGCATAAAGTCAAGCGCTGCAGCTACCGGCTCCATTAACGCAAGGTATGACTCCAGGTACCTCAAGTCCCCTGAGTGGATTTGCGGCACATTTACTTCACAGCACAGGTGTCCCAGTTCTTCCTTATGCTGCAATAACCTTTTAACCGCATCATATAATGAGTTCCAGCGGGTTACTACGGGGACAACAAGTGAACAGCTTAAAACGCGAACTACCACTTCTGAGGACTTTGGATAGGAACACTTCTTCCACAAAGCGTTACACTTTTGAAAAACCTGAATGATTTAAAAAACCATGAACCAAAAAAAAATCAACCAATGAATAGAAATTTACCATATTGTTCTGGTATTCAAGTTCTCCGTTGGATTTCAAAATTTTCAAGAAGTCAGTAGTCGCAAGCAAATTAAGGGTGTGACTGGCACATCTCTGATGCTTAGGCAAAATACATTGTAACAGCTGGCGGTGTTATGTAGTGTTCAAGCTGCATTTATAAAAGCGCATTAGGCATTTCGACAATATGTAAAGTTCATTTAGGCTGTCATAAAAAAAGCTACCACTTGGTAAAAAATAAAATAAGCGTTTAATTATTCCGATTTATTTATATAAAATGAAATTAAATAAATAAAAATACAAAAATTTTTGGAAATACATAAAAATGGTATCAAGAACTTGAAAGTAATTGAAAATAATTGAAAGTAATTGGCAAAAGTACTTCAACTACTTTGTCAACTACTTTCAACTCCTTTCAATTAATTTTGGTAATTGATGGTAATTCCAATTACTATTCAATTACAAGTAGTTGTACTCGAGTACTAATTGATAAAATGTAATTGTACTTGAAAAGAATTGATTACTTTAAACTAAAACCAAAGTATTTAAATTACTACTCATTACGATTAGTAATCATTACTTAAAAAAAAATACTCAGTGTTATTGCCTAAGCTTTCAGACATGCAGATTGGTCTAAAGTGAACATTATTTCTGAAGTAAATCGCCACTCCTCCCCCTTTTCTGGTAATTCTATCATTTCTAAGCAGCATATAATTATTTATATTAAAATGTGAATCTTCCAAACTTTCTACAAACCACGTTTCTGTTACGCATATAACATCAACCCCTGATGACTCAAACACATACCTAACGAAGTCCATCTTTTCAACATTTAAGCTCCTATCATTAAAGTGCACAATTTTTAAACCTCTTGCCTGCTGACACAAAACATTAAGCATAATCCGACTGTTATCGCCAGCCCCAAATAACCTGCCAATAGGTGGCATTTTGTAAAAACTGAAGTTAAAGGAAACTATAGAGATAAAGAAAAACTTAAATGGGCCATCTTTACATAAAAAGAAAGAGCATGTTGGGATATAAAAATGAATTTAAAAGTTATACATGTTTAAACTATAAATATAAAGCTATGTGCTGTGATTTATGTATGTACTTTTGTAGATCGCTGAGCTCACTTACTCTTGTCGCCGGCGCATCCTTAGAGTCCCTTACATACACAGATCCACACAATGTAAAAGTTGCAACGAGAGAACCAGCTCGTCTTAACCTTATCGCCTCTTGTAAAATTTTCCTGTTTGGAAGTGACAAACTCTCAAATATATTAAATGCTCTTTCCAGTCCGACTACCTCAAGAGATATTACGGCACCAGTTCTCTTTTTGTACTCACGAAAGGCGCCCAGAGTTCTATTTCGGTCGATTGTGGAATAAAATGTTATTATAATTACGCCGTTAGAATGTTCTTCCGACCGCCGAACTCTAAAAATGTAACGTATCTGAGGCGACTGGAAGTCTATCGAGAGGCAGATCTGATTATAAACTTTTTTTAGGTTTTCACCTTCAACAAATGGTACTCCAAAAATCACAGCGTCTTCTGTAAATTCAGTTTGTTTCTTATCAGCTCTTAAGTTTTCCACCTGGCCTCTTAGATTTTCTACGTCACTCTTGTGTTTGCTCTCTAAAGATGAAATTCGCTTATCAGATTCGTCGGCCTTAACCACAAGCTGAGCAATCTCTTCGTTTAGCCTCTTTTCAAGCTTTATCTCATCTATCTTGCCGGATAGTATCTCAAACAGCGAGTCAAGCTTTTCTGACTGCTTTTGGAGTTTTTCCTCAACGTCACGTAACGCCACAACAACAGACGACACGACGGCACTCTCCTCAAGCTTGGCTGTTTTTGAAATTGGTGAGGCTTTGCTTGCCCGTTTCTTCAATGTGTTTGCAGTTTGAGCACCGGGAGAAATTACTTGCCAGCAAATATGTCTATGATGAGTTATTATGCTCGCTGGAATATTGTTGGGCTGTTATTAAAACTCACAAGTAGATGGCGCTCGCAGCGGTAGGACAGGTGCAGGTGATGACAGATCAGCTGATGACCAAAACAAAGCAACACATACGTACATACATAAATTTTACTTATTTATTGTTTATTTTGTTTGTTTGTAAGTACATTTTTGTGTTTTACAAATTTTTATTTATTTTAATTGATTCAAAAACCAATAATGTACCAGGATGACTTCAAATTTTCACAAGCACTATGCGTTTGTTTTCTTTAGCAGTCTTTCGGTAGTGTTTTGGAAGTGTTGAACACAAAAAAAGGCAAGTATTAGCTTAATTAAAATAGCAGCCGATCAAACACGTATAGACCGTACGAAATGCAATATTATACATCCATAGGAAAATTTCTAGCATACAAAAATGTATTTGTAAACGTTTCTCTTAATTTATTTTTAATCGCATAGAGATCCTCTAGTGTATAGTGAATTGCAGTCACAAGGTTTGGTTGCATAAATTCTTTTAAAATTGTTATTAAATTTTACACCGTATCATATTCAATGAGGTATCTTGTCCTACCAAAATTTACCACTGACTCATGTATGGTAAAACGGCCTTTACTCAGCAATATCTGCTGTTTAGACTGATTCAAAGGTTTTTTCGTTTCCGGAATTTCTACACCATCCGAGCTTTCCGCAGAATGCTGCGTAGCATGATCTGATGACTCATCAGATACTATATTCACTTTACCTAGTTTATAAATTATTTTTGGAGCATATTCTTCATTTCATTTTGACATTAGGGTTTCTTGGAGAAACCGCAAAAGATAATGGTTGATGGTCTGTGTGAATCTCAAAATCTGTTACCCCGTAAAGGTAATTTCTTAAAGTTTTCAATGCCCAAACTATGGCATAAAGCTCCTTTTCGTTTGTTGCATAATTTCTTTCTGTCGAATTCAATGTTTTCGATATAAAAGTAATGGGCTTTCCTTCCTGACTTAACACTCCTTCCAATGCGTCGTTTGAAGCATCTGTTGCCAATATAAATTTTTTTTGTAAAATCTGGCTTAGTTAGTTCGACTTGGTTTGAAAGTAATTTCTTATTATTTCGAAAGCAATAATTGCGTCCTGTTCTAATCTTACCTCAATTTTTTTAGACATGTGCTGCGAAACATGTCCATTTTTTCCTGATAAATGCTTCGTCAATGGCTTCGCTATCGCTGCGTAATCTTTAATAAATTTTCTATAATAACCCGTCATCCCCAGAAAACTACGAAGTTGTCTCACTGTTTTAGGTAATGGATACCTAGAAATATCTTCAATCTTTTCCGGATCCGTTTTAATAATATTGTTTCCTACAATATACCCCAAAAGTTCTACTTCCTTTCTGTAAAATTTCGATTTTTCCAATGAAATTTTCATATTTGCGTTCTTCAACGTATCAACAATCATTTTTAGATTTTCCGTGTGCTCCTTAAATGTTTTTGAAAACACAATGATATCATCTATATATACGTCACAAAATTTGCCAATATAATCCCTAAGAACGTTATCCATAGCTCTTTGAAAAATACTAGGGGCGTTTTTCAGTCCAAAAGGCATTCTTAGAAATTCATATTTCCCGTTATTAACTGAAAATGCTGTCTTTTCCACATCACTATCCTTCATCAAAATTTGGTGAAATCCCGACTCAAGGTCAATTGTAGAAAAATATTTAGAGCCCCCCAAATTAGACAGTATGACATTCTAGAATTGGATATTTATCCGAAACTGTTACTTCGTTTAATTTTATAAAGTCCACAACCATCCTCAACTTGTGTGTACCATCTTCATTTATACCTTTTTTTGGTACAACCCTGATAGGTGAATTGTATGGGCTTTTACTTGGACGAACTACACCATTCTGCAACAAAACCCTGATCTCCTCATTAACAAAGCTATTCGCAGCTAACGGATATTGATACTGCTTACTCCAAACCGGAGTATTAGCCGTAGTACGAATATCCGCTCTAATATCTGTTCTAAATTCATATCTATTCCAGCATCGGCTGGTGCTTCAAAGGAATCTTCCTCCGAAGTTATTGCATTCAATGCCCCTTTCCCACTAATTATCTTGTCAGATAATTCTTCGACTGGAATTTCAGGATCTTTTCCCGAAATTTTAATATTACTATTATTTCTTCTATTAACGCTTTTTACTTTAAATTTTGCCGGATTTCCCATCGGCTTGCGTTTCAGGGTTTCTTTGTCCAGAATATTTTCTTTTTTCTTTTCAATTTTCTTTCTTTTGCCGGTATTACCATCGGCTGGCACTTTAGAAGTCCTTGCTCCCAAAGTAGTTTCATTTTCTAAACTTCCCTGTCGCTCGGATTCACTTCCCAAGATAAATATTTCTTCTTCTTTATCACTATTTATTATTAAACTATTCTTTTCAATATTAATTACCGCTTTTATATCTCTCAAAAACTTATATCCAATCAGCTTGCGTTTCAGGGTTTCTTTGTCCAGAATATTTTCTTTTCAATTTTCTTTCTTTTGCCGGTATTACCATCGGCTGGCACTTTAGAAGTCCTTGCTCCCAAAGTAGTTTCATTTTCTAAACTTCCCTGTCGCTCGGATTCACTTCCCAAGATAAATATTTCTTCTTCTTTATCACTATTTATTATTAAACTATTCATTTCAAGATTAATTACCGCTTTTATATCTCTCAAAAACTTATATCCAATTAATAAGTCTGCTTCTAAATTTTCTATTTCATAACAAATTTGCTTTTTTTCCGAAAAGTGTTATAAAATGTTAGTAACGTATTATTGAATAGCCATTAATTGTTTTCATTCTTTTTTTGTATAGCCAATTCATTTCTATTCTCGTAAATACCTGACTTTATATAGCAACTAGTTGCTCCTGTATCAACTAATATTTTAAAATTTTTACCTATTGCTCTGTCATACAAGAAAATGTATGGCAAAGCTAATTTTGATCTGAAAAATGATCCCCCTTAATATTGTTAACCCGTAATGTTTCATTGGGCGGTTGCACGGTCTGCTGCGTGCTTCCATGTGGCCTTTTGTCTATATTACCACTTTGATTGTTATTATTTACGTAATTATGAGCAGGCCTGAGCTGCGGCGGATTTTGTACCCTGATGCTGGAATCAACATCCATTGGGGTCGGTCGTGGTTGCGCTCTTTCAATTCTTTGGTTAAAATTTCGTTGAGGCTGTGCTTGGGCAAACCTCAAATTATTATTGAAATTATTTTTATGGTTCTAGTTATTTTGCCCATTATATGCTGAGGGCGAAAAATGGGTTGAATGGGTTGTTCTACCGAACTGTAATGCAAAATTTGATCTCATATTATTCGACTCCAACTCCTGGGCCTTTGCCAAAGCGTTCGGTAAATCGCTTGGCGACAATGAAAATAGGATGTTAGATAAATTACACTGGATCACAAATTCCAACTTTTTTTCTGCACCAGAGACGCCATCGTGAAATTCCTATGTAAAATCACCTCCTAATTCCGAAAATCAAGGTTATTTTTACTTGAATGGTACCGTTTTTGAGATATTTACGATTCACCGTTATTTAAAAAAAACAAAAAAGATGTCTCCACTTAATCGTGTATATCTCAAGAACAAACTGAGCTCTTCCAAAACGGTTTAAAAAATTTGAAAGCTTATAAAATTTACTATAATCAGTACATATTTACAACACTTTTTGCTAGGTCCTGCAGATTCAAACATATTGAACAATCATTAAAATATAAAAAAAATTGTACTTTGCGGGGAAGCATCTCGAAAACTTTTTGTTTTTTTGCAGATATTCTTTCCCCCCTCTAAGCTCTGTTTTATTACCAAAAAAATAAGCTATCAGTGAACAAAATCGATGAACTAATACAAAAGTTATAAGCATTCAAGTAAATATATCCATTTAATACTTAAGTACCCTACAAATAATAGCATATGTACATATGGTTCTGTCTTAACTCTATGATCTTATTTTATAATTGAAAAAGTTATGTGGCTTGTTTTGACGCTTATTTAGATTATGAGAAACCAACAGTAGTCGCCCATCATAGCGACATCCCAGAATCCTTGATACCGACTTTCAATCACTTTCATTTGCTGGTGAAACCTTTCGCCATGCTCGTCACTTTCGTCGCCAAGATTTTGCGGGAAAAAATTTAAGTGGGAGTGTAAGAAATGAATTTTTAAAGACATATTTACTCCTGAAAGAAAATAAAAAAGTAAATTAGATAAATACATAAGTGACACATTAGTATATCATTTTCTTAGGCTGGATTTATCTTTCAATTCAGAACAAATTTTTTGTTTATATTTTTCCCGTTCTTGTTTGTTCGGAACTGGACGATGAATTCAGATTTATGGCTATATATTCTCATGTAAATTTATGTAATATATAATTTTGATTGATTGATTGATTGATTTATTCATTTTTCTTTCAGAATAAACATATAGTTACAATATTAACTTAACTTAAATTAAAATAAAATATTAAAAGAAAGAAAAAGTAAGGCATTCTGTAAAAAGTATTAATATTTTAGTATCGAATGCCGTCTCAAAAGGAATTAATGCACATTAACTAAAGTGTGTGGGGTGAAATTCAGAATAAACTATAGATTGTAAAATAAATTTAAATTTAATGAAGTTAATGACAAGGGATGACGGAAAATCGTTCCAATATAAATCTTAATGAAGTTGCTTTATGAAAAGGCGGTGTACATGCTCATGAGATTACAGATTTAGTTCAAGTTTACTAAGTTGAAGGGTTCAGCAAAATTTTGATGTCGTTGTGTGATTGTTCTAATAAAAATGATTTAACCTTTAACAAAAAAGTAAGCAAATTTCTAATGACACGTATAGAACCAGGTAGCGCATTGAAAGCCTTGCAAGAAATAATACTGAAGAAGTTACTGAAGTGAGTTGTTCGAGATGTGGGAACATAAACAAGTCCGTGTGAGTTTTGCCTTAAATTGTAGCTCTCCGAGATCAGGCTATGCAAATAACCACAGCGAAGGAAAAATATCTTTAAAGCCTTGTAATAGTACATATGCTTTACGGGAAGAATTTTCAGATTTCTAAACAGGTCGATGGTATGATGAAGACGATTTACATTCGATATTTTCCTTATGACACATTTTTGAATAGTTAGAAGCTGCTGTATTCTACTATAAGATGTACCTCCCCAACAGCTTATACCATAGTCTAGCTTTGAGTGGACCAACGCGTAGTAAATAGTTTTAAGAGTTGCGTTTGAGCAAATCTTTCTCAAGCTATAAAAGTAACGAACGGTACATCGCATGTAGGACTTTAAACGAGATATATGAGTAGACCAACTTAAGTTATTGTCAACAGAAACACCCAGGTACTGAAAGTCGCTGACTTCTTCAATAGAGAAACACTTTCCACAACAGTCCTTATCAAAACTAAATGATGTTTCTGAGCACAGCATAGCATTTAGAGCGTAGCGCTTGCAGTCAGCGGCATGAAAAACTATGGGTATTTCAGGTGACATTTTTGGATGTAGATTGAAATACATTATCTTAGTTTTCTGGCTAACAATAAGCTTATGTGCAGCAAACCACGCCCTTAGCAAATGTACATCATTATTTATGCCAGCTACCAAATCCAGATAGTTCGATGAACCATACGCAATGGCCAGGTCGTCTGCGAAAGCCGTAACTTTTCCAAAAAATGGTAAAGAAAAGATCGAGTTCAGATATACCAAAAATAATATTGGGCCCAAAACAGACCCTTGAGGTACTCCTAACTTGATTGTAACAGGATTACTTAAACTGCTACCAACCTTTACTTGCTGCACTCTCTCCGATAAGTACGATTCTAACCAATTATAGAAGAAACCACGAAAGCCAGCGGAAAACAATTTATGAAGTAAAATTTTGTGGTCTACCATATCAAACGCTTTCGTTATATCAACGAACAATCCAGCACAGTTCTTTTTATTGTCAATTTCCCTATATATAAAGGAACAAAAATCCAACAGGGCATCTTCTGTTGACCGCCCATTTCTGAATCCATATTGCATAGGGCTGAAGAAATTCTTATTTTCAAGAAAAGAAAGAATTCTGCATTTAACAAGTTTCTCAAAAACTTTAGAAATAGAGGAGAGTAGAGAGATTGGCCTATAATTATTCACATCTTTTTTGTCGCCCTTTTTAAATAAAGGGATCACAAGAGCACATTTCAAATCAGCAGGACAAGTTCCAGACAAGACACTAGAATTAAAAAGATGCGTTAAAACATCAACTAAGTTAAAAGCAACGTTTTTTATAACTCGATTGGAAATTCCATCAGAACCACACGATCTGGAGTTATTCAGAGAATTAATGGCTCTTAGGACTTCAATGCCACTAAATGTTTCAAAGAAAAAACTGTCACCTTCAGTTGTAGGTGCAGATATTGAGAAAAAAGATTCACGCGAATGTTCGGAACAATCAGATTGCCCGACTGACGAGAAATGGTCATTAAAAATATTTGCTATTTGTTCAGCGTCATCGAAAATCTCTCCACTATCACATAAACGAATTTCTTTATTATTTGTTTTCTTCTTGCGATTAAGGAATATGTTTTTTTATTTACCCATTTCCGCATAGTTTTTGATTAAGTCGTTCACTATCATCTCGTAGTTAGGACTTTTGTGTTAGCCTAAAAAAGAAGTAACGACTTTTTCAAAAGAATCCCACGCTGCTGCCTCCACTGGTGACAATAGTTCTTTGAAATGGTTATTGGTCATCATTTTCCTTATTTGCGGTCCCACAAAAATCCCTTCCTTTATTTTTGCTTCTGAAATCTATGGGAAGATTGTCTTCAAATGATGAAAAGCTTCGCCTTCTTTGTCCAAAGCCTTCACAAAGTTTTTGATAAGGCCGAGCTTGATGTGGAGCGGAGGTAGAATTATTTTTTCCTTCTTTATAAGTGGAGAGTATTTTATGTTATCTACCCCAACTTGAAACTCGATTCGTTCTGGCCAATCCTTTATGATGTAGTGGTCTTGACGAGCTCGGCTATCCCATTTGCATAGAAAGCAACAGTATTTTGTGTATCCACTTTGTAGACCACATAGCATTCCAACGACTTTAACATCGGCACATATTTTCCAATCATGTTCTTCGTATTTGATTTTTGCATTATCTCATATGTTTCCTTCGTATTTACAGCATGCGCGATCGGGATAGATGGCTTTTGGTTGCCAATATGCAATAATACGGCCTTTAAACTTAATTTATTGGCGTCTATGAACAATCGCCACTCTTTTGAATCATATGGTTCACCAAATTGTTTGAATAGACCAGCAATGTCTTTGCAGTAACAAACACTGTCCTCCTTCATATAGTACTTGGAAAATTCTTCGTGACGAGTTCTATAATATGTTACCTTAACATCGGATGAAACAAATTTAAATTGTTGCATTCGAGAGGCGTGTAGTTCGGCCGTTTCCTTTGACAATTCCAAATCCCTTATCCAATCATTGAGTTGTGCTTGTGACAAAGAATTTCTTTCGTTTTCCGTTTGAAATTCAGTACAACATGATGCCGCGTAATCAGATACTACTGTTGACAATGAAACTGGAGCCGGAACTAAAGTTAAATTTGATTCTGGAAATGTCGCTTCTGTTGAAATTAGTTCTGGTAATGACACTGTAGATACGCTCGCATAGGTTACTTTTCTGGACTTTCCAACCCCAAGTACTTTTGTAGTACAAATATAGCAGTCCGTTGAATGGCAAGTTGGTTCCCTCCACTTCATTGGTGTAATAAATTTCACATGTCGCCTAAATAGATAGTTTCAGAAATTAGTCAGCAATGCATTAAAAGGGAACAAATTCCAAATTTTTGCAACGTACCTTTTTGTTCCGGTTTCCGAAGAAATCAATTCGACTCGGCATGTGGTGCACACAGTGTTCGGTGTCCATGGTTTTTCATTGTTTTTAGGCTCAATTCCAAAACACTTATAGTATGTAACTTTCAAAGGATTTGAAAACACACGTCTCATACTTTTAACAATAAATTGACCGCAGATGAAACAGAACATATCTGGATCATTTGTGCACTCAAACTCTCGCGCCCTTTTATTCATTTTTTATTTTTAAGTAAATATTTATTGAACCGTTAGCGCCTAGGTATAGCATGTGACATACCATATTCTCGGGTGGGACGCGTGCGTTTCATGGTTCGAGCCCAACTTCGAACATAAATTTTTTTTCCCCTTTTTTTCATATTGACTATTTTTTTTGCAGGGAAATTACTAAAATCTACCATAACACAATATGTACTTATATACATATGTCGTTTTATATTAAGAAATTCCAACAAGCTCTAGGCCAAACATATATATAAATTAAAAACAAAAATGTTTGCTTTCATATATGTTTTGTATATTTGTCAATTTTGTACTGTCGATATTTCGACTACATTCTGTAGTCATCATCAGGACTGAAAAACAATTTAACAATTAAAACCAAAAAACATAAAACATAAGCTTAATACATTTACACTTACACTCTTGAGTGCACCTGGTCGACTGATTTAACATTCCAAACAATAAACAAATTGAAGCGAAAATGATGAACAAAAAAGTATATATACTACAGAATGTAGTCGAAATATCGACAGTACAAAATTGACAAATATACAAAACATATATGAAAGCAAACATTTTTGTTTTTAATTTATATATATGTTTGGCCTAGAGCTTGTTGGAATTTCTTAATATTTTACAAAATAAAGGCCGATAACAAACAAAAATAAATATGTCGTTTTATTAATTTTTTTAAGGAGTTTGCTTTTTTCTAATAGATTTTCCATAATAAATATAGCTATATATATAAGTTGAAGTCATACGATATATGTAAATATCACGGAATATTATTGAAATGATATAAAAGTCAATATGTAATGTACTTATATATATACATATATGTATCTAAATTGTTGAGGAAAAAACCCTAAAAAATCCAAAATGGAAACCGGCCTAATGCTCATATTGAGAACTTCGTAAGAAACTCCAAATTAATTTTTAAAACAAAATTTAAAATTATAATTATTTTTCAAAAACGCAGTCAAACTTCTATTTTTTGCAAAATTCTATAATAAAAGTTAGATTCAAAAGTATTCATGGTCACTATTTTCGGGTAGCTCTTGAGATGCATCCTAAAATATTTGTTTTTAACATATCTTGCATGTTCTATTGCAAAAAGTAGTTCAAAATTAAAATTTTTCTGGAAAATAGGACAAAAGTTGTGTTTTTATACAACTCTAAAACTTAATTTTTTTTAAATGTTATTAAAATGGGTCTTATTTGTTAAAT
Source organism: Sphenella marginata (assembly GCA_951509765.1). NCBI lineage: Eukaryota > Metazoa > Arthropoda > Insecta > Diptera > Tephritidae > Sphenella > Sphenella marginata. The sequence goes on from OX608079.1 coordinate 72,939,120, forward strand.
TTCACTATATACGGTCGGTAATTTAGATGCATCCTAAAATCCCGAAAAACTGAAGTGTTTACAATGAAATGTAAATTGTTTTGTTTAAAATGCACTGAAAATTTTATTTGCTTCCAATTTTTTTCGATATGGCATCATTCTATGTGACCATTATGTATATTATGAGTCTAACTATGTTGTTGGTTATGTCCACGTAATTTAATTTTGTTTACTGAAATATTGACGGAATATGAAAGGAGTGGTGGGTCTGATGGTGGACTTTCAAACAGTACTAAGTACCGTTTTTGCCATCTCCTATTAATGATTACTGGTCTCTAATGGACGGTTTTTTTTGGTTAGTTGTCAAATTACCCGTCTTTATAGTAAACCAGCTTTTATGAAAGCGACTCTCAATAACTCAACTATAAATAATTATTTTCAGCAATAAAAATGTCTCCAATATTTATTTCTCTAGGCATTAGGTACTGGAGAAAAATGCGAACAGAGGATTTAATAAGTTAAACTAATTTAAGGTGGTCAAATTTCGACCACGGGATATACTAGTATAGATAAAAATCAGTTAGATATCGTAGTGCGGTCATACGAGCAGACGCCCAGAAATTGGTCGCGCCGAAAATAGGTTAGAAATATGGTGGTTCGTATATGTAAAATTTACCAACTTTGTAAAATGTGCTGTGCCTGTAATCATCAATCTATTATTTGAACACAAAACCTTTAAAAATCTCATTGCGGTTTTATTTTTGTGTTAGTGCATTGAAGCAGCGCGGCGAAAAAAACTTATGGAAGGGGTAGACAGGGGTCACTGACTTCTTTACACAAATTGTACTTTATAGTAGCGTATAAAACCACAGTTGAGTAAATTAAATATGAAAAGGCCAATATATTGATTATAAAGCGTAATGTATTTATTATTTGAGCTTATAGGGTTTCTATGGCTACGTGAACCTCTATAATATGGTTAGAAAATGCATTATTTAAATTTTGAAAAATTGTGAAAGCGAAGCTGACTTTTGTACATTACGTTAGTGCAAGTAATAATAAGAAAGAGCAAATAAATGCAATCTTTGAAATATCCACATATTTCATCGACCCCCATTTATTCAAAAAAAATTTACGGCGACAACGATATTTTGTCTTATTCTCTCATTGTATGTCTGTACTGTAATGTTTGACACGCTTCACAGTTCTTTACTAGCAATATAGAAGTATTATATATATGGTGATAAACAATATTTTTTGTTTTTGCGTCTTGAGCGAAAACGAATATAGCCGAATGCTTAGTAGGTACTCATATTGTTGAAATATCTTCCAGGGCCACACGTACTCCTAGTGCTGGCTAATATCTCGAAAACGGGGTCTAACATGGGACTAAGACTATTCCTTGTTCATACATTCATTTTCACCTTTCACTTGACACCCATATTGTACACACAGCTTCTAGGACCAGGCCTGGTCCATACTTTTATCAATTTCTCTAACTGACCTCAGCACCATCTGTCGAGTACATCTCTGGTAGAGACGTTCATCAAAGCCAAACCACATGTTACAAATATGATCAGAATTGGCCAAGCGTTGCAGTTGTTTGGTGCCATACAATGTACTAAAAACTCCCCAATATTGCAAAACTGTGACGTCTCCGCTGTTATCGTTTTTCGGCAGCAACAACAAACAGTTTTAAATATTTTTTAATCGAAAAACCTTTCACTGGGAATTTCCAACAAATTATTTCTACAGAATAGAAATCGGTTCAGCCGTTTAGACAACCATCGCCTATCGTAACATTAATTTTTGGCTCGTGGCTGTTTCGGAAATCGTTCCGCAATACAAAATGCTAAAATGTGTTCGTGAAAAATTCAAATAAATAACTTACAAAGCAAGAATGTTTATTAAAATTAAATTTTTAAAGGAGGTGCATTTTTACTCAACAAGCAACAATCTGGGGCGAAGTATCAGTACTGCAAATAATGTTTGTTAACTTACTTTTTCCTTCTAACACTATTATTTTTAATAAAATTTTAGGTAATAAACTCGTAATTAATTTATCCTATGGAGAAAGTAAGTAACTGATAAAAAAATATTGGCATTATCTGCAATTTACTGAGTATTAACCAGAAAACCCCGAAGTAAATATTTATAAGAACACTACGAGTCTATAGGTGTTCCCAGATATATTTACATGTAAGGTACTATTACCAATACTATAGCTGGAAGATGTGTGACCCCAATAAGCAAAATACGTTTACTATAAGCTTACTATAAACTTACTTTTGTAAGCTTTTCGTTTGGAAAACGTTTACTATAATCATTGCAACGCCTTTGGAAAACATTGTCGACTCAACGAAAGTGATCCCTTTTTAAATAATTGGAATTGAGGCTTGGAAAACAATGTTTAATAAACGTGTTATTCAATGTACATTAAGGGTTTGTTGAAAACTGATTGATAAAACTCCAATTTGGGCAACAACGGTGAAAACGGGCCAATAGCCTAACGAATATGTTGTGGGATTTTGCTCCGAAGGTTGCTGGTTCGAATCCCGACCATTTCCTCCTCTTTTTTTTAATTAATTGTTTAAATATTATGTTTTATAATAAATTCTTATTTGGTGCAAGAGGAGATGATAAAGGGCCAATTTTTGGTGTGCTGCTTGCAATTTTGTATACAGTCTGCATCTGCTAGGCAAATATATGTGCATTTTTTCTGAGAAGCCTTTCATGACACCCTTTTTTAAAAACCTTTTCAAATAGTTTTTCATGTTGCCTGTACAGGGTTCGAACCTAGGCCCTTCTGTGTGGTAGGCCAGCTGCACTACCGTCACACCACGATGCCCATATAACAAAATCAATATAAATGAAGCATATAAAATTTCAAACATTATTTTTGAAAACTGAGAAATTTTTCACCTCGCTGAGATTTCACCTCAAGTTATTTCTTCAAGGCTACCACACCATTGGAAAAACATATCTAAACGTTTGTGAAATTTTTTAGTTGCAAACTCGTTTGGAAAACATTTACTTTTTACGCTTGGAAAATATTGTTTAATAAACTGGCTTACTTTATTGCTTATTGGGTATAAGCAATAATTCAGTTTGTTGTGTATGTGTGTGAAAAAAGTAAAGTGACATCCCAGCTAACCAAAAGTGCAAAAAAAGGCTCCTTACGAATGAGCTGGTCTTTTTAAGCTTTTTCGGAGCTTTTTTTGACTTCTTTTCGGGTCTTTTTGGAGGCTTCTACCGACAGTTTTTATAAAACTTTGTAAATAATGAAAGGGAAAGATTTTAAGGGGTTTTCCCAACGCTCCGCGAATGGTGTTTACTTCAAAAATTCTCCGATAACGGGCTCTTTTTGGATACTTTTTGGTAAACAGAGATCTCAAATAACTAGTTTTGGTGAGTGGCGCACCCTCGTACAACAGATTGCGCCTAGTTTTGACTAAATCTTAAAAATATTACAAGTCATAGTATGACTCTACTGCAATGCTCTTTATTATACTACGTTCTTTGTTTTGTTCTGATTTGCGGTATAAATAAACAAAACTAATGGTTTGCCCACATGAGAGCATGCAGCATAGAATTTTGGAGCAAAATAATAGTTGCAAGCGCTGAGGTGACAATCGAGGGAATTCCAAAATTCGATACGGTTATTACCAATTCTAGTTTTGATTGTGTTAAATAGCAAAAATCATCTGGAAGCGTTTTCACTCCAGTGGTAGGATCAGCTATAGTTGAGCCATTTTCAATATCTAACAATTGCTTTGAAAAGAAAAGAAGTGCATTTTCAGTCAACGTAAGTTTTTGAACGCATCTCCATAAATAGGAGGCTTCGAAAACATTCAATTCATCGGCCATAGTAGATCGGGGAATAACAGACAATGCTTGATGAAAATCACGGCCAACATAATTTACGCACCACCAAACAAATCTTGAGTGTTGCGGAAGTCTTTTATAGAGCCTCCAGTGATTTTTAATGTGCTATTGTGCATTCATCTCATACAATCGGCTTACATGGTTGTAAAACTTTTCCCATAAAAACATACTTGGAGATATTACAGTTGGGATTTTCTATAATGTGTATGTGCAATGGCAACTTCAATGTTGAATGTGTTGTCCGGCAATCATCTAATAAAGCTATATTATTTTGTAATCGTATCGTTGCCAAAATTAATGAAATCAATAAGAATTTTGCCGTACTGTGTCTAAAAATAATTACTATTTATAACTTTTTAAACAAAATTTGTCGCTATGAAAGTATCATTCCGATCATACAAATACATTTTTTCAATTAAAATTAGGGCTTCGTTGTACATTTCGGTTAAAAAATGAGTTGTTGATAGGCATAGATTTTAGTTCACATTTCGAGCCATATCTCGTATGCAGGTTGAGATATCGCAATGGAATTTACAACGTGCTGAAACTCACGTCAGCAACTTTCATTTGACACCCATTTGAACGGGTGAATATTTTGGTGGATCTCATCTCATATTAATACATCCTCAAGTATGGATGATTAGACCCCGGTTGATGCAACGGGGCAAAACTTAGATATGTTTCATGTAGTGATAAGGGACCTCATCATTGCAAAACGCACACTACATACATTTTTGCTTTGATTTTCACCAAATTTTGGTTACGACAACCGCATCTCATGCATAAATTAAAATCATCGGTAGGCACATTTCTTCACACACTGGCTACCAACGAACGCACATTTTAGGTTCCTTTTTTATTTATTTATACAGATTAGTATATAAAAAAAAAAATTTCTCGGATTTTTGAAATACATTAAGTTTCCGTTAATTTGGTGAAAAATATTAGGCCTGACCTCAGGTAGACTTAAAAAAAACATAGTTTTAGAGGTCGCTACCGGCGTTTAAAAATTTAAATTTTTACGAATTTTTCTATTGCGTTTGGAAGAAATTTTGAATGATTAAGGCGGCTTTAAAAGAAAATAAGGTTTCTTGCACAAAATTTAGCGTCTAAAAACATGTAGAAGTTAGTTTTGTCGAAAACTTACAGACGCGCAGAAATTTAGCATTTTAACCGAAAAAGTGTGCAAAAAATTCCGTTTCCTCACTTTGAGCTATAATAAAATGAAGGGAACCCACTATATTTGGAAGACTATGAGTTATTTAAAATCATCAGTGAATTATTCAAATAATCCCAAAATAACATACCCAAATCTTTATTTTGAAAAAAGTTACTGTCATTTTTCCAGTTGTCCCCATAATGGATAATTGAAATATTTTATTACACAGGCCGACAAGAAATTTGACCATAACCTAGTGTTGGGCACTATCGAATGATTTCAACTATCGATAGTTAGTTACTGAATGATTTTTATTATTTCATTCATTCATTCAAATTTAGTAATAACGCCAAAGCAAATGCTACCATGTAAAGCAATAATTGCTTATTATTATATTATGCAATTATTGTAGTTGTTGGAGAACAAAAACCGACGAGAGAGAACTGCTAAGTTTAGAAAATAGAGACAAAACCATTCTATTTATTTTAGTTATTTGAATTAAAATTAATAATAAAGGCACAACTGTTTTTAATAAAAATATTTACTAATATATGAATAAAAATGTTCTAATTGTTTCAGGGGTACAAACAATCACTCGTAAAAACATTCATTCGCCAACTTGTACAAAAATCATTCATGCTTTGATTTTCATTCGTGTGTGAAAAATTAGTAACGAATGAGAATTTAGTAATCAATAAAAAAAAATTCTACTAAATTTTTCAGTAGTTGAAAAATCCTTCATTCATTCTAAAAATACTAAATTCATTCATTCATTCGATAGTTCTCATCACTAACACAAACCAGACCATACTTATCTAAAGGTCTTCGTTGCGCTTAATTCAAATCTGGACCCATTTTGAGATATCCTAACTTAAATGTTCAAGAAACACTGTTTTTGCCTATTTTTGAGGTTATATATAAACGACAGGGTTTTTTTTTTTTAAAAGCACACATAACATCTTAAACAAGAAGTCTTTATCTTACAAATGGCGTTGAGTTTGCTCACATATCTTTTGTTTTCGCTAAGATCGAGCAATTTAAAGTTTATGAATACATAGGTGAAAAACCACTGAATTAACGTAGGTACGGTGCAGTAGAACACATACTTCTTACGATAAGTCTTCTATCTTAGCGAAAAAAAAAGATATTTGAGCAAACCTTTATTTATTTATTTATTAATTTGTTTTAAGTCGACACAAACAAAGAGGTCGACTAAGGACAGATACTATTAAAATTGCACATAACTTAAAAAGTAAAAATATGAATTAAAGTATTACATGAGATGTTTGGAGAGGCAGTGTCTCCCATCCACACACACATACGGTCGACTATTCACGGTTATTCAATGTTGTCATCAGAGCTAGTTGGCTATTAACTGGAAAGATTAGAGTGGCCGTGATTGCTGTTCATCTTATAAAACTATCGGTTCATCCATAAGGATGGTCTTGAAAATCATTGACTGTTCCATCCTCACCGGGTGGTTGAAGAGGCCGAGTCTCCAATCCTCCCTGACATACGGTCGAGTAATAATTTGTTTAAGTGTGTTCGTTGATATTGTGTGAGAAGCTGGTGGAATGGACGGGATTCCACGCAGCGTTCGGGGCAACAACGGAATACTTATCATTTAATATTGTGCCTTGAAATCTTGAATTATCCATAGGATGGTTGAAGAGGCCGAGTCTCCAATCCACCCTGACATACGGTCGAATATTTATTTATGTAAAGTCGAGTACCAGAGCGATATGAGATTTGCTGGCGGAATGGACGTGATTCCGCGCAGCGGATAATTTAATTAATTAATTGTATGCGTTGATATATGTGTGCTGCCGGTGGAATGGACGCGATTCCACGCAGCGCTCAGAGCAACGACGGGTGGAGGACTTACATGATATTAGTCAGCGTTAAGCAGGAATGCACGTATTAAATTTTGAAGTGAGGCAAAAGAACATTCGAAACTAATGCAGCTATATAACTCGTTGTAAAATGAACACCAAAGGTTTAGAGGGTGGTTTTTTGCAAAGCTTTGTCGGCAAAGGGGTAATTGAAAAGGCACATAGTGCCTGGACGCCCTAGCGAGTACAGCAAGACTCAGTCGACTAACAAGATCAGATGAATCGATTTCACCAACAATCAGCTTATGGAGGAACATTACACCTAGTAAAACCCTACGATTTTCCAGAGAAGGTAAATTTAAGAGGAGAAGCCTACTTCTATAAGGGGGCAGGTGAGTAGTTGGATTCCAGTTAAGACCCCGCAAAGCAAAAATCAAGAATTGCTTTTGTACTGACTCAATCCGCTGTATATGAACTTGATACAAGGGACACCAGACACACGAGCAATACTCAAGTATTGGACGAACCAGCGATGTGTAAAGAACTTTCGTGAGGTACGGGTCGTCAAATTCTTTAGCCCATCGTTTAACAAAACCAAGCACACCCATGGCTTTGTTAGCAATAGATGAAATATGCATATTAAAACTTAGTTTAGGGTCAAAAATAACACCTAAATCAGTTACAACAGATATGCGTTCCAAAAGAAAGTCATTTAGTACGTAGGAGACCAAAACCGGCTTAACTCGATGAAAAGTCATTAGCTTACATTTCGAGCTATTCAATATTAATAAATTTACTGCACACCAGCAGCGAAATGACTCCAAATCGGCCTGAAAGAGATCTCCACGGGAAGGTACAGTAGGCGAATAGGTGAAACAAAGTTTCACATCGTCCGCATACATAAGAGTTCGAGAATGAGAGATGATTTGGGGTAGGTCATTTATGAACAGGGTAAAGAGTAAGGGGCCAAGATGACTACCCTGGGGGACACCGGAAGTTACGTCAATGGACTTAGACAAAGTATTTTTAAACAACACCTGTTGAGTCCTGTTTGTAAGATAATTTGCAAGCCATAATAATAACTGATTTGGAAAACCCAGTAAATCGAGTTTATGGATTAAAAGCTCATGGTTGACAGAGTCGAAAGCTTTGCTGAAATCGGTATAGACCACATCCGTTTGGTTACCTTTCAAGAAACCGTCCATAACAAAGGAGGAGAACTCAAGCAAGTTAGTTGAGGTAGATCGACGAGGTACAAAACCATGCTGACACGGTGATAATAAACACCTACACCGGTATTGCAGCTGGCGAGTTATTATGTGTTCAAAAGTTTTAGGAATAGCTGAGAGCTTAGCTATGCCCCTATAATTCTCAATATTTGACCTGCTACCTTTTTTATGTAAAGGTATAATAAAAGATTGCTTCCAGATTGTAGGGAACGCAGCAGATTCAAGAGATAGTTTAAACAGTTTAAAAATTGGGTCAGATAAATGTATAGCACAGTAGTTCAACACGCAACTGGGAACACCATCCGGACCAGGGGAAAATGAAGGTTTCAGTTGAAGAAGACTTTGTAGAACAGAATGTTTATCCAAAACAGGCATGTGAATGCTATTAGAGCTATTTAAATTGTAAGGGTAGGGACTGGACTGGAACTTATTAGATGTGTAGGTCGACATAAAGAATTCTGCAAATAATTCAGAAATATCTTGATCCGAACTAGCACTCTTGGATCCAAAGGCGAAGGAAGATGGAAATCCGGTAGTTTTCCTTTTCGAATTGACAAAATTGTAGAACTTTTTCGGGTTGGTAAAGAATTGGGTTTTACAGCCCACTAAATAACTTTTGTAGCATTGTTGGTTGAGCAACTGAAGGTTGGAGCGCGCAACCAAGTATTTAGAATACTCAGCAGATGCACCTGTTCTTTGAAAACGCTTGTAAAACTTAGACTTAATATTGCTGAGTCTCACCAGCTGTTTAGACCACCAGGGCGGCTTTGCCATACCAACACTAATGAAGCGAAAAGGGACACAGCTGTCGAAGAAACCATTTAGGGAACTGTAGAAAACTGAGGTTGCCGACTCGATGTCATCACAAGCATAGAGCTCCGTCCAGTCATGGGTGGCAAGCAACTCGTTGAGCATGACGAAGTTGGCTTTATAGAACCATCGCGTGCGTGATCGCTGCCTACCTTCGGTAGTGATACGCCCCCTGGGTTGCCTAGTGTCCAAAGCAATCTCAAGTGTAGGGTGAAGGGTATCTTCAGGAACAGATAACGGAGTAATGCGATTAAGAGCGACCCCTACAGAGTCGTCCACGAACACCAAGTCAAGTATTTTATTTTTACAATTTTGTACGTTGTTAATTAGTACAAGAGACGTGTCAGAAAGGTCAATGAGAAAATCATGCTGTGTGGTAGGGGTTAAAATGTTTGAGTCACTTGAGCCGACCCAACTCACTACGGGTAAATTAAAATCACCAAGAACTAAAAGGCGATCTTTGTCCCGTAACTGGGAATACAGACTTCTAATAACGGAGTTATGACGATTATAAACAAGTAAATTCGACTGAGGCGGTATGTACGAGCAGGAGATAAATACGCAGGAACCAGGCAATGACAGCTTCACAGCGATAACTTCAATGTCAGACACATTGGCCAAGCTGACCAACTCAGATGGAAGACGTGAATCAACAGCTATGAGGACGCCACCTGCCCTAGTTTCACGATCGCGCCGATAAACGACGTAATTGCTACAGAAAATTTCAGAATTAAAGTTATCTGGCTTTAACCAGGTCTCAGTAAAAGCTATTGCATGGGCAGTAAAAGTCAAGCTATTAAGAAAAAGGTGATTCAATTTGGAGCGTAGGCCACGGACATTTTGGTAGTGGATAACTAAAGTTGACAACGTAGTTAAGCTATTCAGTTTTTTGAAGCGGAGCCAGTTCCTGTTTTGGGCTTACTCGTGTACAAATGTACAATAGAGTGTTCCGGCCAAAACTTAGGGTCAAGTACCCTATCGAAGAATGAGTCCGGCACTGAGACCCTAAAAGATGAAATGTCTCTTTCATACTTGAAATTGAATTTATAAACGCTAATGTTGCTAGTAGGGGCGACACCAAGTTTGGAGCAAACATATGTCTTAATATCTGCCTGAGTCAACGACGCATGCAGCCTAGAAACAAAAATGGCCCTTCGCGGTGGAACACCACTGACCACCCTGATAACATCAGTTTGCGGAGTCACTGTGTGCGAACACTCAGAAGAAGAGTCAAGATTTACGACAGTATTCGAAAAATCAGGGTTGTTTTTATTCTTTTTAGACCTATCAGAACCGCGCCAATTGTTAAAGGGCACGGTTTGCCACTCACCACCAACGGTAGAAGCGGATTGAGAAACGGACACAGTGTTATTGCCACCCGCAGTAATAGCGGATAGAGTGCCCGGTATAAGGTTGTCGCCATTAGCAGAAACGGCAGACTTAGCCAAGGTACCTGAGCGAATGCAATCGGATTGTGATTGCACGAGCGAAGGTAAGATAGGTGTAACAGCACCATCAGTAGAATTATGAGGAGGAAGGACAGTAGAGAGGGAACCCGAACCGCTAGGTAGCGGCGAAAAAGAAAAAAGATCCGTTTCGGTAGAGGAACAATTTTTGTTAGAAGGTGAAGCACCGGAACTAACAACAGCAGCTTTTAGCGAATTTATTTCCACTGTCAATTTATCAATTTTCTTGTTATTGATTTTGGCACTGTTTTTGTTCTTCACTTTAACCTTGTCATTTACCTTTTCTTTTTCCTTTGCACTGGGTTTGTTCCCTTCAGATTCAATAATGATTTTTTTAAGATCATCAATTTGAGAAGTTAAATCCTTGAACCTAATCTCAAAAGTAGTCATGATAGTCTCGAGGCCTAGCTTTTGGGAGGAAATGACAGAGTCTAACACCTTCGAAATTTTTTCAGGTCCATTGACACAGTCAGGGCAGAAATACCGAAAATGGGTGTTTATTCTCAGTAACTTCACATCGTATTCCGCAATAGGGCCCTCACAACAGGTTCGATGGTAAAGCCTCTTGCAAAAACCACTACAAGGAACTATAAGAAGCTCAGATCTTCCGAAACATTTATCACATTTCCCACAGAACTCATCCATGATAAAGAGCGTATGTGAAAAGTAGGTACACAATAAAAAGGAAAGTGTTATACTGGAACTCAGCACACTAAGCTAACGATTGCACAGTCGGCCAGCAGTGAACACGGGCAGAATGAGCGCGCAAAGCAGTAAAAGGTGTTATACTGGAACTCTGCACACTAAGCTAACGATTGCACAGTCGGCCAGCAGTGAACAGGCAGAATGAGCGCGCAAAGCAATAAACCAAAAAAAAGTGATTTGCAAATAGCAACACACAAACAGATATATGTATGTATAAAGGCACACTCAGAAATTTAATGGAGATTTCAGCACTATTTATTAGGAATTGCACAATTTTACACTGTTTTCCTATGTAGGACCAACAAGTCTAGCACAGGCAGTCACTGTTGAATGCAATTAGAACAATATTAAGGCCAAATAAAGGCAAAAATCGAAATAAAAAAAACGAAATAAAAGAACACGTCCGCACTCGATGACAGCTTAAGCTTAGAAAAGTATGGTCTGGTTTATGGTAAAATTTCTTGTCGTCCTGTGTAATAAAACATTTTAATTCCATTATTGGGACAACTGGAAAAATTATAGTTATTTTTTTTTTTAAAGATTTGGCTATGTTATTTTGGGACTATATGGTGGGTTCTCTTCATTTTATTTTAGCTCACAGTAAGGAAACGGAATTTTTTGCACACTTTTTCGGTTAAAATGCTAAAATTCTGCGCGTCTGTAGGTTTTGGACCAAAAATAAATTCTACATCTTTTTAAGCGCTAAATTTTGTGCAAGAAACCGTATTTTTTATTTTCTTTTAACACTCTAATATAGATATAGACATATATGTATATATGTATATAAAAATATGTATTTTATGTAAGATTTTATAAAATATGTATATGAATAAAATATCTTAGAAAAAATTCTAATGTATGAGGGGTTTAACATCATATTCACTATTTAGGGATGGAACAACAGACGTCACTCGCACGTTTCATTTTGGACAGCCGACAGAATTTCAAAAGGAAGCCTATACTCGTGTCTTAAAAGGCCAATTGGCATTTGGATCAACCATTTTCCCAGCAATGGTTAAGGTCAGTGCTTTGAATTATTTTATTTGCTATTGGTAATAATAATATTATTCAGGGTCAATTTCTGGACACAATTGCCAGAAAATATCTTTGGGATATTGGGCTTGATTATGGACATGGGACAGGTCATGGAATCGGATCCTTTCTCAATGTGCATGAAGGACCAATGGGAGTAGGGATTCGCTGTATGCCAGATGATCCTGGAATGCAAGAAAACATGTTTATATCCAACGGTTTGTCATAAATTGTATATGCCAATTCTAATTACTTAGAGTATCTATTTCTACCAATCAGAGCCAGGTTATTACCAGGATGGAGAATTCGGTATAAGGATAGAAGACATTGTTCAAATCGTTCCAGCATCATCAAAATACAATTTTGCTGGAAGAGGCGCCCTAACATTCAAGACTATTACACTGTGTCCAAAACAAACAAAAATGATTAAAAAGGAATTGTTGTCAGATATAGAGGTAGGGCACTTAGCTTTCAGCTAACGAAGTAATTGGCATATTTTCTCACAGGTGAACATTTTAAATGAATATCACAAAAGGGTCTGGGAAATCTTGTCTCCAATTTTACGGCAAGATGGCGATAATATTACTCTGGCCTGGTTGGAAAAAGAAAGCCGAAGCATTTAATTTTTAACTATAGCAAACTATGCACTTAAAAAAAAAAAAACGCTTTGTTTATGTGTGCAGGTTGTGGAAGAAATATCCACATGATGGGTCTTGTGCCTCAACATATTATAACTTTATTAATAGGTTTCCTATTTGCTATATATTTTTGAAAGGATCATCTAGTTTGCAGGTAGTTCAATATTTTCAACTCGATACATGTTCGGAAACAGCCCTCATAAACAAAACCAATGTTTTGCTATAAGTAAAATATATAAACGATTGGAAGATTTGTACCAAAACTGGGTTTTTTCACCTTTATTTTAATGTTTTCTTTTAAAACAGTTTATTTTTAAAGAGCGATGAATAAAAGCTTTTTCAGACAGTTGAGAAAAATAAATATTTTCCAGTCCGGACCCTGTTATGGAGTCCGTTGAGAAAAATAGATATTTTCCAGTCTGGACGATATTTCAAAATAAAAGTTGCAGGAAGTCTTGGATGTTGTGGGTCTTATTGCTGGAAAACTAAGTTTTCAGCAGACAATGCCCCAAAGCAAGTGGCTCGGATTGTACAATATAGGCTGGGCCACCCAAAATTCTCGGTCTTAAAATGGCCCCTACCATCTCCAGACATGAATCCAATATAAAATTTGTTGATCATTGTCGAGGCGAAACTTTTTCAATATCCAAACCCACCAAAATTAAGGCATGAGTTGTGGGAGCCAACTCAGGAAGTTTGGAAGGCAATACCTGGAGGCATTGAAAAAAGCAAAATGTCTTTGAACGAAACATTGGTTCTTAAGGTGTGTTTGAAAATTTTCCTCAATTTTACAGCGAGGATATCTTGTTATTGTTTTTATGATTTTATATACATAGTTGAAAAAACAAGCTAATAAAATCGAAACAAAAATTCTAAAAATTATTGTTTGTAAGTATATATCATATTAGCTGCAATATTTTGTTACAGTTTTGCTCGTCAGTGTAGGTGATATAATTTGTTAATGTGATTTTTCTCCTTTCCCAGCACAGTATTTTGAAAATTATGTGATATTTCAGGATTAATAAAAACTTTCAGTGGGTAAATAAAAAAATGTCCATAAAAAATGGAAAACTCGATTTTTCTCGGGAAGGGAATCAGCTAGGATTTTCGTTACAATAGGAAAATGTTACTTAAAATGTCCTTAAAATGTCGCCAAAGACCGTTTTCGTCGTCATTTTTACACCAAAATAATTCGCTTCAAGCACACTGTGTGGTGGAGGAGGCCATATGAAGACGAGACCACAGAAAATATAGAAGTCTAAGTTCTGCCACCCCACAAATCCACCGAAGAACTAATCCAAGAAGTACCCAAATTAAATTATTGAAGCAACAAGTTCACAGGGAATACAAATTTCATGAAAACGTGTCTGCTACTTTGGGGGAAAAAAAAGAAAATTGGACGACTTGGCCACCACAGTTAAAAAGGTAGAGAAGAGCATGGCCAATATCAACAATAATGTGGGAAACATGTCCATAACGTTGGAGGATCTAGTTGAAGAAACGAAAAGGCACAACTTGGCAGCTGAAAATTTGATCATAAGTTTTCATTATATTATACTCCCCATACCCTCCCCCTAGTCGTCTCCTTCCTCCCTCGGTTTCCTTTTCCAATTCTTGTCTCATTCACTTTCTCTCGTTTCTCTTTTTCCTTTTATCACCACCCACCCACTCCATCCTGCTCCCATTATCCATTTTGCACACAATTCACTTTTCATTACATCAAGAACCTGTGTAAATACTTTTTAAACTGTTGGTTGAGCCATTTCGAGTCTTTGTAGCTAAGGCATAAGGACAGTTTTAGTTGACGTGTTATTGCTGTCGATTTAATAACTGAAGGGGTTTTACTGCAAATTAGGACTTAAATGCACTTATATACATTTTTAATCAATCGAAACTGCCTAACGAGCCTTTGGATTAAAAAATTTGAGAATTTCCATTTTTATTGCTACTTTATTAAACATTTCACTTCCCCGACATTGGTCACCTCGAAGATCTTAGGTGTTCCCTCACGAAGCGTTTCACACATGCTGCTTTATTTTCGGTTCCATTTAAATTTAAATAAGTTGCAAGTGAGTCCATTTTAATCAAGTTTATTCTTTCCCAGATATAAATTAATCTTAACTGACAAAATAAAATATTTTGACAAAATCCGCTGCGTGAGTCGGTAAAACAGGTATCCGACAGAACGGCGGGAGTGGCATTCAACATTTGGTGTGTAAATAAATATTTAGAAGTATAGTTAATCATAAGTCAAAAATCGTTCAAGATATCGAAACGAAATTCAGTAGGTACACAGATTTTCATAAATAAAGGAATGCTACGGAAAATAATGTGCAAGATCGTTTAAGGACCACATCCACTTTTATATAATAGCATTTGAAAAGGGTCATAGATATATTTAAAAGGCAATCACTTTTGCGTGAAATAGTTTTATATAATTTCGATTCCACTATTAAAGTGTGCGAGGAAGCTCTCCGCCCTTTTAATAAGGGAACCCCTCGACTAACAACGGACAGAAGTGTTGGTGATGGCTCCACCTCTTTACCTATCAACCGTGTGCTTATATTTAATGGCTATCCTGACTAGAAATCCAGATCCAACAAACAACCGACCAGGGGCTGTTATTTTGTTACAACCCCTGTCTAAATCGACAGTTATCCCCCCAAACTAAAACAAAACTGCTGCTCCGGACTAAATCCCTCTACACATAGCCCAGCTAGTTTCTACAAAACTTTTGTGGCCCCTTGCTCTTCACGTCCTAGGACGTCCAGTGGCCGTCGCCGATCAAGTATCGCTCCGCCACCTATTTCTGACTCTGTCACTTAGTCTCTACGACTAGCAACACTGATTCACCTCAGCAAGTAGACTTTTCCGCTTACGACCACTGGAGTCAACATCTCACACAGTAGCTCACAGCTACTCCTTACGTAGCACCTCAGCCAACTCCCGTCCTACCAGTAAGCCCCTCTTCTTCCAGCACCAGCACCATCACAAATATAAGTCATAACCATCACCTCCTGGTCCCTTATACTACGTGCACTGTTTGCCTTGGCCTGTGTCACGTGCTAATATGCTCTGGACTTGAAAACAGGAATCTCTGGACTGATACGTACGTTGGGCCTTGCAACGCAACCTTCAACGTCGACTGGTTCGCCTTTACCTTCCGATGATACGATCCCTTCGACTTCAAGAGCCCCAGCCTTCTACCACCTAGGCATACTCACCAGTCCTTGACCCCCAGCATTAACTTTTCTCCCCCTCCGCATTTCTGAATCCTGCGTTAAACTGCGACGGCTTAACCGGGAAAGTAAATGAAATTGTAAACTTTATGAAGCCCGGTGACCGATCCGGTTATAACATCCACCGTCGCGATCGTGTGAGAGGACTTGGTGGTGGTCTTACATTCATTACGCACCAATCAGTGCGTCAACGTCAAGGTATGCTTATCCGGTCAGGCGATGCCGACCTTGAGAACATTAACATCTACGTACCTCCCCTGTCCCATGGATTACCACTTTAACGCACACCATACCCTGTGGCACTCAAGTCTACAGGCTGATGGCTGTAGGGAACAGGAGCTGGCTGATTAGATCAACGACTCGACGTTCTGCACTGTAAATGTAAAGATGCCTCCACTAGAGTAGCGGTTAATTGGTCAGACCTCACCATAGTCAGCGCAGGCCTTATAAACTGCGTTGACTGCAACCGATGCTAACGGCTGATTCAGACGACCTACCTATAGGTGTCTCAATAGATCGACCGCACATTTACTAATTTCAAAAAAGCCGACTAGGATGGCTTCTAACTACCACAGAGAGGGCCGTAGCTGCTCTTCCCGCTCCGGGAGAAAAGCGTTTCGCATGGTCTTAACTTCAGCCTTTTACCAACACATTCCGTCATTTAGAATATAGGAGGTGCGTCCGTACTTCCCTCAGAGGCAGGGGCCCTGGCAAATGGACGCGACCATGTTAGACGTTTGGACTCTACGGATCCTCAAATCAAGGATCTCAATGCGGAATTCAGACGCCTAGGATATATTTATTTATTTTTATTTATTTATTCAAATATAGTAATCTATGAAATACAGAGTTTCTTACAGACTACGTAGCGACTTAAGTATAAGCAATTACAAACATAATTTTAAATTAAAACTTGATTTAGTTGTAGTTTAAATTTAGCCTTGTTAATTGAAAAATCAAATTCAAAAGAATTTGAGAACACATTGAACTCTCGCAATGTTCTTATGATTGGGGCATGATATGCATAGTTAGTCCTGACACATTCAAGGAAAAAAATGTCATTACATCTGAGGCTCCTGCGTGGTACCAGGAAATTAATCCGTTCTAAAAGACACGGGACGTCTACTATGCCCTGGATGATGTCAAACACAAAGCTCAGATACAGTATAATTCTTCTACTATCTAAGGTCTTCAAATTGATAAGAAGAATCTAGCATTATATGATGGTATAGGATCCTCGAATCTTAAACTACGAAGGGCAAATATTACGAAGGACTTTTGTACCCGTTCTAATCTCTTAATATGGCAATCGTAGTATGGCCTCCATATAAACGCTGCATATTCTAGTTTAGACGGACTAACGATGTGTAGAGAAGTTTTAAAGTGTATGGATCAGTAAAATCCGTACTACAACGACGAATAAAAGCTAACATTGAGTATGATTTAGCAATAGTATGACTTATATGATCATGAAATAAAAACTTGGTGTCAAAGATTACACCTAAATCACGTATTTCAGATTGTGACGTCAGTCTGGACTCATTAATATAATATGAGGTAGGGATAGGAGAACGAGATTTTGAAAAAGTTACGTGAAAACATTTGCTAGTATTGAGTTGCTAGTGGTTTATTTTGCACCAATCAGCAAGGTTTATAAGATCATTTTGCAGACCAATGGCATCAGCAAGACATGAGACTTTTGAATAGATTTTCAAATCATCCGCATACAGCAAGAAGTTAGCCGAGTTAAAACACGAGGATATGTCATTAATAAAAATGACAAAGAGCAGAGGACCTAAGATGCTGCCTTGAGGAACACCTGAGGAAGCAATGAACGAAGCTGACGTGCAAGCATCTACCACGACAACACACTTTCGGCAAGAGAGACACGACTCGATCCATGACAAGAATGTTGAATGAAATCCTACAGAGGCCAGCTTATTTACTAAAATTGAGTGACTAACTTTGTCAAATGCTTTTGAAAAGTCTGTATAAACAGTGTCAACCTGAAGCCGATCATTGAAAGCAGACAAACAGTAGTCTGAGAAAACTGCCAAGTTTGAGACAGTGGATCTGCCAGCAACGAAACCATGTTGGTTACAGGAAATTAACTGCTTAAGTGTAAAATACATCTTCTGTTTGACAATGTATTCAAATAATTTCGAGGTTGTTGATAGTTTCGCAATAGTCCGATAGTTAGTTACATTTGCTTTGTTACCACTTTTATGAATAGGGGAAGTGTACTTCCACTCTCGAGTGATTTATTGAAAATTAGAAGCAGAGGATGGGCCAAGGCTTCACAATTCTTGAAAAGATACGATGAAAAACCGTCACACTCGGATTTCACAGAACACTTGATGTTATTAATGCCTTCGACTACATCTTGAAGGGTAAGCAACAATGAGCCAAAATTAACTGAACTATTGATATTAGGAAACGAACTACATGATGTGTGTCATGAACAAAATTTGATTTAAAAAAATTCCCGAAGAGATTAGCTGCCCCGTAAGCGGAAGCCTCGTGGGCATCATTGTAAAATATTGCTGATGGAATACTTGAGTGAGCCTGCTTCGAGTTCACATATCGCCAAAAAGGGTTGTTTTTAATTCCACGTTCGAATTTGCGAACATAATTCCTATAAAGGACTTTATTGAGAGATGAGAACTTCTTTGCATAACTTAGATAGATGTTCTTATAACACGACCCATTTAAAGATTTAAACTTTTTATAGAACTTGTTTCTCAAATTCTGCAATATTTTTAGCCTTTTATTATACCAAGGTGTTGTGTGGCAATATTGTTTCTTGGGAGGAACAATAATGGCACACGTTTCCGATAATATGTTTTTGAAAATTTGAAAACACTTAGCAACATCGAATAAATATTTATATATTTATATTAAGGTGCCTCGCCAAAAAAAGTTGCACCTTAATTTCAAAATTCCCCCAAAATATTTCGAAAAAATATTAAGATTTACCGGAGCTAAACCGCGTTAAAAAACGCTAACAATATGGATTTTTATGTATAAAAGGAGTATGAAAAAATATTTTTTAATATAAAGCATCTGAGATGTTAGAGTGTAGAAGGTAAGCATAAAAAAGCTTAAAAATTTTATCAATGCTGTTATTGTATACCTGTGTGCTAATATTCGCAATATTTAAAATTGGACCAAAAAGGGTTAAATTTTGCAGAAATTGCAACATCTCGAAAATACCTTTCAAATGATAACGCGGTAAATTTTTATATTTTTTCGAAATATTTTGGCCAAGGTCTTAGAATACATTGAAGTTTATAATTCCGATGGAAACAGGGTGTCCATTTTTTTTGTATGGAGCGTAAGGCGCCTTAATATATATATATTGTTGTTGTTGTTGTTGTAGAGCTACTTAGCCCTACCTAGGTAGTCAGTATCTTACCCAGTAGCAGCATCAAACTCTTCTAACGGAAGTCCTAGAAACCTAGCGGCTTCGACAGGGATGGACCAGAGGGATATGGGTGTTAGAAGAGTAGGCTTGGTTGAGCAGACAAAAAGATGGTCAGAATTATAGGGGGACAAGCCACAACCCGGACAAACATTCGGCAAGTTAGGGTGCGGTCTGGAAAAGTAAGAGTTTAACCTATTACATTATCCAGAGCGGATAATGGCCATCACCCTTGTCTCCCTAGGCAGTTCGCGCTCCTCTTCGGCAACGGGTGGAATTGTTACCTGAAGGACGGCGTTGGCTGGGAGAGAGCTGACATAGGAATTTACCGAATCGATGTGGATGAGGGTGAGGGCTTGCCGGTGCACATTAGGATCAAACGGCGTGGAATTTAGGTGCCGGATCTCATCCAAATGTTTGCGTAGATGGCTTCTTATTCTCCTGGGGGGCGGATTTTCCTCGACCAGGCGTCTGTTCGGATGCTGTGGTTTACAGAAGTTGAATAGGAATTGCCTGGTCAACATCTCACGCCGAGCATTTTCGCTTCGTTGTGGAGATGATGCTCAAGAGACATAAGAAGACATCCAGTTCCGGTTCTAAGGGCAGTGTTGTGGCAGACCTGAAGCCTCGTCCAGTGGGTGTCAGCAAGCCCCGGCGACCATATTGGCGTCGCGTAGCTCAGCACCGGCTAACCAATTGCCTTATATGTAGCTTAAGGTAGCCCTTATATGACGTTTTTTTCAAAATTTTTATTATTTTTCTGACGCCACCCCATTGTTTGGTTCATTTATGTATGTATGTATAAAAATTAACTTTGTGAAATTTGGCGTGAATAGGATAAGGGTAAAGCGTGCCCCCCGTGAATCATATTATAAATAAGTTAGTAATAATTTGCAGTCCAAATATGAAAATTTGAACCAATTTTAAAATAAGTGCCTTTTAAATTTGCAATTTCCAAAAATGTGTCAGTTAGGCTCTTTGAGTTTTAAGGAGACGATGAGTGTTAGATCAGGCCGCAGTGTAGGTAGGTTGCAGTGGCTGCTAGTAAGGGAGCTAGCGCACATAGGCCCCGGAGGTCCCGTTCTGATACCACATGGATCTTATACGACCCCCTACTCGAACCATTTTGTGGATTTTACGAAGCGCAGAATGTCCTTTGACTTAATTGTGGCTAATTCTCCGAGATGCTGGATATTTTAACCTTCTACCCCACAGCGCAGGGCATTCACATAGGAGATGCCTCACAGCTTCAGGCTTCTCCTCATCTCTGCAGCTTCTGCAGAAGTCATTAAAGGGGTTATCCAACCTTTCTGCAGGACGACCTAGACCTATATGTCCCGCTAGGAGTCCCATAAGTAGAGAGAGCTCTTCTCTTCTCAGTTTTAGTAGATCTTCCGACCTACTCGCACTGATCACCGGCCATATCAACTTTGCATGACAGCAGGTGCCGATCTTATCCCACCTGTCACTTGCATCTTGGAGGAATTTATGCCTCGTTGAGAGCTTACTAGTAGCGAGCGGCATGCCTAAACCCTTCCAGGACTGTGAAAGCGGAGCGGAAGTGCCCCCTCTAGCCAGCTCGTCTGCCATCTCATTTCCCGGTATGTCCCTGTGTCCCGGCACCCATACCAGGCGGCAGCCCTCCACAGTCCTGTTGATGTCTCGCCTGATGTAGGAAATACTAACACAATTCCTAGTGTTCCTGCACCTTTGTCAATAGAGCTTATTGATTTAGCCTCTCCCAATCCATCAGCCCAACCATCAACTTCCAAAGCTGCTTCCTCGAAAAAAAAAAAAAATGAGCCTCAACCTATTAGGTTGGCACCTGAACCAACCGCTAGGAATCTGGTTGTCGTTCCGCGAAATAAAACCGTTTTTGTGTCACGTTTTGAGGCGGATACTACGGAAGACGACATAAAGTTGTACATTATTTCTAAATTAAAACCCGATAGTTTAACCAGGGTTCGAATTTGCACGCACGTGTGCAGCACATTTGTATATTTTTCGCTCTTACACATGTGCTATGTGCTACCAGAAAAATTTTGTAGCACACAGCTCACGTGTGTGCTGATACGAATTAGGCACATGCACACGTGTGTGCTTTTATATAAAATATTTATGCACGAACTCTCGTGCTGAGTGTAGAAAAAACTTTCAGTTGTACACGCACGTTTCTATTTCAAAAACAAAACACACACATTTTTTACTGCCATATAAAAATCAATAGAAAAATTTGAGAGCAAATAAAATAAAAAAACACACGCATGAGTATGTGCTTTTATATTTTCAATAAAAAACACACATGTTTCAAACTGCACACACACGTGCTGTGTGCTTAATATTTTTTTTAAAGCACAGCTCATGTGCATGAGCTAAACATTTTGGAAAGCATTTTTTTGCACTCGTGTGCGTGCGTGCAAATTCGAACCCTGAGTTTAACTATAAAAAAATTCAAATTTAATTACGAGAGAAACGTCTCCTCCTTCAGAATTGATATTTCTTTAAATGTCTTTGACTCAATTTTGCACAGTTCGTTTTGGCCGTCTGGCGCTTTCGTCCGTGAATTTGATCACAAACTAAAGAAAAACATACAGACTTTAGCAAGAGTCCCTAGTGATAGTGCAGAGTCAAAAAACTAAATTTAAATACTGTAAACGTTTACTATCAGAATGTAAGAGGGTTAAATACAAAACTAACTAGTCTTTATTTGAAATCTCTTTGCTGTAATTATAATATTATTTGCTTTACCAAAACGTGGCTAAAACCACATATTTTTAACGCTGAAGTTTTATCTGATGATTACCAGTAGTGCGATTCTGTAACTTTTAACACCTCGCCGAGTGTTAAGCTTGTCGCCGAATTTTGGCGTTTGCTCTTAACGAAAGTGCGATTCTGTAACTTTCCTTAACACTTTTTAGTGTTAGCTGTTTTATGTATGTATATCTGTTAAAATTGAGGGGAAAGCTGCACTCATCTTAAGTACAGCATTTGACAGCGCCGACGTTCAGGTTTGCAGTATAATATGGGAGCAGAATAGCCTCTAACAACTTCACTTCAGGCGAAAGGAGAGATATCGGACGATAAGAGTCTCCTTGATTTGCCGGCTTCCCAGGTTTGAGGAGGGGGACCACAGTCGCATGTTTCCAGATATCTGGTATAACGAAGGTGGACAGTGAGATTTTGAATAGAGCCGCCAAGTACTTGTGCCCCTCGTGGCCTAGGTGTTTCAGCATCTTCATGGCAATTCCGTCGGGTCCGAGTGATCTTGAAGGTTTAGCCTTCCTTATAGCTTCCTTGACCTCTGCAGCGGAGACGACAATGGGCGCGGCTGTGTGTTTGTGCGCGCGTCGGATGGCTTTTCTCTTAGCCCTATCCGCAGGAGAATGCAGTATAAATTGCCGGCAGAATGCGCTCGCGCACTTCCTGGGGTCCGACTTGACGTTATCGCCGAAAGCAATGGCGACCTTGTCATTGTATTTGGTCGGGTTGGATAGGGCCTTGACTGTCGACCATAATTTGCCGACCCCGCCGGAGAGGTTGCATGACTCTAGGTGTTCTTTCCACTTCTTCAATTTATGATCATTGACAGTCCGACGGATTTCTGCGTTGAGATCCTTTATTCTTGGATCTGCGGGGTTCAAGAGTCTCACTTGGTCACGTTCTCTTGCCATTGCCGCTGCTTCCGCAGGGAAATTCGGCCGAATTTCCGGGATTCTGCCAGCAGGGATGAAGCGGCCAGAGGCTGAATCGATGACTTTGCGAAGCTCTTTCTCACCTTTGCATACGTCCGTCGGTGTGGGTAGGTCAGCGAAGGAGTGCTCTGTAAAGTCCGTGAAGCGGTCCCAGTCCGCTTTACTGAAGTTGATGTACGTTCGTTTTTCTGTCGTTATGAAGTCGGACGGTCGTTCGATGTCTAGTGGGATGGGTAGGTGGTCAGATGTCAGTGTAAGCATAGGTTGCCAGTTAACGTGGTTGATAAGGCCCGCACTTGAAATGGAGATGTCTGGCGAACTGTGGCAGTTACCTGCCACCCTAGTGGGGGCATCTCCATTCAATGTACAGAATGCCGAATTATCTATTTGCTCTGCGAGTGCGTGCCCTCTGCTATCTGCTGGCAAGTTGGAGTGCCAGAGATCGTGATGTGCGTTGAAATCACCTAAGATGAGGCAGTTATCGCCCCTTAGCAACGCACTAATATCAGGGCGATAATCACGGGGACAGCACGTAACAGGGGGAATGTATATATTTAACACTCGCAGGTCGACGTCGCCTGTCCGGACTGCTATGCCCTGGCATTCAAGGGTAGAGTCCCTGGGGTCAACGTCAAGGGGCAAACAGGTTATACTGAACAGTATGGTGTGTAATGAATGCGAGGCCGCCCCCATGACCGCTGGGACGGTCTTTCCTATGTACATTGTACCCATCACGAGTACGTAAGTCCGAGCTAGCATTCAGTTTGGTCTCCTGAATGGCGGCCAGTTTAATGTTGTTCGACTTCATAAAGTCTGTTATCTCCGCGATCTTTCCAGCTAACCCGTTGCAGTTCAGCTGTAGGATTTTGAAGTGTGTCGGGAGGGAGGGTGGAGGCATGCTGGGGGTAAGGGACGGATGCGGTTGCCTAGGTGGAGGTGGGCATAGTCCCAAGCTGTGACGCAGTCTAGGGTTCAGCGCGTCTTGGCCGATGTTGTGTGGCGTGGAGGGCGGCTGAGTACTGCAGCAAGGGGCAATAAATGCATCCGTCCAAAGGTTCCTGTTTGCGAGCAAAGAGCACATATGGATGTGGCACAGGCCAAGGCAGTTATTGCACTTAACCGATGCCGCAGGCGTATATAGTCTTTGCCGACAAACAGTGCACGTGGTGAAAGGTACGAGGAGGTTATGTTCCTGACCCACGTGCATGCTGGAAGTAGGGGGGGACGAGAGTGGGGACTGAGGTGAGGCGGGAGCAGCAAGGCTGCAGGTCGTGAAGACCGGGCCACTGTTGTGGCCATTTGATGATGGTAGGTGCGGTGTGTGTGCGCCGGAGCGACGAGAACCGCAGGACGCGCGTGTGCGCGAACAACATGGTGCCTCAAAAGTACTGAAAAAAGTACGGGTTCTGGGGATGGCAGGGTTAAGCCCGGAGCATCCAGATCTATGCAACCATCTCTTGCATTTACTGCATTGAACGGAATGTGAACGTTTAACATATATTTTCTTCCAGCAGACGCAGCAGATCCAGTCTCTTGGTCCGGGGTTGGATTCGATACCAGCCCGTAGCAAGAGGCATTGGAGCAACCCTGCTGCAAGGGATTGCTCCGAGGATGACAATTTAGGAGTGGGATTGGACAAATTGGACAGGGTTACACTGAAATAACAGCCCTTGGCCGGGTAAAACCCGGGTCATTCCGGTCCGTAGAACCGGCTGTTGTGGGAATGTCTGTTTTTGCTGTTCATAAACGATATATCCAGTACTATTAAGTTTTCCAAGATTTTGATGTACGCTGATGATGTCAAGATTTTTATTTCCTACACTCTTAAAAAATAGATAGATCTTTACTTCAATCTGATCTTGATAGACTGGGTGCTTGGTGTGATTTAAACTTTATGCCAGGTGGTCAGATGCCAGTGTAAGCATAGGTTGCCAGTTAACGTGGTTGATAAGGCCCGCACTTGAAATGGAGATGTCTGGCGAACTGTGGCAGTTACCTGCCACCCTAGTGGGGGCATCTCCATTCAATGTACAGAATGCCGAATTATCTATTTGCTTTGCGATGATGTACGCTGATGATGTCATGATTTTTATGTCCTACACTCTGAAAATAGATAGATCTTTACTTCAATCTGATCTTGATAGACAGGGTGCTTGGTGTGATTTAAACTTTATGCCACTCAATATTAAAAAATGTAAATATATGCTTTTCGCGCAGAAACACACAACCAGCTTCCTACACAATTAACAATCATAGTATTGAACAAGTATACGTCTTTGTGGATTTGGGGATTACGATCGCAAACTTAGCTTCAATCTACATATTGATGCAACTGTCAATAAATCTAGAGGCGTTTTATCATTCGTTAAGCGATGGTCGAAAGAATTTAATGACCCGTATGTAACTAAAGCCCTTTTTACAACACTAGTAAGACCGATATTAGAGTATGGCTCAATTATTTGGAACCCTCGGTATCAAGTTCACGTCGATCGGATTGAATCGGTTCAAAAACAATTCTTACTTTTTGCGTTAAGAAATCTGCCATGGGATTCCTCATACAATCTCCCACCCTATACAGATCGCTTGAAACTTGTAAACCTTCCGACACTCCCCAGTCGTAGGGAAATGATCGGAATCATTTTTATCATTAAATTATTGAACGGGTTGGTTTCTAGTCCATTTCTGCTGAGTATGTGAACTTTAACGTGCCCTTTCGGCCATCAAGACATTTTAAACCTCTTTTCCTAAGACAATGTAAAACTAATTTTGAATTGAATGAGCCTTTCCGATGTTTATGTCATAACTATAACTCTCATTCCAGCACATTTGATATTTCTGACCCGCTTTTCAGCATTAAAATATAAATACTTTCCTCACTTAATCAATAATAACTTAATAAACACATGGTTAATATTTATTTTTACTCAATAGTTACTTAGCTGATAAGTTTCTCTCTGTAGATGAGCAGTTTTAGATCTCGACACTTAACAAACCATTGCCTTTCAACGACTCGGCAATATATTTGAAAAAAAAAAAAAAGCCGTGCGTTATGCGGATGCGCCCCTCGTGTCGGTTGGGCGGGAATGGTGGGTTATCCGTTGGGAATTATTATTATTATTAAAGCTATTAATGTAAATTCTTTATTTGCCAAGGATTTTTCTATGTGTGTGACAATTTCATGTAACGCTGTGTCTAAGGATCTACCTTTCATATATTTTTATTTTTTATTTTATTTTTATTAATTTCATTCAGTCTATGATAACAAAGATCTTACAGACTAGAAGGTCTATTGAAATTAACTCACTTAAAGTAACTAGCTTACATACTAAAAAAGAGTTGTTATAAATAGAATGCGGTTACCCTTTGCGCGAACTGAGATCTTGGCATAGCAAAGTCAAGATCCAATTGTTGATAAATATTATTAAGCTCACAGACTGCCCTAGTAATGGGGGTATGGTACTGATAGTTTGACTTAACTACTAAGGTATGGAATGGGTAGCAGGAACGAAGTATTCTATTTGGAACGTTGAAGTATATTTTCTCGAGTAAATCTGCGCAGTCGATCAAGCCGTTAATAACATCATAGATGAACATGGTGGATTGAATAGTACGCCTACTAGCGAGAGATTTTAAATTAACAAGCAAGGATCGGTCATTATAAGATGGAAAAGGATTAACAAAATGAAGTGGTTGAAGAGCAAATCGGGTAAAATTGCGTTGAACACGCTCAATTCTGTCAGAATGACAACTATACAGGGGATTCCAGATAATGGAGGCATATTCCAGCTTCGACCGTACAAGGCAAGTAAAAAGGGATTTTCTAGTATATGGATCTTTAAAGTCCTTCGCATATCGCTTTAAAAAAGCTAGATTAGAGTAAGCTTTCGGAATAACACAGTTGGCCTGATTAACAAAAGTGAAGCCAGAGTCAAAAAGAACACCAAGGTCAGAAAAAACTCCGACGGTAGACAATTGGTTGTCAATAATGTAGTAACTTGAGCTAATGGGATTTCTAGTCTTTGACAGGGACATATGAAAACATTTATTGATGTTGAGTGACAATTTGTTCCTGAGACTCCCCTCAGTTAACTTAGTAAGTTCATTTTGTAGACGGCGAACGTCAGACAAACAAGTGACTCTGCTAAACAATTTCAAATCATCAGCGTAAAGAAGAAATTTTGAATGATTAAAACATGTCCGAATATCGTTAATGAACAAAACGAATAAAAGCGGCCCAAGAATACTACCTTAAGGCACTCCAGAGGTGGCAACAAAGAAGTAGGATTTAGCATCACCGATTTCTACAAAAGATCTTCTGTCCGTGAGATAAGAGCGCAGCCATAAAAGAAAAACTGAATGAAATCCTAAACGTTCAAGTTTGTATAATAAAATATCATGTGAGACTGTATCAAAAGCTTTAGCGAAATCAGTGTAAATGGTATCTACCTGAGATCCACTCTTAAAGGCTGATATACAGTACTCGGAAAACACTGCAAGATTGGTCACTGAAGAAAAAAGAAGAAAGACCATCAAGGTCACTTTTATGTGACAATTTTAAAGCAGAAATACCCAACTGGATATCTAACTCTGAGACAGATAATGCTCCAAAATCCAAGCATCGTGTATTGGAATCATCACTATTTGAGAGATAAGCATTTGCAGTGTCATTTACAAAATTAGATTTGAAAAACTCCGCAAAAAGATTAACAGTATCAGGCAAGCTGGAAGAAGTAAAATTGTCCAGAGTCATAGAGTTCGGGATATTCAAACACCCTTTCTTTGACCGAATGTATTTCCAAAACACTTTGGGGTTTGACTTGAGCTCTTCTTCATAGCGAGTTATATAGTTATTATAAAGTATTTTATCGAGATCATTAAACTGTTTCATAAGGCTGATGTACATTTCTTTGTAAGCGGAATCATTAGTCGACTTGAAGAGCTTAAAGTATTTGTTTCTCCTATTCTTCAATCTATTCAGCCTTCTTGTATACCACGGCAACTTATGTTTCCGAGCAGGGGTCAAAGATAAATGGCTGTTTAAGATTTCAAAAATTTGATCCAGAAATCGTTCATAGCACTCAGAGACATTCCGAGAAATAAAAATAGAGTTCCAATCAATTTCCATAAACATTTCATTTAAGGATTCATAATCCACATCTCTGAAATTTAAAGATTGCGGGTCAATTGTACAGATTGTAGGAAAGGTGCCAAACTGAAGAGATAAAACCAGAGGCACATGATGCATATCAGACTTGCAAATGGGGAAATTACATTCTTGTAACTGAAAAATCAAATTGTCGTCAAGAAATAAAAGGTCGAGGACATTTCCAAGCCTATTGCGAAAAAAATTGGTTTGTTTAAGATAAATGCTATAAAGACTATCCAAAAAGTGTATCTCTTGTGGAAGATTTACTTTAGTGGCAGTTAGGGCACCATTATTAATTAGGTTGGACCATGCGATCTTACTGAAATTGAAATCACCAAGAATACAAAAATGGCCATCCTCTTGATTTTCATAAATATTTAAAATATTATCGGTATGAACTGAATACAAATAATCCGAACTGTTGGATGGAATATAAGAGACGCTAATGAACAAGCTACCAGAAGTTCCGAAGATACAGATACAAAGTTGGTCGATAAGGGAATCATTATTTAACAATGGGAAAACGGACGATCTTAACGCACGTTTCACCGCAATTAAGACACCTCCGCCTCTTACAACCTGTTTTTTGTGCATCTCTATCTTTGCGATAGGTTTGAAAAATATTCGGGTCGAAAAATTCGTCATCAAAAAAATCACTAGTTTACCACGTTTCAACTAGCACAAAAATATCGAACTCACAACGAGATGTAAATAGAAATACTTCCTTCGCCTTTGTACGCATTCCAGAGATATTTTGATAATAAATTTTCAGATTTTTAAGACTATCAGTATTTGAATAAGAACTAGAACTAGAACTAGGAACACTAACTAAATCATTGTTATTTTCCTTCACGCTGGTCTCTTGGTGTGTGACGAAAAGGCTGCACATTGATTCCAGCTGGCCATAGATTAGGATCCAACAATTTATCGTAAAAGGCCGGAGAAACGCCAAGTTTGAAGTTAATGCTCCGTAAGTTTTCGAGCGGAGTGTCTTTCTTGACTAATTTGTAGCACGAAAGAGAATTGTCATTGATATCAGAGTGCTTTCTGACATAATCAATTATGTTTTTTTCGGATACAGAAGATTTAAACGAGCACAGGTGTACCTGCCCCTGCGGGTTGGGGCTTAGAATATGCCCGCGCTAGGCATCCCGGTCGTAAGAGGCGACCAATATGCACAAAGGTAATGATGTGCAACTCGATGGTTGATCTGCGGATATGATGCCTCCCACCTCTCATTACCCATCTTCTCTTTCCTTTCGGAAGGAGTGATGACATGACCTAGAAGGTTGCACTGGTCATACCAAATCGCTCCCACGACAGTCGGGCAGTACCGCAAGGGAGTACCGGATTCATATCCGGCCAAGGACTGTTATTTCGACAACACTCCCCATTTCCTTTTAACGACAACATCTAACTCAGATGACGCGTTCCGACAAACAACTCGATTAATTGAGTTATTCTTATGACGCACAGTAATTATGTTAAATTGGTTCTCAAGAGAAACCTTATTTTGACAAGTAGAAAACGAGTCGCCAGTATTTACCTCATCAACAGCATCAGATTGTTGAGAAAGTGGAAACGAAGAAGAAGATAAAACAGCAGCAGCATTATCAGGAACAGAATGAAGTATAGAAGGTATAGGTAAAGCAGGTAATGTTATCGATGCATTGTTGTTAGCTAATGTATGCGAACAATTGGCACCAGAACCCATAGGGGCGACATTGGCAGCGGCGATAGACGAACGTGAGCGCAATTGTAGTTCCTTAACCTCATGCATGCTACGATTTTACTGTCTGATTTCCTCCCTGAAGTGCGGTTCCATGAGCCGCTCCAAAACCTTGAGTTGGAAGGACGCCAGACTTATCGGTGTGAAATCTTTTGGTCTTACGTATAAAGATTACCCTGGAGTTTTCCAAGAGTTGGGAATATAACAAAAGGTGAACACACCCCTATATATGGCCTGTAACCACGGGATAACCTGCTCCGTGGATTGCTGAAGCTGTATGTGTGCTATGCCGTCTAGCCCCGATGCTTTGAATGGTTTAAATTATCCGATACCCATACAATTCTTTCCTTAGTGAGGTACTGCCCTGGGTAAAATACTCCCTGACCCGTATCAGTAAGGTACCTATACTCGTTTTCCGCATCTGGAAAATGGGTACCAAGGAGGAGTTTCAACGTTTCTTCCCCCGTGTAAGTCCATGACACATCCGGCCTTTTCAAACACCCAGGTTCACTAAGAGGTGATTTTGATAGGATCTTTCGTAATCTAGAACCTTCTGATACAGATTCTATCCCACTACTTTTAGATTTCCTGAGCTCCCCTTTGTATTTCCTCAGGTGCACCTTATACGCCTCCCACTTTGAGGCTTCCCCAGAGGCTTTAGCACTATTAAAAGCCTGTCTGCATAGTTTCCTATACCTGTCTATCTCGGGGTTCCTCTAGGGTGGTTTTTGCTTACCCATCATAAAATCAAAGAGTAACTCACCCCTTTCGTTTACATCGGAGCTGCCCCACGCTGGGTTGTGAGCGTTGGCATCGCCTCCAACGATGATGTGCCCCTTAGCCTTCTCCAGAACCATACGCACCGCCTGCGTAGGTGCTGGTCTATCATGTGCCATATAGATCGAGGTCAATGTACAGACCATACCATTGACATCTATTTGGATTGATGTCGTATCCTCGTCACTAAATTGGGGAAGAAATAAAGCATGTATATTAGATTTTAATGGGATACATGCCCTAGGCTTCCCATCAGTAGCCCCACTTACCAGTATAAAACCTGCTGCCTTCAGCCCGCAAATATTCTGCCCGACCACCCAAGGCTCCTGGATGAGGGCTATCTCCGCTGCCCCTTCGTTGCCAGAAGGAGCAGCAACGCAGCCGCCGCTGCTTTACTGTGGTGGAGGTTAATCTGCAGCACCCGCACCATCAGGGTTGCTGCCTCT
Source organism: Sphenella marginata (assembly GCA_951509765.1). Lineage (NCBI taxonomy): Eukaryota > Metazoa > Arthropoda > Insecta > Diptera > Tephritidae > Sphenella > Sphenella marginata. The sequence continues at coordinate 72,970,305 of OX608079.1, forward strand.
CTCCACCACAGTGATGTTGCCAATGTCCTCATCCGACATCGGCTCATCTCCCGGGTGCATCTCGCACAACCTCCCGAAGCCCAGTGAGAGGGTCGACGCGGCGTCATCCTGTTCCGTACCGTCCATCGGATCGGCCCGGCTGGGTTCGACATCCCCACCCGCCCCATCACTGTCGTCCTTCTCCATCTCCTCCTCCAGGTCCTGCACTGACCTTACGTCGTTGGAGTAGACCTTTACCTTGACCTGTTCAAAGCCAAAGTTGACCATACTATCCGTCCTTTCCAGGAGAGGCATAGTTTCTTTATTAAGCATCAGGATCGCCTGACGCGTAGCCTTAGAGGTCATATCTAACCTAAGGATCCTCCAATTAGTGGTTGGAAGATCCGGATTGAAGGCCCTGAAAACTTCAAGGCCCTTTTCTGGCTCCTCTGGTTTGACCGGTATCCAAACCCTAGGTTTACATGGGATCTCACTAAGATCCACCGCCCTGATGATCGCACCAGGGTAGACCGCCTCCATCATCCCCACTGCCCTTTTGTACATGGCAGCCGACCTCGAATCCCCACAGGCCACCACCCTCACCGAACCCTGAAACCACCCCACTTCTTTCCAGGAGGGGATGGGACCAGGAAATTCGGCCAAGACGCTGACCGAGTGGGTAGCCAACTCTGCCCGCACCCAGTCCCAGTTAGACCCGAAGCGCCTCTCCCCCTCGGGGTTCGAGTCAAAGACCCCCAGAAGTATACTTCCTTTAGCAACTTCCGCAAACGTGGGGCCTCGGACTCTAGCCCTTTTAGGATTAGAGGCGCCTGACCCAGCCTCCATGGACCGGTTGTGTTTCTCGGTCCCTCTTTCCTCTGCCGGACAACTACCGTCGAAGTCCGCAGCAACCTCTCTAGCCCACTCTAGCCCTCAACTCTGCAACATCTCCAGGCAGCGCCCTTGTGAGTAGATCTGGCGTATGGATCTCCTCAGTATCGTAAGCGCAGTGCGCCTATGCCTAGACCGCACACTACCTACGTTTGGCCTATCGCTGGCCTTACTGAACGCCGTGGGTGTAGGAAAGCGACTCCTCGGGGCGAGCGCGCCGGCCTCGACGTTTACCCCAGTATCGATCCGCTTACTGGTTACGCCTCCGCCGCCAGCCTCAGCTCCCTTAGTGACCCCACCCTCACCCGCAGCTGCTACCTTCATCACTGCACCAGACTCCAGCATCGCCTGGAGGCTGCGTGCTTTCTTCCTAACAGCCGCAGCGCGGCTGGTCGAGGCACCCTGCATCGCACGAGCACCGTTACCTATAGGGGCTTTCCCCTCCGACCTTGTTGGAGTGTCGGCCTCCTTATGATTTTTTTTTTAGTTCCATGTTAATGTCCCACGAGTAGCGGAGAAAAGGGCGTCCACCTCGAGCAGAGATCCGCGATACTCGGGGTAAGGTCAAAGATTACAACTGGGACTGGGCATGATCCCAGAGGGCTCCGTTAGAGACTGGGCTATTTAAAAAGGGGCCCCAGCCAGGCTGATCCTCGGCACGGTGACGCATGACACCTTGATCCAGCCCCCTTACCTCGCGACTATGGTCAGGAATCACATCAATGCGCCAGGGCTATTGAAGGAGCTAAGACGTATGGCTGTGATTGCTGACCTTAGCTGGATACCTTCCTTACAGGAGAGTACTATGTACCAACCTGTCCGGAACAACTGCAGTATCCATTACCAGTCGGCACCCTCTTGGAGGGTTCAGTCTGAGGATTTTCGCCAACCATATTCTGTGGTAGTTGAACCTGAAATTCCGGGAAATTGGTTAGAGTGCGAGCAGTCGAGAAGTCACTATTATACAAAGAATTTACTCTAGCTGCGGTTCGATAGTTGCAAATCAGATAAACCTTAATTCCTAGATTTCGGTAGGATATTCTAAAATGCATTCTTACTTTATAATTTTGAAGTGTTAGTACGAAACCCAGGATATGTTGCCATGTTTATATGTATGTTCCAAAGACGAACTGTAGATACAAAGAACTGACGCTCAGATGTTCGTGAGCTGAATGTCAAATGCAGTATTTGTGTGGACCACACCGATCTTGTGAATTTAAGCCGTTCGTTGAGATTTATAGGTTCTTTATTTACCAGAATCCTTTGCAGGAGTGTTGGGCATCTTAACTTTAGTAGATAATCTAATGGAACAGAACATATTTTTACAGCATATTCGGATATATGTTCATAACGGCTGATGTCGTATATGTAGCGTGCAATGTTATTGTACAACACATTAAGTTTTCTACTCCAGACACTATCACAGTTCGTATAAAGCTCGCAACCATAGAGTAGAGTTGAAATCAAATAAGACTTCCCTAAAAGCAGTCTTATTTTAACTGGTGTGAAGTGCTGGATAGTCCACAATGCTCTAAGCATTCCATATACTTTGCCTATTGCTGTAAAAATACGATTGTTCCACGTCAATGTTCTATTGAAAGTAACGCCAAGGTTTTTAACGGTATTAACAAGTGCTATCTCAGTGTTGTTAAGTGTTTTTTTTCGATAACGGCTTAGGTAAAATTTTTCTTATAGATGGCGATCCCCTGAGATTTATTGGGGCTTAAACAGAGACCATTATCTGTGGCCCATTTATTTACTAGGCATAGATCGGCGTTCAGATTGTTTATGCAAGTTTCAATGGAGTCGAATGGACTATTAAAAAAATTAAATTCTTTTCGGCAGGGAGCCTTGTTCTTTATTTAACCAACTATTAACGACTGAATTACAATTTCTATTTCACTTAATATTTGCCTAATTCTTCTTCCGCTGTCGGCGTCGAGCTTCTTTCCTTTACACGGTTGGCCTGCACCTGGAGGTGTGAATTTGCCTTGGTGGGAGGCGTCGGATAGCAAGACAATGTCATCAGCAATTTCGGGAATGCATGGAAATGCATGGGAGTGCAGGTGCACTGCATTAGCGTGGGACAGAGTTTTTAGCGATTAAGAACGTGCACTATGTTAACTCCTCCCTCCTTAAAAACGCTTGTCCTAGAGCGATTGAAGTATCTGGAATGATCTTGGTGACGTTGTTGGGACTTGTGACAAACATTCTTCTAATTGGTTGCCATTATCTGCTGGTTCTATTGTTTTGCGAAATATTTTAATTTATTTGCTTCACTATTTAGTAGACGCGATTTTCGACGGGGGTTACCTGCCTGATTACTCGACAGGCAAAAATTTGTGAAGGCAGTGACTTCATATGTGCCTGGCCTTAAAGTAATGACCAGGAGAACCCTGATGTCCAAATTGGAGGTTGAGTATGCCAGTATGGTTGACAAAATAAAGTCAGAGATGGCAAATAATAAGTATTTTTGTACAACCGCTGACATATGGTCGTGCACTAACCGAAGCTTCTTCGGATATAGGTGTCACTGGTTGACAGAAAATCTGGAGCGAAAGTCAGCTGCTTTAGCATGCAAAAGGCTTCCTGGTATGCACTCAGTGGAAAAAGTAACCAACGTTATCACCGAAATAATCAGCTCCTTTGGACTCAAGAACTCCAATGTCGTCATGACTGTCACAGACAATTGGTCGAACTTTGTGAAGGCATTTAAGGAGCATCGAGTTTAACCCGAAGAAGAGAACGACGAAAGCGATGATGATATGCCTTCGTTTTCCAATGAGTTCCTGCTACCCCAACACCAGCGATGTGCAAGGTACACATTAAGTTTGCTTGCTAGAACTGATTTAGCGAAAATTATGCAAACAAACCAACAACATACACAGGTAATATAGTTTTGAACAACCGGTGTGTTCAAAAATATCATTTTTTTTTTTTCCTCCAGATATTGGGCAAATGCAATGCTTTGTGGAAGAAGTGCAAGTGGCCGAAGTCTTGTGAGGTAATTTTGAAAAGTCTAGGTTCAACTTTGGTTGTACCCGCAGTAACTCGTTGGAATTCATTGTATGATGCAGTCAAACAGTTACTCGCGTATAAAGCAAAGTTGAATGATTTGTGCCAAGAATTTGGCTTGACAAAATTTACCTCAGGAGATTTCTCATATCTGGAACAATATACGCTGCTACTGGAGCCCATTGCAAATATTCTCGATGACCTGCAGGAGGAGGTGAATGTTAAATATGGTTGTTTATTACCCAGTCTTTTGACGCTGAGTAACAAGTTAAAGAAATTAAGTATATCTGAAGATATACCAAACCTCAACTCTATTGCGATGATGCTGGATCAAAAGCTGAAAAAAAGATTTGAAACGTCTTTTAATTTGGCCCCGTCAGCAGATATTGCAATAGCTGCAACTGTATTGACTCCAGATGTGAAGACCGACTGGATCGAGGTGTTGCAGGACACACTTCCAGAATTGACTGCAGAAAGCATAAACAGCAGGGTGATTAAAACCATTAAGGACAACCATGCTTCAGGAGCCATTTCTAAAGCATTGGGATGTCCTCCAAGGAAAAGATCGAAGCACGACTTCAAACACTTTCTTTTCCTAATGTATGTAGTATATTTAATTTACCATTTTTTAGTATTTTTGAATAACCACAAACTGAAATAAAAGAACAATAAAACAAACCAAATAATTCTGTGATGTGTTATCTATGTACGTCTTTTTAAAATGGAAAAACGTTTTAAGTGCCATCATGTGTGATGCTTTGCGTAGTAGAAAAACGTTGCAAGTGACAACGAGCATTGAACTTAGAAATACAAAATTGTTCTTTTCCTTTTAACAACCTAGATTGTATTTTGATTTTATTTCGTTAGTTTATTTAACATAGCTCGCCCGTTTGCACTAGTAAGGAAATTGTATAAGGCCGTTTCTTTGGCACATACTACATAAAAAAACATGAAAAATACGTATGGGCATACCATAATGAGGTACTTTTAGAATTTATCATCAGCGACTAAAGTTAGAGCGACCTTTTCCTTTCGTTTGACACTCATTATGAGCGTAAATTTCAATGTTTTATTGGAACACCATTTTCACCGAAAACAAATCTATCGATACACATATATCGACATATAGCAAGATTTTTTCGGAACCACATTTTGGCCAATAACTCACTTATTGATATACATATATATCGAAATATCTAAGAGTTATAATGAAAGCTTTGGTCATGCCCTTTTGTTTGACACCACATTTAGCGCATATATGTATGTATCAAGGTTGTACGGGAAAAACATTTTGGCCGATAACCCATTTATCGATATATATATCGAAATATCTAGAAGAAAAATCTGCCCCATACCAAATTACATCGAGTTATCAATAACACTGTGTGACTACCCTACTGGACAAGACTGACCGAACTAATACACTCTCACTTTTCAGTCAGAACATCTCCAATTTTTAATCGGTGACAGGGTTGCATTTTCTTGTGTTGTAAATAAAATGTTCAGAAAAAAACTCGAAAAAGAACTGAGTATCCGTTAAATGCGGGTACTTTTTTGGATAAAATAATGGGATTAAACAATTTTACTTAACATATCAAACTTTTTCGTAAAAAAATAAGCATTTTCTATCTTATTTAAATTAATTTGACACATATAAGAGATAGTAAAACAAAATTAAAAACGGAGCGGCATGTACCGATTACTTTTTCTTACAATATTTTTCCTTCACTAGCAGATTGCAGCAAAATGCCGGAAAATTCCATTGAATTACAAAGCAAAAAGTGAAGAGCCAATTTAAAAGTGGAACGGGAAATAATATAAAACTATAACTAACTATTATATTATAACTATGAAAATAAACTATTAAAATAAATAAATAAACGAAAAAAGATAAGTATAAAAAAAAGAAGTGTGAAAATGAATAAGAAAAATTTTCAGAATTGTATGAGCAGGGAAAAGAAGGCATTTGAATCTAATTCAAAAAGATTCAAAGATCTTCTCAACTCTGCTCATACAACCGAAAGTGGGGTAAAATTGGAAGAAAAAGTGACCATGATCCCTCCTGTAGTGCTAGTGTCCCTACCGGACAAGACTGACCGAACTAATACATTCTCACTTTTCAGTCAGCACATCTCCAATTTTTAATCGGTGACAGGGTTGCATTTTCTTGTGTTGTAAACAAAATGTTCAGAAAAAAACTCGAAAAAGAACTGAGTATCCGTTAAATGCGGGTACTTTTTTGGATAAAATAATGGGATTAAACAATTTTACTTAACATATCAAACTTTTTCGTAAAAAAATAAGCATTTTCTATCTTATTTAAATTAATTTGACACATATAAGAGATAGTAAAACAAAAATAAAAACGGAGCGGCATGTACCGATTACTTTTTCTTACAATATTTTTCCTTCACTAGCAGATTGCAGCAAAATGCCGGAAAATTCCATTGAATTACAAAGCAAAAAGTGAAGAGCCAATTTAAAAGTGGAACGGGAAATAATATAAAACTATAACTAACTATTATATTATAACTATTAAAATAAACTATTAAAATAAATAAATAAACGGAAAAAGATAAGTATAAAAAAAAAGAAGTGTGAAAATGAATAAGAGAAATTTTCAGAATTGTATGAGCAGGGAAAAGAAGGCATTTGAATCTAATTCAAAAAGATTCAAAGATCTTCTCAGCTCTGCTCATACAACCGAAAGTGGGGTAAAATTGGAAGAAAAAAGTGACCATGATCCCTCCTGTAGTGCTAGTGTGTTTGTAGAAGACCCAAATATGGGGTTGGGTTCAAGTGACTGTAATGTATCGGTATCGGATGTAGAGGAAATTATTGATGAGGAGGAAGAGGTAGATAATTGTGAAGAGATTAAGGCCTGGGCGTTTAGAAATACCTACGCTACTAGGGACACCATTGACAACTTATTAAGAACCCTGCATAAAATGAAAGTGAAGAATCTGCCACTCTGCGCAGAAACTCTGCTAGAAACCAGCAGACAAAAGGTATGCATCTCTACAATTGCCGGGGGTGAGTTTCTGTATTTTGGAATACAAAAATATTTTTTAAATAATGATTGTAGTTTTTTGCAAGAAAAGAACGAAGTTGTAGTTGATATAGGAGTGGACGGACTCAAGCTATTTAAAAGTTCTAACCGAACATTGTGGCCGATTCTCGGTGCTTTTCCAGATTTCCCTGCTAAAAGACCTTTCGTCACAGCGTGTTTTTCTGGGTTAGGAAAGCCTAAAAATATTAATGAATTTATGCGAGATTTTTGTGAAGAGTATAGATTTCTCAAAAAAAATGGTATTAAATTAAATTCTAGCGATAACACCAAATTATTCAATGTACGGGTTTTCATTTGCGATTCTCCTGCCAGAGCGTTTGTTACTGGTGTTGTAGGGCATAATGGAAAAAATGGTTGCTCTAGGTGCTCAGAAGAAGGAGTTTACAGGGAAAGACGAGTATGTTTTCCAAATAAAGTTGGAGCTCTCAGGTCTGATGAGTCTTTTGCTTTGCGGACAAATCCTAACCATCATCTTGGTCCATTCAAGGAGAGCAAAAGTATATTAGAGGAAGTTGGGTTCGGGATGGTTTCGCAATTTCCCCTCGACCCTATGCATTTAGTTGATTTGGGTGTAGTTAAAAAAATATTAAGGCTTGTCACTACAAGATCTAATACACGACAAATCAACGAAAGATTTTGCTATGTGTCCCGTTTCGTTCCTTCGGAATTCAGTCGGCTGACTAGATCCTTGGAAGAGGTTTCCAATTGGAAGTCCACAGAGTTTCGCCAGTTTCTCCTTTATTCGGGTATATTTGTTTTAAAGGATATTGTCAGTGACGACTGCTATTACCATTTTTTGCTGTTGCACAGTGGAATCAGACTTCTTTCGAGTAAAAAATCAGGGGAAACCGAAATAGATATAGCTCAAAAAATGTTAGAAGAATTTGTAACCTATTTTGGTAGCTTGTATGGCGAAGAACACCTTAGATTCGATGGTCTAAAGAATTTAGCGACCCTTATGTAACTAAAACTCTCTTTACTACATTAGTCAGACCGATACTTGAATACGGTTCTATAATTTGGAGCCCGCGTTACCAGGTCCACGTGGATCGCTTAGAATCAGTTCAAAAACAATTTTTAATATTTGCCTTAAGAGATCTTCACTGGGATCCCTTGTATAATTTGCCATCGTATACGAGTCGCTTAAAACTAATTAATCTTCACAGCCTTTCTAGTCGGAGGGAAATGCTTGGAATTGTCTTCATGATTAAATTACTAAATGGTTCAATCGTAAGCCCGTTTCTTTTGAGCGAAGTGAACTTCAATGTACCTTCTCGTCCATCAAGACATTTTAAACCACTTATCTTGAAACAGTGCCGAACTAATTTTGAATTAAATGAGCCTTTTCGTTGTTTGTGTCAAGATTATAACTCTCATTCTGGTACGTTTGATATTCCAGACTCACTATGCAGCATAAAAAAGTCAATTCTTTCTATCCTAAATACATAGCAACAATTTTTTTTTTCATATCCTTTGTTTCTTATCTTTATTCTTAACAATAAACTTTTCGCTGTCAACTAATGATTTATTAATTGTGTAATCTTTCTTACTTAGCTGATGAGGTTTTCTCTGTAGCTGAGCAGTTTTAGATCTCGACGATTAACAAACCAAAGCCTTTCAAAGACTCGGCACGAAAGAACAATCCGCGCGTCATGCGGATGCGCCCCTCGCGCCGGTCGGGCGGGATATGGTGGGTAATCCGTTGGGCATTATTATTAAAAATATTCATGGGATTCTGCATTTATCTGAATCTGTGAAACAACTTGGTCGCTTTGATTCTTACTCGGCGTATAAGTTCGAGAACTATATACAATATATAAAAAAACTAATAAAAAGCCCTAAAGATATCCTACAGCAGTTATTTTTGAGGTTAGCGGAAAGGAAAATGTTTGATTCAACTGAAGGAAATTCAAAGAAGTTTGGTTCCTTCGATGTAAATGCCACAAAAGTAAAAGATAGTTTTTGTTTCTGTGAAAAAACGGGTCCAATTCAAATAGTAAAGATTATAAAAACCACAGGATCGGATATAGCTGTTTGCAAAACTTTTCAAAAGCTTGAAAGCTATTTTTCGGAACCTGTTTGTTCATTTTCAACATTAGGAATAGTCGTAGCAAGTTTGTTAACTTTTGAAACGTTGGAAATTTCCATGCAAGACATCAACTATAAATATTTTTGTGTTCCCTTTGATGAAAAATATCTGCTGATACCTCTGTTACATCACTTATTTCACGATTTCTTTTAATGTATAATATAATTATAAAATAAAATTAAATAAAAATAATTTTTGTATACAAATGGATTCTAGTAACATACTGGGCGATTCGTTTATAGAGGATTCCCAAATAAATGGTAAGAAAGACTACTTATTATAAATGTACACTATAAGACTTTTTATTTTTAGTAGCTCAATCGACACTCTCACGGAAGCGTTTCGATGAACAACGACCTTGTGACCTTGCAACAGAGCTTATGACATCACCAGCACCAGTAGCTACAACAGATACGACACTCAAAGGTTTGTGCATTTTCACCTGATCTTTCTTCATTCTGTTTATTGAAAAGCATATTTTTTATGACAGATATTTTCGATGCCTTAAATGTTGTTAATTTACAGCTGGTTACTATCGAGAGCAACGTAAGTATTATTAAACATTTGACCTTTTGATAAACCTAGCTAGAGTTTAATTTTGTTCTTTTCCGTTTTATTAGCAAGCTAACCTTTGTGCGAACCAAGGATCGCTTTATCAGCGAATTGAAAAACTTGAGAATAATGTAAGTTCATCATCATTGAAACATCTGTAAACTGTCAACACACCTTACTTACTTTTTCTAGTATCTAACAGATGGTTAAAAAATCGGAATTCATGGCTGAAAACCAAATATTGAGAGAAATTAAAGTAACCCCCAAGCATATCGACAAATCCATCTCTCTAATGACTGGTGAAGCTCGTGACGACCTTTTAGACGAAATTGCAGCCTTTTTTCCATTAAAATCAATCCCCTCCCTTATGGATATTGAAGACAAAATGGCAAATGATTCATACGCTCCGGCAGTAGTAACAGTTTTTTCATTGGTTATTATGCATTATAATAATACTAACTATTTTATTCTTTCCATAGACTACCTATTTCCAAAAATTAAAAGGAGCATCAAATAACATAGAAAACGTTTTACGTCAACTTTTTACTGATAACGTACTTTTCAGGGTTGGGGTCGAAATTCTGCATTCGTAATTCCGGAAGTCGAAATACCGGAAATCAAAATTATGGAAGTCAATATTCTGGAATACAAAATTCTGGATAACAAAATTCTAAATTGCAAAATTCTGAAAGGCAAAATTCTGTAATTCATGATTAAAAATGCGTGTTGATAACAAAAAAAGTGCGCACTTTTTTTGTTATCAACACGCATATTTAATCATGAATTACAGAATTTTGCCTTTCTGTAATCATATGTTTTATTGCCTAGTAAGTAGTGTTTTTTACAATTGCATGATTGTATTTGTAATTGTTATTGCTTTGTTGGTTGTTGTTCATTTACTAGGGCTGTGCGATTAATTGATTAATCAAAATTTTGATTATTCATAAATTCGATTACTCAATTAATCGATTAATTATGATTTTTGATTAATCAAAAAGGGTGTTTACTCGATTAATCAAGATTTTGATTAATCAAAATGAAATTTAATTGATTAATCGTCTTTTTGATTAATCGTTTTTTGAATAAAATGATTAATCATATATTAAAACGGCTCAAATTTAGAAGTTTCTTAATACTTCAACCATTTGTTGCATCTTCGACATTTTGCCCATTCGCGATCGGACAACATCTCAAAATTTTCTAAAAGTATGTTTGGTTTTTAATTTTTCTTATTTTCAACTATTTCAAGGCAAACTTTCACATAAAAAAATGAGTAAATTAATCAGTTTTTGATTAACTATTTTTGAAAATACTCGAGTAACACTCGTTTTGATTACTCAGAATTTTGATTAATCAAGTAATCGATTAATTGAAAATTTGATTAATCAACTTACTCGATTAATCGAATAAAGGCACAGCCCTATCATTTACTGTTTGGTACTACCATAATGATTTAGTTTACTATGTATTTTGGAGGTTATGTTTTGTTTATGTTATATTATTATGTATGTATATTATACATTGTATAAGCAAATTTATATAAAATACACGACTTTGCTCAAATTTTGGGTAAAAAATTTCCAGAATTAATTCTGGAAAACGTAAATTCCGGAATTATGAAAAACCAGAATTTTGAAATGCAGCCAAAAAAAGCGAAGGAAGTGCGGAATTCCGATTTCCAGAATTTTGTCGACCCGGAATTTTGATTCCGGAATTTTGACTTCAGAATTTTAATTTTAGAATTTTGACCGTTTCCCTACTTTTCACCTTCAATTGGAATGGCGCCTGGAACAAACAGAGCTTTTCAAAGCTCAAAATTGTGGATGTGAGTTTGCGAGGTACATATACTTTAAAAAGCTGTAATTATTAACTAACTGTTTAAATTTGTATACTGTTTAGACGTTTTTAAAAGCCATTCGTCACACAACTTTGAAAAAGCTGTGAAAATTTATATAAAGCTAAGCCACCATCGACTAAAGCAGCGCAGGTATCAAGCAAAAAAATCAGCGAAGAATGTTAGCAAACAAACTATGCAATGAATTTAAAACTTTTGTAAAGTTAAAAGCAACAAATGTTAACATAATCGTAATACTACTTTATTAGCAATACTATGCAATGAATTTAAAACTTTTGTAAAGTTAAAAGCAACAAATGTTAACATAATCGTAATACTACTTTATTAGCAATACCATGGTATAAAAATTCAGAAGGTAATTCCAACTCAAAATTTTTGACGGCTACTGAATTTTTCTGAAGTATCTTTTTTGTAAACATTATGAGCGAGGTTGCCATATCGGAAAAATTTAAAAATGGTAATTTTTAGAAAAATTTTGGTAATTTTACTTTTAGTTGAAGAAAGTAAGAAATATTTAAAGAAAGTGATATATTTTATTAAATGGGATTTGAAAAGTGGGGAACGGCCCGAATACATATTTAATACACAGCCTTACACACTACAGCAGACAAGGAGCATTCAACAAAGAAGATTCATCGATATGTGCGAACAACTATTTTTTTTACAATTTGCTCGTTCTTTTCCACTTCTATCTTAAAGAATGAGAAGAGAAGGAGTAAAATGTAAACAAAAGATTTGCTGGAACAGGAATGCTGAATTCAGGTTGAATGAAACAGGAAAGTATATGTTTAAGTTCTTTATTAAACTCATTTAGGTGGTAATTTTTTTAATTTTTTTGTTTTTATACTCCTTTTTCTTCTCTTTCATTTTCTTATTTAGGTAGCGTATTCGAAAAAATGTTCTCCCTAGGAAAAACCGTTTCACAATTTTGACATCACAATTAAAGTTTGAATTTTGTACTAAAGCTTTCAAATAACTTTTTTGTGTACATAATTTTTATGCGTTAAACTTAATAAAGACCGAATTTAGATGTTCCAAAATATTTATAAAATTTGAATTTGGCTTGTATAAGCCTCCCTGGGATAAACAATTTATATACGAATAATTTTGGTCCTTTTGCTCGCACGTTCTAAATCCAAACTCCTTAAGCCCCATCTTTGCTATAATGTAGCCACCAAAATTTTCCAGTCCGTTGAATTCTATATCACCCAAAGGTGATATATTTTCCACAAAATCTGCGGCTTCATGATCGTCTGCAAGCTATTTCAAAATGAAAAACCAAGAAATTTATATTGGCAAGTGATAATTTTTATCTCAACCTCTTCTTCTGGTGATAAAGGTATATTTATCACTTCTTGAAAAATATTTGCACTTAGTGTTTCTTCGTTCAAGGGCAATATATCCTCGTTGAAGGTTGAACATTTGCCTCGGCGCACAAAATATTTTCGTTACGGCCTATAACTTGGCACTGCACATTTAGATACTACATTTTTATTGTTTGTAATACTAATATCGCTAGCAGCGAAATGCACTGAGCACATCAACGGATTTTTAGGACGATCAACTTCCTCTATTTGGCACGCTTGAACCCATTGATTTCTTACAAAAGGAATTGCGGGAAACCGAAAAAACTTCACTGTTGAGCCTTTGCACAAGTGGGTGGTGTTTTCGTATCCTTTGAAGAGGCAGCTCATTTTTCCGATATTTTTCTTCACAAATTACGTTTGTAAAAGTAAATTAATTTATTTTTTACAATTCACGCGCTGCTTTCGAAGCAATTGCTTTTTTGAAAATAAATTAATTTATTTTTATTTCGGACCAAAAAAACATTTGCTGCTGTTAACTCTGGTAGCATGATTTTAATGAAATGTCATAAATTCAATAAAAGTGAAATGGCTAAGATGGCTGCCTATGTCAATAACTGCGTTTACCTCTCTACTTATACCATGAGCAATACTATGCAATGAATTTAAAACTTTTGTAAAGTTAAAAGCAACAAATGTTAACATAATCGTAATACTACTTTATTAGCAATACTATGCAATGAATTTAAAACTTTTGTAAAGTTAAAAGCAACAAATGTTAACATAATCGTAATACTACTTTATTGGCAATACTATCCAATGAATTTAAAACTTTTGTAAAGTTAAAAGCAACAAATGTTAACATAATCGTAATACTACTTTATTAGCAATACTATGCAATGAATTTAAAACTTTTATAAAGTTAAAAGCAACAAATGTTAACATAATCGTAATACTACTTTATTAGCAATACTATGCAATCAATTTAAAACTTTTGTAAAGTTAAAAGCAACAAATGTTAACATAATCGTAATACTACTTTATTAGCGATACTATGCAATGAATTTAAAACTTTTGTAAAGTTAAAAGCAACAAATGTTAACATAATCGTAATACTACTTTATTAGCAATACTATCCAATGAATTTAAAACTTTTGTAAAGTTAAAAGCAACAAATGTTAACATAATCGTAATACTACTTTATTAGCAATACTATGCAATGAATTTACAACTTTTGTTACATACTTGAAATAAAAAATTAAAATTTAAATCACTTCTGCCGTTTTTCTATATCAATTCTGACCATGCAGCTCTGACACATTGTTTAGTCAGAGAGGCCCAAGTGAGGTAACAGCTGATCAGTCAGATATGACCCTCTATTTATTCATAGCTGATCAGACGGAAAACAGCTGATCAGTCAGCTCTGCTTAAAGATTCGGTCAGCATTGGCTAAAGTTCGTTAGTCACCTCTACTTCTCTGGGAGATGGGCGATCACACGTACGTGCAAACTTTCGGTCAGAGTCTTAATTTTACCCTTAACAAATTGATAGAAACTTTGCACTGCGCTCTGACCGAACAAGTACGCCAGTACTGCCAGGCAAATGATAGATCATATGACTTTCAGTGTTCTACAAGGGTAGTTTGCCTTCAAAAGAACAGACATGGCTCAATCGACCCAGTTATCGTCCTGATCATTTCGGTATGCTTATTGATGGGTCTATCTTTTCTTCTTCTCATAGTTACAAACATCGGACCAAAGTTATAACACCATGTCGTGTTCATGAAAAGTGTACTTATGTCAGTAAGTAGTGAGCTTTCTTAAGTGTGCCGATGCCTTTATTACTTGCATGATTATTTTGACAAATGATTAAAATACTACAAAATATATACGATATATTTCAAACTGAGGGACTAGTTTGCGTTCAACCTGACAGACGGACGTGGCTAAATGGATTTAGCTCATCGCCCTGTTCATTTCACTACACTTACTGGTGGGTCTATCTCTTCTTATACTTACAAGCACCAAAATTATAATTCATGTTCATGAATGGTGAAAATATATATGATTCTTCCAACACTCCGAAGCACAATGTTTGAGCACACAAATAAGGATCTTGTTAAGGGCTGTTTCATTGTTTACATTGTGGTAGCAGCCTCTTGGAAATAGATTAAACATAAATATTTGGTTTGCTCTTTTTTACCTATGCACCTACATATGTACATACAACGCTTGTCCTAGAGCGATTGAAGTATCTGGAATGATCTTGGTGACGTTGTTGGGACTTGTGACAAACCTTCTTCTAATTGGTTGTCATTATCTGCTGGTTCTATTGTTTTGCGAAATATTTTAATTTTTTTGCGGCACTATTTAGTAGACGTGATTAGGGACACGATATCGAATGCAAAGCATCGATTCTGTACTCATTTGAAGTATCGCTTCAAATATATCGGGTACCCGATAATATCGAAACAAAAAGACTCGATAGTCAAAATATCGATGCTAAATGTACATGACAAACAAGCACTTCAATAACCGAATGGTTCGCTGCAAGCAAATTCATACGTTTTGTAAATGATTACCATAGGTTCGTATAAACTTCAATAAAATAAATAATAACATAAACTAGTTTAATATGAGCAAATTTGATTTTTTTAATTTGAT
This sequence comes from Sphenella marginata, assembly GCA_951509765.1. Lineage (NCBI taxonomy): Eukaryota > Metazoa > Arthropoda > Insecta > Diptera > Tephritidae > Sphenella > Sphenella marginata. Next base: position 72,985,723 of record OX608079.1, read on the forward strand.
AGGTTTTACTTCAAGAAACGAAGATCAAAAGCCCCACTCTTCCTCTGTGCAATCTGCCATGAATAGTAATTTATCCAACCTCTTCCCCTTCAACCTGTTACGTGTTTTTGTCATTGTTAAACCTGCCTTTGAAAATAGGCGCTCTTATGGGACAGAAGTTGCTGGTACTTCTAGATATCGTAAAGCAATTTTCGACAAATGAGGATATTTATGCTTATTTTCCTTCCAAAAACGCAAAAGATAGCCACTTAAAGGAAGTAGTTTGCAACGAATATATTCATTGATGTTTTCGCTTTGTCGGATTGCACTTTCACTTCCTCGACCAGATGCTAAAGTTTCTATGTGATTCCAAAATTCATTTTTGTCGGAACACAAATTCTTGGATTGCATGTGCGGCTTCTTCCCGACTGATCATATCACGTAGCCAAGACATACATAGGGAATAAGCGCAGGGATCAGAAAATGCAATATTTGACGTTGGATGGATAGTATTACCTTTTTTTCAGTATAAAGGCAAAACAATATCACAATAAGTTAGTACTTCAAGTTTGTTGTAACCTTTTTGGACGTATTAAGTGCATATTGCAACAGATCAATGGCAACTCTTACTTTTCTGGCGTCTGCCTTTTCCGGCTAAATTAACTGTTATTATTTGGTTCTGATTTTCCTTCGATTCGCGTCACAAGTTAGAGAGAGACAACCAGCAGAGCGGTATTTTTGCTCTATTAGCTCCATATTTTTTAAAAAATTCGATACGATACCGGGGTCTAGATACTCGATGCCGAAAAGTATCGTTAAAAAAGCATCGAGTACAAAATATCGGTATCGAAGGGCAAAAGTATCGATATGGTATCGTATCGTATCGAAATTCGTGTCCCTACTCGACAGGCAAAAATTTGTGAAGGCAGTGACTTCATATGTGCCTGGCCTTAAAGTAATGACCAGGAGAACCCTGATGTCCAAATTGGAGGTTGAGTATGCCAGTATGGTTGACAAAATAAAGTCAGAGATGGCAAATAATAAGTATTTTTGTACAACCGCTGACATATGGTCGTGCACTAACCGAAGCTTCTTCGGATATACGTGTCACTGGTTGACAGAAAATCTGGAGCGAAAGTCAGCTGCTTTAGCATGCAAAAGGCTTCCTGGTATGCACTCAGTGGAAAAAGTAACCAACGTTATCACCGAAATAATCAGCTCCTTTGGACTCAAGAACTCCAATGTCGTCATGACTGTCACAGACAATTGGTCGAACTTTGTGAAGGCATTTAAGGAGCATCGAGTTTAACCCGAAGAAGAGAACGACGAAAGCGATGATGATATGCCTTCGTTTTCCAATGAGTTCCTGCTACCCCAACACCAGCGATGTGCAAGGTACACATTAAGTTTGCTTGCTAGAACTGATTTAGAGAAAGTTTTGCAAACAAACCAACAACATACACAGGTAATATAGTTTTGAACAACCGGTGTGTTCAAAAATATCATTTTTTTTTTTCCTCCAGATATTGGGCAAATGCAATGCTTTGTGGAAGAAGTGCAAGTGGCCGAAGTCTTGTGAGGTAATTTTGAAAAGTCTAGGTTCAACTTTGGTTGTACCCGCAGTAACTCGTTGGAATTCATTGTATGATGCAGTCAAACAGTTACTCGCGTATAAAGCAAAGTTGAATGATTTGTGCCAAGAATTTGGCTTGACAAAATTTACCTCAGGAGATTTCTCATATCTGGAACAATATACGCTGCTACTGGAGCCCATTGCAAATATTCTCGATGACCTGCAGGAGGAGGTGAATGTTAAATATGGTTGTTTATTACCCAGTCTTTTGACGCTGAGTAACAAGTTAAAGAAATTAAGTATATCTGAAGATATACCAAACCTCAACTCTATTGCGATGATGCTGGATCAAAAGCTGAAAAAAAGATTTGAAACGTCTTTTAATTTGGCCCCGTCAGCAGATATTGCAATAGCTGCAACTGTATTGACTCCAGATGTGAAGACCGACTGGATCGAGGTGTTGCAGGACACACTTCCAGAATTGACTGCAGAAAGCATAAACAGCAGGGTGATTAAAACCATTAAGGACAACCATGCTTCAGGAGCCATTTCTAAAGCATTGGGATGTCCTCCAAGGAAAAGATCGAAGCACGACTTCAAACACTTTCTTTTCCTAATGTATGTAGTATATTTAATTTACCATTTTTTAGTATTTTTGAATAACCACAAACTGAAATAAAAGAACAATAAAACAAACCAAATAATTCTGTGATGTGTTATCTATGTACGTCTTTTTAAAATGGAAAAACGTTTTAAGTGCCATCATGTGTGATGCTTTGCGTAGTAGAAAAACGTTGCAAGTGACAACGAGCATTGAACTTAGAAATACAAAATTGTTCTTTTCTTTTTAACAATCTAGCTTGTATTTTGATTTTATTTCGTTAGTTTTTTTAACATAGCTCGCCCGTTTGCACTAATATGAAAATTGTATAAGGCCGTTTCTTAGAAATACAAAATTGTTCTTTTCTTTTTAACAACCTAGATTGTATTTTGATTTTATTTCGTTAGTTTATTTAACATAGCTCGCCCGTTTGCACTAGTATGGAAATTGTATAAGGCCGTTTCTTTGGCACATATGTACTACATAAAAAAACATGAAAAATACGTACTTTTAGAATTTATCATCAGCGACTAAAGTTAGAGCGACCTTTTCCTTTCGTTTGACACTCATTATGAGCGTAAATTTCAATGTTTTATTGGAACACCATTTTCACCGATAACAAATCTATCGATACACATATATCGACATATAGCAAGATTTTTTGGGAACCACATTTTGGCCAATAACTCACTTATTGATATACATATATATCGAAATAGCTAAGAGTTATAATGAAAGCTTTGGTCATGCCCTTTCGTTTGACACCACATTTAGCGCATATATGTATGTATCAAGGTTGTATGGGAAAAAAATTTTGGCCGATAACCCATTTATCGATATATATATCGAAATATCTAGAAGAAAAATCTGCCCCATACCAAATTACATCGAGTTATCAATAACACTGTGTGACTACCCCTGCAAAAAACCGAAATACTCCGTTCCATAGTCCATAGAGTACTCCCTAAGGAGTATCGGAGTACTCCAACACTTATCCTCGCTCATATAAAAAAGGTGGTCCAATTTATATGGCGATGGCCGGTAATTGGATCACCTAATCCGACTCGGAGTACTCCATTTCTTTGCTTTTGAATACTCTATAGACCACCTACATGAGAGTACTCCCAAAATACTCCTATTGGATTACTCTGTGGAGTATTCAACAGCAAAGCGAGAGAGGGAGTAGGTGGTCCTCAAAAAGAACACCTACTCCCTCTCTCGTTTTACTGCAGAGTACTCTATAGAGTAATCTTTAGGCAGCATTTTCAAAGTACTCTCACATAGGTGTTCCATAGACTATTCAGCAGGGTGCTCCGATATGGATTAGGTGATCCAATCACCGGACATGGGCTTATAAATTGGACCACCTTTTTGTATGAATGAGGATAAATGTTGGAGTACTCCCATACTCCAACGTTTTTTACAGGGTACCCTACTGGACAAGACTGACCGAACTAATACACTCTCACTTTTCAGTCAGAACATCTCCAATTTTTAATCGGTGACAGGGTTGCATTTTCTTGTGTTGTAAATAAAATGTTCAGAAAAAAACTCGAAAAAGAACTGAGTATCCGTTAAATGCGGGTACTTTTTTGGATAAAATAATGGGATTAAACAATTTTACTTAACATATCAAACTTTTTCGTATAAAAATAAGCATTTTCTATCTTATTTAAATTAATTTGACACATATAAGAGATAGTAAAACAAAAATAAAAACGGAGCGGCATGTACCGATTACTTTTTCTTACAATATTTTTCCTTCACTAGCAGATTGCAGCAAAATGCCGGAAAATTCCATTGAATTACAAAGCAAAAAGTGAAGAGCCAATTTAAAAGTGGAACGGGAAATAATATAAAACTATAACTAACTATTATATTATAACTATTAAAATAAATAAATAAACGGAAAAAGATAAGTATAAAAAAAAAGAAGTGTGAAAATGAATAAGAGAAATTTTCAGAATTGTATGAGCAGGGAAAAGAAGGCATTTGGATCTAATTCAAAAAGATTCAAAGATCTTCTCAGCTCTGCTCATACAACCGAAAGTGGGGTAAAATTGGAAGAAAAAAGTGACCATGATCCCTCCTGTAGTGCTAGTGTCCCTACCGGACAAGACTGACCGAACTAATACACTCTCACTTTTCAGTCAGCACATCTCCAATTTTTAATCGGTGACAGGGTTGCATTTTCTTGTGTTGTAAATAAAATGTTCAGAAAAAAACTCGAAAAAGAACTGAGTATCCGTTAAATGCGGGTACTTTGTGGATAAAATAATGGGATTAAACAATTTTACTTAACATATCAAACTTTTTCGTAAAAAAATAAGCATTTTCTATCTTATTTAAATTAATTTGACACATATAAGAGATAGTAAAACAAAAATAAAAACGGAGCGGCATGTACCGATTACTTTTTCTTACAATATTTTTCCTTCACTAGCAGATTGCAGCAAAATGCCGGAAAATACCATTGAATTACAAAGCAAAAAGTGAAGAGCCAATTTAAAAGTGGAACGGGAAATAATATAAAACTATAACTAACTATTATATTATAACTATTAAAATAAACTATTAAAATAAATAAATAAACGGAAAAAGATAAGTATAAAAAAAAAGAAGTGTGAAAATGAATAAGAGAAATTTTCAGAATTGTATGAGCAGGGAAAAGAAGGCATTTGAATCTAATTCAAAAAGATTCAAAGATCTTCTCAGCTCTGCTCATACAACCGAAAGTGGGGTAAAATTGGAAGAAAAAAGTGACCATGATCCCTCCTGTAGTGCTAGTGTGTTTGTAGAAGACCCAAATATGGGGTTGGGTTCAAGTGACTGTGATGTATCGGTATCAAATGTAGTGGAAATTATTGATGAGGAGGAAGAGGTAGATAATTGTGAAGAGATTAAGGCCTGGGCGTTTAGAAATACCTACGTTACTAGGGACACCATTGACGACTTATTAAGAACCCTGCATAAAATGAAAGTGAAGAATCTGCCACTCTGCGCAAAAACTCTGCTAGAAACCAGCAGACAAAAGGTATGCATCTCTACGCGTTATGCGGATGCGCCCCTCGTATCGGTTGGGCGGGATGGTGGGTTATTCCGTTGGGCATTATTATTATTATAATTGCCGGGGGTGAGTTTCTGTATTTTGGAATACAAAAATATTTTTTAAATAATGATTGTAGTTTTTTGCAAGAAAAGAACGAAGTTGTAGTTGATATAGGAGTGGACGGACTCAAGTTATTTAAAAGTTCTAACCGAACATTGTGGCCGATTCTCGGTGCTTTTCCAGATTTCCCTGCTAAAAGACCTTTCGTCATAGCGTGTTTTTCTGGGTTAGGAAAGCCAAAAAATATTAATGCATTTATGCGAGATTTTTGTGAAGAGTATAGATTTCTCAAAAAAAATGGTATTAAATTAAATTCTAGCGATAACACCAAATTATTCAATGTACGGGTTTTCATTTGCGATTCTCCTGCCAGAGCGTTTGTTACTGGTGTTGTAGGGCATAATGGAAAAAATGGTTGCTCTAGGTGCTCAGAAGAAGGAGTTTACAGGGAAAGACGAGTATGTTTTCCAAATAAAGTTGGAGCTCTCAGGTCTGATGAGTCTTTTGCTTTGCGGACAAATCCTAACCATCATCTTGGTCCATTCAAGGAGAGCAAAAGTATATTAGAGGAAGTTGGGTTCGGGATGGTTTCGCAATTTCCCCTCGACCCTATGCATTTAGTTGATTTGGGTGTAGTTAAAAAAATATTAAGGCTTGTCACTACAAGATCTAATACACGACAAATCAACGAAAGATTTTGCTATTTGTCCCGTTTCGATCCTTCGGAATTCAGTCGGCTGACTAGATCCTTGGAAGAGGTTTCCAATTGGAAGTCCACAGAGTTTCGCCAGTTTCTCCTTTATTGTCAGTTACGACTGCTATTACCATTTTTTGCAGTTGCACAGTGGAGTCAGACTTCTTTCGAGTAAAAAATCAGGGGAAACCGAAATAGATATAGCTCAAAAAATGTTAGAAGAATTTGTAACCTATTTTGGTAGCTTGTATGGCGAAGAACAACTTAGCTTCAATATTCATGGGATTCTGCATTTATCTGAATCTGTGAAACAACTTGGTCCCCTTGATTCTTACTCGGCGTATGAGTTCGAGAACTATATGCAATATATAAAAAAACTAATAAAAAGCCCTAAAGATATCCTACAGCAGTTATTTTTGAGATTAGCGGAAAGGAAAATGTTTGATTCAACTGAAGGAAATTCAAAGAAGTTTGGTTCCTTCGATGTAAATGCCACAAAAGTAAAAGATAGTTTTTGTTTCTGTTAAAAAACGGGTCCAATTCAAATAGTAAATATTATAAAAACCACAGGATCGGATATAGCTGTTTGCAAAACTTTTCAAAAGCTTGAAAGCTATTTTTCGGAACCTGTTTGTTCATTTTCAACATTAGGAATAGTCGTAGCAAGTTCGTTAACTGTTGAAACGTTGGAAATTTCCATGCAAGACATCAACTATAAATATTTTTGTGTTACCTTTGATGAAAAATATCTGCTGATACCTATGTTACATCACTTATTTCACGATTTCTTTTAATGTATAATATAATTATAAAATAAAATTAAATAGAAATAATTTTTGTATACAAATGGATTCTAGTAACATACTGGGCGATTCGTTTATAGAGGATTCCCAAATAAATGGTAAGAAAGACTACTTATTATAAATGTACACTATAAGACTTTTTATTTTTAGTAGCTCAATCGACACTCTCACGGAAGCGTTTCGATGAACAACGACCTTGTGACCTTGCAACAGAGCCTATGACATCACCAGCACCAGTAGCTACAACAGATACGACTTTCAAAGGTTTGTGCATTTTCACCTGATCTTTCTTCATTCTGTTTATTGAAAAGCATATTTTTTATGACAGATATTTTCGATGCCTTAAATGTTGTTAATTTACAGCTGGTTACTATCGAGAGCAACGTAAGTATTATTAAACATTTGTCCTTTTGATAAACCTAGGTAGAGTTTAATTTTGTTCTTTTCCGTTTTATTAGCAAGCTAACCTTTGTGCGAACCAAGGATCGCTTTATCAGCGAATTGAAAAACTTGAGAATAATGTAAGTTCATCATCATTGAAACATCTGTAAACTGTCAACACACCTTACTTACTTTTTCTATTATCTAACAGATGGTTAAAAAATCGGAATTCATGGCTGAAAACCAAATATTGAGAGAAATTAAAGTAACCCTCAAGCATATCGACAAATCCATCTCTCTAATGACTGGTGAAGCTCGTGACGACCTTTTAGACGAAATTGCAGCCTTTTTTCCATTAAAATCCATCCCCTCCCTTATGGATATTGAAGACAAAATGGCAAATGATTCATACGCTCCGGCAGTAGTAATAGTTTTTTCATTGGTTATTATACATTATAATAATACTAACCATTTTATTGTTTCCATAGACTACCTATTTCCAAAAAGTAAAAGGATCGTCAAATAACATAGAAAACGTTTTACGTCAACTTTTTACTGATAACGTACTTTTCACCTTCAATTGGAATGGCGCCTGGAACAAACAGAGCTTTTCAAAGCTCAAAATTGTGGATATGAGTTTGCGAGGTACATATACTTTAAAAAGCTGTAACTATTAACTAACTGTTTAAGTTTGTAGACTGTTTAGACGTTTTTAAAAGCCATTCGTCACACAACTTTGAAAAAGCTGTGAAAATTTATATAAAGCTAAGCCACCATCGACTAAAGCAGCGCAGGTATCAAGCAAAAAAATCAGCGAAGAATGTTAGCAAACAAACTATGCAATGAATTTAAAACTTTTGTAAAGTTAAAAGCAACAAATGTTAACATAATCGTAATACTACTTTATTAGCAATACTATGCAATGAATTTAAAACTTTTGTAAAGTTAAAAGCAACAAATGTTAACATAATCGTAATACTACTTTATTAGCAATACTATGCAATGAATTTAAAACTTTTGTAAAGTTAAAAGCAACAAATGTTAACATAATCGTAATACTACTTTATTAGCAATAAGTACTATGCAATGAATTTACAACTTTTGTTACATACTTGAAATAAAAAATTAAAATTTAAACCACTTCTGCCGTTTTTCTATATCAATTCTGACCATGCAGCTCTGACACATTGTTTAGTCAGAGAGGCCCAAGTGAGGTAACAGCTGATCAGTCAGATATGACCTTCTATTTATTCATAGCTGATCAGACGGAACAGCTGATCAGTCAGCTCTGCTTAAAGATTCGATCAGCACTGGCTAAAGTTCGTTAGTCATCTCTGGCTTCTCTGGGAGATGGGCGATCACACGTACGTGCAAACTTTCGGTCAGAGTCTTCATTTTACCCTTAACAATTTGATAGAAACTTTGCACTGCGCTCTGACCGAACAAGTACGCCAGTACTGCCAGGCAAATGATAGATCATATGACTTTCAGTGTTCTACAAGGGTAGTTTGCCTTCAAAAGAACAGACATGGCTCAATCGACCCAGTTATCATCCTGATCATTTCGGTATGCTTATTGATGGGTTTATCTTTTCTTCTTCTCATAGTTACAAACATCGGACCAAAGTTATAACACCATGTCGTGTTCATGAAAAGTGTACTTATGTCAGTAAGTAGTGAGCTTTCTTAAGTGTGCCGATGCCTTTATTACTTGCATGATTATTTTGACAAATGATTAAAATACTACAAAATATATACGATATATTTCAAACTGAGGGACTAGTTTGCGTTCAACCTGACAGACGGACGTGGCTAAATGGATTTAGCTCATCGCCCTGTTCATTTCACTACACTTACTGGTGGGTCTATCTCTTCTTATACTTACAAGCACCAAAATTATAATTCAATTTCATGTTCATGAAAGGTGCAAATATATATGATTCTTCCAACACTCCGAAGCACAATGTTTGAGCACACAAATAAGGATTTTGTTAAGGTCTGTTTCATTTTTTACATTGTGGTAGCAGCCTCTTGGAAATAGATTAAACATAAATATTTGGTTTGCTCTTTTTTACCTATGCACCTACATATGTACACATGTATTTAGATATCTACACATGTTGAAAATCAAATGATTGTTTTCAAACGGAGTGCTGCTAGTACCGTTAAAGAATACACTTCAACAAATACATAAGTGATTTAGCTATTTTCACAATATCACAATTCAAAGTATTTTTACTTAGTCATGCTGACTGTAACTACCTATTATATTAAGGGAATTCATAATAAATAGCATATGGGTTGACAAAATTATGCAATTGCATAAAAATGCACCGAATCGTGAGCGCCCTTTGTCAACTCTAATTGCAAACGTGTGAAAACAATTTGTAAACAGCTGATTCAGTTCACGTTCAATATAAATCGTTATCCGTATTGATGGATCGGCTTGAAGGCTGATTTAAACGTGTCGATTTTACGTTCAACCTTTACACGGTGGAACGACACAAATCGACTAGAAAAATTGACCCGTGTTAATAAGCCTTTTATGCAGAATAGCTGCAACTCCCAAGTATAAACAAAGGATGGGGATCGATAAGATATCATTAAGATGAGAACAAATATGTATATTTTTTTTAGCTAACAACAACAACTAGAGTTATTAAGGGTCAAAGTTCGTTGAACGCATTTTTTTAAATCAAAATTTCTCATAAACTTACCAACCGATTCCCTATTTTTTTCTGCATTGGATAGGTAATTGAATTACCTTTCATTTGATGTAACGTTTCTTGGGGTACAAAACCGCGTATATGCAAAATTTAAAGCCACGCTTCAAAAAAAATAACCCTTATCCGATCCAACACCGGCTCCGCGATGCAAATGTGTACTGCAGTACCTCTGTAAGGAAAATCTTTTCGCGTTGGAGACATTCGCCCGTGCTTCAAAAATGTAATGAGAAACTTTGATATAAAAAGTGCTTTAAATTTTGCATATGCGCGGTTTTGCACCCAAGCAAGGCTACATGAAATGAAAGGTAATTCATTTACCTACCTAAATTTTTGAAAACCGTTTCATTAGTTTTTGTAAAATCTTGACTTTAAAAAACGTTTTAAATGAATTTTGACCCTTAATAATTCTTGTTGTTGTTGTTTCCGCCAAAAAAAATATATATTTGTACTTACCTTAATAATATCTATCGATCCCAGTCACTTTTTTTTAATTTGGGAGATGGAGCTATTCTAAATTCAAGCCGACCCACCAATACGGATCGCGATACATATTGAACGTGTGACAGCAGCAGGTTTCTAGAAATGCTATGCAACAAAATATGCTATGCAATAGATTTTTGGTGTTGCATTCTGCAAATTGCTTGACATTTGCATCCGCATGTATTTTGTTGTTGGCTTGACATTATTTTGCAATAATAATTTGCTATGCAACGATGCAATGCCCTTGCATCGTGATTCCGAATACCCCTATTGTATCTGTACACTCATTCTCTGGTTATAAGTTCGCGTTTGGTCTGCAGTTAAGTTAATTTCAGTTTATACGTCAATTGGTTCATATAAAACTTTAATCTCCAGCCTCTACAGTTTCAACCCGGGCTTCCCAACATTTCCTTACCCCGCAGCTACTTTATCTGTAGCTAGAAAAAAGTCCATTATGTTTGGCCCTTTCGACCCGGATGGTTCTGTATGTACCACCAAACATGTAATCGCGTTTAGAAACGTACCAATTCGTCCGTTGTCAATTTCACAATAAACACGTGCTTGTATTCTCGATATGCTCAGTTTCGTATTTTTTCTGTGGAAGGTGGTCAAAAATAGCAGCTTTGGAGGTCGGCTGGTACACATACATATGTACCACATAACATCCCTGATGGTACAATGGCATACTACCACCCCCTGGGTCATCATTTTATACCACGTCAGCGTTGACAGCGCAGCAATTTTATTTTTGGTCCAATTAACCCATTTCTTATATTAAACGAAATCTACGATTGCCAAGGGAGTTCCTCGTCGAAAGGGCTAGTCATCTTTCCCAACAAATAAACATACAGTTATTAAAAGTTCTTCCTGACTTCTTCTGGTACTTGAAAAAGATTTCTCATATTCCCAGCGAAATTCACCTTCCAACTCTTCCAAATTAGTTTTTATGTAGGCATTTAATTATGTGCTAATTTAATTACTGCAACAGTGGCGAAAAAGTTATAACATTTTTATACAAAAATTTTTGATCAAATTGAGGATTTGCTATGAATCCCTAAGTATAGTGGCTGGCATAGCACCGTTTGCAGTTGAGCTCAGTTAAGTCTCAAAATATGTCAGTGAGATAAGCCGACCTATATTGCAATATGCCAGCTTTGAAGTTTGTAAGGAGGTCGTAGTTTTCTTTGAACTCGAGAAATACCTCTTCTTTTCATATTACCAACGATCTTCTGTATGGAACATAATATATTGCTGATCAGAATACATAGAAAGGAAACGAAATAACATACTGTTTGCATCTCTTGATGTGGTTTACAGTTCTCATAGCAGTGCGGGGCTTATCCATTTCACAATGTTTTGGATTCAAAAATTTTCCTGTGAATAACAGAATGAGCTTTTTAGATAAGCTCCCTAAAGGCGATATATATATATATATTTGCCTTGAGCCCCTCGTATAGTTATACTGCAATATTAGTAATAATCTTATTTTTTAATAATCAGTTGTATATGACCTTTTTATTATTAGTAGTCAAACGTTTTTGAATCGACTTTAAATAAATAATTAAAAATAAATAATACTGCTTAGTATGTCAACTGTTTGATTGCAAGAGTAATTCTTTGTTGGATTTATGTTTTGAAATTATGCCCGCCTACATCGAGGTGGTTGTCAAGACGCAAGTGTGATAACTCTTTGATTGATAACAATATGTACTTCGTCTTGTTTCTTCGCGTTCAGCTGCAGTACATAGTGCTCCTGAGATATGCTTCCACTACTCATGCATTCCATTGCGCTGAGTTGTGCTCTCGGAGAGCAGGTATGAGAGGCGATCTACGACAAAATATGAACATTAGGGTGGCCCTTATTTTGCAAGTTTAATTTTTCTTTCACGCTACCCCCTAGTTTGGTTCATTTATGTATAAAAATAAGCTGTGTAAAGTTTGGCGTGAATAGGATAATGGTAAAGCGTGCCCCTCGGGCCCTTTTAACGTCGATTTAAAAAAAAGTCGCATACTAAGCAGTTGATTTTGTGGCTTTATAAAAGTTACACCACGGAATCATATAAATATGTTAGTTATAATTTGCAGTGCAAATATGTAAATTTTAACCAATTTTAAAATAAGTGCCTTCTAAATTTAAGTTCAATTGACTCGTGAACAACACTTTCCTGAGGATACCAAATACATATAGAGGTGAGTGACATTTTAGTCGTTCAGTGGCCCAAAAATTTTAAATGGAGAAAACCGACTAAACAGTTGACGTTGATATTAAAACTAGTTGTTGCAACAAAACTCAAAATTAAAGTTCCAAAATTAATTATTAGGACTTCTTTTACAATTTGTAAAAATTTGTTGTCTTTGCGTATCTAAGGGGGAAATCCACAGAGACTACACTACCCGAGGTGGTGCGAAAGTCGAGAAGTCACTATTATACAAAGAGTTTACTCTAGCTGCGGTTCGATAGTTGCTATTAAGATATTCCCTGCATTCCTATCACCAATTTAGGGCAAATTTTTACCGAAATACAATTTGTAATTTTCGCATTCGGATTCTTCATGCCAGGGGTCTAGACGCGTCTTCTGACAATGGAATTTTTTGCTATTTATTCACAATGATGGGTCTAATCGGCGATAACTTAACCAGGCTTTGGTGAAAACCAAATTGTCGATTCAGAAAATCAGCAATTAAGGAATCGCCGATTAGGAATCATTTAACCGGCTTTTATGAAAGCAGGCCTAAACTTTGTTGCGTTTTTCCTCAAAGTGATTTCCAAATGCCTCGTAAGAGATGAGTTTTGAAATATATATAAACATGGCATATGATACCATTGTGTATCAGTACAAGTGTGATATGATATCTGTCAAATGTTTGACAGGCACTTCAAAATGGAGTTTTTTTCAGTTTTTTGTTTACATCTGAGGCACTCCAGCATGGCGGGGCATCCGCTGCTCCTATCTTCTAACGAATGATAGAACGAGATGCAGGATGAATCCAACATATAATATAAAAAAACAGGTGTTAATTTTTTTTTTTAAATTTTGACGTCTATGCTTAAGATATCACACTTGACATGGTACACAATGTATGATACTTAAAAATTTTGTGTGATTTAAACTATCGATATGTACATATTTATAAATTATATGTACATATGTCACTCACCTCTATATGTATTTGGTATCTTCAGGAAAGTTTTATTCACGAGTCAATTAAACTTAAATTTAGAAGGCACTTATTTTAAAATTGGTTAAAATTTTCATATTTGCACTGCAAATTATAACTAGCTTATTTATATGATTCCGTGGTGTTACTTTTATGAAGCCACAAAATCAATTGCTTAGTATGCGCCTTTTTTAAAATCGTCCTTAAAACGGCCCGAGGGGCACGCTTTACCCTTATCCTATTCACGCCAAACTTCACACAGCTTTTTTTTATGCATAAATAAATCACTAGGGGGTAGCGTTAAAGAAAAAATTAAACTTGAAAAATAAGGGCCAACCAAATGTAGCTAGTAAGGTTTCTTGGGGAAGTCTCTATATATAAAAGTTAAACAGAAACGGGGATAGGTCACCACCCTGTGACAGCCCTTGTTTAACTATTGCGGGTTTTGATCTGGCGCCTCTGAATTCAACCGACGATTGACGACCACTCAGGTAGTTAGCAGTCCAACGTTTAAGACAGGGGTGAAGGGACGAATCTTTCAGGTCTTTCAATAGTTGCGCAGGGTTGACCGTGTCAAAAGCTTTGGCCAAGTCAAACGGAACTAGCACTGTCCTGTGGTTTGGGCGCTTTTGGTTAAGATCCGTCCCCTCTCTGAGTGATGCCCCTCGAGTGATGGCGTTCAGCGCGGTGGTGGTGCTGTAGTTTTTGCGAAAACCATGCTGATGTTCGGCGAGCCGCAAGTTTGCGGTGAAATACGGAAGTAATACAGACTCCAACACTTTCACTACTGGCGAGAGGAGTGATATCGGGCGATATGACTCCCCTACGTCAACTGGCTTACCAGGCTTTAGTAGGGGGACCATTTTTGCCTGTCTAAGGAATGGCAAAGGTGGACAGGGCAAGGTTGAAAATGTGTTAGGTACCTTATACCTTCGTCGCCGAGGTGTTTCAGCATCAGCATGGAAATGCCATCAGGGCTTATATATTTGATGTTTTTTGATCTCAGAATTGCCTCTTGAACTTCTGTTGTGGAGGTGGCAATGGGAGCATCCCTGGTGGCTCGGCGAATTTCTTTGTCCAACGGAGGATGCTTTACAAATTGTCGGCAGAAGGCGCTCGCGCATCTTTTTGGCTTCGACTGAACCTTATCGCCGAAGGAGATGGATATTTTGGCATTGGGCTTAGTCGGGTTAGACAGAGGTTTCACCGTAGACCATAATTTGCCAACTCCAGCAGAGAGGTTGCAAGAACTTAGGTGCTCCTCCCACTTAGCACGTTTGTGTTTATCTACTAAGCGTCTGATTTTCGCATTGAGATACTTTATTTGAGGATCCGTAGGTCCAGGCATTTAATATGGTCACCTTCATTTGCCAGGGCCGCTGCCTCTGCGGGGAAGTATGGACGCACTTCCTTTATTTCACCTGACGGAATATGTTGATGGGAGGTTGAAATTAAGGCCATACGAAACGCCTTTTCCCCTTCTCGTACGTCAGAAGGGGTGGGGAGGGCAGCGAAGGCGCTCTCTGTGGTGGTAAGAAAACCCTCCCGGTCGGCTTTATTAAAGTTGGTGATAATAGTCACACAAGCTGGAAGTGTTATCTTCGAAAAGTGAAAGAAATCAGCGAAGAGATCCACAGTCTCCTTGGGAGAGTGGGAGCAGGTATCATTCCACTTCAAACCAATCGGTACAATGGAAGAGCCACGTTTAGAGCGGATGAAATTCCAAAAAGCCTTTGGGTTTTCTTTAAGCTCATTTTCTAGCCTTCTAATGTATCTGTTGTAAAGAAGTCCATCCAGCACATTAAATTGTTTTACACTGAATAAGTACTGATCTCTGAGGATAGAGTTGGCGGTGTTAGACTTATATAGTTTATTGTATCTGTTACGTTTATTTTTTAATTTTTTAAGAGTCTTGTTGTACCGAGGAAGCTTGTGCGGTTAGAGCCAAAAATAGGCACCTTGTAATGAAAAATTTCACCCATTGAAGATAGGAAATATTCAGAACAGACAATAACATCCTTAGAGGAAGAGATAAAGTCAAAGTTCATAGCAAGTAGGGAATCGTTAAGCTCACGTAGATTTGTGGATCGAAAGTTAAAAGAGGAGGTCCCTGAAATAGATGACGGCGGGATAGCGTCGAAATTTTGTAAATAAATATCAAGCGGAACATGATCTTTGTCTGAAGCATATAGCGGCAAGGTACTCTCAGAGAGAATAACTATTAAATTTTCAGTAACAAGACGAGATAACATTATGGCTAGATTAGCCACAACACTGGCGGGTACAACCCTACCGCCAGCATTCACCACATTTACACAGTCACGCACCAACTAATTGTCAACACCAAACACACACACATTGTAAACAAAGATATAATTCGTAAATTTCTGTGCAAAACGGTCGCATATCGCCTGCGCCAAAACGAATAAACAATTATTTTAAAGCATTAAAAATGCCTATATTATTGAATTTCGGTTGTGAGTGCAAAGGTGATTGAATTGCAGTGCCCTAAAATATATATGGTCCTACATCGCCTCAAAGACAGGCACCTATGGATAGTGGAAAAGAAGAATAAAAAAAAACATATACTAGGGTGGCAAAACAAGAATATTTAAAGTGCAGTTAACATAAAAATACATTAAACCAAAAATTTATATTCGGCGCGCCGGTTAATAAATACAAACCACAGTCACCACCCTGCGGGTAGGGGTTTAGAATATGCCCGCGGTAGGCATACCGGTCGTAAGAGGCGACTAATATGCACAAAGGTAATGATGTGCAACTCGATGGTTGATCTACGGATATGATGCCTCCCACCTCTCATTACCCATCTTCTCTTTCCTTTCGGAAGGAGGGATGACATGACCTAGAAGGTTCCACTGGTCATACCAAATCGCTACCACGACAGTCGGGCAGTACCGCAAGGGAGTACCGGAGCGTACCGGATTCATATCCGGCCAAGGACTGTTATTTCGACAACACTCCCCAAAACCTTCGGGGAGTGATTTTGTTGCTAAAACAACAACAACACAACAGTCAAAGAAAGAAAAAAAATTTAACAACAAAACTATACAGTTCATAAAATTCGGGCGCGATCAAATAAATAAAAAACTTAAACGGCACAACTGCACAAAAATAAGACAACAACAAAAGGATAAGTACCCCTAACCCCTTAGAAGCGGTACCCAAGTAAGATGTATCTTGACAATTTATTTAAAATCAAAATTTGCTAGCATATTAATAACATGCGAAAAATATTGTCCATTTAAAAACCCTTTAAGAAATTTCCGGTTGCTGAAACAATAGCAACCAACAATCAGATATTAAATTGTACATACACATGTACAAAAGTACCAATTTTAATACAAAAGTTTTCAACCAAAAACGGAATATTTTAGTATAAACTGTAGTCTGTAAAAAAGCCGCAAAGAATTATATATATACAGTCTTCCTGATTTTATCGAAGTCGCGATCCCCACTTACATAAATTAAAACATATTTACAAAAATATTTTTCACATTAAGTACCGCACAAAAGTATAGAAACAATATACTTAACTAAATTTCAAATCGCGGCTTTCTGCTTATTTTTCGTGTCATCAAGCACAAACAAAAATTAACAAAACCAAAATACATATATTCAAGTTTTCACTTGCAAATTTATCCCGCAATACCCCCTTAGCTTGCATTCCCTTACATACATAAGTCAGGCAAAAGCAGGATTGTGTACCCGAAATAAGCAGAAACTAGAAAGAAAAAGGAATCAAAAATAATAAAATAACATTTAATTGAATTCTGACATCCCATCATAATTACTTACATATTCTAGTTATATTCACGCGAAAATGTAGACAAACGCACAAACGTGTGTTAAGCGAAAAAGTATACCAAAAAAAAAGGGTAAACAAACAACAAAGTTCCTTGCACTCAATTGCATTGAACTTGGAATTGCATTGGCATAAGTAAAGCAGAACACATTTACATATTATATTGGTTACCTGCTTTGCGTTTGCCCACCGCGGCTATTATCACTGCTATAGGTACATATAGACAAACACACAAACTTGTGTTTAGCCACGCTCACCAAAAATACAGCATATACAAACGTATCTACATATATACGTATAATTAAACCCGACTTGGAAATTACAGTCGAGAGTAAAATTAAAGCAGTGATACCTGTACAATCGCGGTAAAACTAAAAATTATTATATATACATAAATAAACATACACAGTATTATATTGATTATAAAAAATCAAATCAGTAACGACTGAAAAACTACAGTCGCGTGCAAAAAATAAACACCGATAAACAAAAAAGTTCGGTACATTAACTAAATACAAAACATACATACTATAATCTATATAAATAGAAACTTATCAGTAATTCTGTAGTAAAAGAGGTTCAGCTTCGACTCAAAATGTCAACGGACCCAAAATCACTTCATCTATTATTAGATATACCCAAAATGGGTTAAGAAGAAAAGCGTCAAGGCAGCCCAGCTGAAGGCACCCGTTCAAAACAGGCATATGACGCAATCATTGAAACAGATGATTCAGAATTGCCGGAAAATTTCAAAAACTCGGCATACTCCAAATACGAAAACTGCTTAGACCAGTATGAAGAAACTAAGGCTTTGATCTCCTATAAACTCAAACTTCTTAAGCCTATAACTGCAACAACCAAAACGTCCCCACCAGGCCCGAAGAGAGGGGGGAGGGGGGTGGGGGGGTCGGTGGTATTTTTCCCCGGGCCCGCATTTTTCAAGAAATTTAGTGAATAGTTAAATTAGAATTCTTATGAAAGTTGTTTAAATTAACATTTACATATTTGAAAGTTGTAAAAACCGATAAAGCACGTTCATGAGTGCGTGTACAAAAAAAAGTTAGGTACATTTGCAAAAACTGGCAAAGCAATGTAATAAGAGCAAGAAATATCGATAAACAGAATATTTCTTATAACATTAATGAAGGATAAAATTACCGAGTCGACTGTATATGCTAAAAGCGGCGACACCTGTTTGTCACATTCAATAACCAGCTACACTTACTTACGTCCGAATAATTACATTGCTGATTAGTCGATTACGCAACCCTACGAAGGTAACCTGTCAAATTCAAATTGTTATAGTTTCGGTTTGAAAATCGCACCGGCAGTCGCGAATATTAAATGCAAAGAAATTTTCGGGCACTATAACAACATTTGTTTAGTATTTAGTATCAGAAATCGTGGAAAAATATTTTTAAAGTTTAAAAATTGATGCAGTATTCGAAACTCTCATGTAGAATAGGGGCCCCACCCTTTATACCCTGGGCCCGTATTTCCTCTCGGTGGCTCTGTTCCCCACTGAAACTGGGACCCCATTCTAGTCAATATCTGTGCTGCCACATTACCAGAAAATCACTAATTTTATGGGAGCAATCGCACTCATCCCGCAAAAAATGCCCAACGTGGCAACAAATGAAAGATTTCCTCACCACCCAGTTCGAAATCGCAGAACGGGTAGATAATGAAGTATCAAAGCCGAAAAACATAAACGAAGACCATAATAGAAGCTTCTTTAAACCCCAAGCCAATAAATATAATTCAAATAACAAGAGTTCCAATAAATCTCAATCGTTCACATCTGAACATTATAGAAATATGTCATGCGAACTGTGCAGCTTAGGGCATCAACTAAGATCTTTCGAGAAATTTATCAATAAACGAAAGAAATAACTTAGAACTAAAAAACTTTTGCAACAATTGCCTATCGCCTACTCATACTGCACAGACATGTGCGAGTAAATACATATTGCCGTAGGAGACATCATTCGATATATAACAATCTCCAAAATAGCTCAAACGCCAAAAGAACCACGGGACTAGCTGCAACTGCTGGATCGGAAAATCGTGAAAAAGACAATACCAAAAGTTGTCAAGAACAATCATGCTGCTCAAATGCAGCGAGAGTACAAACGCTTCATGCAGAAAATGAAAGCAAAACACTGTTGACAGCAATAGTCTCCATCGAACACAGTGGAGAAGGCCCGTGCGGGTTGGGCCTTAGAATATGCCCGCGGTAGGTATACCGGTCGTAAGAGGCGACCAATATGCACAAAGGTAATGATCTGCAACTCGATGGTTGATCTACGGATATGATGCCTCCCACCTCTCATTACCCATCTTCTCTTTCCTTTCGGAAGGAGGGATGACACGACCTAGAAGGTTGCACTGGTCATACGAAATCGCTCCCACGACAGTCGGGCAGTACCGCAAGGGAGTACCGGAGCGTACCGGATTCATATCCGGCCAAGAACTGTTGTTTCGACAACACTCCCCAAGACCTTCGGGGAGTGATTTTGTTGTTAAAACAACAACAACAACAACACAGTGGAGAACTATTTAAGCTAACGGCCTTAATAGATCAAGGATCAAAGCGAGCATTCATAGCATCTAAGGTCCAAAAAAGTTTAAATCTGCCAACCAAACAAGCCATCTTTGAAGTTTCAGGAATGGGCGGAATAGTTGTTCAAAACTCAAATAAAATCTGTTTCATGACCCTGGTTTCAACAAGCGCGGACCAAAGAATAGAAGCACAAGCTATTGTTCTGCCGCGACTTACGAATATGCTACCAAGCTATAGCATAGATAGTATTATGTAACTGACTGTTGGGGTAAGGCAGAGGTGGCATGTGGCATGGTGGTCGTCCCGCTAGCTCGTCGGGTGGGGTGAGTTTTTGCTCACCTGCCTTACCTGCAGCTAAACATACACAAAAAGGAGGTTCATGCCTGTCAGGAAAGATAGACACAGAAGAGGTCGGTCCGTGTCAGCTGGAGTCATCCCGCCCCTACATATCGTACGTAGCCGTGGGCTTCGCTATGACTCCGCATACCGAGCGAAGCCCCCTTAGCCTGACGCAAGTCCGTCCGTCCACGTCCTACGTCCCTAGCCTATCCAGTCAGACATCGTATCCTCACACTCACGTCCGCTATTGCGCCTTAGTGCAACACCTACACCAAAGGTAGCTACTTACCACCTCATACTGAAATATTTCAACAAAAATATTCACATTTGGTGGATACAATTTAATGGGTAAAAAAAATTCCCTTAACCTAGGTACAATTTTTATTATTACTTCACAAATGAAATGACCTAAAACTACACAAAGTAAGAAATTTCAATGTAGTTGAGTTTTGAATTCTTTCACTTCTAACGGCAGAAAATATTAATGAAAAATTAGATACAAAAAAAGCAAAGGAAAATATACTTCTCGGGTCACCCTAATGCACACTTAACCTGCTATGGTCAATTCAATTCAGGCCAATCTTTCAACGCTACCGAGCGATCTCTTTAAAGACAGATAAAGTTTACAATAAAAAAAGTGAGAGTTGAGAAAAACTTTCGTATAACCGGTTTTATGTTGCACTAAACTAAATTGAGAAATTTGTATATGTATAAATGTATAACAAAACCAATATGTATGCATATATGTTAGTACAATGTTTGACTCACCTTCAGCCTTCCAGCATTATGGTACCAGAGCGGGGGTTCTGTAAAAGAGTAGGAGAGATTGGCGAACATACGTGTTACATTTATACATACATATGCCTGCAGATAAGCACCCACTCATTGGTCACTCTGACAGCTTATCACTCGCTCGTGGTTCGGGGCAGCGAGCTGTTCGCGCTAAAACTTTCCAGCATACCAAGTGGTGGACGGTGCTTCAAAAATCTTTGCTATGGGGATCTATCGTATATATCCTCCAAAATGTCTAAATGTTTACCCATGTAACAACGCGAAAAAAGTGAAAAGCAACTTATAGCGAGAAGAACATAAGCACTTTAATTGTGCAAGAACAAAACGACGTAGAAAGAAATCAAAACTTAGAGCTTGCGCGAATTTCGACCAAAAAAAACCCAAAAAGCTATATACGCCGAATTTAATAAGAATAGTATTACGATCTTTACGCTACCAACCGCAGTCTTAACGGGACCGCCGGACCACAGCTTAAAAAACCTGGTATTCTTTTGCTTTTTTTTTCTTTTTTTTTCTACAACAAAAGTTTAACTAAATAAAAGGAGTTCATTAGGCATCTACTTAAATCTAAAAATACCAACAAAATTTAAGATAAAATGAGAAAGATAATTAGTGTCCCGTTCTCTGCTTCCGCTGCGCTGGTGTCTCCTCGATCTTTCGGAGCGTGTTGGCGGCGTGCGCTCCGGATCTATCTATGCCTTCTCACTTCCACGATTTCCTTTGAATCAGCGGTCGATCAGCTGTGCCTTGGGTCTTTCTATGCAGGTGTTGGGTATCTATGGGTTTGAATGACTTACTTGATGTTTGGTGGTTTTTTTCTAACACTCTTTGTTGTTGTTTCTGGGGGTTTTTACTAACGCTCTTTGTTGTTGTTTCTCATGGTTTTTACTAACGCTCAAACCTAGATACCAGTCGGGAACCTGCAATTGATACGTCTCTTTAGATCGCTTGCCACTTTTCCTTCAGGGCTATTGCAACTTACTTTTAATGCTCCAGTTTACTGGATGATGCCAATATTCCAACGCTTGGATACAAAATTCTAATATAAATCTTCCAGCTTCTCGCTGTTTTTCCCTCGCGACTTACAACTTTCGAATAATACTTTCTTTTACTTAAAACTTTTACTTTTAAACGAATACTTATTTTCACTGCACAGTAGCGTTGATCACCGACCGCACTTTTAGGAAAAACTTTTGTAATACCTAGATTGCCTCCGTTAACACCCTTTTATACCCTTAAATTTCGGTCTGTTAGTATAACTGACTCCCTCATTGTTTTTGCACCTAATTGCTGAATTTTCTTTCTACTTTCGCCTAGCAACCAATACTCACACAAACGCGCCTGCACTGCATTATCGTCCCACGGAGTTAGCGAAGTTTCCCCCCAATATCATTTCTTTAGCAACATCCTTGCTTTCTTTTGCAACCTTTGACATACATGAACATTCAAACATAAAGCGAACAGTGCAGATGAGGCAATGCTGGCGTTATAGGCTCGCATCCGCCGATGTTGCCTGAACCATAGAGCGTGTGCGTAAAAGAATTCATAACCCCACTGGCCGTTTCCGATGTCTTTGCGCCCAACGTGTGGCTTCGACCCACGACCAAATGCTGGGCTATCCCCTTACCTATTCTTTATCTAGCTTAAGGTAACGCGTTCTTATGGGCGGCACTCAGAATGATTTCACATATTGACTCTCAACACCTGTATCACAGATTAATACCAAATAACTATCATGGCCTGCAGGTTACACTTGAGGCGGGTAAGTATCTAAGCCTACGTCTATCACAGTTTTGCAGGTTAGTAAAAATGGTCAGTATCTAAGCCTAAATCACAGGTGAGTATCTATATCTATATCACAGTTTGGCAGATTAATAAAATGGTTGTCAGTAAATAGATAAGTAAATAATAAATAAATTCGAATATAATTAAAGACGCATAAATAATAGTCAACATATAACATGAAACACTTCTACGTGCACTACAGCCAACATACGAAAACTACATGCTACATATATTTATGCAACAAAAATATCTTTTACGTGGTATACGCCGATTTTCTTGCCACTGGTATCGCCGAGTTCGTACATTGAATTTCCAATAGCTTTTAGGACTACACACTTAACTTGCTTTGGCGCAAGCTTGGCGTTGTAGCTTTCAATCTTCGAACTCTCCTTGAAATTTCGGCGGTATACCACTTGTCGCGTTTGGAATTTCACATCCCTGCTTCGAGTATTATAACATCTTTGACTTCTCTCATGCGCCAGTTTTAACAAACGTTGGAAGGGTCTTTCAGTTACGTGTTGTTTTCCCATGGGTGGTTTGTGAAACACGTTTTGGGTTCTGTTTTCCTTACAAATTTCGCAGTTTTTTAGGAAATTTTGGACATCCGCTACCATACCAGGCCAGTAGTACTTCTTGCGTATTCGGGCTAGCGTTTTATGGATGCCCCCGTGTCCAGCCAACGGTGAGCTGTGGGAGGATTCTGCCAAACCGTCGCGCAAATCCGACGGTACCCAGGGTTTCCAGGCATGGCCCTGCTGAAGATCGTCCCCCCGGTAAAACTGTGTCAGTTTGTAAACGTAACCGTCCGATACCCAAAGCCCTGGTAGTTTATCTTGGTTCTGAGTCACGGTCTTGATAAGTTTTTCGTAGTCTTCAGTTTTAAAATGAGTCCAAGTCAATGCCCATTAGTCTGTCTGATAGCTGCATTTCATCCATGTGTGCACGCGATAGTGTACCTGGGACGACGTTAAGGGCTCCTTTCCGGTGTTCAATTTAAAAATCATATGCCTGTAACTTTAAACCCCATCTCGCAATTCTACCAGAGAGATCCTTTTGGTTCATCAGCCATTTTAGACTCGCGTGATCAGTAATGATCGTGAACGGCAACCCTTCAACGCAGGGCCGTGCGCAGGAATTGGCTTTGGGGGGGGGGGGGGGTGTAATTTAGATTTGCATTCGCATACATTTTTCACTAAGCTAAACATATTTGCTGAAACAGATACCTAGACCCATATATCACAAATTTAAATGTTCTTTAACTTTCCTGAAACTGCATACTCTGATGCCTAAAACTACTATTTTTTTGGTTGTACACATTTTTCTGTATTTAATAGAGAATTGGTGATATGATGGCATATCCCAGCTAACAAAAAGTGCAAAAAAAGACTCCTTTCGGAGCCATAAAACGCTCATATCTCAGAACTTTACTCTCCAAAATGAGTTTCTTTCGGAGCCCAAATGGATCGAAAAATCGCTCTACGCGGGCACTCCAACGGAGTCATAAAAAAAATCCGAAATGAGTCCGATTTCGATGAATTTGAAGCGTTTTATGACTCTTTTTAAATGATAACGCCGAATATTTGGTGCTTTTCCTCCATTCTGAGGGTTTCTGGAGCCTTCTCAGACGCCTTTCGGAGCCCTTTGATTGGTGTTTTTCTTTCATTCATCCATTCAGAGGGTTTTTGGACACTTTTCGGAGCCTTTTATTGGTGTTTTTCTGAAGCTTATTTCGGGTCGTTTTTTATTTCTGTTTGTTTGTTTTAACAACAAAATCACTCCTCGAAATAACAGTCCTTGGCCGGATATGAATCCGGTACGCTCCGGTACTCCCTTGCCGTACTACCCGACTGTCGTGGGAGCGATTTGGTATGACCAGTGCAACCTTCTAGGTCATGTCATCCCTCCTTCCGAAAGGAAAGAGAAGATGGGTAATGAGAGGCGGGAGGCATCATATCCGTAGATCAACTATCGAGTTGCACATCATTACCTTTGTGCATATTGGTCGCCTCTTACGACCGGTATGCCTACCGCGGGCATATTCTAAGCCCCAACAGGCAGGGGCTTTTTATTTCTTTTGGGTCATAATTTCTTTGCGCAATTTTTTACTCCTAACTATTCTGCCGTCACCAACTCTGACTTTCAAAATTATCCCTATGAGCTACATGGGAACAATTTAATTAATTGTCCGACTATATGCGCCAATGATGTTCTTATTTATCTGAAAACCTTGGAGGAACCTTTTAAATGCGGACCTGATATGATTCCTACATGCTTCTTGAAGAAGTGTGCTAACAATATTTACCAACCCCTTACCAATTTGTTCAATCTGTCACTAAAGTGTGGTGTTTTTCCAAAAGCATGGAAAGAGTCGTTTCTTCTACCGCTTCATAAAAGCGGAAGCAAGGCTTCTATAGAGAACTATCATGGCATAGCAAAGCTTTCTGCCATCCCAAGAGTGTGTGAAGCTATTGTTACCAATCAGCTTACGAATCCTATCTCTACCTTGATTTCCGACTGTCAACACGGGTTCTGTAAGGGAAAGTCCACCGTTACAAACTTACTTGAATTTACTTTGATTTCAGCAAAGCTTTCGATAAAGTGTGCCACTCGTTACTTATTCATAAACTACATCAGTTGGGTTTCGAGCCGGGTCTCAATTGCTGGATCTCTTCTTACCTTAGTGACAGATCACAAAAAGTAGGGTTTAGGGTTAGTAGGGCCCGATTCTGTTCTTATTGTTTATAAATGATATTTCTACAGCAATAGAAAATGTTAATGTATGCCGACGATGTAAAGCTTTTCACGTCATTCGCTTCATTCGAAGATAGAAATAAGCCAATCAGATTTCAATACACTAGTTAATTGGTGCGATTTAAATTATATGCTGCTTAATCTAAAGAAATGTAAATACATGCGTTTTTCGAGAGGAATTTCTCAGCCAGCTTCCTATACAATTAACAATTATAGTCTTGAGAAAATGTATTATTTTTTTGACCTTGGGGTTACTATGGATTACAAACTCAGTATCAACTACCACATTAAGGTAACAGTCAATAAAGCTAGAGGCGTTCTAGCATTTGTTAATTGATGGTCTAAAGAATTTAGCAACCCTTGTGTAACTAAAACTCTTTACTACATTAGTCAGACCGATACTTGAATACGGTTCTATAATTTGGAACCCACGTTACCAGGTCCTTGTGGGTCGCTTAGAATTTTTACTATTTCCCTTAAGAGATCTTCACTGGGATCCCTAATTAATCTTCCAACCTTTCTAGTCGGAGGGAAATGCTTGGAATTGTTTTCATGATTAAATTACTAAATGGTTGAATCACA
This sequence comes from Sphenella marginata, assembly GCA_951509765.1. Classification (NCBI taxonomy): domain Eukaryota; kingdom Metazoa; phylum Arthropoda; class Insecta; order Diptera; family Tephritidae; genus Sphenella; species Sphenella marginata. The sequence goes on from OX608079.1 coordinate 73,011,865, forward strand.
AGCGAAGTGAACTTCAATGTACCTTCTCGTCCATCAAGACATTTTAAACCACTTATCTTGAAACAGTGCCGAACTAATTTTGAATTAAATCAGCCTTTTCGTTGTTTGTGTCAAGATTATAACCCTCATTCTGGTACGTTTGATATTTCAGACTCACTATGCAGAATAAAAATGTCAACTCTTTCTATCCTAAATACATAGCAACAATTTGCTTTCATATCCTTTGATTCTTATTTTTATTATTTACAATAACTATCCGCTGTCAACTAATTGTTTATTAATTGTGTAATCTATTTTTTATCTACCTTACTTAGCTGATGAGGTTTTCTCTGTAGCTGAGCAGTTTTAGATCTCGACGATTAACAAACCAAAGCCTTTCAAAGACTCGGCACGAAAGAACAATCTGCGCGTATTGCGGATGCGCCCCTCGCGTCGGTCGGGCGGGATATGGTGGATAATCCGTTGGGAATTATTATTATTATTATTATAAATAATAAAAAATAAGGTTTATGAAGTTTTATTGACACTATTCGGAAAATATGAAATATGCTATGTTTGGTTTCCACAGACTATTGATAAACGTCCATGAAAAATGCGATCTTTATCTTCTGTTAGGTAAAATAAAAAAAAACCTCAGAGCATGTTTGAAAACATTCAAATAATTAAACGTTGTCGCTCATCTGCTCTCCAACGTTCATTTTCTCACAGTTCTCTTTACGCCTACAACAAAAAGGGTCAGAAAACACTCGAAATCTTTCATATAATGCAAGGAACCACGCAACAAAGGTTACCAAAATGCTCATTGTTTTCATCAGTAAAATTTTTAAAAAAATGCCCATACGCTACACAACTTTGTAATTTCGGAAAGCTCCAAGTGCAATTCAAAGTGCCGGACTTATGTATTGGCCAACCTTATTCTTTGCAACTTTCACCAATTTCTTCTTCCGTAAAATTATTTTAATTAATTTTGTCAAAAATTATTAGTCAAGATTCAATACAAAATTTATAAACTGTATTTTGAAAATGTTTGTAAAATCATTGCAACTTAGATTTGGCCATAGGGGGGGTTTTAACCCCCAAACCCCCCCCGTGCGCACGGGCCTGCTTCAACGTACGGCCTAAACCTCTTTACGCTTACCACCGCTGCGTAACACTCCAACTCTGTGATGCTGTTATTGCGCTGCGCTTTGTTCAACTTGGTCGTTCATTGTTCTCGTCGTCCAACTGGAAGAGTACCCCGCCCACACCGTCGGTAGAGGCATCGCACTGGATGTAAAATCGTCTGTCAAAGTCGGGGTGTACCAGCACGGGAGCGGAAATTAAGCTCTCCTTTAGCCGCTCGACCGACTTTCGTGCTTCTTCTGTCATGGTAAAGTTTCTAAGTTAATCTTTTGTGAGACAGTCATGCAGCGGTGCTGCGAGGGTTGCATAGTCCTGGATAAAACCACGGTACCAGCCGGACATCCCTAGGAACCGTCGAAGCTGCTTCGGTGTCTTGGCTCGGGGATATCATCTAAATAAACAAAAACACAATCACGCGGTGCAGTGAAATAACTCCCAAATGAAATAAGTCCCAATAAAAATTAAATAATTCCCAATTCCATAGGGGGGGTTTTAACCCCCAAACCCCCCCCGTGCGCACGGGCCTGCTTCAACGTACGGCCTAAACCTCTTTACGCTTACCACCGCTGCGTAACACTCCAACTCTGTGATGCTGTTATTGCGCTGCGCTTTGTTCAACTTGGTCGTTCATTGTTCTCGTCGTCCAACTGGAAGAGTACCCCGCCCACACCGTCGGTAGAGGCATCGCACTGGATGTAAAATCGTCTGTCAAAGTCAGGGTGTACCAGCACGGGAGCGGAAATTAAGCTCTCCTTTAGCCGCTCGACCGACTTTCGTGCTTCTTCTGTCATGGTAAAGTTTCTAAGTTAATCTTTTGTGAGACAGTCATGCAGCGGTGCTGCGAGGGTTGCATAGTCCTGGATAAAACCACGGTACCAGCCGGACATCCCTAGGAACCGTCGAAGCTGCTTCGGTGTCTTGGCTCGGGGATATCATCTAAATAAACAAAAACACAATCACGCGGTGCAGTGAAATAACTCCCAAATGAAATAAGTCCCAATAAAAATTAAATAATTCCCAACTTTAATAAATGAAATAACTCCCAAAGAAGGAAATGAAATAACTCCCAATATTAGGCAGTTATTTCACAATGAAACCACAAGTCCCCAAAAAAATGAAATAACTCCCAAATGAAATAAGTCCCAAAAAAATGAAATAAATCCCAAATCAAAATTTGAAATGGTATATTTTTACAATATAATCAGTTACAATGAAATTTGAAAAATATAGGAAGTTAATATGTACATAGATATGTGAATGTAACAATTACATGAAAACCTGAATAGTGTTGTCGACCTTTTGACGGCAAGTCGGACAGTTAAAGTTTTCTAGTCCTTCAGAAATACTCTTAGCTTGCAGCATTAGAACACAAGCGTTGCATATTTTTAAATGTTTGCACGGCATCAATAGTACATTGGGCTCAACCTCCAAACAAATTACGCACCCAAAAAGCGAATTAATGTCAGTGACATTAAGACGCATGACCAAAAACGAATTAAAGTCAGTGCCGTTAATTCGTATAATATTTTGACTTTAGTTCGCTTTGGACATGCGAATTAATGTCATTGAGGCAAAATTTGACTTAGGTCAGATCCTCAATTCGGGGCGTGATCAATGCTATTTATGTGCACAACTCCCTTCCGCATTGGCGGCCTTCGGCCGCGCTTCAAAAAATAACCCTGGGCTACGCCATTCCAACTCCGGGTGTGTGCCATAGCCGTGGCTACCGCCGCTAAAAATATTCCCCAGCAAAAATGAAATAACTCCCATTAAAAATGAAATAACTCCCAATACCTGGATTACAAGCAATGAAGTAAGTTCCAAAAAATGAAATAACTCCCAATTTCCAAAAATTATGAAATAACTCCCAAAGATATTTTATTTGGGATTATTTCATTTGGCAGTTATTTCATTGTGAAATAATTCCCAGTTAAAATTATGAAATAAGTCCCAATGAATTGGGAGCTATTTCATAATGAAATAAGTCCCAACTTGCATGGAAAATATTTGGGAGTTATTTCATTTTTTTGTTGGGAGTTATTTCATTTGGGAGTTATTTCACTGCACCCAATCACGCAATTAAGCGGGTATAACCTTGTCCATAAGCCTACACATTCTTTGGGCTGCATTACACAGTCCAAACGGCATGACTGTATAATGGTATAAGGGGCGCGGCCTTTTCCCTCGATTTTTTTTGGGTGGTATTTGCCAAAAAGCGTCTTTAAGATCTATAGCGGAAATAAACCTAGTGTTCTGGAGGCGACTAAGAATTCCGTCTATGTTCGGAAGTGGGTACGCGTATTTTATTGTTCTCTCATTGATTTTTCTTGCATCGAGGCAGAGCCGCTTCTTTTCTCCCTTTATCAATAGCGATACAGGTGAGCTCCAGCTGCTCTTGCTCTCCTCTATCACTCCTAAACCAAGCATCCTGTCCAGCTCCTCGAAGACTAACTTTTGGATGGCTGGTGATATCGGGTAATGCCTCTGTTTAACAGGAAGATTTTCATTTAAAACCTCGATTACATGTTCCTCAACGTTGGTTTGCCCTAACCCTAGGACTGCGAAGGATGGAGCCTTGACTTTTTCAAATGCCTCGCTTTGGTCCTTCATTAGGACATGTTGCACTGCATCAAACGATAAATCGCTCTCGGCGGATAAAAGTTCTGCAACGCCAGCGTGTGTCGCACGAGAGAAAGCTCCCTTACTTACAACGTCTAGGTCGAAAGCCTGCCAAAAGTCTACACCTAAATATACCTCTTGCTTCCGCTGCGCTGGTGTCTCCTCGATCTCTCGGAGCGTGTTGGCGGCGTGCAGCGAACAGTGCAGATGAGGCAAGGCTGGCGTTACAATAGCAAACACTGGCAAAAGTTTTCACATCTGAAACTAGCCGATCCGAACTGCCATACACCCGATCAAATCGACATATTATTGGGAAGGGATCTAATCCCCCAAATAATACTTCAAGGTGTTGAGAAAATCTCCAACAACCTACTAGCCCAAAATACCATCTTTGGATAGATTTAAGCGGTCAAGTCAAAGAGAAAATCTCCAGCTTCACAACGCAAGTGGAAGATATTTCGAATGACAATTGAGAAAATTTTGGAAGGTAGAAGAACTACCCCCAATACCCGTTACTACAGCTGACGACAAGTATTGTGAAGATTTCTACGAGGACACAACAACGAGATCAGAAAAGGGGCGGTACGTCGTTCGACTACCATTTAAACAACAATTTCCCGACACACTCGCCTTAGGTCACTCACGAACCTCTGCGCTACAGCAGTTTTTAAGTATGGAAAGAAACCTACTTAAAAAAGGCGAGCTATAAACTTCATACGACAACGCCCTTGAGGAATAGATAAAATTAGATCATATGGAATCAGTAAAATCCGATGCAGTGATATAACGCCCATGGGCCTTATTTCCTTTTTAAATGGAAATATCGCCCATCTGCAAAAAGAAATAAAGCCCATGGCTCTTATTTCCCTTTAAAAGAGAAATAACGCCCATAGGATTTTACGCGAGCAACACGAACTGATTTTTAAAATTTTGTTTGCATTGGATAGGTAACTAAATTACCTTTCATTTGAGATATCACTTCTATGTGCAAAATTTAAAATTTAATTCTAAACAACCCTGAACAACACCATACTAATTCCTTCTGCGTAGTACACCTTATTATAAATAACCCTGGGCTACGCCATGCCAACTCCGGCTTGTTGCCACCGTTCCTACTCTATGGGCGGGATCCATGATATTTTTGTGCAGAACACCTTTCTGAATTGGCAATAAAGATAACATTGCGGTATTCTGCATTTAAAATTTAATGAAATAAAGAAAACCATATACTTAATTCTTGAATCAGCTTGTTTTAATTTGTTTTTAACGTCTCCTTTTTCGAAGAGAAATAAAGCCCACGGGCATTTTTTCTCTTTTGAGTGGGAAATAACGCCCACGGGCGTTTTTTCCTTGGGCGTTATTTCACTGCACCGTAAAATCCTATGAAAAAATAACAAAAGCAAACACGCCTGTTGTTGTTGTAGCAGTGCTTCGCCCTGCCCAAAGGGCCAGTACACTCCTAGTTGTCATCGGGCTCTTCTAACGGAAGTCCAAGGAAACGCGCTGTTTCAACAGGGTTGGACCAAAGTGATAGGGGAGTTAGAAGAGTATGTTCCGAAGAACACGAAAAGAGATGTTGCGTGTCATGGGGGCCATACCGCATGCAGGGCATGTGTTCGGTAAGGTGGGGTTCAGTCTGGACAGATAGGAGCTCAGCCTATTGCAATATCCAGACCGAAGTTGTGCCAGCATGGCTCTAGTCTCCCTCGGAAGGACACGTTCTTGCTCAGCAAGAGCGGGTGGTTGGGCACCAATAACGGGGTTCACAGGCCGGGATCTGAGGGATCTGTCCAACGACTCAGTGTGGAGGTCCTTTAGGGCCCGCCTATGGTCCCGCAGATCAAAAGGCAATGAGATGTGATGCCGGATCTCATCATAATTTCGGAGATGTTTCCTTATGTCTCTGGGGGGCGGAGTTTCATCCAATAGCTGTCGATTTGGATGACTGGGTCTGTGACAGTTCAGAAGGAACTGCCTGCTTAAAAGTTCCGCATGCTCACGAACGTTGAGCATTTTAGCCTCCTGGTGAAGGTGAGACTCAGGTGACATAAGCAAACAGCCAGTCGCAATTCTGATGGCGGTGTTAAGCAGACCTGCAATTTCCTCCAGTTGGTGTAGTGAAGGTTTGGCGACCATATGGGCGCAGCATAGTCAATAACCGGTCGGCCAATAGCCTTATAGGTGAGCAGCAACGTTTCTTTGTCTTTGCCCCAAGTACTGCCGGCCAGTGACTTGAGGATCTTGTTGCGGCTTTGTACCTTTGAAGCTATTGCGGTGGCATGATTAGCGAAGGTGAGGCTATTGTCGAATGTAACCCCTAGAATTTTGGGGTGGTTGACTGTAGGTAGTGGAACACTATCTACGTGGACATTCAACTCCTACCCCATCTGCGCATTCCACGTGGTGAATAAGGTCGCTGTAGATTTAGTCGGGGACAGTGTCAGGTTCCACTCTGTGAAGAAGCTGGAAAGATCGCGCAGGTAGTGGTTAAGTCTCGTACATAGTTCGTCCGTGGAAGGTCCTTTGCCCGTGGCCATCACGGTGCAGTCGTCAGCGTACGTAACGATGGAGACCCCCTCTGGTGGAGGAGGTGTAGATAATAAATTTTTATTTTCAAATGTAATTTATTTTTGAACAATCAAGTTAACAAATTATTTAATAATGAAAATTTTTGAAACATATCAAATCAAATGAAATATAAAAAATTAACAAAACTGATCTTCAAACAAATTCAAAGCATAAATCTTATAAGTATTAATTAATTGAACATTTTTAAATTAGAATAAAGAACCCTACAGGAGGGAGGCTCGAGAAGTAGAAGTTAAACAGAAGGGGTGAAAGGACAACACCCTGCGGGACCCCTTGTCTAATTCTTCTAAGTCTACATCTCTCGTTTCGAAACTGCACTGACGCCAGCCGACCGTTTAGATAGTTGGCGGTCCATCGTTTTAGGCCGGCAGGAAGCGGTGTCTCCTCCAGGTCTTTAAGGAGTGTGGCGTGGTTGACTGTGGCGTGGTTGACTGTGTCGAGGCAAACACGCCTCCTTTTATCTACCACACCACGCTGTTATCAAACCAGAAAAACTTACAACAAGGTCGCCATTGCTTTCAGCGATAGCGTCAAATCGGACCCCAGGAAATGCGCGAGCGCATTCTGCCGGCAATTTATACTGCATTCTCCTGCGGATAGGGCTAAGAGAAAAGCCATTCGAAGTGCGCACAAACACAAACACACAGCCGCGCCCACTGTCGTCACCGCTGTAGAGGTTAAGGAAGCTATAAGGAACCTAAAACCTGGGAAGCCGGCGAATCAAGGAGATTCTTATCGTCCAATATCTCTCTTCTCGCCGGTAGTGAAGTTGTTAGAGGCTATCGTGCTCCCATACTATACTGCAAACCTGCAGCTGGCCAATCATCAACATGGCTTCCGTAAAAATCATGGTTTGAACCAACACCAACCAAACCACTGGACGGTTCTCGTGGCACTCGACCTGTCGAAAAACTTACAACAAATGTAAGAATGGTGTTCAATGCATCTAAAAAAAGAACATTTCTCTTGGCGTGTGCAGACGTGTTTTTTAATCGCTCCGTGACTTTCAGTCAATATCATAATGTTAAGTTGCATTAAGTGTAGTACAAAGTGCTACAAATCTTGTAAATAACAATGAAAACATTAAATTTTTATGTGACACTTGTAATTGTCGCTTATCAAATATGAGTAAACAGAATATAACTGAGGTGTTAAAGAGTATAAACCAAATTCTGCCTATGCAGATAGTTCAACGTTGGTTGACAATAATGAGTCCACTGATATGGTCAAAACTAGATCCAAAACAAAGGGCACTGACCTACAGAAATCGAAGAACAAAAATCCGTTGTCATCATCGCGCTCACCAATCACTAATTCTAAGAGCACAAACTTAGATAACAACAATGACATGCCTGCACTCAATGCTGCTGCCGTAAGTAACGACGGTGCTCAAACCAAAAGTAAGAGTTCAGACTCACACTCTCTGAATGCAGTAGAGAATGAAACTACGCGGTCGACAGATGCTAATGCAAACATTGGTATGCACAATGACAACGCTGTTACCGAAGTCATTGATATAGATGATTCCCCTCTCTCTTACTCTGCTGTTGCTGCCGCTTATGTTAGCAAACCTGTTTCTGCGACTGAGCCTGCACCCAAGTTACATACTAAAGGTAACACGAAAAATCCAACTATCGTTGTTGGAACGAATGGTGGAGGAGAATTAGATGTTGCTGTACGTATGAAATGGGTACATCTCTCTTCATTTAAACCAAGAGTTCATGCTGCTGACATCGAAAGCTATGTAGCGAAGCACATGCAAGTAAGCAATAACATTATTTTTTTCGTGAAACTTGCTAAGAAAGATGAATCTCCTAAGAGAGTTAATTTTAAATTAAGCATCCCACCACCGCTTTACAAAAAGCTCTTAAATCCAGAGCTTTGGCCAGCAGGCATCAGAGTACGCCCGTTTCGTTTTTTTAACAAAAACAAAGAAGTGCCCACTAACGAGTGATGCACCAATTTCGCAACCACAGAGTGATAAGGCTAATTTAAAAATGTATTATCAAAATGTTAGTGGCATGCGCACAAAATCCACGAATATTTATCGTGCATTATCACTACATGAATATGATATTATAGCCATCACTGAGACTTGGCTAAATGATAATTTATGTTCGTCAGAGTTTTTCGATGACTTTTACCACGTATACCGATGACTTTTACCACGTATACCGATGACTTTTACCACGTATACCGATTGATCGCTGTCCGGTATCATCAGGTCTTGACAGAGGCGGTGGAGTACTAATTGCAGTACGAGCAGATCTCTAAAGTAGTTCAATAACTTTAGATTTAAGCTATATTCAAATAGAGCAAATCTGTGTGAAGATAACATTTGCAAATTTTAACTCAGTGTTTATACTGGTATCTTATATCCCGCCAAATAGTAATATTGATGTTTATGAAAAACATTTGCGCAACTTGGAATTTTTATCTAATACCGCTAATCCTGCGGGTGAAATTATTTATCTTGGCGATTTTAACCTAAGCAATATAGAATGGATATTCGAAAATAATATTATTCTTCCGTCAAACTTAAAGTCTGGCATTGATTTATTAGTTATTAGTTCACTATTATATGAATGGTTAATACATGTATTCAACAAACAGATTGGTCATTCTTGAGCACTCAGAGTGATCCTGTTACTTCTTATACCACGTTGTGTAGTAAATTATTAGATATAATTTCTAGTTGCATTACGCTCAGGAAACTGGCTGTTCGCAGTAAACCACCTTGGTTTAATGCGAGATTATGCAGATTAAAAAAACGCAAGAAATCGAAACAAATTACTGATTATCAGAAGTTCTGCCGATACTTGCAATCTGTTTGGGTTGGCGAAAATCCTCAGACTGAACCCTCCAAGAGGGTGCCGACTGGTAATGGATACCACAGTGTTCTGTACTGGTTGGTACTTCAGTACTCTCCCGTACGGAAGGTATCCAGCTAAGGTCAGATATCACGGCTCTACGTCTTAGCTCTTTTAATAGCTCTGGCGTATTGAGGCGATTTCTGAGCATGGTCGTGAGGTAAGGGGCTGGATCAAGGTGTCATGCGTTGAACCGTGCCGAGGATCAGCCTGGCTGGGGGCCCCTTTAAATAGCCCAGTCTCTAACGGTGCCCTCTGGGATCATGGCCAATCCCAGTTGTAACCTTTGGCCTTACCCCGAGTATGCGGATCTCTGCTCGGGGCGGACGACCCTCTTTCTCCGCTATTCGTGGGACCACAAAAATGTATAAAAACAAAAACAATAATAACAAAAACAAAAAAAATAAGGAGGCCGACACTCCAACAAAGTCGGAGGGGAGAACCCCCACAGGTTACGGCGCTCGTGCGATGCAGGGCGCCTCTAACAGTCGCGCTGCGGCTGAAAGGGAGAGAGCACGCAGCCTCCAGGCGATGCCGGAGTCTGGTGCTAGGAGTAATCTGGCGGTTGCGGGTGAGGGAGGGGCGACCAAGAGAGCTGAGACCGCCGGCGTAGGCGTACCCAGTAAGCGGCTCGATACTGGGGTAAACGTCGAAGCCGGTGCGCTCGCCTCGAGGAACCCCCCTCCTACGCCCACGGCGTTCAGTAAGGCCTACGATAGGCCAAAACTAGATAACGTGCGGTCTAGGCACAAACGCACTGCGCATAGGATCCTGAGGAGGTCATTCTATATGCCGGATTTACTCACCAAGGCGCTGCCTGGTGATGTGGCAGAGTTAAAGGCCGAATTAGAGTGGGCCAAGATGGTATGTCCGGACTTCGACGGCAGTCGTCCGGCAGAAGAAAAGGGGACCGAGAAACGCAACAGGTCCATGGAAGCTGGGTCAAGCGCCTCTAACCCAAAAAGGGCTAGAGTTCAAGGCCCCACTTTTGCAGAGGTTGCTAAAGGCAGCATACTTCTGGGGGTCTTTGACTCGAACCCCAATGGGGAGAGGCGTTTCCGGTCTCACTGGGACTGGGTGCGGGCTGAGATGGCTACCCACTCGGTCAGCGTCTTGGCCGAATCTCCTGGTCCTATCCCCTCCTGGAAAGAAGTGGGGTGGTTCCAGGGTTCGGTTAAGGTGGTGGCCTGTGGGGATTCAAGGTCGGCTGCCATGTATAAGAGGGCAGTGAGCCTGATGGAGGCGGTCTACCCTGGTGCGACTATCAGGGCGGTGGATCTCAGCGAGATCCCATGTAGACCGAGGGCTAGGGTGTGGATACCATCCAAACCAGAGGAGCCAGAAAAGGTCCTAGAGGTGTTCAGGGCCTTTAATCCGGACCTTCCGACCACCAATTGGAGGGTCCTCAGACTGGAGTCTAGCTCCAAAGCGACGCGTCAGGCGGTCCTCATGCTGAATAAGGAGTCGGTCCCTATCCTGGAAAAGTCGAATTGGATGGTGAATTTCGGCTTCGTCCAGGTTAGGGTCCGGGTGTACTCCAACGACCTAAGGTCAGTGCAGGACCTGGAGGAGGAGCTGGAGAAGGACGACAGCGAGGGGGTGGTTGAGGATGTCGAACCTAGCCGGGCCGATCCGATGGACGGTACGGAACAGGACGACGCCGCATCGACCCTCTCATTAGGTTCTTCTCTGGGCTTCGGCAGATTATGTGAGGCGAACTCGGGGGATGAGCCGATGTCTGATGAAGACATTGGCAATGTCACGGTGGTGGAGAGGTGTAGCAACCCTGATGGTGCGGGTGCTACAGATTAATCTCCACCACAGTAAAGCAGCGGCCGCTGCGTTACTGCTCCTTTTGGGATCAAAGGGGGCAGCGGAGATAGCCCTCATCCAGGAGCCATGGGTGGTCGGGCACAATATCTGCGGGCTGAAGGCCGCAGGGTTTACACTGGTAAGTGGAGCCACAGTAGGGAAACCTAGGGCATGCATCCTATTAAAATCTAATATACATGCCTTATTTCTTCCTCAATTTAGCGACGAGGATACGACATCCGTGCAGATAGAGGTCAATGGAACGGCATGTACATTGACCTCGATGTATATGGCGCACGACAAACCAGCTCCCACGCAGGCGGTGCGCAGGGTCGTGGAGCAAGCAAAGGGGCACGTCATCGTTGGAGGCGACGCCAACGCACCCAACCCGGCGTGGGGAAGTACCGGCGTGAACGAGAGAGGTGAGTCACTTTTCGACTATATACTACAGTATAACATATGTATATGTAATGGAGGCCAGGAGCCTACGTTTGTTACTAAAAGTAGAAGGGAGGTTCTGGACGTTACGCTTTGTTCGAGAGGTGCGGAAGGAATGGTCGGAAATTGGATGGTTTACGATGAGCACTCCTTCTCCGACCATCGCTATATTCGCTTCGATCTGGAAGGTGTACCGTCCACATCCCCCCCGTATAGAAATTTTAAGGATGCCAATTGGCAAACGTATAAAGAGGAACTGGACAAGTACCTTTCCGACTACTATCCCCATGAACCCAGGGACATTGTAGAATTAGATGATATGGTAGAAAAGTTTACTAACGCTTGTCAGCTGGCTTTGGATAAAGCCTGCCCCATTAAAAGGGCTAGGGGTAAGCAAAAACCACCCTGGTGGAACCCCGATCTAGATAGGTATAGGAAGCTTTGTAGACAAGCTTTTAATAGTGCTAAGGCCTCGAGGGAGGCTTCAAAATGGGATGCGTATAAGGAGCACCTGAGAAAGTACAAAGGAGTACTCAGGAAATCTAAGAGAACCTCCTGGAGAGATTTCTGTAGTGGTATAGAGTCTGTGTCGGAGGGTTCTAGGTTACGGAAAATCCTATCAAAATCACCTCGTGGTGGACCGGGGTGTTTGAAAAGGCCGGATGGGACTTGGACGAATACGGGGGAGGAAACGTTGCAACTCCTCCTTGATACTCACTTTCCAGACGCGGAAAACGAGCGCAGGTACCTAACTGATACAGGTCAGGGAGTATTTGACCAAGGGCAGTACCTAACTAATGAAAGAATAGAATGGGCCATTGGGTCATTCAAGCCTTTCAAAGCATCGGGGCTTGACGGTATAGCACCAATTCAGCTCCAGCAGTCCATGGTACAGTGTATACCGTGGCTGCGGGCTATCTATATGGGAGTGCTGACCTTTTGTTACATTCCTAACATCTGGAAGACTTCCAGCGTAATCTTTATACCTAAGGCGGGTAGAATATCTCACGCTGGCCCGAAAGATTTCAGACCAATCAGTCTGGCGTCACTCCAACTCAAGGTTCTGGAGCGGATCATGGAACCGCATCTCAGGGAGAAATTGGAGAATAAAATCATGCTCTCGCAGCATGCTTATATGAAAGGTAGATCCTCAGAAACAGCGTTGCATGAAATTGTTACGCACATCGAAAAATCTTTGGCCGATAAAGAATTTACACTAGTAGCCTTCTTGAGGGGGCTTTTAATAATGTCACGCCGGATGCCATCACGGAAGCTCTGACGACCTTGGATATTGAACCCTGGTTAGTGTCTCTTGTGAACTAAATGCTGACAAGCAGGAGGGGGCAAGCTGTTCTAGCCGGGGTGACGGTAAGTAAGGTCGTCAACAGAGGCACACCGCAAGGTGGGATCCTCTCTCCTCTTCTATGGGAGCTACAGTAAACGGACTGCTGCAGACCCTGGCGGTGGAGGGGGGGTCCAAGGTCATTGCGTACGCGGATGACCTTGCGGTGGTGGTAAGTGGTAAATACCCGCAAACGCTTTGTGACATTATGCAGAGAAACCTTAGGTTAGTGGAAAGGTGGGCTGGTGGTAAAGGTCTAGGTGTTAACCCGGCCAAAACAGAGCTGGTCCTGTTTACTAGGAAATACAAAATTCCGGCGCTGCAGCTACCAGCGCTAGGTAATGTCACCCTCAAACTTGGCGATTCCGCTAAGTTCCTGGGTGTCATTATCGATAAAAAGCTCTCATGGAAAGAGAATATCCAGGAGCGTGCTAAAAAAGCTTTAGTGGCCCTATACACTTGTAGGGGGGCCGTAGGGCAAAAATGGGGGTTGGCCCCCAAAGTTACACTTTGGCTCTACACCGCTGTGGTTAGACCGATTCTTTTGTATGGAGTCCTAGTCTGGTGGACGGGGCTGGAGAGAAACTCCAATACTATCCTAATGCAAAGAGTGCAGAGAAGCGCGCTCATATGTGTCAGCGGGGCGTTACGCACAACAGCGGCGGACGCACTAAATGCAATTTTGAATATTTTGCCGATTGATCTAAGCGGTAAACTAGCTGCGGCATGTTCCGCATTGCGACTCAGGAATCTACCAGGATGGGGATCCCCTGGTAAGGGTCATTCCTCCATCCTTGACGATTTGCCCGTGTACAGCTCCGACTACTGTACACCGAAGTACTGTTTTGGGAAAAAATTCTATATTACAATTCCGGAGAGAGAATACTGGGACATCGGGCCGTCGCTGGAAAATGGCTCAATCCATCTGTATACAGATGGCTCAAAACTCGACGATAAGGTGGGACGAGGGGTATGCGCTCCTCAGCTGGGCCTAAATCTTAATTTTAGGCTGCCTGACCACTGTAGCGTCTTTCAGGCGGAAGTGGCCGCGATACAGGAAGCTGTAGAGTACCTGAAGACATTGGATATCAATAACGGTGATGTCTACATCTTCTCTGATAGTCAAGCAGCTCTCAAGGCGTTGGGGGCTAGTACGTACAATTCCAGGACTGTGGAGGGCTGCCGCAAATCTCTTAATGAGATGGCTGAGCAGCTCTCGATTCACCTGGTATGGGTGCCGGGACACAGGGGCATACTGGGAAAGAAATGGCAGACGAGCTTGCTAGAGGGGGCACATCCGCTCCGCTTTTACAGTCCTGGAAGGGTCTAGGCATGCCGCTCGCGACTAGTAAGCTCTTAACGAGGCATATGTTCCTACAGAAAGCAAGTGACAGGTGGGATAGGATTAGTACCTGCTGTCATGCAAAATTGATATGGCCAGAAATTAGTGCGAGTAGGTCGGAAGACCTACTCAAACTCAGAAGAGAAGAGCTCTCTCTGCTTATGGGGCTTCTAACGGGGCATATAGGTTTAGGCAGACATGCAGAAATTTTGGGTATCCCCTTTAACGACTTCTGCAGAAGCTGCAGGGACGAGAAGGAGCCTGAAACGGTGAGGCACCTCCTTTGTGAATGCCCCGCTCTGTGGGGTAAGAGGTTGAAATATCTGGGGTCGGGTATTCTCCGGCATCTCGGCGAACTAGCCTATATTAAGCCAAGGGACATCCTGCGCTTCGCGGATTCCGTAAAGCGGTTCGAGTAGGGGGTCGCTTAAAGATCCATGTGGTATCACAACGGGACCTCCGGGGCCTATGTGTGTTAGCCCTCATGCTAGCAGCCACTGTAACCTACCTACCTACCTGCAATCTGTTTGCAAATTACTTTCAGAGAGTGTATCATAAGTTTGACGCTGTTAGCAATCATGTCAGCAAATCAAATTGCACATTTGCCTTTAGGCAATATCGATAGTTTAACGATTTCTTCGGATGAAGTCGAGCTTGCGATTTCTAGCCTCGACAAAAGCACTAATGTTGATCATGAAGGTTTTGCCCCAATATTTTTCAAGCTGCATTCAGCGTTTGTAGCAACTCTCATAGCAAATATTTTTAATATGTGTATAGATAATTCAACCTTTCTTGATTGCTGGAAGATTGGTTCAATTGTCCCTATATTCAAGTCAGGTAATCGCAATAACGTTTGCAATTACAGAGCTATTGTAAAGCAAAGCACTATTTCAAAGCTATTCGATTTCGTACTCCAAAAAAGACTAATGGATCAGGTAAATTCTGCACGGCTCCATGCCACAAAAGTCGACTTGCACTAACCTAATGCTAATAGCAAAGAAAATCATAAATGCTCTCGAAGATCAAGCCCAGCTTGACGTAATTTATACCGACTTTTCGAAAGCCTTTGATAAGGTTGATCATCCAATTTTGGTTAAAAAGCTCTGGGCATTCGGTTTCAAAGGAAAAATTATAAATTTCTTAGCTCATCCATATCAGTTAACACACGGTCAGGTATACCTCAGGGAACGCACTGCGGTCCACTCCTATTTCTTATCTTTATTAACGATTTGCCAAATATTTTTGCAAAGGCAGAGTGTTTAATGTTCGCTGACGATGTGAAGCTTTTTATCAAAGTAAGCAATATGACGGATTGCCTTGATCTTCAGTCAGGGCCCTTACTCTGTAGTTCTATTCTAAAGAAATTTCGTTCGCTTTCGAGCGATTCGTACTCTGTAAAGAATTTTCGATTAGAATACATTCGTTGTTCGAGTTCCATTTTGTTCCCTTAGGATTTGATTTTTCCCCTTTCGTTTGTAGAAAATTTGGCACTCTCTGTCTCGAAAACAAATGTCAAAATAGTCGAATGTTAGAAAATTCTATTCTACAATAATTTAGCAAACGAAAATCAACAAAAATGTAAGTTCCTATGAATAAAATCAAATATTTCTCTTGTTCTCATCAAAAAATCGTTTACAGGGCAGAAAGATTTAAGCAACCAAATACGAAACCTCGACAGTTTGAGATTATGGTGCAGTATTAATAATTTAAGTGCAGCGGCGAGCTTAATAATGGGGGGAAGCGTTGTTGATTTTTGAGGAATACTTAGCTCGGGGATAATTGCATTTAGTACATACTGAAATGCGTCCTTATTCAACCTAAAGTTTTGTTCAAAGCTGTAAAGGAATAATTCGAAATAAATTAGGCATAGTCGGTCTACAAATTAATCAATATATTGAGTATATTGGAATTATCCCTAATAACGCGCAACTGCACTCGCTTAGTCACAGTATTTTCATCTGCATCCAACCATACCGCAACCGAATCCATTTCACATATATTCTATTTACCTTTTATTTTGTAAAATTAAAACTTCTAAATAAATAAATAAATAAATAAAAAACTTCTTAAATCGCAATGTTTTCAATTTGGTTTGTTTTGCTTTTGTTTTCTTTTCGTATTTTTCTTTGAGTTTGACATTTGTGAAACAGTGTTGCTTACCCTTATCGAATATTTTCTAAAGTGAATTCTAACGAACTACCGAGTGCCGATGTGTGTTCGAATCGATTTTTGCTTTCGAGTAGAACAGCCTTTCGAATAGAACTACAGAGTGAGGGCCCAGATCTAGATAATTTGCACAGTTGGTGCATATCAATGTCCAAATGTGTTGCGTTGTTTCCTACGCAAGAAAAAGTAATCCCTATAAGTTCATCTACTCATTAGATGGGAAAATATTAGAAAGGAATACGCTATTTAAGGACTTAGGTCTTAGTTTTGATTCAAAATTAACTTCTATTAATCATATTGACCACATTGTGTCTAAAGCTTTTTCAATGGTTGGCTTCATACGTAGCAACTCCACTGAATTCTCTGACCCAATGACCTTAAAATCGCTGTATATCTCGTTGGTACGTAGTCTTTTAGACTATTGTTGCATTATATGGAATCCCTACTTCCAAGTTCACTCGCACAAAATTGAAAGGGGGCAAAAAAGTTTTACTAAGTTTGCTTTATATAAATTAGATTGGCCTGGCGGCATACCTGATTATCTGGGAAGGCGTAAACTGTTAGGGCTGAGAAGCTTGTCAGACAGAAGGAGCTATTTTTCAATAATGTTTGTATATATGCATCGGCGCTTCATAGATCTTAAGATCAGTGTTGCCAGGATAAAATTTTTTTTGGAGCTAGATTCGAGAAAAAAAGAGCTAAAAAAAGAGCTAGATTTGTTCAAGAAAATACAAAACATGTAAAAAAGCAGCTAAAAAGCACTTAAGTATTTTTTATGTAAGTTTTTACATTTATTTCATACCAACAGGGTACCCAGCGTTGTTCGGGATGTACATATGTAAGTAGTTCATAAATGCTACCCTCAATTGCGAAAACAATTTAGAGGCTGAGAAGGTTCAGAACAATATTTATTTTCCCATATAAAGTATCACGGCAACCAACTAAAGTAAAGGCATTTTTAAAAGTCTAACTTTGACATTTTGTCATCTCCCTTCCATTTGAATCTTTAGCTGTGCCTAAACTCATCCCCAGTAATTTTTTAAAGAAATTTTCAATGTACAGACACGACTTTTCTAGAGATTTATTAAAGTATACATAGATTTAACTTTAACAATGTTTAAAACGTTTAAAAAGGTATAATTAACTCAACAAAAAAAGGTACGAAAACCTCATTAAAAAGACTGTTAACATACATAACTCCACCGCTCCCCCGCATATGATTCTTTTGACATTGGACATGACATACGTAAACATCACACAGTCACGATCATGCTACAAATACCTCCAGGCAAAACTTTTCCTTCTCATGGGTGGCCATATATTTTTAAAATTACTTTAACCCCTGATTCTGTGTACTTGAAAAATTTTCAAGCTTGATAAATGAAAAACATAATTTAAATTTTTGCGTCAAAGCCAAATGAAGTCATTTTATTTCTGACTCCGAATTCAAAACGCTTGAAATATTTTTTCTGATTATTTATCAAGAAGACAGAAGCCTTAAGAGGGCTGTTCAGAATCTTTAGGTAATTACTTACCTTTCCATTTTGATTCTTGTTCGCAAAATAAACATACGGCATAAGGAATGTTACTCGACAAAGTTAACTGATTTATTTGTTATCGGTTAGGGAAACTGAGTTGCCCCATGGTGCACAATGAAACTAACTAATTTAATAATTTCGACATCGTTTATATAAGAAATAAAAACTTTCTTCATTTCACAATACAATTTTCCCAAATAAATTTGGAGCCAAAAAAGAGCTAAAAATGAAAAAAGGACTAGAAAAAGAGCTAGGAGCTAAAACCGAATTTTGGAGCTAAACACAAAAAAAAGCGCTAGATCTAGCTCTAAAAGCACCAAAATGGCAACACTGCTTAAGATCAGACAAACATGTTACGCTCCTCACACAGACAGGTTGCGCTCTTTCCCTACCTAACGATTTAGTCGTCGCTGAAAAACATAGATAAATAGATTTGAGACTCTTTGTTTCGAGAGAGCGCTGTCAAAATTCACATTTTTTATAACATTTGTGATTGGTGCCACTCCATAGAAAACCAAAAATGGGGATTTTTAACATTTTTGTGGGTATTTTTTAGTTTCCTGGTATAAATTGGCAGATTTTGCGAAAATTCAACTTTTTACACATTAATTTAACTTATATTGATAAAAATGCATTTATTTATACAATGATTTAAAAAATATTAACATCTGAAGTAAATAAAGCAGTAACTAGCAACTGATGAAGACACCACGGGCGTGTCGAAACAATTGTTTTGCAAAGAACAAAATCAAAATATTTGAACGACTAGCAAATTATTGTATGAAAATGCATTTTTAGGGGCTTTTATTTACAGTTTCCACACCACCCAGGAGGTACGTACATGGCGCGTTACCGAAGTTAGTTTTAGGTGCTCCGTTCCCCAGGAGGCATAATTAATCGAAGCCGATCCTAAAACACAAAACTTGTTAATAATAATATTCACTAAGCTTTACCAGACACTTCACCACTAAATTTACCTTTTAACTTTTACTTTGTGATTTATAATTTAATAAAATTGTCGAAGGCACATTGAAAAACACTTGCTTATAAGAAATCCACCGACTTTGACAATTATTTTCGCGCGAATTTGTTCTGGCTACCACATCACCTGTGACGGGATATTTATTTTGACTCTAAGCTGGCAACAAAGCCAAATAAATAGCAAGTGAGAGCGACAAAAATGAGAGAGTAAAACGAAGTCTCAAATCAAGTTATCTTTGCTGAAAAAGTGGCAAAACAACATCGCGCATGGTTGTCGCATATTTGCGCAGCGAATGTGAAAAATATGTAAGTACGTACGTATAATTGCCGGGAGTAGTAAAAATTATATGGGTAGTATGTAAATAAAAAAAAAACTTAAAGCAGTAAAATAAAAATTTTTTGGTATAATATTTAAAAAAAAAAACTATGAATATTTAGGTATTTTTATGTAAATTAGCGGGGCTATTATTGCACAAACAAGTATAAAAGAATTGAATTAAAAAACAATTTTTAAAAATTAAGAAATTTTTGGGAAATAATCCATTAAAAAATTAAAAAAAAATTGTGTTGGTGCATTTCATTTTAAAGCGGATTTTAGGTTGAAATTGTAAGGCAGGGTACGCCGTTAACGTATGGAAAGCTATCAAAAAAAAAAAAAAGATTTGAAAAAAATAGGCACCCTATCTAGTCGGTTTTTTGATGGCAAGTTCAATAATTAATAACAGGGACCGAAAATAATTGTTATTTTTTTGGAGATAAATGCATTGTGACGTCACAGGGCATCATAGCTTAGATGTTAGAATTTTCTAACAGCGGCTTTGGTGCAGACACTGGTTCATATCCCAGTGTCCGAAAAGGGATCTGTCATTGCCAGGGGTCACATGAATTTAACCTCGCTGGATGCATGTATGTATGCCGCATAGTTCGGACGGAATAAACACTAAATAATGTAATAGTGTAGGATATGCATAGGTAGGGTAGGGTTTATTTCTATAAAAAGCACGTTATAAGTACATTACATTCAAAAGATAAGTTATTTTACTCACCGCAGTTTTTCTCGACCTCCTTCGTGCAATGACAAATGAAAAATGTATAATGTACAATTGTACAAGTAAATGAAGTGTCAAATTTGGCGCGAAGGCGCGCCAAATATAATGGCCATTCTTGCCACATAATTGACATATGGTGGAAGGATGAGAATGAAAGGAAGGCGAGAAAACCGGGTGGTTCACATTCACAATATTAAAACATTTAATGACAAGGTGCGTTCTGTGGGTCATTCCATCACATCCCCCACCCCGTGGAACGCTCCGTTTCACCACAATCCACGTCTAAGATCGCCAACTTGGATGAAGGACGTCGCAGTACTCCGCTGCTGGTTTGCACGTCAGCGCGGCGAATCTCACCGTCAGTGCCTTGGTATACCTGAATCACCCTGCCACGACACCAGCCCCGCCTTGGCACATTCGTGTCGCAAACGAGAACTAGGTCTCCGACACGCAAGGCCTTTTCTCTGCGACACCACTTCACTCGACGTGTCAACGTTGACAAATATTCTGCTATCCACCGCTTCCAGAAGCGATCTCTGTATTGGCGAGACACTGGCCACTGCTTACGAAGACTACACACTTTCTGGACAGGATCATCAACGCTAGGAGTATTTGCTGTATTCGCTGAGCCCAACAGAAAGTGGTTAGGCGTCAATGGCTCGTCCTCGTCGCTGCCCACTGGTATGTGCGTAAGCGGCCTAGAATTGATGAGGTTCTCGATTTCAATCAACACGCTTATCAATGTGTGCTCCTTAGGAGACTCCTCTTTCACCACACAGCTGAGCGGTTCTGGTCTTCGCCACAGCTCGCGCTTGACGCACTGCACCATTCGTTCCCATACTCCACCTTCAGATGGGTTACTCGCCAGTTGAACGCCCACTGGACTCCCTTAGACGACAGCTCGTTTTGGACCTTTTCGCAATCAAATATTTCCGTGAATCTTTTCGCCTCTCTGTCGACTCCAACAAAATTGGTTCCGTTATCGGAACGTAAACGTGTAGGTACTCCCCGCCTGTTAATAAAATTACGGATACAGAGTATGCAAGAGTCAGTGGATAAGTCCTGTGCCAATTCTAAGTGGATTGCCCTCACTGTCAGGCACGTGAATAGCGCAACCCATCGCTTCTCCTTACGTCGACCAATGGAAACGTTAATCGGGCCGAAATAGTCTAGGCCAGTAAAGGTGAAAGCGAATGTATGGTGTCAAACGGTCTCGCGGAAGTGGGCCCATCATCGGGACAACCGGCTTTGCATTCAAAATTTTGCAAACAAAGCAACTGGAAATGACTGCGCGAAGAACTTGACGAAGGCACGGAATCCAAAACGTACGCCGGATTTCCGTGATGTTCGCTTCAATATTTTGATGCATCATCTTGCCGTGTTTATCGGCAACTACCAACTTTGTTACGATGTGATCGGCCGGCAGAATAATGGGACGTTTGGCATCATACGGCAGGCAAATCGCAGCATCGATTCTTCCATAAACTCTTAGTGTCCTATTTTCATCCATATAAGGACAGAGTGGGTATAGCTCACTATCGCGGGCAACAGGTTGCTGGTCAGCAATATCCCTCATTTCGGCTGCGTATTTTTCTTCTTGCACCAGGCGGCATAATGTTAGCTGAGATCTTTCGAGCTCTTCCGGTGTTAAACCATACATTTGATAGGGCGTCTTTTGCTTTCTGCATGCCGAAATGAATCTAAGAATCCAAGCGATAGTACGTCTAAGTTTGGTAAAAGAGGAAAAACGACTAAAATCAATAAAGTCCTTACGTGTTACCACCAACGCGAATTTTGGTTTCATTTCTTCTTCATCAGCCGATTCATGCTGAATTGCTCCGACAGTGTCTCCATTACCCCAGTTCTCTTGTGGAGTTTGAAGAAAACTCGGGCCATTGAACCAGCGCGAAGATGGCGAAAAATCTGTAGGTCACTTAGCACGAGTGCCTTCATCTGCTACATTGTCTGTCGTAGACACCCACCTCCAATAGCTTGCCTTTGATGCATCCAAAATTTCAGCGATCCTGTGCGCAACGAAGGGATTATATCGTCGATTTTTGCTATTGATCCAATGTAACACGGTACTCGAGTCGCTCCATATAAAAATTTCGTTAATTTCGAAAGAGTGTTCATTTAAGATGGTATTCATTAACCTTGTTCCCAGAACTGCTGCCTGTAGCTCAAGGCGTGGCATCGTAAGAGGCTTCAGCGGAGCGGTTCTGGTCTTCGCACAAACAAATGATACACTAATCCTATCGTGAACCGTGATGAATCTCCAGTAGGCTACTGCTGCGAACGCGTCCTCACTTGCGTCGACAAATACATGTAGCTGTAGTTGCTTCATGGTTGTATTACTAAAATAATGGCGCGGGATATGGCACTGTGTGACGCTGGTAAGTTGTTGGCGGAACCTCTCCCAGGCTGCGTTCACTTCGGCTGGAATTTGTTCATCCCATCTAATTTGGCGTCTCCAGACTTCTCTCAGCAACAGTTTGGCGCTTATGGTAAAGTGAGACAAAAAACCTATAGGATCAAATATGGACATAACGACACTAAGAATCTCTCGTTTTGTTGGGCACCGTAATCCATCCAAAACAATTTTATCAGTGTAATTAAACTTTATTTCGAAGTTAAAATCATCAGTGCTAGGATGCCAATACATCCCCAAGACCTTTTCGGACGCGAATGTTTCCTTACGTTTAATGTCCAGCGCAACACTTTTACCACCCAGCGACTTCAATACTTCGGGCGAGTTTGATATAAAATTTCGTAAAACAAATCCGGCATATTGGTGTATCTCACACACCTGCTTAGCGACCTTAATGGCTTCATCAAAGGAATCAAAACTATCAACAAAATCATCCACATAGTGGTGCTCGAGAATGGCCTTAACTGCTCGTAAGTTATCTTCTTCACGGTGTCTCAAAGCGTTCACCGTCTTCACATGATGAGCCAAGCACGGCGAACAAGCTGCCCCAAAGGTCATTACTACCATTTCATATACGTCGGGTGGTTTTGTCGCATCACCGCCTCGCCAAAGGAATCGTTGTGCGCATCGATCACTAGGTTGAACCACCACCTGGTGAAACATTTCCATTACGTCGGCGCATACTGCGACTCTACCCTCGCGAAAGTTAAATAATATTGCGGCCAGCGGTCGATACTGCTGAGGCCCTTTTAACAAATGTGAATTGAGTGAAGTCCCATTCGAACAAGCTGCTGCATCGAAGCGGCGAAGTGCGGCAAGTACCAAGTCCTTGGACGGTAAGAGGCCATTTGGTCAGCATTAACTTTTCGAGCGTATCCCTTGTGCACGTAACTGTCGATGATTTCACTATATGCTTTGGCAAACTCCTCGTTGCGTTTCATCTTCCGCTCAATACCAACTAATCGCTTGAGTGCCATCGAATAACTTTCGGGCAGGACACCATCATCCGACTTCCATAACAAACCTACTTGGAACCTACCATTGATCTCTATAGTATTGGCTTCCAACATTGCGTTAGCTCGTTTATCATCGTCGCTTAGCACAGGTGGCACTGTTTTCACTCCAAAGTTTTCTGTTTTAAAATAGTCAGATACGATGTCATGAACATCTGAATCATTTTGTAAACGTGTTAGTAAGCATGTAGCACTTGGCTTATGTGCCCTATTAGTCTGCCCGAAAATCACCCAACCAAGTTCAGTATGTGCTGCGTACGGACCGTTTCCTTCTGAACCCATGATCTCCGAGGGCAACCCCAGATGGCAATGATCTAATCCAATAAGCATCTTTGGTGTAGCGTTGGAATATAGCGAGGGTGTGAATTGTTTACCAAACTTAAAATTCTCCAAATCTTTCCCTGACAAGGTTTGCGTGGGTAGATTAAGACTATTTACACCATATACATTACGCAGCATGTGCTTCTTCTTCATCCTGCGACCATTTATGTAGAGATCAACCAATACTGTCGGCTCCTGAATCGCTCTGCCTCCAAACCATTGGATATCGAGTCGTTTCCGTTGACCACTAACACCTAATTCCTCCAATAGGTCTCTGTCGACCATTGTTACCGACGATCCTTCATCCAGTAGTGCGAAGACATCCACACTTTTGGTAGGACCATGTAGGGTGACAGGAACTACCCTAAAAAGTAATTTGTTGCTTGAATTTATATTAGTATTGCAGCTTAGGACAGCACCATTGGTTGATTTCGAAGACTGGTTCGAGGGGTTTGTGGTAGGACTACCTACACTTCGCTGCTTGGCATTCGGGTTTTCATGCAAAAGCTTATTATACTTCTTGCCACAATTATTTATAACACATGTCTTCCGTCTATGACAATCTCGAGTGGAATGCCCATAGTTAAGACAACTGAAACAAAGCTTATGTCGTTTTACCATAGTCCAACGATCGGTTACGTTTGCATCTAAAAATTGCTTACATACATATATTTTATGCCCTCCCTTACATATGGAACACTTTATGGCGTTTGTGGCATTACCTTGAACCTCGGAAACATGAAAGATTTGTCGATGTCGGGCCCACTCTACTCGCTTACTCATAGGTAGCTTCCGTACCAATTCTTCTAATAAAGTTGGATTCGCTATGTGGTGCTCCCCATTGATAGATTGCAAAAATATGGAAAGATTTTTTGTTGTTTCGAACTGCACAATTTTACCTATGCTGTTTTCTGAAATCGGCGAAACTTCTCTTATTTGCTTTAATTGGCTACGAATCAAAACCTCAGGTCGACCAAAACGTGTACGTAGATGCTCAACCGCATCATTGACATTATTTGGATGAATCAAAAGAGATTTAACTACCTCCCGCGCTTCACCTTTAAGGCACTTATATAAACGTTGATTATTTTCAAACTTCGTATACCCATAAGCAACTGTCGACTCGACATAAGCAGTGTAAAATATTGGCCATTCTTCCGGCTGTCCAGAGAACTCCGGAAGGTCGATCAACTGTTTACGCGACGTCATAGAACCAATTCCATTTATGTCATTAGTTGCTGCTCTTTGCAGCTGTATAGCTGAATCTACTGAATTGCGTGCTGGCGAATTGGTGTATGACGGGGCGCGGTTGTTTGAGTTCAATGCAAATGTCGCCGGGTGCATATACACGGGTGGTGACAGTACGCTTTGTTGTAATGCGTATGACGTTATATTGTTATCACGTATTTGTATATGACCCCCGAGATTTGCTTGACTCGCAGCTGTATTAATTGTTGGTTGCAACGAACTTAGGAAGATGTTGCTGGCATCACTTTGTTGTGTAAGTGCACTGGCATGTGCTTGACTTGTTGGATACATCGAATGTTGAAACGCATTTGGCATTATGTTGCTCGTTTGGCTGGCTGGGTACATCGGATGTTGCGACACGCTCGGCAACATGTTGCTGTTTTGACTCATTGGGTACAAGCACGAACCTGTATGCGATTCCCTCGACATTGAAATTGGCATGGTTGACATGGTATCACTTACCACCGGTGTTGTTTGACCAAAAGACAACGCATTAGTTGACCTAGCTAACAATTCTTTATTTTTCCCTAAATCTGATTTGCTTAACCTAACCTCAGCTTCCTTTAGTTGACGTTGCAAAATGGCAATTTGATTCTGCATAGAAATTAACGCGGTTTGCTGTGACGAAGACTGCATGCTGGCATGTACTGTTGGTGGCGCTGGCTGTGGAGCACCCTCGGCGATTGTACTGGCATGTACTATTGGTGGCGCTGACTGTGGAGCACCGTCGGCGATTGTAGTGATGACGATAAATGGAATGTCAACTCTATTATTAGCGGCAGTGTGGGCTGCTAGGCGTACATTCACTTCTCCGCTTTTAAGCAATGATTCGGCGGGATATATTTGTTGCCGGCGAGAGGGCATGGTGTGGTGGACCCAAGGGGTCAATGGTTTTAATTTTAAAAAGGATCTCTCTTATTGTAAAGGCCGGAGAGATTCGGCCGATCAAATAGGCTATCGGGGAGACAGCCGGAATAAGTTTGAGAAAATAATTTGGTGAGCGTACGGTTCACATTAAATCAAGTCTGAATCTTTATTAACAAATCTTATTCTATTTATACACAAATTTGTCACAGAAAGTTATTTGCTAGACTCCTCCTCTTTCTCGGCTTCTATGTAGCTGAATTCAACTTCAGCTTGGCAATTACTTGCATTAGCCAATAGAAGCGCTTAGCGTCAGACCAAGCAGAGCTCCAGAATAAACGCTGGCTCAGCTAAAGTATTGACATACTTTAAGCAACGCTATTGGTCAAAGGTGGCAAATGCATTTTTCAAATGCGGCTATGCAAACAGACATGCATGTAGGTCGTGGCTGTTGCACGCTATGTACATATGTTTGTATGAGTACACTACACCCTTACCGCAAAAGAGAAAAATTTATTTCGTTTGATAAAAATGAAATAAATTTTTGTGTGGAGCTATGCAAATACCTTTCATATGAATATACATACTTACATCTATGGGTATGGTTTGCTTAAGTGTAATTGGGTTACATACAATTTTCTAAAATATTTAATATAATTATTTACAGATGTCGGTGGACTTGTTTTATCTTATCTCTAAGTGTTTCCTTACATCTATATATATGTAATTTCTAACATATGTCGGCTTATTTGCCTTAGGTTATTTCTAAGTATTTCTTTAAAATATTATTGTGCAGTTCTTTGTGTTTGCCATTTATGTCTATTATGGAATTTACGCCGTTTCGTTTTACAATTCTATATGGGCCATGATATGGGCTTTGGCTTTTTATCTTATTTTCTAGTCTTACATACACTAGATCTCCTATTTCCAACTCAACCTTGTTTATTTTATTGTCATATTTTGACTTTCGTTTCTCTTTAACAGTTTTGATAATGTTCCTGGCATTGAGTATTGACCTTTGGAGTCTCAATTTCAACTCATTGGCATAGTCATCAATGTCGTAAATTTTTGTTTGTTTATTTATATAGTCGTTTGGTAGCGCGGGTAATTTACCGAAAACTAGCTCATACGGTGAATACAATGTATCTACGTGTGGGGTTGTGTTGAAAGCGAAAGTGTAATATGGAACCCATTTATCCCATTCATAATCGTCTGCAAAGGAAAGTAAAAATTCGTTAAGTGTCCTATGGTTTTTCTCAAGTGAGCCCATAGTTTCGTGGTGGTATGGTGTGGAAAATACTTGTTTCGTGTTAAGTATGTTGCACACATGTTTCATTAACACATTTACAAATTCCGTACCCCTATCTGATTTCAATGTTTTTATGAAACCGTACTTGAGAATCAGTTGTTCAACCAGCGTGGTCGCAATTGTTTTTGCGTCTTTTGACTCAATGGGGTGTGCTATTACGAATTTTGATAGATCACATTGCATTGTCAATATGTATCTATAGCCGTTTGATATGCGAAGCGAACCGACCGTGGCAATCGCGATAGTGTCAAATGTAGATGCCGGGGTGTCTGTCACCACAAGAGGCTCTTTTGTGTGTCTAACAATTTTGTTTTGAGTGCATTTTTTGCAATTGTTTACAAATTCTTTTACCATTTGTCTCATATTTTTCCAAATGTATCTTTGTTTTAGTTTTAAAATTGTTTTTCGAATTCCTAAATGGCCTGCGATATTTGAGCAGTGAAATTCGTCTATCAGTTTGTATTTTGTTATCATGCTGTTTATTTCCCTTGGAGCTTTGTATATTAGTATTTGTATCGGCGCCCGTTTATTCATTTCTAACTCATTGTATTTCCTCTTGAATACATTTATATCAATATTTTTATATATATAATCTTTTTCACAAAGGGCTAGCTCCTTTATATGTGAATTCCTTAGCAAACTATGTAGTTTCTCCAACATTGAATCTAGATTCAAAGGGTCATCGCTACAAGTTACGTGCACTTCATCATTCATTAATTCAATTGTGGTACCACTGTCTTTTTCAATATTAAATTTCAATTTCTTCATATTCTTTACGTCATTAAAAGATGTGCATTCCCAAATGTGAAGTTGCGCAGGCTTCTTATGAGATGTGCTTTCCTTAATGCGTCCACCGGTTTCCTTATTATCGTTTTCTTTTAAATTCTTTTCTTTTAAATTCGCGGCCTTGCTCCTTGTTACTACGTTAATTTTCTTATCTTCTTTTTCAATTTTACTAGTGGGAATCATTGATTTAAGTACGTCACTATCTAACTTAATTCGTGATAGTGCGTCAGCATTTGTGTTAATTTTACCTTGTTTGTATACAATTTCAAAATCATATTCTGATAGATCTATTCTAATTCTCGTCATTTTCGATGACGGATTTCTATGTGAGAATAGTGATACTAGGGGTCTATGGTCAGTTACAACAATAAATTTTCTACCATACAGGTATGTTCTAAAATAGTTTATTCCCCAATGAATTGCCAACAGTTCTTTTTCGATAATTGGCTTGTTGATATCATGTTTTTGTAGAGATTTGCTTGCATAGGAAATTGGTAAATCGTGACCAATTTCTCCTTGTGATAGTATGGCTCCTAATGCAAAATCAGAAGCATCTGTTGTTAGTATAAAAGGTTTGTCAAAGTCTGGATACTGTAAAATGGGCGGGTTAATTAGTTTGTCTTTTAAGTTGTTGAATGCTTTTTCGCATTCTTCTGACCAAATAAAAGGTTTTCCTTTCTGTAATAGTGAGTTGAGGCATTTTACTATTTTTGCGAAATCTGGTATAAAACGCCTGTAGTAATTGCAGAAAGCTATGAATCGTCTTGTCTCGTCTGGATTTGTCGGTTTGGGATAGTTGCGTACTACCTCGCATTTGGCTGGGTCTGTTTTTATGCCTTTATCTGTTATTAAATGTCCTAAATAAATCACTTCTGATTTAAGAAATTGACATTTGCTTGCATTAAGTTTGAGGTTGTAATATTTTAACCTATCGAAAACTCTTATGAGGCTTCTGTTATGGTGCTTCAAGGAGCATCCGAAAACGATGATGTCGTCTACGTAGAGGAATGCTTCGGATTTTAAACCGCTTAGTGCAATCGTTAGCATTCTTTGGAAACTATTTGAGGATATTTTTAATCCGAATGGTAGACGTTTGAATTGGTAGTGACCATCTTGAGTCGAAAATGCTGTGGGTGGTCTCGAGTCGTTTTGCAAAGGTATTTGGTGAAAAGAGCTTGTCATGTCTAAAGTTGTGAAGTATTTGGCTCTGCCTAAGACATCTAATACGTCCTCAAGTCTTGTTAAAGGAAATTTGTCGTTTATTACTTTGTCATTCAGTTTTCTATAGTCCACTACCAGGCGCCATTTCTTCTCTTCAGTGTTACTCTTTTAGGGTACCAGAAGGAGTGGGGAGTTTTAGGGGCTGACTGATGGTTCGATGATGTCGTTGTCGACCAATTCTTGAACTTGTTTTTGAATTTCATCTTGCTGGGTTTGTGGGAGTCTGTAGTTTTTAATGTATACTGGTACGTTATCAGTTAAATTAAGTTTTTGTTTGTAGAAATTATTTATTGAAAGTTTTTCTCCTTCTAAATGGAAAATGGATTGGTATTTGTAAAATATATCTTTTAGCTCATTTTCTGTGTTTTCGTCTAGCTTTTCTAGTTTTAGTTCGTTTATTAATTTGTCAAAACGTTCGGTACTGTACGAGTTTTCTTCGTTTTTCTTACTTAAAATATCGTAATTGGATAGTCCCTCTGTCATGAATCTGAGTTCTTTTATATTGACTGCGTGACTGTTAGTGTTCATTATTTTTACGTGTACTGTTCCTTTTGCGGGTGCTATAGAATTTGCCAAAAATACTCCGTCTTGTATCTCTTGATTGCAAACTACGCTGTCCTCTTCTATCTTTAGGTTGATTGAAAGAATTATTTCAGTTCTTGGCGGTATCGTTACAGTCTTGTTTTTAGGTAATCTTGTGTGGATTGGTAAAATAATTTCTTTGTCTTTTAGATTTATTGCTATAGTGAATGTTTCATAATCGATTTTACATAGGTGTTTTATCAAGAAATCTCTACCAAGTATTCCATCTGTTGCTATTGGAAAATTCTCGTTTACTAATTGGAAATGTATACATGTTTTATTATTGTCTATTAAGAAATTTAGCTTAGACGTACCAATCGAGTAAATTTCTTCTTTTGTTATGCCCGCAAGTTTACATCTAGCTTCAGTATCGATGTCGAATTCATCGTGAAATGGGTTTTTGCAAATTGAAATGTCTGCTCCTGTGTCAATCAGGAAGGACATCGGCTTGTTAAATTCAGAGTTATTTAGTGTTAGGTAATTTGTTAGATTTTCTGTGATGACAAAAATATTTCTGGACTTATTTTTATCTACATGTCCCTGTCCCCCGGAAGATTGCCATCGTAGTCCTCCGGGTCGTCCACGTTTCCCTGGAATTGGACGACGTTCATTCGGCGACTATTGTAATTGGAGTTTCCCTGTCTTTGGTAGTTGTTGTATTCTCGCCTTTGTTGGTTATTATTTCCCTGCCTTGGGAAATTGTTGTGCGAGTTGGGTCTGGGAGTATTCACATACCTATTGGAATTGCCGTTCTGTGTTTGGTTGGGCAAATTCCTTGGAAAATTCTGTTGTTTAGCATTGTTGTTACTGGAATACCTAGGCTGATAATGGTTTCTATTTCCATTGTTTTGCTGCCTATACGTATTCTGGTAATTGTTGTTCCAGTTGTGTCTTTCATTTCTGAAGAACATTACATTTCGGCTGCTGTTTTGTGTTCCTTGCTCTAGCTCTAGAGCCAGGTTAACAGCGCTGTCAAAAGTTTTAGGTAGTGCTGCAAATACCGTCTGTTTTGAGCTTTCGTTTAGCCCATTTTTAAAGACCGTAAGACTGTATTGCTCATTTAGGTTGGCGATAAGTGCTTTCTGTTCAGGGGATGCACTCGCGCCTAGTTGCCCTATCTGTAGATTGTTTAGTTCCGATATTAGTTGTAAAATTTTATTTTTATAATTTAGGATACTCAAATTCCTTTGGTGGAGGTTAGATAATTGATTTTGAATTTGGGGTATTGTAGTTGTACTTTTGTATTTATTTTTAAGGGATGTACTCAACTCTTGAAAGGTTTTTGGGATTGATATTGCGGTGATATTTGTCTTCACCGTCTGACTTAGCTTTACGTAGATTACAAAATCAACCAATGCCGGTTTTGCAGTGTTTTCCAAGTCATTGTAGATGATTTCAATAATTTTCAGAAATGCATCTAACTCTTTGTAATTTCCTGAAAAGTTAGGAATTGATTTCGAAGCTAATTGTAGATTAAATTGATATTTTGTTCAATTTTATGAGTGATTTCTATCTCATATTCGTATTTTGATGTAATTTTTAATATTTTGTCTCTTTTGTGCCAGAATATGTCCAATACAATTCCTTTGTGCTCTTTGGTGAGCTTTTCAAAATGTGCATTGGAAATGCTCCTTATGGCTTCTAATTCAGTAAAAAGGATTTCAATGTGTTTACGGAATGTTTCTTCTCTAATTCTTACTGCTTTATTCAGGCATTTATAAGATTTATTGAACTTCTCTTCTGAAATTTTTATCTTTTCCTCCACTTTCTGCCAGGTACTCATTGTTTAAACTTGGTCATTCTTAATGTTTTGGTTTATTGCCTTCTTCAATTGGCTCCTATATATTTTATGGATTTTTAGAATTAAATTAAAAATCAAAACTGTTGTTATTATTATTAACAGTGTCTCTACAAGGCTGGTGGAACCATTTTGTCTGTTTTCTAGTACAACTTCATTGACCACATTGGCCTTGGGGTCACTTATTTTCGATTTCTGAGAGCCCATATCAAATTCTAGAAGTTTTACGTTATCTATTTAAAAAAAATTTTTTTTTTTGTATTAATTTTATTTATACTATTTTTTATACCTCAACATCTTAATCTTCTTAATAATACATATTTTGTTATCTTTCCTATATTCTAGATTTAGTTGGTTATATAGAATGGTTTTTGCCTGTCTTTCCTTGAATTGCCTTCCACTTCGGCGCTTCTTCTTTTGCTTTTGTTGTTCTGTTTGTTCTTTCGGCCTGCCTAGCTTTGTACTCTTCTATGGTCAACCTTTTCGGACCTTCATTTATTGGTGTGGGAACGTAGGTAGGATACGTTTCTGATGGCTCATTTGTTTGTTCGGGCACATAAGGCTCCGTGTATTTTATGAAAATTTCATCGAACTCAGCCTGGCTGATGATTTCTTCGCTATTCATCTCAGAAGTTCCACTGGTCGTTGGGCAGGATCGCCATGTGGTGGACCCAAGGGGTCAATGGTTTTAATTTTAAAAAGGATCTCTCTTATTGTAAAGGCCGGAGAGATTCGGCCGATCAAATAGGCTATCGGGGAGACAGCCGGAATAAGTTTGAGAAAATAATTTGGTGAGCGTACGGTTCACATTAAATCAAGTCTGAATCTTTATTAACAAATCTTATTCTATTTATACACAAATTTGTCACAGAAAGTTATTTGCTAGACTCCTCCTCTTTCTCGGCTTCTATGTAGCTGAATTCAACTTCAGCTTGGCAATTACTTGCATTAGCCAATAGAAGCGCTTAGCGTCAGACCAAGCAGAGCTCCAGAATAAACGCTGGCTCAGCTAAAGTATTGACATACTTCAAGCAACGCTATTGGTCAAAGGTGTCAAATGCATTTTTCAAATGCGGCTATACAAACAGACATGCATGTAGGTCGTGGCTGTTGCACGCTATGTACATATGTTTGTATGAGTACACTACAATGGCAATGTTGTGCACTGGTTTTGGCTAGGGGCAGTTGTGGTGGTGGCAGGGGGAATATGCAAGTTGTGTTCAAGGCTTACCTGACAAGTCGGTGGTTGCTGCGCAGCTACAGCGATAATAGAACTGCTTGTAGTTGTTATGGTGGTGTTGGATGTTGTAATCCTTTGTTCTGCCGCTGAATCCTCATTGTGCGGCATGATTGCAGGTGGATTCCTGTTGCCTGATGTATGATTTCTGGCGCTCCGGCGTGGTGGAGTGCGATGCACTAAAACATTCACAAAGCAACGGCAGATCGATCACAAACAGTACAATTGCACTTCAACAATTACGGCAGTCGCAAATGGCGGCATACATGCACTTTCAGAATTGACTTGTAAAGTGCGAAATAAAGATTGTCATTGCCAGGGGTCACACGAATTTAACCTCGCTGGATGCATGTATGTATGCCGCATAGTTCGGACGGAATAAATACTAAATAATGTAATAGTGTAGGATATGCATAGGAGGGTAGGGTTTATTTCTATAAAAAGCACGTTATAAGTACATTACATTCATAAGATAAGTTATTTTACTCACCGCAGTTTTTCTCACCTCCTTCGTGCAATGACAAATGAAAAATGTATAATGTACAATTTTACAAGTAAATGAAGTGTCAAATTTGGCGCGAAGGCGCGCCAAATATAATTGGCCATTCTTGCCACATAATTGACATATCGCACCCTAAATACAAAAGGGTCACAACTCAAAATTAGAGGTTCTTTGCTTTGAACGCTTCTAGATAGCGCTAGCTTAGCTCTATTTTTTTAAAACCAAGCAGGACGGTAGCCGTTTAGTTGAAGATGATAATCATTAAGAAAAAAATCGGCTGTTATAGTTGATCAAGCGTTTGTGAAAGGATAAATGTCGAAAAAACCACCTGAAATTTTTTTGAGTTGTGACCCTTTTGTATTTAGGGTGCGATATGGTGGAAGGATGATAATGAAAGGAAGGCGAGAAAACCGGGTGGTTCACATTCACAATATTAAAACATTTAATGACAAGGTGCGTTCTGTGGGTCATTCCATCACAGGATCTGATGATGAGCTTGGAAACTCTGAAACATGTAATCCTATCCATCGCTGCGATTTAACAATGTAATTTTTCTCCAATTATCAATTTTTCCCAAAAAACTGACAATTAAAATTCATTACGAATTATTGTTTCTCTGTGTCTCGAGCTTGCAAAACTTACAAATATGTAAAAACAAGAAAGACCGCAAAAACCAACAACAAAGTTATTTTTTTCTTTCAGACGAAAAGGTTACGCAAAAATGCCCTTTATATGTTTTAGGGAATTTTTAACCGTTATCGTAAGATACACTTTATATTGGTCACCATAACCATTAGAAATGAGAGAAAAATTTTTTGGTTACGAATAACCATTAAGGCAACCAAAAAGTTTTTTTTGGTTAGCAATAACCATTAAGTCAACCAAAAATTTTTTTGGTTACCAATAACCATTATCGCAAGTAATATAATTTTTTGGTTATCGGTGACCGACTCGATGTATTATGTATTCAAAAAAACATTTATGTTCGGGTAACAGATATATTTTAATACATAACATAGCATTATAATTTTCTATTAGTACTTTTTTATAACTTCGCATATGTATCAGCACAGATAGCTAACATAATATCATTAGTTTATTATCCCCAGCGGGATTCATTCAAGCGCTTCTCTAAACATCACTTTTGAGGCGCTTCCTTTTCACTTCCCAACACGCTGAAAAATAGACACTTGGTTGTGTCGTTTATCGTCGGCTTTTTTGAACCAAACGATTAATGCAAAGTGCTTCATATACGCTACCCAATGCACAGAAAATCAGCAAGCGCTTTTTTGGAGCATACTCAAACAAACATGTGTTTCTGCCATTTTGTCTTCATTTTTTGCATTGAGAAGTTCAGTTTTCTGCACGTGCGTGTTTCTTTCGATTTACAGAATAAATAAATTAATAAAAATAGGTAAATAAATTGAAATATTGCAACCAAATACGTGTGGTTTATTAATAAATATAAGAAGGGTTAAATAAAGTTTAAATTCTCAAATTCAGGTTGGTTTGGATTAGAAGTGGGAACTTTCCAGATTTTTTCCAATTCTTTTTGGCTTGGCGTTTTTAAGGTAAGTACATGTTGAAGGAT
Organism: Sphenella marginata; assembly: GCA_951509765.1. Lineage (NCBI taxonomy): Eukaryota > Metazoa > Arthropoda > Insecta > Diptera > Tephritidae > Sphenella > Sphenella marginata. Next base: position 73,046,633 of record OX608079.1, read on the forward strand.
AATACGTAATTTATTAAAATATAGCCCATTTGCTTTACTTATTTTACATCTTGTAGATAAAGATTCACTTGGCAAAAAACTCCTGGCATCAGGAACCAAACATTGCGCTGCATTTTGGCATTTCATAGGTGAGCAGAGTTCATTCTGGCTTAGTACAGCATAGGGGTACATCTAATCACTCTAACTTAAGCACCGATACCACAAATGTCGAAGTCAATCAAATTGATGATCCGGAAAATCCAGAATACGAGAATTCATATGCCTTTAATGCAACCGCCATTAGATATTATTTCGGAATGGATGGTGAAGCATAAAATTAGACGAGCTGCTGCTAATGATATGCTTGTATTGTGTAGCAATTCTGGTCTTAATGTCCCCATTTCGACAAGTGGTCTTTTCGAAAAACAAGCGATTTGTACTCGTCAAGTAAAACCTGGAGAATATTTTCATTATGGGTTAGAGCAGGGCATTAAAAAATGTTTACAGTTGGAAGTTCCTCTGGGTCAAAATATTTTAGAATTAGATATTGGTATAGATGGGCTTCCTCTATATAAAAGTTCTTCCAATTTCTTATGGCCTATTCTTGGATCAATAGCAAACCACACCAATATGTCTCCATTTTAAATTGGGTGTTACATTGGGGAAAAAAACCTGAAGATATTAACGATTTTCTATTTGATTTTGTCCAGGAGTTTTTGGAATTACATGAAAGAGGTAGTCAGCTGGGATGCTCCACAGTTTTCATTAAGCTACGAGCAATTATCTGCGATGCTCCCGCTCGCGCTTTCGTTAGCGGAACAGTAGGTCATACTTCTGCCAGTGGATGCTCCAAGTGCACTTAACAGGCTATGCAAAAAAGTGAATGTTCCAATTGCACACAACAATAAAAAGATATGGACAATTTTTTCTTATCTTTAAGAAACTGCATTCCAACAAATTTGTAACAGAATAAATGAACGAAACGAAGTATCAATTAAAAAAAGGATCGGCATGGGGAAGAAAATAGTTTGTCGTAGGTTTGCGTATTCAAATTCCCCTTTATATACATGTTACAACTTCAACGAATTCTTTTTGAGTATCGATGTACCTGATTGTTATTGCTACTTCAAACCATGTGTGCCTATAAAAATTTGTGGTTTTTTCAAAGATGAGGCAGGTCAAAAATATATTGTAGGGAGGGTTTTTCTTAATAAAAGTAGTTTCTTCACTGAACCTGTGGATTCAATGTCGTCTTTAGGGATTGCATATTTAAGCAATCTCAGTGATAATGAGGAAATATTTCCAATCACAAATTTAATTAGCAAATGTATGTTTTTACCAATAGGGGATAGGGCAGTCGTTGTACCAATTTTACATTATTTCTAAAAAGGGTGACCACTTGAAGAATGAAGGGCATGAAGAAGAGTTTTCTAACAAAGGCAGCGCAAAAGGAAATCTTCTGCGATTCAGATGAGGAGAACAATCAGCTAAAAGCAAAATGTGCAAAACTTGGCAAGTATCATTACGGTCCTTTTTAATAATAATAATAATGCCCAACGGATAACCCACCATATCCCGCCCGACCGGCGCGAGGGGCGCATCCGCATGACGCGCGGATTGTTCTTTCGTGCCGAGTTTTTGAAAGGCTTTGGTTTGTTAATCGTCGAGATCTAAAACTGCTCAGCTACAGAGAAAACCTCATCAGCTAAGTAAAAAAGATTACACAATTAATAAATCATTAGTTGACAGCGAAAAGTTAATTTTTAAGAATAAAGATAAGAAACAAAGGATATGAAAAAAAATTGTTGCTATGTATTTAGGATAGAAATAATTGACTTTTTTATGCTGTATAGTGAGTCTGAAATATCAAACGTACCAGAATGAGAGTTATAATCTTGACACAAACAACGAAAAGGCTCATTTAATTCGTTCTATAGGGTCATTTCATTTTTCCTTTGTTTTGCATATTCTAATTGTATGTACATATGTGTGTCGAATGTACATACATACATATGCACATATATTTGCAAGCATAAGTAAATAGTCACTTGCTTTGATGTACCATGTACACCGCCTTCAATGCTGATATCAATGCATTACAACCAGTTTTCAATGGGTCAATGACACCTTAGGAATGCGCTTTTATCAATCATACCTATGTACATTTATACTAATGTAAATATTTACATACATAAATTAGCATTAGACTGGAATATGTACCACTAAATCATACGATTGATTTACCGTAAACCATTGTACTAGGTTGGGTTGTTACTTATCTATGTAAGTTTCCTTTTTTTCGTGTGGTTGTTCATGCGCATTTGTAAAGTGCACTTGAGGAACGCGGAAAATTAGATTGGTTTAGAGTTCAAAATTAAAATAATATGGGTAGAAAACGAAAAACGCGATTTTTTCCATTACAATGAAAGGAAAAACGAATCGACTTGCAAGACATGCACCATGATATTTGTAGGAAATCATATTACGAATTTGAGGAGGCACATGATGGGTTTTTTTTTTTTTTTTTTTTTTCAGAGGAGGAAGCATCGAAAGCCTCATAGTCAGTGTATGACTTTAACACACTAAACCTCCTACCGTCATGTACCGATCCCCCCGG